>CM068378.1:22755424-23955424 GCA_034770075.1 Aralia elata | reverse complement strand
AAGAAAAAGAACTGAATATGAAACATTAAGCTGATAAAGACTGTAACTCCAAGAGATTGTCCTCGCCCAGTGTATATTCTTTTCCTCCTAAGCTGCTTGAGATTTCGAATTTCTGCTTTCGATTACCTTGAGAGAATGGGAATGACTAGCTTATGCATGTTTATCTTCTTCGTGTCTAAAAAGAGCTAAACAAAAGATCTTTTGATTTTCTTTACTAGGACATAAATCCCTTGGACAAGTCTTTGTGTATACAAGGGTTTCTTCTTTACTAAAAATAAAAGTGAGACTAGGTACAAATAATCAGTCGAAAAAATATACAGCTCCAAGTTTTGATAACTTTTTAAAATATATTTACCCATATTGTGTCATACGACTAAAATATCAAAAATGCTTGGTCAAAATATTCAACTATTGACATCAAATTGCTTAGTCAAAACCATTTTATATCCGACAAGCTCTCCAAAAAAAATTTAAAAAAAATAAATAAATAAAAAAGGCACAAAGAGCATGTACTCATGTTTTGCAAAAATACTAAAGAAGTTTTTTAGAGCATGCTTTTTGAAACATTTGAAAGCATATTAAAATAGCTTATATAAAACTATGATTTACGATCAAAAATAAGCCAAACCAAATTAGAGTAGAAAGAGTACTACTATATGGGAGTTATTTTTAGGAAGGTAAAAACTGAAATAGGGGGGATAGACAGGTTTCCGGTTAACCCCATTATAACAAACAAAAAACTGCATATAAGTTCATGCGACGTCGTGTGGTACATATGACCGACCCAATCACCGGTGTTGCCTTCCCTGAAAGCCACCTTTATTCTTGGCTATGTATCCATTCTTTGGCTTTGGTATCTCATGGATATCCATCACCTGTATTGTCCTCTGCTTTTTAGCTTCACAAAAAACAAATGTAAAAAAGTTGAGTCAGCAAGCACAAGCTCCTCCAAAGTAGTGACAAAAGATTCGTAGTAAACCCAAATTTATGAAAGTAAATTATTCAAACCATTTTGAGCTTCTTGGTAGTTCTCATGAAGCCTCCTCCTTGCTGATGCCAGCCTATCAGGATCTATAGCTGTTTCCTTGTGTGGTCTCTGAAAAATTCCAATAGTCTTCAAAAACTTGCAGTTCAATATACTTACTCCATTTGGCAGTCAAGAATAGAAATTAAAGTATCAAACTTTGATTTTTTTTAAATCTATATATTCTCCAATCAAAATTACTAGCATAACCCAAGAATATTCCGCTCTCAATTGAGAAAATAAAAAAATAAAAAAATAGTACGCCCATAAAAGCCTAAAA
Source organism: Aralia elata (assembly GCA_034770075.1). Lineage (NCBI taxonomy): Eukaryota > Viridiplantae > Streptophyta > Magnoliopsida > Apiales > Araliaceae > Aralia > Aralia elata. Next base: position 23,954,120 of record CM068378.1, on the reverse strand, counting down.
GTGTTTACCTTAATGGCATCTTATAACTGCTAGACACTCCAAAACATTTAATTACAATATGGAATTTGAAGCGTCTTGCAACAGTGTATGAGCTATGAAGTTTTTATGGTACTATCATTTTCATTTATTTTCCATAGTTTCCTCTCGCCAAAGACAAGGAAATTGAAGTAAATTATCAAGTGCATGAGTTCGAAATAATACGTTTGGAGGAGGGGCGGAAACAGATCCAGCAGCAGGTTGGTAGGAGGGTTTGGCCGGTGCATCTCTTCTAGGAACAGATTTTGGCTTTTGTTCTGGTTCCGAGTTATTCCTTTCCGAGCCAGAGCTTCCATCTACAACCAATAGGGTGTAAAGAATAGATAAAAAATAAATAAAGAGATGCAAATAACCAAATTGATCATCTTTGAATCAGATTCTATACTTACTGTGTGGATTTGGGGAATACGCGAAATCAGGAACCTAAAAAGACCAGAACTTTAGACCTCAAAAAAGCTGGGATTCACAACAAAAACCTTTATGTCAAAAGAACCAATCGAGTTATAGAATTTTCACCTGGTTGTGACCATTTTGAAGATTCCTCCTCATGTTCATCGGAGGTGATTCTCCATCAGCTGCCTCCACCATTAATGAACCTTCTTTTTAGTTAAAAACAAAGTAGCAGTATTAAATAGCCTAAGAAAAATAGAGATTCATGGTTAAATTACCAATAATAGTAGAAGATGGTATTTCTGGTGGGTTCAACTTCACCCATTCATCAACCAAATCTTTCCACTTTCTGTAAAAGACATAATCAAATTAACTTCTTTCTACATCATTCAGTTCCACAAAAGTTTTTGAGTTTCAAATTGTTCAAACCTCACAAGTTGCTTCACCAGTCTCCTTACATCATTCGACGGATGCTTCCTCAATCGATTCACATGCCTTCCTATATCAGTTTCCTGATATTACAGTAAGACTCTGAATTATGCTAAAACTAACATTAAAAAATATTATTCCCAGTGCTAATTAGCTGTTGCAGAACCAATGTACAATCCATGAAAAGCACACTAAGCACAACTCACCCACCAAAACCAACAATATAAACTGTAATTACCTTGAGACCTTTGAATGTTATATCCATATCAGCAAGGCCTTGAAGCAATTCCACCAGAGACTCCTCAGACTAAACAGAGAAACAAAAACATTTTAACCAAAACAAAATCAAAGCTAAAAAGTAAGAACAAAATATAAAATCCAAAATTACCTGCTCAGGATCTTCAATCTGTTCTTTAATTGTGAGAATCCTTGTTTCCTCATCATCAAATAAACCTCCAAAGGGATCTGGTTCTTCATCCTCGTTTTCAATGTCAACATCTTCGTCTCTGTGAACCGATTGCGGAGTATAAGGCGAGTGTTTGACCTTGGCTTCATTATCTCCCCGAATCGCAGGCAAGTTTTGTTGCCGGTTAACTTCGTCGCAGCTACGGCAGGCATAGAGTCGCTGCACAATTGCGTCTCTCCGATCCTTAAGTTCGTCTCCATGGTCCGATGAAGCTACGGTAATTGCCGCATCTATAAAGGTCCAAACATCTAATGTTGAATTCGATAAAATCAGACGAAATTCATCCAAATCCATTTTTCTACTCAAATCGGATTGGATTATAACCTCTTCTATGTCTTCCTATTTAATTCTTCTCTTCGTCTCTTCTAACCAAATCGGATTTAGTTATAATCAGCTCAATTTCTCTCTCCTCAATTCTTCACGATCTGCATATCATCTAAATCCATCCATACAAATACCAAGCCTAATCAAATCCATACAATTTCAATATTCTGTAAGATTCGTAAAATAGCAATAAATTCAGCTAAAGACCGTACAAATTCAGCTCACGGAAATCGACAGCTACTAAAAACGAAGATCTGCAAATACCAGCTACGATGATTCTGCAATTATATCACCAGATCTAAAACATCACGCAACACGTCAAACGATGCCGTACACTCGCCTGTCCTCTCAAATGGCGAAAAAGCCGTTTTGCCGGCCAATGAAAAACCTCCACGAATGCGAAAAACAAACAAACAACACACAGATCTGTTAAAAAGAATGTACAGAAGAAACAGAAAGTCTCAAACACACCGTTAAAGAGGATGAAAAAGCTTGTGTTTAGCTCCCAAAGGACGCTTGAGCTTCCATTAATGGCGGTTAGGATTTGACATTTACTGTAATTTTCCAGGAAAGTATGAGAGAGACAAAATGAGGAGGGGTTGAATTTGCTGTTTTGATTAGTTTATTGGAATTTAGAATATTAAAGTATTTATATGGTTAGCTGTTAAGCAACAATTATTTTGATTCTATCTTCTCTCCATTTTTCTCTCTCCTCTCAGTAGGAAAAGTTGTTTTGGTTTTGGTGTGGTATAATGGTAGCATTGAAGAATGATGAAGATGGAGAGACCGACAAAATTACGAATATTTTTATTTTGGGTGTTTGATATATCCACTCCTTAGACTTAGACCGATACTTACAAGTCCAAATACTTTAAAATATAGACTATATTACTCTACAAAATTATATTTAAAAAATTATATATCTTGCAATTTTATTTAGTATTTTTTTTTTAGCATAGATGACTATTTGTGACAATTTATTTAATTAATTATTATTTCTTTCGTTCTTTTTTACGTGACGTTTTAGGTGAACACACAAATATTAATAAATATAATTAATGTTTTGTTTAATTGCTTAAAATTAGTATACAATCTCAATATTACTCTTTAAAATTCATTAAAAAGGATGAAAGATAAACAATTTAATATTTAATGTAAGGATAATATGGTAAACTAAGTCATAAATACTTTCTTAAAATTTACAAATGACAAATAAAAAGGAACAAAATCACTCTCTAAAAATATAAATAAAAAGAAACTTATGAAGTATTTAATATAGTGGTTAACCTTATAGTCTTATTTAATTCAATATATTGATATATGGAACAATTATTAATGGACACAAAACTTTGGCAACATGACTTAATTATTTTCTTTTTTTTGCATTGTATTTATTTTTTTGCCATTAAGATTACATTTTAATTAGGAAAGGGGGAACTTAAATTCATAAGAAAAATGATACATTTTACGACTTTATGTGTTAAATTTTTTTATTATAAGTTACGTGAATATTTATATTTGATAATATTTTAACGATATATTTAATATATCCACCAACATGTTTGTTCTTAAAAAAGTTTACAAAATGTTATTCATTTATCCAATAAAGGATATTTGTTTTACCTCTTTAGAAGATTCGTCTTTGGCTTAATTGGTGTACTAGGCTTCTTGCTGGGCAAGAGGTTTTAGGTTTTATTTCTTTTCTAAATTAACAAAAACAAATAATAATAATTGAGCTCTTCTAGACGGACATAAAAATTAGACATTAGTGTATTTGAATTTCATCTATTTTTATTTTGATTCCCACGTATAGTTCTTGATAATAATTTCAAGGAACCTAGTGTAATTTATTTTATTTTTCTTTTTTTACATAATTTATATAGAAAATTCTCATTTCATGAATAAAAGTTTCTATTTTTATAAAATAATTAACATATAAATATATATGAGATTCATTTATAAATACACCTTTTGTAAAATACCCTTCATTTTTTCTCGAGCTCATCATTATTTTGTCATGTTGGCACTATAAGATAGAAGAAGGTCCATGTGATGTGCATTGTTCTTAGCATTCATTGTACCCTCTCAAATCTTTACACGTAATCACAGACCCAAGTGGAAGTTGGACCCACATGATGTGGCAACATTTTCCAAAGGATAAACTATAGACAAAAGAACCTTCCTTATCCAAGGCCCATTTAGGGTGAAAGAATATCCTTTTTGATAATTTACAGCCCATTATGGCGCCACTTTGAGGGCTTTTCTGGAAAGTTCTGTATGCAGTCGTAAAATTTTGTTAAGTCAAAAGTTGGTCTCATTATGAGCTAACTTTTTAAATGAACTCAGCGTGTAAAATAAACTTATATGTTTTTATAACACTTTAGTCTAATGCACTAACATGTGAAATATTTAAAAATATATATAAAAATTCAAACTCTTATAATAATAATTTCAGTCATGCATTATGAGTTTTTAAGTGAGTTGTGTGATGAATTAAGATAGAAATACACAAAAAAATTTGCGACTCGCGGCCCAACTTGGGCTTAGACTGATCAAAGTCTGACCTAGTCAAGGCTTGAACCAGTTAGAATCGCCCTGGAGACTTTAAAGAGGTCGCTATTTGAAGGGAAAAATCCCCCTGGCCAAAAGGTCGACCTGGCCCAGCCTAGCTCGGCACTTAAGACTTGGGTTGGTAGTCCTCTCTCTTAGCACTTAGCAGCTACTAATTACATTCAAAAACAAACAAGCAGAACAATTCTTCCATGCAAAATCACATAATATCATAATTATTATTGAAGTATCAATGTTTCATTCTACGTGAGATTATTTGGATATAAAATCTTCACATTAACACTAATAGATAATTAATGAAAATTTGCACTAAAGTAATGCCAAAATATAAGTTGCTTACTAAAATTTTAAGCACTTCACTATTACGTAAAGTCATATCCACATTGTTCATTCATTTATTTAGGATTTTGAAAAAAAATAAATAATTACAAGAGAACCATTGACATATTATAGAAACCCTTGTACTATAGATAATTGTATCGTTAATGAATGGAACTAGTTAGTTTATTTAATATTTAACATTAAAAGTTAGTGGATTAAATATTAATTATAAGTTAGTTTCTTGTAAGTATTAATATTTAACATTAAAATTTTACCTTGCTATTTTCAATGTTAAATATTAACATTAATTAATACATTATTAAACTAACTTTGAATGTTAAATATTAATAATAAGTTAAAATCGTGTAAATACTCTAGTTCTTCATTAAATTTTCATTTTTATAAAATTTTATTGGTTTATATTTCATGATTTTTATTTTTAATAGTTAATATTTAATATTTAACATTAAAAGTAAAAAAAAAAGGACTAGACTGACCTAAAAAGACTGGCCTTGGCCTGACCTGGTTAACGCTTAAGGCCTGTCAGGGTCAGGCCAACCTATTGTGCATGCGTAAGTCAAAATGACCCAAAAAATAGTATTGAGATAAGTGCATTATTCAAACTCGAAATTTGACCTGAATCGTTACATATAGTAACAGAGCCAATTCTCAAAAGTTCGAATTGTCGGATGTGGGAACACAAATACGGGCCTAATAAGTCGTTGATATTGGTAGACTAAAATAACGTAAAAAGATGATATTGAGACAAGCGCATTTTGCCGTATTATGTTATGATTTAATTTAATTACAATTTTCAAAATAAGTATTCCTTTTAGGTATTGCTGAGTAAGTTGAATTACTTTGACCATAATGGGTTTACCTTGAATCACATTGTGGGTACCAAGATTGGAGGGACTACGTTTGATAGTTTGGGTAATTACCACAGTGATGCAAATCTTTTTCAATCTGCTAAACCTGCAAATTAAATATCAGGGTTGATATGTGAAATTATGTATAAATAATGTGTTATAATGGTGGGAGTAGTAAGGACAAAAGGGTGATCTAATTTTGATTAAATTATTACTTATCATGATTTGCTATATCTTTATTTCTTTAATTATGATATGTAATTTTTATGAAGTTTATTAGGTTTATGGTTGGGTAGTACGTTTTAAGTGTTTGATGAAATGAGGCTAAGAGAGAATGTTCATTTACTTTAATGTATTGATACATGTAATTCATAATGTATGTCATCCCATACATAAAGAAAACCTTGAAATATAATAGTCTGCTTCATCCCATACGTGCTAATAATTAACCAAGTTGATTAAATTTAGCTTATGTAAGCTTAGTAATCTAAGTTTTGATGGTAGGATGTTATAAAAAAAATAGCTGCACTTCGAACGATTTGAGGCTTTTTGGGTGGAGCAAATCGGGCGATTGCGAACTGTGGAGTTTGTGGATCAATCGATTTTGGTTGTTAATTAATTTTTCGAATAAATTTTGAAAGTTTTTAGATGGTTTAGAGAATCAACATGTTTTTGCTGGAATGGTTCTATGGAGTTCTTGCATCATTAAGTCTATGGCAAAAGGAGGATAAGATCCTGTCATAATGTTTGCTTCGAGGAACCTCCAGAAGCATGGCTTGAAATCTCTCACCTCCTTCATTTTCCACAACCTCTCCAAATATATTCTTATATTCTTATATTTGTATTTCTATATATTTATGTATACAACATGTTACTTCATTTTCTAGAATTTGATTTGGTGTCCTTTGATAATATTCCGGGAATGTGATGGTACTAAACGAAGTTTCCCTAAAATTAATATTGAACTATGAGATTCAGAGTCAATCCTCTTTTTCCTCAGAAGAGTATGTACCTCTTTCTTTGTATTCCAATTTATGCATTTGTATCTAAACTATCAATTTTATCTATTGTCAGTTGTCTTCAAGGCTGTAGTTTTTGTTCTATGCTAAAATAATAACTATTATGCTTTGATTGTATATATGAGCATATCAAGTACTTGAACTCATTAATGTTGCTTAATATTAGAGTTGTTCACAGACTATTGTTTCTTTGGATTACTTGAAAATACTATACGCAACTAGATTTCTCAATATACCTGCTATAATGTTTTCATTTTAACCAGGCAAGCTGCACAATTTTAATGGAAAAACAAGAATGTTATTACATTGCACATGCTCTCCAAGTTATTTCTACCATCAGGTTATTACAGTTTAGAATCATTTGCCTTTAACTTGAAATGAATGATAATACTGGAGGCGTGTTTGCACACATGTATACAAAATTTACAAATAATTTATACACACAAACACCAAACTGATTTATTGGTGTTTGGTTTGCTCCATATTTGGATTTGAGAGGTGTTCCACGATCAGAGATGTATAGTCTTTTTGTTTTTGATGTATACGTCGTGCAAAAGCAGTTCAACCCCTTCCCCCTTCCTGGTGGGCAATTTAGTACAAATATGATTACTTATAATCACACACACACAGATATTTATCGATAAGATTATGTTATTTAGAGTTTTTTGAAAGATTGGCTAATTCTTGGGATATGCCTATTTCAAAGTAGATCCACATAAACCAGAGATTTGTGTTTCTAGAGATTACTGTTTGTTAATAATTTTGATCGGACTTCTTGAGACTCAAATCTGGAAGCTGAAATTATGGGAAACAGGTTTTGGCTGCCACGCAAACCCCTGGAGAAGCAGGAAAACACTGGTTTCAAGGAACAACTGATGTTGTTACTTGATGTTGCACTGCAGCAAGTAGACACCTCTCTTTTTGGATTGTCTCAACAAGATACCTTAAGAAATCCTTACATTGCCTCAGTGGGTATGTCTTTAGAACTGATGTCAAAGCTTTTGAGATGGAAGTATCCTTCATGCAATGACTTTGGATCTGAAATCATTCCTTCTGCTGTTAGGGATTACAATGTCTACACCTATTTTGTGTGCATAATTTATTGTTCATCTATCTTGGAGCGGGAATTACTGATAACATCATGGCCTCCAGTTTAAAGGACTATAAGATTGAAATAATAAATTTATATGCCCAAAAATCTTTAGAGAGGGGTGATTGTAGGAGTGGTTGGGCGTTTGACACGAAAAGATAACGATAACGTGACTAGGAGTTTAAGTCATTGAAAAGTTTGTATATATATAAAAAAATATCATTCTCATCATATATTTGACAAATTATTTAATGTATTTTTCAAATTAACTCATGCATTGCACGGGCTATCACCTAGTAATAATAAAAATATAAACCATATGGATTACTGGCTTCTAAAGTAATTGGCTGAATTTCTATTTTAATTATTACTGTATTTTTTTATCATAAGATTGGCTGAGTTAAGTATGTGTCGTTAAAGTTAATTTTCACATAAGGAATTCTAGTGTCCATTTTTACCAAATGTACTTATAACCTGCTTGGTGGTGCTCGGTAGGGTGATGAAGTGGCATAAAGTATTTTTAATTTAATAAGCTTCGTAACATAATCAAAGTTACTCAAAGATTTTATAATATTTAGGTTTTATTTCAATCCTTGTGAGTTTATTTTCGACAATGTGAGCATTTTCTCCTCCTTTATACAAGACTTGATTCATTAATTATTTTTTTTATTAAAAGTTAATTTATTGTTATGATAATGATGATTAAGTGATGATTAATTGGGTAGTGTTTGTTTGTAAGGATAACATTTAGATTTGTTTGTAAAGATAATACTTGGAATTGAACTATTAATCCCAAGTCTCTTGTTTATTTTTGGAATTATTAGTTATGAGATAATAAAATGACTTAAAAGGTGGAACTATTTAATATTAATATTATGTCCAACCATGTATTATAATTTCTACCATTTAGAATTAAAAATTTGTGGACAAAATTAATTTTTATTTTTGTTTAAAATGACCGTTGTATACTATCCTACCATTCTATACTCAGACTAACGAGAATATGATATTTTTGTTATTAGTGGTAATTAAAGGTATAATAGTCCAAACAATAAATTTTTATCCAATTTTTTAAATAATCTTAGACAAAACAAACATAACATGAGATTATTTTAAGTTATTCCATGAATAATTCCATTAAAAACAAACACGTGCTTATGATTATTTAATCCTAGAATTAGTAGTCTTGAAATTATAATCCATGAGAATATAGTCTCGGGATTATAATATTTGCAAACAAACATGACTCAAAATTCATTAGACTGCATACCGAAATTGGCTTCAAAAACTGTAAAGTAACTACATTTTTTGCATTTTATTAATTTTGTAAAGATTTTAATGTTCAAAACAATAAAAAAAAGAAAAGAAAAAAGTAATGCTATGAACACAAACTATACACAAAAAGTTGTGAACATACAATATAAAAAAAGGATAGAAAATAGAAAGTCAGATTTATATTTGGATATTTTACACATTTTCATTGGTAAACAATATATGAGGCATACTCTTTGTGTACAACTTTTTGTGTACATTTTGTGCACATAACATTACTCATAAAAAATAAAATAAAATAAAAATAGTCAAAATTTGGAACGAATCCGTCTAATTTTACTTGTCCTACTTTGAAAGTACACGCTTATTAAGAAAATTTTTTAATCTCTAAATTACTCATCTTAATTATTATATTATCATCTTTTTTATTTTATTTAAACTCCCAATTCTTTCTTGGAACAATGAAATAGAAAAGAGAGAGGGAAAAAGAGGTGTGGTTGTGATTTCAATGTCAAAGTTAATAGTGTTTTTTTTCTAATATATGTTATGTTGTTTTCAATAAAAAAAATTTAAAGTTAAATGAGAGTATTATCAAAAAAGTAATGTCAAAAATAGTATTAAACAGGAAAGATGATAAATATATTTGGATAAATCAAAAAATAAATTAGGACATGTAAATTTGAACGGATGAATGGTATTTATGTAAGTTGTAACAAGTCGGGATCAAATATTGATAAAAACAAATCATAACATATTAAAGTTTGATTCACTATTTCAATAATATCTTTTTAAATCATCTTTATCTCATTAAAAACTCAATAAAAAAGTCATAACTAAGTGTATTAAACGCAATGACCTTTTGGAAGAAAAAAATAGAGAGAAAATCATACATGAATCTTACTAATAAGTTAGTGATGAAGTTTTAAATTGGACCTATGCTGCTATGCGTATTATTTTTTCTTTTTTAATACACAATTGTTACTGTACAATTGGTACACAAAAAATATCCAAATCAACATAGACTATTCTCCAGACTCTTCCTTCAAAATTGTCCATACTGCTGATGGAACTCGTCCATACATCACGTATTCGAATCATCGACAAATTTTTATAATTTCTCTAACTTTCAACTGAATTGGCCTGCTACTCCATTTTGATTAGAATCCTGGACAATTATGGAGAGGAAAATTTACTGTGTTTGTAAGTTTTTTTTTTTTAAGGAAGGAAAGAAAAGGGAAAATAATTAAAATCCCTTCGAATTTCATGTTTATGAGTTTTTTTAGGGAGGAAGGGAAAAAATTTGGAGGAAAAGTTAATTTTATTTTTTGCTCAAAATTTTTTCTCCAACAGTGGGAGGATTTGGAGGGATGGGAAATGATGAGAAAATTAAATATTTTATATTACCTAAAGTAACCTTTCAAAATAAATCATGTCATTTATTATAGGTTTAAATATAAATTACTACATTAAACTATTGTCCTTTTTTTATTTCGGTGATTCACCTTTTAATTTTTTCAATTAGATAATTAAACTATTAATTTTTTTTACTTTCGTTCAATTGGACCCCCAACATCAAAAATTGATGACGTGGAACCCTGAGTATACCCATTTGCCGTACTCGAATACTTTGCTGCCAAGGTACGCAGTTTTCTACTCTCTCATATTTCTCCTTGTTTTGATTATATCTGTTAGACTAAATAATTTTTTTGATTATATGTAATAGCTTTTGGAGCTAGTTGGGAATGTTGCGAGGGATAACAAGAATGGTAGAATAATTACAAGGCATATTGAGTTGGCAATGAGGAACGATGAGGGATTGAGCAAGTTGTTGGGATCTGTGCCCATTGCAAATGGAGGGGTTTTGCTCAACATACATTCGACACTAAGGTTGGAAAAGGGAAGGGTGAGATTGGCTCTGTTTAGTTTTAAGGTTTTAAATCTCTGTTTTTAGATTTGTGAAGGAATTGGAAGGTGAAAATGGGGTTTTGGGGGTTGGATTTTGAGGAATCATAAGTTTGTTAATAGTGGAATATGTAGAAGTAGAGTTTTACGGTAAATGAAAATATCTTTGTTTTCTTCCATTGTGCATTCTTGTGTTTGCAGTTCTGTTCTGTCTTGTGTTGAATTTTTTAAATTCGAATATAGTAATTCATTGAAATGAGTTGAATTCAAATTTGAGAATTTTCACAATAATTTTTGAATTATTAAGAAAGACAGATTTGTGTATGTAACTTGATCAGTGATGGAAAGAAGAAGATAAAGGTGGATAATGATCAATGATGCAATCGTTTGGGTGACATTGATTTGTTTTATTGATGATTTAAGGAGTGATTTTCTTAAGTTTTAATGGAAAATAAAGTGGTTTGACAAAATTACCCTCTTTTGTATAATGAATGTATAAAAAGATATCAAAATAATATTTTTTAATTACACATAAGCTACAGATGGGCTTACTCATGGTTTCACGTCATCAATTTCTGACGTGGCGGGATCAATTGAACGAAAGTGAAAAAAATTAATAGCTTAATCATCTAAGTGAAAAATTAAAAAGTGGATCACCGAAGTGAAAAAAGGACAATAGTTTAGGGTAGTAATTTATACTTAAGTCTTTATTATATAAGTATGTAAGGGTAATATAGTAATAGTATAGTTTAAAAATAAATATATTTTCTCTTCTCTTTCTTCCTTCTAAACTCACAAACAAAAAAAAATATAATTAAAATCTCATCTCTTCTCTTCCTTTCTAAAACTCTCACAGACATGACAAGGGAAAATTATAATTTATTCCCATCATATCCCTTCTCCTCCTATATTTTTCCTTCCCATATCATCCCTCCAAACTCACAAACACAACATTAGGATAGGGGAAGAGAAGAGAAAATAATTAAAATCCCTCCAAATCTCCTATTTGTGAGTTTTTTTAGGGAGGAAGTGAATGAATTTGGAGATAAAGTTGATTTCATTTTTTACTCAAAAAATTTCCTCCAAAAGTGGGAGGATTTGGAGGGATGAAAATGGATGAGAAAATTAAATATTTTATATTACCTAAAGTAACTTTTTAAAATAAATCATGTCATTTATTACATTAATATATAAGAGTAATATAATAATAATGTAGTTTTAAAATAAAAAATTTTTTCCTTTCCTTTCCTCATTTAAACTCACAAATAAAAAAGATATAATTAAAATCACATCCATTTCATTCATTTCTAAAACTCACAATCATAATAAAAAAAAATTATAATTTATTCTCATCCTTTCCCATCCACCAAACTGACAAACGCAGTCGGCAGAGGGGACGGGTCCAAATTAAGCAGCCATCAGACACCTTTAATTAGTAAAAGACTTTTACTAATTGGTCATGCATGATGGAAGCAAAATAAACAGGTTTCTTCTATATAATATACACAAACAGGTTTCTTATATATAATATACACTCCCCCTCCCTCTCTCTCTCTCTCTCTCTCTCTCTCTATATATATATATATATATATATATATTATATATATATTTCATATTATATATAGAAAGGAGTTAGAAAAATCTTAATTAGCAACAAATTAAAAAAATAAATTAATTAAGGAGTTGGAGATCTAGAGAGATGGGAACGGAAAGGGTGGAGGAAGTGGTGATAGTGGGTGCAGGTATATGTGGGTTGGCAACGGCGGTGGCGCTAAAGAGAGTTGGGATTCAAGCGGTGGTGTTAGAGGGGTGGGATAGGCTGAGAGGCACCGGTGCAGCCTTGACTCTCTTCCAAAATGCATGGCTTGCACTTGATGCCCTTGGTGTTGCTCACAAGCTCACCCCTCTTTATGCCCCTTTTAACAAGTAAGCAACCAACCAAGTCTTAATTTCTTCACTTATTTTATCCCAAGTCTTCACTACTTCATTTGATATTTATGAAATGTTTAGAAAATCAATACGAAAATAAAAAATTTAGATATTATTAAAATAAAATTTTAAGAGGGCACGGGATCTCTTAGATCGAGAGGAAGAATTGGAGCTGAGAGTATATGACTGAGTTCATCAACGAGGTAACAGTACCTCATGTTTCTGAGTACGCTGTCTCCCAAAATAACGCAGTTTTGAAAAATTATACAACTCCATTTTGCACACAACATTAGAGGGAGTGTATTTTTTTTTTTTATATATATACTTACTTATAATAGCTCACCCCAATTATTATATGCGGTGTCACTCATCTATTTTTTTTTTTTTTTTTTTTGCCAAATTTCAATAAAGCCCCATATGTTTTATTGGTAAAAGTTAAAAAATTCACAGATAAGTTTCCTTAATTAATTATTATCTTTCTTTTAGCAAGTCCAATCTTACGGAATGTACATATGAAAGGTTGTGATTTTAGATTTATTCACAAATAAACAAAATTCATATTCATTGTTCATTTTCTTAACTAAATTATTATCTATTTAATCAACGTTTCTCCTTTCCCTTGTTTGGTTCATTTTCTAGGAGTATCATAACCAATGTTGGGGATGGTGCAACTCAAGAGGTCTCCTTCGCTGGGGCTGAGAGGTGAGGATATATATATATATATATATATATATATATGTTATGACAAACTATGACAAACACAATAAATCAACGTAGAAAGATAAAGACAATAACACAAGGTTTTACGTGGAAACCCAAATCGGGAAAAACCACGGAGAAGACAGAAGAAATCCACTAAATAAATATTTGAAGAATACAAGATAGAGAGAGAATTATTAGAATACTTCTGAATGAATCTGAATGTCTCTGAATATCTCTTCCCCAAAATCCTAGCACCTATATTTATAGGCCATAGGAAATTCCATAACAAAATAGGATAGGAAATACTAAATTGAGTATAATTAGGAAAGATAACTTTCCTTAAACCAAAACGGATTCTAGGTAATACCTAAATCCAAATCCAATAAGGAACTAGATAATACCTAAATCCAAATCCAATAAAGAATCATGTCATACCCAACAAATCTCCACCTTGACTTGAATCCTCCAAATATAGCACAAACAGTGAACTTTCTCCTCTTCTCAAAAATGCACAACTCAAGTGCATCGAACACTAACCAAATCCAAACAATGTTTAAACTTGGTATGTGGTAACGGCTTCGTTAACATGTCAGCTGGATTGTCTGCAGTACCAATCTTCAAGACCTTAATGTCACCATCTTCAACAATGTCTCGAACAAAATGATACCTAACATCAATATGCTTTGTCCTCTCATGATACATCTGATCCTTGGTCAAGTGTATAGCACTCTGACTATCACAATGGACAACAGTAACTCCATGATCCATGTTGATCTCTCCAAACAAGCCTCGCAACCAAATAGCTTCCTTAACAGCCTCTGTAATAGCCATATATTCTGCCTCTGTAGTAGATAGAGCAACCGTATGCTGTAAAGTAGCTCTCCAACTAATTGCACAACCTCCAAGGGTAAATATATAACCAGTCAACGACCTCCTCCTATCAAGATCACCAGCATAGTCTGAATCAACATACCCTATAAGGGTATCGCCATTTCTTCCAAACTCTAAACCAACATCAGAGGTACCTCGCAAGTATCTTAAAATCCATTTCACAGCTTCCCAATGAATTTTACCTGGACGTGATAAATATCTACTTACCACACTAATGGCATGTGAAATATCTGGACGAGTACAAATCATAGCATACATGAGGCTACCAACTGCACTAGAGTAGGGAACACTTGACATATACCTAACCTCCTCATCTGTCTGAGGAGATAATTCAGCTGATAATTTGAAGTGAGCAGCAAGAGGAGTACTTACTGGTTTAGCATCCTTCATACCAAAACGATCTAACACTTTCGTGATGTAGTCTTTCTGAGATAAGTACAATTTCTTAATTCTGCGATCTCGCTGAATCTCCATGCCAAGAATCTTCTTAGCAGCCCCTAAATCTTTCATCTCAAACTCAGTGCTTAACTGTGATTTTAGCTTATCAATCTCTGAACTATTTTTTGCTGCAATCAACATATCATCAACATAAAGCAACAAATAGATAAATGAGCCATCCTGAAGTTTCTTGAAGTACACACAACTATCATATTGACTCCTGCTATATTCGATCCCAACCATAAATGAGTGAAATCGTTTTATACCATGCCTGGGAGATTGCTTTAAGCCATATAAGGATTTTTTTCAACAAGCAAACGTGGTCTTCTTTTCCTTGAATCTGAAATCCCTGAGGTTGACGCATATAAATCTTTTCATCAAGTTCACCATGCAAGAAAGCTGTTTTCACATCGAGTTGTTCCAACTCCAAATCATGCATAGCAACTAAACCAAGTAATACTCGAATAGAGCTGTGTTTCACAACAGGTGAAAACACATCATTGAAGTCAATTCCCTCGACTTGACTGAATCCCTTAGCTACTAGTCGAGCCTTATACCTAGCGTCTTCAACTCCTGGGATGCCTTCCTTTTTCTTAAATATCCATTTGCAGCCCACAATTTTCTTACCTTTACCTTTAGGTGGTTTCACAAGCTCCCAAGTCTGATTTTTCTGAAGAGATTCCATCTCCTCATTCATAGCGAACAACCATTTTTCTGAATCATTCGAGGAAACAGCATCTTTATAAGTCACAGGGTCACTATACTCAATTGTCTCGGCGACTGATAAGGCATAAGCAACATAATCTGAATACCCATATCTCTGTGGTGGTCGCACTGTCCTCTTTTCCCTGTCTCTAGTGAGACTATACTGATTGTCCACTTGTTCCTCCTCTGGAACTATAATTTTCATCTACAACAGTAGTAGTAGGCACATGATCGGAAACTCTGTTGTGATTTCTGAACCTGGGGAAAAGTTACTTCAAGCTCCACCTTCTGACCCAACACTATCAAAACTATCAATACAAGGAACAGAGTATTCCTTGTTCTTATGAAGCATAGCTGACTCATCAAAAGTAACATCTCTGCTAATAATGACATTCGCTGACTTCTGATCAGCACACCAAAAGTCTATAACCCTTCACACCAGAACCATAACCAAGAAAGATGCATTTTTTTTTGCTCTAGGTTCGAGTTTTCCCTCATTCACATGTGCATATGCAGGACAACCAAATACCCTAAGAGATGAATAATCTGCAGGATTACCTGACCAAACCTCTTCAGGGGTCTTACATTCTATAGCTGTACAAGGAGAACGATTCACCAAGAAGAAAGAAGCTGTGTTCACTGCTTCTGCCCAAAATTCCTTGCCCCAAACCTGCATTTAACAACATACACCTGGCTTTTCTCTATCAAGGTTCTGTTCATCAACGTTCTGCAAACTCCATTCTGCTGCGGTGTCTTCACAAACTGTACGATGTCTAACAATTCCTTCATTCTTGCAGAACTCATTAAACTCAGTCTCACAAACTCAAGGCCATTATCTGATCTGAACCTCTTAATCTGCTTTCCTGTCTGCTTCTCAACCAAAGTCTTCCACTGTTTGAAAGTCACAAAAACGTCATTCTTATGTTTCAAGAAGTAGACCCAAACCTTCCTGGAGTAATCATCAATGAAGGTTAGCAGATAATGTGCACCGCTACCTTTGGAAGGAACCCGTGAAGGACCCCAAAGATCTGAATGAATGTAGTCCAAAGTCCCCTTTGTTCTATGAACCGCAGTCTTGAAACTAACTCGTTTCTGTTTCCCTAAGACACAATGCTCACAGAAGTCCAACTTTCCTATTTTTTTTGTCCACATAAAAGACCTCTTTTACTCAAAGCATCCATGCCTCTTTCACTCATATGGCCTAACCTCATATGCCACAACCTGTGGTGTCATCCGCAGTAACTGAAGAACAAATTATATCTGAATCTGTAGTTGTAGAACCCTCCAACTTATATAAAGTGCCGACCTTAATTCCTTTCATCAACACAAGAGAGCCTCTACTAATCTTCATAACTCCACTTTCAGCTGTGTACTTACACCCATTTTCATCTAGTGTACCCAAAGATATGAGATTCTTCTTCAAACCTGGAACATGTCTAACATCTGACAATGTCCTGATTATGCCATCATGCATCTTAATTTTAACTGTGCCAATGCCAATTACTTTACATTTAGAATTATTTCCCATCAAAACAATTCCACCATCAAATGGTTCATATGTGGAGAACCATCACGAGTAGGACACATATGATAAGAACACCCAGAATCCAAAATCCAATCACTGTTAAGTCTTTCTCTGTCATCAGCTACTAACAGAAGATCATCACTATCCTCAGCAACGCTAGCCTGAGCAGGCTTTCTTGCCCCCTGATTCTGCTGGTTCTGCACATTCTGTCCACTATTAATCTGACCATGATTGTCTCCTCGCTGTTCTTTATTTTTCAACTTCGGACAATTACGTTTTATATGCCCCTTTGCATGACAGTAGTTACAGTTGAAATTCTTATTCCTAGATTTTGATCTGTGGTACTTGCCACTTTTTGAACTTCTCTCAACTGACCTCCCCCTGGTAAACAATCCAACACCTTGATCATCACTTTTCCCAAAAGTCATCTCAGAATCTAGTTTTTGTTTACTCATAAGATTCGTCTTAACATCCTCCAATTGAGATAGTGTCTCTACCATAGATCATAGTGTCTCTAAAGTGCTTATATGAAGGAGGTAATGAGACTAACAACAATAGGGCTTGATCTTCATCATCAATCTTAACATCAATATTCTGCAACTCAGTTACAATCGAATTAAATTCAGTGATATGAGATTTGATTTGAGTACCTTCTGACATATGCAAGGTGTAAAGACGTTGTTTAAGTCTCAATCTATTGGTGAGGGACTTCGTCAAATAGAGAGATTCTAATCTAATTTCTTCCACAAATCAGCAGCTGTAGTTTCCGCTAACAACCTCTTTGCAACACATCATTTGAAAGGCACAACTGAATTGCCGAAAGTGCTTTAATCATCCATATTTCCCATTCTGACTCAGACAATATCTCGCTAGCTTTCTTCGTCTCCCAATCCGTATCAGACATATCTACAGGCTTCACTGGCTTCCCTACAATGGCTTTCTTCAAGCCTTGCTGAGTAAGAACAGCCTTCATCCGAACCTGCCAAAGACTGAAACTAATATTTCCCATCAAATTTGTCAATATCAAATTTCGTTGATGAAGTCGAACTCAATGCCATAGTATAGATCGATAATAACCAAGCTCTGGATACCAGTTTTGTTATGACAAACTATGACAAACACAATAAATCAACGTAGAAAGATAAAGACAATAACACAAGGTTTTACGTGGAAACCCAAATCGGGAAAAACCACGGAGAAGACAGAAGAAATCCACTAAATAAATATTTGAAGAATACAAGATAGAGAGAGAATTATTAGAATACTTCTGAATGAATCTGAATGTCTCTGAATATCTCTTCCCCAAAATCCTAGCACCTATATTTATAGGCCATAGGAAATTCCATAACAAAATAGGATAGGAAATACTAAATTGAGTATAATTAGGAAAGATAACTTTCCTTAAACCAAAACGGATTCTAGGTAATACCTAAATCCAAATCCAATAAGGAACTAGATAATACCTAAATCCAAATCCAATAAGGAATCATGTCATACCCAACAATATATATATATATATATATATATATATATATATATATATATTGTTTTGTGACAAGATACTTCATTTGTCAGCTTTAATTACCTATTATAATTATACAGTATATTGTTTTGTTTGTATATGTACATCTTATTGTTATTAAATTTTACAATTTGAAAATTGTTAAGAATTTATAAGTCAGTTGGAATCCCTGATCGCACAATTAATGAAAAGAGTGAAGGAAACTAATCAAAACTATTTGCTTTTATTTTTTAAATTTGTATAAATTAATACTCCCTCCGTCCCAATTAATTGCTCAATTTTGACCTTTTAAAGTCAAATTCACTATTTTTAAAACTAATCTTTTTACTATTTTTGCTAACATATAGGTGAAGATATTATAACCAAAAGAAAGTATATACAATTTATTACTAATTTCAATTTTTATAATTTTAGAAATATATTTATATATGCTTAATTATTAATTTTAAAAATAGTCAATTTGACTTAAAAAAATCTTAAAAAAACAATTAATTTAGGACGGGGGAGTATTTGATTTACGATCTAATATGAGTTAACCGGTTACGTATGATTTGGGCTTGATGCAGCGGTGGTAATGGACCTAGATCGGTCCACCGTAAGGCCTTGTTGGAGGCTCTAGCTGAAGAACTGCCCATTGAAACAATCCATTTCTCTTCTAAACTAACTTCTATTTCAACCCAAGAAATAGAAGGCTCGCCCATTGTTATCCTCCAAATGGAAGATGGAACCATAATCAAAACAAAGGTATTTAAGCTACCTTAAATCTGGCCCACATGGAAGCCCATATTGAGGTCCATTAAATAAGTAACTAAAGTATTTTTATTTGTGGTAAAAAATTGCAACACAGATTTTGATTGGGTGTGACGGGGTGCACTCAATTGTGGCTCATTGGCTAGGACTTGCCAAACCCGTGAACTCGGGTCGGTTTGCGGTTCGAGGGTTAGCCGTGTATCCTGAAGGCCATGGGTTGAATCATGAAGTTAGGCAGTTTTTACAAGTGGGCTTGAGGGGTGGCCTTGTTCCACTCAATGATAAAGAGCTTTATTGGTTTCTAGTTACTTCAAAATCTACCACTAAAGGTAACCTTTATCCTATGAAACAATGATCCAATACACTACAGCCCAATTCAGTCTATAAAAACTCTTAATTTGAAGTCGACTAAGCATAATAATATGCTATTGCTATGTAAATATTTGCAATTTTAATGGCATTTTTTTATTTTGCTTTTACACTGAAACATAACAATCGAAGAATATGTTGGATTTCGCTTTTGCATTATGCTAACACTTTGATATATTGCCTAAAAATTTCAGATCATCAAAATATGGAAACTAGGACTCCAGAAATGATACAAAAAGAAATCATTGAACATTATGCCAAGGATTTTCCTCCAATTTATTTGGATGTCGCCCGCCACGCCGATCTCTCCACGTTGACATGGGCCCCACTTATGTTTAGGCTTCCATGGGATGTAATTTTTGGCAACATTAGCAAAGGGACTGTCGTGGTGGCAGGTGATGCCATGCACCCCATGACACCTGACCTTGGCCAAGGTGGTTGCTTAGCTTTAGAAGATGCGGTTGTCCTAGGCCGCCATATCGGGGAGTCTTTTATTGAGAACGGACGGCTCGTGCCCCAGGAGGCAACGAAAGCCGTAGAGAAGTACGTTAAGGAGCGCAAATGGCGCGCTGCAGGGTTGATTACGGGATCGTATTTATCAGGATGGGCGCAACAAGATGGTTCTTTTTTGTGGAGGAAATTATTTAGGGATGTGATTTTTTACAAGTTTATTTTTCAAAGGTTGAGCAATGTTACAAAGTATGATTGTGGGAAGCTGCCTAAATTATCTTAGTCTAGTAGATCAAACAATCAATCTCCAAATTAATAAGTGTTATGTTATTCACAATTATGTAACCCCTGTCTCTAGTGGCGAACCCAGAAATTTTTAAGTCTAAGGGCAAGCTGCAAGTACAAATTGGGGTATTCGATTTGCTCTTTCAACAATTTAGAGCATCTTAATTTAATAATCCTACAAAGTACTTCATTCGTTTCATAAAAACTGTATCATTTAAAAAATTTGCTAACTTAAATAATATATTTTTTTCTATATTTATCCCTAAATATAATGAATGTTTAATTTAGTAGTGATGATATAATAGTGAAATTGTGTTGTTAAACTTTATGACATTATGTTATTTTATACTATTATCCATAAAAAATTGTGAACAAAATTTTATAAATAAGACTTTTTGTATGAAACAGAGTGTTAATTAAAAGCATCTCTCAATACATTATGCACCTTTTAAATTCTAAACTTTCAATTAACACCCACATATAAAGAAGCTTTTCAAAAATCTCCCCCACTGCCCCGGTGTAAGTCCGCCAGCCTGTCTCTTTAGCTCTTATTAAGCTATTGCATTATTTAAGAAAGTATAGGTCAAATGAAAATAAAAGCCATAAATATTGGTTTATAGTTGTCTATTATTATAAGTATAATGGTACATATACTAAAATGTAAAACTCTCCTCTATATTTGTACCCTTGTACCCGAGTAATGTTTTTTTACTTGAATTTGACTAATTAGAAAACTCTTTACTCAAATTATAATTATTAGATCAAAATTGTATTCCCTCCGTCCCAAATTAATTGCATTTCTAGGACTTTTTAAAGTCAAATTGACTATTTTTAAAACTAATCTTTTTACTATTTTTGCTAACATATAGGTAAAGATATTATAACCAAAAGAAAGTATATACAATTTATTACTAATTTTAATTTTTATAATTTTAAAAATATATTTATATATGCTTAATTATTAATTTTAAAAATAGTCAATTTGACTTAAAAAAATCCTAGAAAAGCAATTAATTTAGGACGGAGGGAGTATCTTTTAACAAAAAGAAAAAATTATTAGCATTGGACCTACTGGTTACTTATGTAATAATTTTAATGAGAACACTTAATTAGTTATTTAAGTTATTTGGCTCAATAGTATGACTCGCCTCATGGTTTCCATGAGGTCGAGGATATTAGCCCTAATCCTACTCAAAAGAACTACTCCATATATATATATATATATATATATAGGGATTGATCCATAGTCAATATTGTAAGGATAACGTTATCCTTATAATAGATCTTAGTCGTCCATTCATGAATCGAACGGTGTAATGAACTTCAATTCGCACTTTAATATGGGGAGCCCACAGTTTAATTCTATGGACGGAGGCTCATTATATTAATATACAAAAATATAGTCTTTTTAAAAGTAATTCTCGTCCACACAATTAAACTACGGATTGGAGAATTATTTTTTTTACGTCAAGTTGGTCGGAATCATTCTTTCTCTGTTTCCAACAAAGTATTTATTCTCCTTTTAAAAGTAATAATCATTCGCATAATTAAACCACGAATTGGAGATATTTTAATTTTTTACATTAAATTGGCCGAAATCCTTCTTCTCTGTTTCCAACAAAGTGGTCGACAAATCTCCATTATTAGTCTACGCATTAAGCTACCCATTTTGCTTAATTTACTGAACTTTTGTATGAATTCAATAATATTTACAGTATTAGATGAACGAGAAAGGAAGTGAGAATGAGAGAGAGAGAAAGGACGAAAGAGATAAAGAGAGTTAG
The DNA here is from genome assembly GCA_034770075.1 of Aralia elata. Taxonomy (NCBI): domain Eukaryota; kingdom Viridiplantae; phylum Streptophyta; class Magnoliopsida; order Apiales; family Araliaceae; genus Aralia; species Aralia elata. Next base: position 23,932,081 of record CM068378.1, on the reverse strand, counting down.
TTTTATATAATTTAACAATGAATTATCAAATTTATCACAATCATGAATATACATGTGATGTTATGTAAAAATTAATTAGTATCCCAAGAACATGAGATCTTTTTATAAGAATCGTCTTTTTTCAACCACTTTGTTGGAAACAAAGAAAGAATGATTTCGATCAATTTGACGTAAAAAAAATAATCTTTTCAATCTGCAGTTTAATTATGCGGACGATGATTATTTTTAAAAATAGAATATTTTTGTATATTGATATAGTAGGCTTCCATCCGCAAAACTAAATTACAGGTTGAATGTAATTTTTTTAGGAATGTAAATTTCTTACAAGTTTATTTTACAAAGGTTGCGCAATGTTACAAAGTATGATTGTGGGAAGCTGTGTAATTTATCTTACTCCAATAAATCAAACAATCAAAATAAAAAGATTAACTAGGGTTCTTCATGTCATAGTCCTATTTCCCTAGTCCAAATTAATATGTGTTGTTCACAATTATGTAAATCTTATTTATTTTTTCCTCTCATTAAGGTAATGCATTATTGAAGAAAGTAAAGGCTAAATGAAAATGAAAGAGGAAAACTCTAACTTATATTTGTCTATTATTATAAGTATAATGGTACATAGACTAAAATCTAGAATTCTCCCCTATATTTGTACCGTGTATCTTTTTCTTTACTTGAATTTGACTAATTAAAAAACTCTTACCTGAAATTATAATTATTAGATCAAAATCTTATCTTTTAACAAAAACAAAATTAGCATGGGACCTACTGGTTACTTGTTTTAGTAATTTTAATGAGAAAACTTATTTAGTTGATTTAAGTTGTTATAAAAGATGATTGATATTGGCCCTATTGACTACTTTTACTCTAGTTTATATATGTGCAAATAGAAGATCCAAATTAAAATACCCATAAAATTGCCGTGAATTTCCTATGGGATCATTCCAATGTCTGTTGGCCTAGCATATGACTAACTAAGAGGAGAGATGAGGTAGTTTTGGATTTTTTTTTCCAGGTTTTTCTATTATTTGTAGTGTAATAATATTGGCATTTCTATTCTTATTGTTTGACTCTATCTAGGTGTGTAATTGGCTCTTAATATGAATGTGACTCTATTTACTGATGAACTCGACTAATCATAATGAGTTCAATATATAAATAAGATATAACAAACTAAATAAACAAACACGCAATAACATATGAGATTTTTACATGATTCACCACAAAGTGTGTCTAGTCCATGAGAACTAGTTTTTGTTGCACAAATTACAACTTTCATTGTTTGTTAAGTTCACTAGACAACCTTAACATCTCCTATGCTATCTATGCACACTAGTATATAACCCATATGTTTGCAAGTTCACAGATAACTTATTCCTTTCTCCGTCTATTTTCAGGGCTCACAAAAAACTATACATATCTAAAAATAAAAATAGTATTGTTTTTATAAAAAAAACAAATCTCACAAATTGTTTAATGATGCACAACCAACCACATAGCCTATGGTATCTAAATAGATCTGATATCATAGTGTAAGCATGGTATTTAAATTCTCAACCTTTCAACCAATATATCATTTTTTGTACAAAAAGGAATGAATTAGTGTAAGTGTGTTTTTAGATCTTTCTCTTTAACTTAAGCATGACCCTCGTTTGGACTTGAAATTTATTACTCCCTCCATCCTAAATTAATTGCTTTTCTAAGACTTTTTAAGTCAAATTGACTATTTTTAAAAGGTTGAATGTCACTTATCACCCTCTAAGTTACCACCCACTTTCAATGTCGTCCTTAAAGTACATTTTTCGTCAATTGGGCCCTTAAAGTGGCATTTTTTGGCGTTTCTGTTCCTTTTACCCTATTTTACCCCACCCGACCCATTTTGACCGAAATCGACCCAGTTTGACCCGACCCAATTTCATCAATTAATTTGTTTTTAAAAAAAACTAAAAAGTTTTAAAATTATTTTAAAAATAATTATTAGTTAAAAATTCTTTTAAAAATAATATTTTATTTTAAAATATTAAAATATATTATTTTTAATATTTTTAAAAAATTATTATTATTTTAAAATTAATTATTATTAAAAAAATATTATTTATTCTAAAATATTAAAAATACTTATTATTTTTAATATTTTTAAAAATAATTATTATTTTCAAGAAAAAATATTAAAAAACTTTTATTTTTTTCATAAAATGAGTAAAGTTTCATAAAATATAGATTCAAAATATTTATTTAAAAATAATTATTTTTAATATTTTACAATAAAAATATTATTTTTAGAATAATTTTAAAATAATAATTATGTTTATATTTAAAAATAAAATATTATTTTTAAAAAGTTTTAAAAATAATTATTATTTTCAGAAGAAAATCAATTAAAAACTTTTATTTTTTTCAAAAATGAGTAAAATTTCATAAAATATAGATTCGAAAAAATTAAAGTTTAAATTTTTTTAATTCTTAATTATTTTTATGAAAATTTACACATCTTTTAAAAAATAAATATTTCTAGTTTTGTTTTATGAAAAAAAAATTTATTTACTTTTTTTGAATCTATATTTTATGAAACTTTACTCATTTGTAAAAATAATTAAAATTTTCTATTTTTTCTAAAAATAAAGTTTAATTTTTTAAATCTATATTTTATAAAACTTTACTCATTTTTTTTTAAAAATGATAAATTTTCTAATTTTTTTTCCTGAAAAAAAAATAATTTTTAAAACTTTTTAATTTCTTTTTTTAAAAAAAAAAATTGAATCAATTTTTTTTATTTATCTTTTACTGTTTTTTGTTTTTTACATATAAAATGAAAAAAAAATCTACTTTTTTTAAAAATAAAGTTTTATTTTTTTATTTAATTTTTTTGAATCTATATTTTATGAATCTATATTTTTTCTTGAAAATAAGAATTATTTTTAAAAATATTTAAAATAATAATAATTTTTAAGATTTTAAAATAAAATATTATTTTTATAATTATTTTTAATATTTTAAAATAAAATATTATTTTAATTTTTTTTCGAAAAATAATTAGTGAAATTGGGTCGGGTCGAATTGGGTCAAATTTTGGTAAAAATGGGTCGGATTTGGGTCAAATCGAGTAAAAGGAACGAAAATGCAAAAAAATGCCACTTTAAGGACCCAATTGACGAAAAATGTACTTTAGGGACGACATTGAAAGTGAGTGATAACTTGGAGGGTGATATGTGCCATTCAGCCATTTTTAAAATTAATAATTAAGCATATATAAATATATTTTTAAAATTATAAAAATTGAAATTAGTAATAAATTATATATACTTTCTTTTGGTTATAATATCTTCACCTATATGTTAGCAAAAATAGTAAAAAGATTAGTTTTAAAAATAGTCAATTTGACTTTAAAAAGTCCTAGAAATGCAATTAATTTGGGACGGAGGGAATACATAGTTAGTAACAAGGACATTACATTTAGAAATACAAGTATATTCGTCACTAATAATTGTGTCACACAATTTTGTTTATTATAATTTTACCAAATTTTTATTTATACATTTAATGACAAAACATTAGTTTTTGACAATGATATGAATAGTACAAGTACTATTATTTGCAGGAAAGAACGCACACAGGACTTGGGGGTTGTGGGGTCAATTGACACTATTAATTTATTTTATTTTATTTGTCTTAGAATATATGGAAAAATTTAAAAATTTTAGGTATTGTATTTAAATTGATATCAGTGAAATTTTATAAAATTTTTAATATACGGGATCAAATTTAAAACTTTCTCATTAATATATCAATCTCATATCACTCCTACTTCATATATATATATATATATATATATATATATATATATATATAGTTATTAATTATTATATTATCATTGTAATTAAATATATATTTTATATATCCAACTTAAAAGTATAAAATATATGTTTTATTTTTTGTCTATTAATCCACAATTATTACCGTACATCTGATACACATGGAAGTATTCAAAAACATGACTTTCCTCTAGTTGACCTGCTGGTAGCTCCTTTTAGATTAGAAGTCCGGACAATTGGTCCAAATTAAACAGCCATTACAATACTTCAATTTTGACTTCTTTTTTTCTCTGGCGGCTTAGACCTAAGACCCATGCTCAACACGTGGGAATCTGCCGGTAGTTTTAGTTTCAGGGAAAATTAAGAAGATTCCCACACTACTTCTCTATTTTATTATTTTGACTTGACTCATAAATCTCACGTTTTAGTAATAGGTAGATAGAATACATCTCTCTCTGTCTAAAAACAATGTCAGTCCATGGTGGCTGCATTCATGCACATGCACAATCGATTAATCCCTCATTTTCAAAATTAGATATAATATATTTATAAATGAGAAATTTTATTAAGAAAAATATATTTGTATATAACATTTGATAAAAATATATTCTTTCGTTTCAAAATATAAGATCATTATTAATTTTTTAAAATCAATTTAAGACATTTTAAATTTAAAATGGACAAAACACAATTTTGTTACACTAAATTTTACCCTCTCACAATTCGGCCCCTAAATTAATTGGGCATACACATCCGTTACGTACATCAACTATATAATTTCATACAATGTCTCCCCAAATTCAATTTTTCGACTAAAATTAGCTAGAAACCCGACCCGGTCAGCAACTTGAGAGGACCCGAATGGTTTTATACAGTTTAATCGTATTCAGATACGGCTTGATTTCATTTCCAAATTAAAATACTTCTAAATACAATTAACCTCAAATTAAAATACTTCTAAATATAATTCACCCCAAATTAAAATATTTCTAAATACAATTTATCCCAAATAATGTTAACTTTAAAAATATAAAACTGAAAACTATACCAAATAATGTTTATCAAAAAATAACAAATAAGAAAAGCCAAAAAAATACTAATTATTTTTTGCTGATATTAATTTAATTTTAAACAATTATAAAATAAATTTTATAAAGATAAATAGAAACAAAAAATTAAACTAGAATGATAATAAGCTTCCTCAATCTAGCATTGTGTTTGTGAGTTCCAAAATAGAAAGAAAAGAAAGAAGAAGAAATGAAATTTAGGAGTATAATTAAAATTTCTTGTTTTTGAATTTTTAGAGGAAAGAAAAGAAATTTTTAAAAAATTTCCTCCCAAAGAACCTTCCAAAGTTGGAAAAATTTGGAAGGAAATTTGTTAAAGACTTGGCTTCCAAATTAAAATACCAAAACTACCCTTATAATAATTTATAAAATATAATCTTATAAGGATAAAATAGTAATATACTATTTTAAGTTAAAATTTCTTTTCAAAACTTGGTACGTTACTATAATGTATTAGGTTCAGATCTGAATAGTTTTTCATATATAGATGTAAGGGGGTGTGTTCTTGGTGTGTTAGTATGTGTGTTTGAATTTGTTTATATTTTAGTTTGTATATTTAATTTTTTATATTTTAATATTAATAATACTTAATTATTTAATAAAGTCAAACTATATTTTAATCCTCGTACAAAACTATTTTAAATTGGACGTATGCGTGTTATTTTTTTCTGTTTTAATACACAATTGTTACTATATAATTGGTACAAATAAAAATAGTCATATTAACATAGACTATTCTCCAGACTCTTCCTTCAAAATTGTCCATACTGCTGATGGAACTCGCCCATATATTACGTATTCAAATCAACGACAAATTATATTGACCCGCTACTCCATTTTTATTAGAAGCCTGGACAAGGACAATTATGGAGAGGAAAATTAAAGTCTAGCCAAAGGGGGCCGGGTCCAAATTAAGCAGCCATCAGACACCTTTAATTTTGACTTTTTTTTTCTCAAGTGAGAGTGTTGTCCAAGTAAAAAATAAACAGGTTTCGTATACGTAATATACACTCCCTCTCTCCCTCTCTCTCTCTCTCTATATATATATTTTCCATATTATATGTAGAAAGGAGCTAGAAAACATCTTAATTAGCAACAAATTAAAAAAAAATAATTAATTAAAGAGTTGGAGATCTAGAGAGATGGGAATGGAAAGGGTGGAGGAAGTGGTGATAGTGGGGGCAGGTATATGTGGGTTGGCAACCGCGGTGGCGCTAAAAAGAGTTGGGATTCAGGCGGTGGTGTTAGAGGGCTGGGATAGGCTGAGAGCCACCGGTGCAGCCTTGACCCTCTCCCAAAATGCATGGCTTGCACTTGATGCCCTTGGTGTTGCTCACAAGCTCACTCCCCATTATACTCCATTTAACAAGTAAGCAAGCAACCAAGTCTTCCTCTTCTTATTTTTTTTCTTCGTGTCGTCACTACTTCCTTTGATATTTATGAAAGATCCTGTGCAAAGCACGGGTTTTGTTATTAAATTATTCTAGCTATTTTTTTTTTATAATTTTCTATATTATACTATATTGATATATTAATTATAATATTATTAAGTATTATTATTACCAAAAATATGAATTTTAAAAAACACTAACTAAATTAAAAAAATAAATGGGGATAAGAGATAGTGATAAATATATAATTATATGATAGCAGAATAAAAGATAAAAAAAATTTATTTTCCTAAATTTTAGGTTTCTATTCCTAAATTTGAGGACCCTTCCTAAATTTGGGTTAAATAGAATTTTATATTTTAGTTAGAATTTATTGTTAAATTTTAGGGGGAAAAGTAGGGTTGAATGACGATTTTATAATATATATATATTAATATATATATATATATTTTGATGTTTAGAAAATCAATACTAAAATAAAAATTTTTGAATTTTATTAAAATTCAAGAGGGCATGCACGGAGGTCACCTCACGTTTCCGTATGAATTGTCTCCCAAAATAACATTATTTTAAAAAATTACAAAACACTGTTTTGTATACCCCATGAGAGGGAGTGTATTTTATATATACAATATACAAAATGACATCCCTTTTGTACAATAACTCATCCAATTAATTTCCTATTCATTTGTGGGTCGGGATCCGAGAGCCTTTTTTTTCCTCAAGGCCTTTTGCCAATTTTTTAAAATAAAAATCCCATATTTTTTATTGGTAAAAGTTAAAAATTCTTAAGTAAATTTCCTTTAATTTTTTTTGGAGTCATTTTTTTTTTTGGAAAGTATAATATAATGTCATATTCTAGTACATCATTCACTATTACAATATCAAGAATCAATCAAACCTCACTAGAAGAGAAAAAAATAAACTCACAGACAAATCTCACATAAAGGAGGAAACACGCTGCACATAAAAAAATAAATAAACTCGCCTAAGTGAGAATGAGAATCGAACCTGAGACACTCAATTGACATTCAATTAATTATCTTATGAAATGTACATATGAAGGGTAGTGATTTAGATTTATTCACAAATAAAAAAGAATTCATATTCATTGCTCATTTTCTTAACTTAATTCTTTTCTATTTGATCAATGTTTTTTCCTTAATTTTCCTTGTTTGGCTCATTTTCTAGGAATATCATAACCAACGTTGGCGATGGTGCAACTCAAGAGGTTCCTTTAACTAGGGCTGACAGGTGAGGATATATATGAGAAGAAAAGTTTATCATGTGGACTTTTGGGAATGTAATTTAGGGGCTACCATACATAAAATATAATTACAAAACATAGTTATATGCTTTTCTTTACTTCTTTTTCTGTCTAATCCTCTCTGCTACAATCTTTGACCATCAATTTATATGCTCCACATTGCATTTGAATTGATTCCTCAACAAAATATGAAGATCGATACTACATGTTGGGAAAAAATATGTGAACATTTCGTCTCCCCTTGACACAATGACATTGCATGTACATTAGTGTGATTTTTTATTTTGTCCGGGTGTCTACTAATTATAAAAGTCGATATGTTTTTAGCTCCACTTGACACAGTGACATTGGATTTTTATGTCGATATTTTTTGTCAAATTACCCGTATGATTATACAATATGACGTTTGGTTTTAAATTTACAAATATTGCTATTAAATAGTAACATTTTCTCTCTATTAATTTCACCTCCTTTTATACAATATGATTTTGTTTTAAATTTACAAATATTGCTATTAAATAGTAACATTTTCTCTCTATTAATTTCACCTCCTTTTAATTTGTGATGAAAACATATCGGCTTTTATTCAGAGTAGATGTACATTCAAAGTTACACTTACCCAGATGCCTTGTCTCCGACATGTAATTTTGTACTCTTTGCTTTTATTTTGTAAATGTGTATGCATTAGATTTACAATCTAATAAGGGTTATATGCTTTGGGCTTTTGCAGTGGTGATGTTGGACCTAGATCGGTCCACCGTAAGGCCTTACTGGAGGCGCTAGCTGAAGAACTACCCATTGAAACAATCCATTTCTCTTCTAGACTAACTTCTATTGCAACCCAAGAAATGGAAGGTTCATCGATTGTCATTGTCCAAATGGGAGATGGAACTATCATCAAAACTAAGGTATTTAAGCTACCTTAAACATGGCCATATAGAAGCCAATATTGAGGCCCACATTATGGCCCATAATATTGATAATAAGAAGTAACACAAATATTTTGATTTGTATTCTTTAACATAGATTTTGATCGGGTGTGACGGAGTGCACTCAGAGGTGGCTCATTGGCTAGGACTTGCCAAACCGGTGAACTCGGGTCGGTTTGCGGCTCGAGGGTTAGCAGTGTATCCTGAAGGCCATGGGTTTAATCATGAAGTTAGGCAGTTCTTACAAGTGGACTTGAGGGCTAACTTTGTTCCTCTAAATGATAAAGAGGTTTTTTGGAGTCTAGCAACTTCCGAATCCACCCCTAAAGGTATGCTTCACTCTATGAAATAATGATGCAATTCAGCCCAATTCAGTCCTTAAAAACTATTTGAAGTCGACTAGATATAATGATATGGTCGATAAATATTTATAATTTTAATGACATTTTTTTATTTTACTTTTACTGTATTTAGTCGATGAAAAACAAAATAGTCGAAAAACATATTTTACCAACACTTTGAGATATCGGCTAACAATTTCGATTCATCAAAACATGACAGCTAGGACTTCAGAATTGATACAAAAAGAAATCATCGAAAATTATGCCAAGAATTTTCCTCCAATTTATTTAGACGTTGTCCGCCACTCCGATCTTTCCACGTTGACATGGGCTCCACTTATGTTTAGGCTTCCATGGAATGTAATTTTTGGCAACACAAGCAAAGGGACCGTCACGGTGGCTGGTGATGCCATGCACCCCATGACACCTGACTTAGCTCAAGGTGGTTGCTCAGCCTTAGAAGATGCGGTTGTCCTAGGCCGCCACATCGGAGAATCCTTTATCGAGAACGAACGACTAGTGCCCCAAGAGGCGGCGAAAGCCATTGAGAGGTACATTAAGGAGCGCAAATGGCGCACTGCAGGGTTGATCACGGGCTCGTATTTATCAGGGTGGGCGCAACAAGATGGTTCTTCTTGGTGGAGAAAATTCTTGAGGGATGTGATTTTTTACAAGTTTATTTTCCCAATACTGCGTAATGTTTCAAAGTATGATTGTGGGAAGCTGCCTAAATTATCTTACTCCAGTGGATCAAACAATCAAATTAAAAAGATTGATTAGTGTTCTTCATGTTATAGTCCTTGTCTAAACAAAGGAGTTTATTCATTCATAATTATATAACTGTAACCCCTATCTATTTATCTCTTATTCAGCTATTGCATTATTTAAAAGGGTAGAGATTAAATGAAAATAAAAGCCATAAATATTGGTTTATATTTGTCTATTATTATAAGTATAATGATACATACACTAAAATTTAAAGAGCAGTGATATATGCATACTTTAAATTGATTGTTGTACACCCTTATATATCAAATAGACTAAGTTACCCTTAATTAATGATAAGTCAATTAACATATTTATCATTTGTCCAATCTAGTTGAAAAAGTTTTTATTTATCTTTTTTAAAATATATAATTTACAATATCTAAAAGTTTATATATTGACTAAATATTTTTCTATTTTTTTTGAATTTTAAGTTTTTGTAAAAATTGATTTCAAGTCAAAATAAATCTTTTGAATTAAACGGACCAATAAACTATATTGTGGACAATCATTTTAATAAGATAGCAAGCTAAATTATATATTGTCTAAAAATACACGAACAATAAAGTTTACCACTTATAAAACTTTTTTAGGTTTTCTAATATTGTATGCATTCTAATCTCTAATTTAAAATTTTAAATATATATTATATAATATCACAAATTAAAAAGAATGTTGTTAAGTAAAAATATAATAGGTTTAATAAAGTAGTTTAATTCAATTTGAGGTTTAAGGTTTGACTAAGTGTATACACATCCTATCTTATAAATATTATGTATAACAAAATTAAGGCAAAATGAATAAATACTAAATGGTTAATTTATTTTACAAATATTAAAAGTAATATAATCTCTTTAACATATTTAAATGTGCAATTATCATTTTAGAGTGTAGATATATCAACACCCAATCTAAAACTCTCCCCTATATTTATACCCTTGTAATATTTTTTGTAATTGAATACTTCTAATGGCTGGCTCAAATTGCTTCACAGTTGAGGAGTTTTTGTTCAAGTTTCCCCCTTAATCACATAGCAACCAATCCTTATTCCTTGGCAATGCGGTACTTGTGCCAAATGGACCAGTAACCCATGTGTCCCCCCCCCCCCCCCCCCCTCCCCCCCCCCCCCCGCCCCCGCGGGGGGTGTTTAAAAAGGAACAATAATATTTAGCTGACAAAAAAATAAATACAAAAACTTAATACAAATTATATTAATGATAATAATTGATTATAATTATTAGACTCACTTATGAATGATGGAACACCAAGTAATTATAATCCGATATATCATTTTATATTTAATTTTTATAACTTTCTTTTGTCACCGTAACATCTATCTATATACTATTAGCTGAGTTAAATTGATTGAGTTGCTGAGTTAATTGACACGATTTTGGTTGGCCATAAGTTGACTCGACCAATAATTATTTTTATTTTTTACTTCTTAAAATACTTTAACAATTACATCTAATAAAATTAGAATGAATTAGGATTAAGTCTAAACACCTCAATCATTATCCTAATTGCAATCCTTAAAGATATATCTATAAACTCTTATTTAGATTAAACTATTCACAATAAAATATATTTAATTACAAATACATTTATAACTATAAACTAATCATATATCACTTACAATTTAATTTTAATTTTTCAAATAAAGTTACAAGAATACATGTCATAATAAATAATTAAATAAACATACATTGTATATTTTGTACTTGAAAAATTATTTTAATTCTCCATTTATTAGATATCTATTAGTATAAAATGTATTGTGTAATAAAATATATTTCTAATAATAACTTGATAATATATTACTTGAAATTAACACTTATTATCAAAGTTTAATTATATTTTGATTATTCTTTAAGTGAAATAATTAAAATTTTATATTAGCATATGAATTTTTAATTTAAAATTAATTTTTAAACTATTTCTTAATTTTTAATAAAAAATTTAAAATCTCATTCACATGCTGCCCGTGCCCGTGCATTAGTAAAATGGAATAAGTCTGTGTACTAATTGTGTACCGAATGAGAAAATAATCACGGCCAACAAAATTCAATGGCTGAAAAAAAGTAAGAATAATCCCCTATTCCAAGTTGAATGTAATCTTAATATTACCATAATTTTTTTTTTTTAAAAAAAAAGGTAAGAAGAATAACTTGTCTAGCCAAAATATGGGATCAAGTGTGAGGGTTAATTTATCATTTTTATTTAGAGAATAAACTATATAAGGATGCTCCGTAAAATTAGTGTTTTATACCTTCCAATAATAACAAGTCACATATAGAATTTAGGAGAAGATAAAATGATTTAAAATTCAATATGATTGATTGAACAGTTTTACCATATTCATTTCAAATTTCTTCATCTCCTTCTAGATTCCTTATATGACATTTTATTATTAGATGGTGTAAAATATTAATTTTATAAATTATCCTTAAATAATTTATTCTCGCCTTTTTTCAAAAAAAAAAATCCATATTGTTTAAATTAATGATGTTGTTTTTAAATTTGGCCTACCGCATATACGTATTGTTTTTTTGGCTGTTAATACACAATTATTACTATACAATTGATACACGAAAAGTATTCAAATGAACCGATATATTTATATCTAAATTGTACATTTATACTTTATAGACACATCTAATTATAAAATAATAGTAAAATATTTTTTCTCTTTTTTTTATAGGTACATAAATTTATTCTCAAATGAACATGGCTCTCTCCTCCATACTCTTCCTTGAAAATTGTCCAGAATTCTAATCCAACTCGTGCATGTTATCGCGTATTCAGATCAATTGACTCAAATATTTTTTATAATTTTTCAGTCATTTTTTCAACGGGGTTGACCTGCAACTCTTTTTGAATTAGAAGTCTGGGAGAAGAAGAGTCTACCCAGAGGAGTCGGGTCCAAATTAAACAGCCGTCGGAATCCTTTAATTTTGACTTTTTTTTCTCGCGGATTAGACTGAAGGCCCATACCCAACACCTGGGAATCTACACTATTTTTTTCTATCATATTATTTAAAATTAATTTAATTAAATCATCATATAAATTATTTTCCCTTTTCCATAATGCTCATAAACCTCATGAGCTATATATGCAATATTACTGTTGACTTGTTTTAGTAATGGATAGAAATATACATCTTTAATTCTGTATCTAAGAAGAAAAACATCGGCCAATGATGCCGGCATTCATGCACACGTAAAATTTATTAACATCGCAGTTTCAAAATTAGAGATACAATATATTTAAGCTAATAAATTTTGTTTTAATTTTTTTTTATATAACATTTGGTAAAAATATATTCTTTACGTTTCAAAATATAAGGTTATTATTAATTTTTTAAAGTCAACTTAAGATATTTTTAAATTTAAAATTAACATAAATTTCTTTAATTTTTATCAATATAATAATAACTATTATAAATTATCTAAAAAATACTATTCATCATAATGTTTATTGTCACATAATTTTAAATAAATTATCTCAATATTGAATTTAAAAATGACTTAGGTTAAAAATTAACAATTATTTTATAATTTAAAATATTAGAGTATTAGAGGTAGTATTTATTAGTGGCATGATAGTATTAACTCTAGCTTGATTGTAATCATATACTCCCTCCGTCCCATATTAATTGCTCAGTTTTGACTTTTTTAAGTCAAATTGACTATTTTTAGAATTAATAATTAAGCACATATAAATATATTTCTAAAATTATAAAAATTGGAGTTAGTAATAAATTGTATATACTTTCTTTTGGTTATAATCTCTTCACTTATATTTTAGCAAAAATAGTAAAAAGATTAGTTTCAAAAATGGTTAATTTAATTTTAAAAAGTCAAAATTGAACAATTAATTTAGGACGGAGGGAGTATATGTTACGACTTACGAACATCATGCTGAAATCAAAAATATACTAAAACCCAATTGAGTGTTGTCCAATTAAATCTTTCTATTACTATAAGTGATAAAAGCAAATTGTACAAACTCTACCTTTTATTTTTCTCACATGTTTTTTTGGTCATGCATGATGCAAGCAAAATAAACAGGTTTCTTATATATTATATACACATACTCTCCCTCTCTCTATATATATATATATATTCCATATTATATATAGAAAGGAGTCAGAAAAACATCTTAATTAGCTAAAAAGATAAAAAAAATAAAAAATATTAAGGAGTTAATTAGAGATCTAGAGAGAGAGATGGGAATAGAAAGGGTGGAGGAAGTGGTGATAGTGGGGGCAGGTATATGTGGGTTGGCAACGGCGGTGGCGCTAAAGAGAGTTGGGATTCAGGCGGTGGTGTTAGAGGGCTGGGATGGGCTGAGAGCCACCGGTGCAGCCTTGTCCCTCTTCCCAAATGCATGGCTTGCCCTTGATGCCCTTGGTGTTGCTCACAAGCTCACCCCTCTTTATGCCCCTTTTGACAAGTAAGCAAGCAAACCATGTGTTTCTCCTCTTTATTTTTTTTTTTCCCATGTCTTCACTACTTCATTTGATATTTTATTAACAGATTAGAAAATCAATACTACAATAAAATTTTTGAATATTAGTAAAATAAAATTATAAGAGGGCACGTTAAGTTGTCTTTCAAAATAACATGATTTTAAAAAATTACATAACACTCTTTTGTACACGATATGAGAGAAAGTGTATTTTTCATACATACAATTATATAAATTTGCATCATTTTTGTGTGATAACTTATCCAATTATTATGTGGTGTCCTTCATCTTTCTTTTTACCAAATTTTAATATAGCCCATATGTTTTATTGGTAAAAGTAGGGGTGAGCATGGTGCGGTTTGGTGCGGTTTGAAGCCCAAACCGCACCCGAAACCGCTTAGGTGCGGTTTGACAAATGCAAAACCGCACACAAAACCGCTTGTGATTGGTGTGGTGCGGTTTTGAATTGTGCGGTGCGGTTTTATTTGGTGCGGTTTCGGTTCCAAAACCAATTGAAACAAACAATTTTATACCAACTGAGTTCATGTGAATGAAAAAAAATATAAAGTATAAATATAAATATTAAAGTAAACAAACAACAATCCAAGTATCCAATTGAGTACATAACTATTCATGTTACTTAACTATTCAACTTTTCTCATTTTAGCACATGGCCATTTCATACATACATACATACATATGGTGCGGTTTCGGTTTCACGTGTGCGGTTTTGGTAAGTAACCAAACCCGAACCGTAAATTTGGTTTTTCAACCCACCTAAAACCGCCACATACGCCGGAACCATTGGTGCGGTTTTAATTGGTGCGGTTTGTGCGGTTTTTGGTGCGGTTTCGGTTCTAATTTGGTTACTTGCTCAGCCCTAGGTAAAAGCTAAACTTAGGTGAGTTTTCTTAATTAATTATCTTTCCATTTTATCAATCGATCTTATAAAATGTACATATGAAAGGTAGCGATCTTAGATTTATTCTCAAATAAATATATATATATATATATATATATATATATATATATATATATATATATATGTTAATAGTTCATTTTCTTAACTAATTTCTTTTCTGTCTGATGAATGTTTTCCCTTAATTTCCCTTGTTTGACTCATTTTCAAGGTGTGTCTATACTAATGTTGGCGATGGTGCAACTCAAGATGTTTCTTTCGTTAGGGCTAACAGGTGAGAATATCAATCCTACATTTAAAAGCATAATATATACTCAATTCCCATTTTATTAAGTTAATTTAATTGATTGAGTTGACTCAAATGAGTTGACAGTTAGTCATAACTCATTAAACTGAGTTCAAAGTGAATTAACGGTGAGTTATGTATATTTGTTTTGTAGAACGTTTCACCTTTTTGTTTTTTTGTATCACAACTCTTTCATTTTCCCAAATCATATATCTCCTCTTTGTTTCTTTTTCCGGTAAAATCTTAATGTAACTCTTTAATTTCTTCCTTATGAACCCTCTTAATTCTGCCAAATTAATCAGTATAAATCATTTGGTGCTAAATTAAGGAAGGTAAAATGAATATTCTAAAATTAAGAGATTGATACAAAGATGGATTCATGAACTTGCAACTCAGTTTAAATATAAGATGAAAAGGCCTGCTAATTGTTTGAGTCATGAACATTTGATTTACGATCTAATATGAGTTACCGGTTACGTATGCTGTGGGCTTGATGCAGTGATGGTGTTGGACCTAGATCGGTGCACCGTAAGGCCTTATTGGAGGCTCTAGCTGAAGAACTACCCATGGATGCAATCCATTTCTCTTCTAAACTAACTTCTATTTCAACCCAAGAAATTGAAGGTTCATCCATTGTTATTCTCCAAATGAAAGATGGAACTATCATTAAAACCAAGGTATTTAAGTTATGTTTAACATTGCCATATAGAAACCCATATTGAGGCCCACATTAAGGCCCATTATATTGATAAAAAGAAGTAACACAATTATTTTATTTTATTTTTTTGTGGTAAAAAATTGCAACATAGATTTTGATTGGGTGTGATGGGGTGCACTCAGAGGTGGCTCATTGGCTAGGACTTGCCAAACCCGTGAACTCGGGTCGGTTTGCAGTTCGAGGGTTAGCAATGTATCCTGAAGGTCATGGTTTTAATCATGAATTTAGGCAGTTCTTACAAGTGGGCTTGAGAGCTGGCTTTAATCCTCTCAATGATAAAGAGCTTTATTGGGGTCTAGTAACTTCCGAATCCACCCCTAAAGGTAAGGTTTATTCTATTAAACAATGATCCAATGTAGCCAGCCTAATTCAATTCACAAAAACTCTTTCGAGTCGACTAGATATAATGATATGTTCCGTAAACATTTACAATTTTAATGACATTTTTTGATTTTATTGAAATCAAAATTGTCGAAGAATATATTGTTTTATGCTTAATAAATTTTACATTATGCTAACACATTGAGATATTGGCGAACAATTTCAGGTGACTATGACATGGTAGCTAAGTCTCCAGAATTGATACAAAAAGAAGTCATTGAAAATTATGCGAAGGATTTTCCTCCAACTTATTTAGATGTCGTCCGCCACTCCGATCTCTCCACGTTGACTTGGGCCCCTCTTATGTTAAGGCTTCCATGGGACGTAATTTTTGGCAACATAAGCAAAGGGACTGTCACGGTGGCCGGTGATGCCATGCACCCCATGACACCTGACCTAGGTCAAGGTGGTTGCTCAGCTCTAGAAGATGCGGTTGTCCTAGGCCGTCATATAGGGGAGTCGTTTATCGAGAATGGACGACTAGTGCCCCAAGAAGTGGCAAAAGCTATAGAGAAATACGTTAAAGAGCGTAAATGGCGCACTGCCGGACTGATCACAGGTTCGTATTTATCAGGGTGGGTGCAACAAGATAATTCTTCTTGGTGGAAGAAATTCTTTAGGGATGTGATTTTTTACAAGTTTATTTTCCAAAAGTTACACAATGTTACAAAATATGATTGTGGGAAGCTGCCTAAATTATCTTTCTCAAGTGGATCAAACAATCGAAATAAAAAGATTGACTAGGTTCTTCATGTCATGGTCCTATTTTCCAAATCCAAATTAACTAGTGTTGTTTACATTCATGTAGCTTTTGTCTCTTTATCTCTTGTTAAGCTATTGCATTATCTAAAAGAGTAGAGGTTAAATGAAAATAAGTCATTAGTATCGACTTATATTTGGCTGTTATTATAAATATAATGAAATATACACTAAAAAACAAAACTATCCTCTATATTTGTACCCCGTGTAATATTTTTTGTATTTGAATGGACTAATTAAAAAACTCTTACCTCAAATTATAATTATTAGATCAAAATCTTATCTTTTAACAAAAAATTTTAAAAAAAATAGCATTGGACCTACTGGTTACTTTTAGTAATTTTAGTGAGAAAACTTATTTAATTATTTAAGTCGTTATAAAAAATGGTTGGTATTGGCCCAATAACTTTTATTACTCTCTGGATCCTTTTAATGGTTATGTACAAATAGAAGATCCAAATTAAAGTCACGTACCAACCGCAGCGGTAGGCAGATAAAAAATCAAGTGAACATTATGTAGTCACTGGGGTGGTTGCATCTGTCCGTGAGTGCTAATTATAAATAAGGGTGTAAATGAGTATTGAGTTATTCAGATTTAGTTTATAAAATTTATTTAGTATAAAATGAGATTTAATTGAAGTACGTTTAGCTATTGAGTCGAGTACGATCTCGAATCGAACCCGAACAGTTTGAATTTTTCGAACGAATATGATCCGAGTATCAATAAAAAATTGTAATTTGAGAAAATTTGAATAATTTATCAAATTTTAAAATTTGCTCATATTTGAATCATTTATATTTCGAGTCAAGCTCAAATCAAACTTTTAGTCGAGCGAGTATGAATCGAGCTTGAACTGTTTGCTAATTTTATAGCTTTAATTATAAAACTTATTGCCGTATTAGCTTGACAGAGTGATGCGGTGTCGTTGAGTAACATATTCTTAAATTTAAAAATACTTTTGATACCTTAATAATTACTCTCTCCGTACTCAAAAAAAATGAATAAATGTATAAATTTTTTTGTCTGTAAAAGATAAATATGTCATTTAGTGAAATTTATTAGTATAAAAAACTAAAAGTACTCATCATTTTATATAATGTTGTGGAACCACTAAAGATAAATTTTAATTTTTTTTACTTTTTTTTTTAATTTTTAATTTTTTAAATATATTTATAAATTGTACTTTGTTCATTTTTTAGAAACAAAAAGAATATAATTTTTATGAAAATATCAATTCCCTGACCAAAGCACGGGACACTTTGGCCTATTAAAGCTGGATTATTAATTGCCCAAGTGTTCCGTTCTTTCCGTTTTTGTACTAATTGTTTTTGTTAATTTTTAAAGGCTCCTCTATGTTACACATTTTATCTAATTTCTTTAAATACATGGAATATTAGTTAAGAATAAAAATATTACATTAGATAGACAATTTGTATTATTGTATCGCTGGATCCTATTCGTTACAGATTTCACAAAAAAAAAAAAAATCCTATACATTTAACGACAAAAAGAATTGATTTTAGCAATGATACCAACAACTCAAATACAATTATTTGCAATAATTAATATATTGTCATTAAATTTAAATTTTGTCATTAAATACTATTTCTTCCGTTCTTTTTTACTTGTCATCGTAGAAAAAAAATACAAAAATTAAAAAAATACAATTAATATTTTGTTCGATTGACTAAAATAGTTATAAAATTTTAATCCTGTCCTTTTAAAATTTATTGAAAAGAATAAAAGAGAAATAAATTGATATTTAATATAAAAAATTAAGTTATTAATATTTTTTTAAAATTTATAAACAAAAAATAAAAATAAATTTACTATCTAAAACGATAAGTTAAAAAAGAAGCATATTAACAAAATTGGTACTTGAAACTTGAAAGTGTAATAATTAATAGCACCAGTGCACCGCTAGAAGAATCCAAATCCTGGCAATTATTATTTTTCATAATTCCAGATGAAACGTACAACCCCTAACGATAATAATAAAGCATACAAAACTATATTCATGCAACAAGGTACAATAATAAAAGCACACAATAGCTCGGTCGCACTCAAAGTGAATAAATATCGGTTGGCAACATATCCACCCAATGCTTACTTGAATTGAGGGTTGTCAATTTTATCGTGTACGATCAATCAATATTAAACATGGAATGTCCAGTACTTTAAGAGGGGTTTTTTTATTTTTATTTTAAATTTTAACATTTAATGTATCCTTCATATTGATATTATATACACGTATTCAAATTTTTATTTTTTGGACTATCAAAGATATATAATAATATTTTGACTTTTAATTTTCGTGATTCATGAACTTTATTAATATAAATCTTTCTCACTAAAGTAACAAATTAATATAGATATTAAAACTATATATAATGTTTTGCATGGAGAAAGATATCCGATAAATTATTTTTAAAGTTGTCGTTCCTTACACGATTATCAAACTTGTTTAATAATAGAGAAGCAAAATATTTCAAAAAAGTTGAATAATAAAAATGCAATTTGGAGAATAAATATTGGGTACCACGATATATCTTGTAGTGTGATTTTTTTCCCTTCTCATTAGGTGATGATAATAATATTATTTCCATTTTCAGCAAGTAAAGCCATGGAATACTGTATAGCTTGTGAGTTTGCCATGTGTAACAAAGAAATGACATTATTTTTTAAGGCAATACTTGAATATTATAGACAAAAAGTAAATAATATATATTGTGACATTACATATCAATTATTTTTTATTAATTATCTGTTACGTAAATAATTATAATTGGTAATATTTATACAATATATTTAATATAATGGGCGAATTTTATAATCTTACACAATCTTATGTATTGATATATGTCGTAATCGTAATTCGACACAAATTTTTCATAATATATAATAAGACTCTAAAAAAAAAAAGAATGTTTCTTTGAGCAGTCCCAAAGGTTTATTGAGACGATAACATTTTATTTTTTTTCTTTATTTTTGGTTTCCCTTCCCGTTCTTGAGTGTGAAATAGAATAATAGAAATGTCTTTAAAATTTTGAAATAATTTGCAAATACCACACTTCCTATATATACAATGTAAATCAAAACTTGCACCCTCATTAATGCAGTCCACATTTTTCTACACAATATACACCAACCAGCACACACAGCTTGAGCCTTTCCTTTCCCAGTTTTGTTTTTCGCTTCTTTGTTTTTAGAGGACTTCTATGCGGACATAATAATTGAACATGATAATTAGATATGAGTTCTTTACAATTTTACCTATTTGTATTTTGACCCCTCATTTTTTATAATGAAGGAATCAAAATGCAAATAAGTGAAATTGTAAAGAGTTCATATCCAATTATCACGTGTGCATAAAATTTTTGTTATTTTTATGTTATAGAAATGAAAAAAATAATTTTTTATTTTTAAATTATATACAAAATAATATAAAAATTTTAATACGTCATTACTTAAACTATAAGTAGATCAAGTACTATAAGACTACCACTATTTCATAACTAATGTTGGATCGATATATTTATAAAATAATATTTTTTTTAAAAAATATTGTTATTTTTTTTATAATAAAAATCGTTAACTAATAGGGAAAGCACTCCAATATTCCTTCTACCTATAAAGCCGACCCCTGAGTCCACCATCAAAACCTCATCTTTTAGAGAGAGAAAAAGAGGTGCAGCAATGGCTAAATCCCCAGAAGAAGAACACCCACATAAAGTTTTTGGTTGGGCTGCAAGGGATACTTCTGGCCTCATTTCTCCCTTCAATTTCTCTCGCAGGTATAATTATATTTATGCTTAAACTCCCACATAAATGCAAAGCAAACTCTTCATTATTGCAGTTTTCTAACCCTAACCCACTATTAATCTATCTTTGGGTTAGTCATATACTGTGAAAAAATTATGTATCTGTTTTTTTTTTCCTTATCATATACTATGTGTTGATGTGTGTACAGTTGTGTAGCTGTGTTTATTGATCAGGAAGCTTGCAGGGTGTGGGTGGGTAATTAAATTCATTTTTAAAATTATTTCATGATAAATTTTTGTTTGCATGATAGAAATGCTTTACTGGATTTCCCTATAAATTTTTATTTGGATCATTGGATGATAGAAATGCTTTGCTAGATCAATATGGTTTATGGGTATATGGAAAGCTAGAACAGAATGATAATGTTATGGTCCATAACATTATCATTCTGTGGTCCATAACTTATGGATGTGGAATTTGTTGTCCAGGTGATTTCATAGAAGTATGTATTATATTATATTAAAGTTGAACAAAAGAAGATTAATCTAATTGTAAAAGGTTGTTTTTGACTCCTTTTGCTCTCAAGACTATTGAATTAATGTTTGTGTGAGACATGTGCGCTATAAGCCAAATTATAAAGGGTACTGCACCTACTCTGGAGATGCCTAACTAATATTGAGATAATACTACACAATTTGGAGTTACTTTGCTACTCCCTCCCTTCTCAAAACGGATAACTAAAATTATAATTATTTTTGTCTCTAAAAGATGAGATAAAATACATAAAATGAAGGGTAATTATGTCATTTAGTAAAGTCCATTAGTATAAAAAAATAAAATTAGTCATCACTTTATGAATCTTGTGGAACCACTAATAATAAATTTAGAAGTTTATTTACTCTTTTTTCTATTTTTTTTAATATGTGTGCAAATTGTACTTTGTTAATCTTTTTGGGGACGGTGAAAATATTTTTCAGAGGACTTGATTACCTGGTTTTTACAGGAAAAATGATACAATTAGAGAAGTCTTATTTCCACTAGTAAAAATTGATATAGCCACTAGGTTTCTCGATTGAGACCATTTACGATTCCTGTGAGGAATTCCTTGTGGAAAAATTAATTTTGCGTATATTGATTGAGACATAATAACGTTGAAGGCCTTGAAACTAGCAAAGGTTTGTCAGTTGTACATACTGCATACTTCACTGTTTTTTCTCTTAAAATTATGATTACTTAGTTGCTTGATTGGATTAATTTAGGCAATGCATTCTTGAATTAATATTTTCATATATAGTCTTGTGGATATATTACTTATTTAAAATATTATGTGTATCTGGCAGAGAAAATGGAGATCATGACGTGACAGTTAAAATACAATTCTGTGGGGTTTGCCACTCTGACCTGCATAGTGTAAAAAATGAATGGGGGTATACCAATTATCCTATTGTTCCAGGGTACGACTTCTATCATCTCAGTTTCTTTTTTTTTTTTTTTTTTTTTTTTTTTTTTTTTTTTTTTTTTTTTTTTTTTTTTTTTTTTGCTAAGTTAAGCTGAAATCTTAACATTCCTGCCTTTGGCAGGAATGGATCCCCCGACCTCTTGGACTCAAATCATCTCAGTTTCTTGAGCTTGTATAATTATTGTTATTGTTACTGTTATTATTATTATTTTATTAAGGAAGGTGGTTGTGTTTTGTTAGTTTTGATATTTTTATTTGTTTCGATAATGCTATTATAACATTGATATTGCATTTTCAGTCAGTTTGATTGAGATAAAAGTTTGGGCTTGATTGGTGTCTATTGCTTTCTCTGTTTTCAGTTATATCTGATTCTTATCCTGTATCATGAATCACTTCCGATTTCAGGGTAGCACTAGTTAGAAATATAGGTTACTTTTAGGTATTTTCTAATTAAGGACCCAAAAAAGAAGAAGGTATTTTCTTCCTAATATTTTGTACCCTTGCAGAAAATGAAAAGAACACAAGTAGGGGAAGAATACGAGGCAACTATATCTCTGCTTTCAGTTCCTCTGTTTTACTTTTACTAGTTTACCCTTTTGTATTCACCCCTAAATGTCATTGGGTGGGCTTAGGGCTCAGTTAGTATACGTAGCCCGTGTAGCATTCAAAAGTGGAAAAATCGCAAATTTACAAGTCAATGAAAAGTAGAGGATAGTGTGTTAAATAAAATACTTGTCCATTTACTTTACAATGTTGTTGAAACCAAGAGGGGAGCTGAGATTGATCCTTTGCTGTACAATGTTTGAAAACCAAGAGAAGGACTGCTAATTGGTTTTGTGCACTCAATTTTTTTTGCTATTATTTGAACCCAATCCTTCTGGTCACTTTTAGGAAACTTATTATGTAATTGATGGATGTTGTTATTCAGGCATGAAATTGTCGGTGTTGTGACTAAAATTGGGAGCAATGTCCAGAAATTTAAAGTTGGTGACCGTGTGGGTGTTGGCGTCCTCGTGAACTCCTGCAAGACATGTGAGACTTGCCAACAAGACTTGGAGAATTATTGCCCCAAAATGGTATTTACTTACAATGCCATGAATTATGATGGTACAAAAACCTATGGTGGTTATTCTGATTTTGTGGTTGTGGACCAACGCTACGTGCTTCGCTTTCCTGATAACCTACCCTCCGATGCTGGAGCACCACTCCTTTGTGCTGGGATCACCGTGTACAGCCCAATGAAATACTATGGAATGACTGAGGCAGGTAAGCATTTGGGTGTGGCTGGACTAGGAGGGCTTGGTCATGTTGCTGTGAAGTTCGGCAAGGCTTTTGGGCTGAAAGTTACTGTCATTAGTACATCTCCTAAGAAAGAAGCTGAAGCCATAAGCAAACTTGGTGCTGATGCTTTCCTTGTGAGCTCTGATCCTGCAAAAGTGAAGGTACTTGGAAAAATGTATATATTTTAGAAACTTTATCGTGGTGAATTTTATGCGAATAAACTAGGGAAGGGTGGATTCAGTTTGATGTGTCCAGCAATATTTTAATCCAAATTCTTCACTTGTACGGTTTTGTTCTTCCTAGAACAATAAAAAAATTTATCTTAGAACTAAATTGTTTTTTTCTATCTTTTCACTGCAGGCTGCCTTGGGTACCATGGATTTTATCATTGACACGATTGCTGCAGTTCATCCCTTGGCCCCATTGCTCGGTCTGCTGAAAATGAATGGAAAACTTGTTACAGTAGGCCTACCTGAAAAGCCTCTTGAGCTTCCTATCTTCCCCTTAGTTCTGGGTAAGATGCATAAAAATTGACTTCAGTGCACATAAAGAAGAAAATATATATGTGTGGCTGTAAATTATTGTTGCTATGCTATAGATTGTCCTTATGGACTCCAT
This sequence comes from Aralia elata, assembly GCA_034770075.1. Taxonomy (NCBI): domain Eukaryota; kingdom Viridiplantae; phylum Streptophyta; class Magnoliopsida; order Apiales; family Araliaceae; genus Aralia; species Aralia elata. Next base: position 23,907,854 of record CM068378.1, on the reverse strand, counting down.
GCCAATTATTTAATTTTAATTTTTGACAAGTCGCTGGCTGTCAATGCGGGTACTGTATTAGACCACAATCTGATTCATTATCTGCTTATATAAGAAAACAATTAAGGATTCATATAAGGAAGTTAACATTGAATACTGCAAACAGTTGAGATGGCAAACAATGTGCTTTTGATGCTTCTTGAAGAAATTTAGTCTTTTGTTTCAGTTTGTAGCCCTATAACATTAGTCTCATGATGTTTCCTCAATCCTCATTAAGAGTTGAAAAATAGGAGTGTCCTCACCTGTGGTTGAAGTTTGTTAAGAGTATTGAAAATCTTGAAAACTGGACATGGACACAATGTTGATAAAAATTTTAAAAACCACTCGCAAGAGTGGGACATTGTATTTAACCTGTATTATGTTCAATATATTTGCAGGGCGAAAGCTTGTCGGAGGAAGTGACATTGGAGGGATAAAAGAGACGCAAGAGATGCTAGACTTTTGTGCAGAGCACAACATAACTTCAGAAATTGAGGTGATCTGCATGGACTACATCAACACAGCTATGGAAAGGCTTGCCAAATCTGATGTCAGGTACCGATTTGTGATTGACGTCGCAAACTCCTTGACTCAGTAGGTCTGGTTATGCCACCATGTAGCTGCTGTTTTCCCTCCTATGTTTGAGGCCTCTATCCTAGATAGTAATAAAAACTGAGATCTTTTGATCAAACTTATAAGTTGATGAAGAATAGATGAAGATGGAACTTTTGAAATATTGATGTACGGATTTTGTCGAGTTGTTATTTGATAAATAGAGTATTTGCTATCTATTATGTTATCTGGATATACATATTTGTAGTTGATGATGTTTATATTCAAATTGAATGCGACACTTATTTTGTCGAAATCATTTTTGAAAATGTTTATTTTGCATTTTCTGATGTTTGATACGATACTGTAAAATGGTTAAACACCAATGATCATGTTAGCTTACTTTTTGAAGAAATGACTTTCCGAATGTTAGCTATTATACCTGGCAAAAACGACCCATATTAGGTACTTGCCAAAAAATGATTTTTGGGTACTCAGATATTGCATAAATTATCCTACTCAATTTGACGCTATTAGACGCTGCCTATTCACTCGGGCTTTGCCTTTGCCCTTGTTGTCAACATTTGCTTTGGATGTTGATGCTTCAGCCTCACCTCATCATATTCCAATCAAAAGCACCTGTGCTATGGACCGGCTTAGATCTCGACCTCGGTCGAATGACATGCACTTGTACACTAGTACTCCTGTTCTTTTTTTACTTGACGTTTTAAGAAAAAAAATATAAAGATTAATTGCAATTAATATTTTATTTGATTGATTAAAATGAGTATATAATCTTAATATTACATTTAAAGTCATTGGAAAAGATGAAAGATAAACAATTTACTCCTTTCGTCTTGTGTTAAACGTTTTAATTTTTTTTAAGATGTCCCACAATAAATGTCTTATTTTTATATTTGTAACTATTTTTATCTTATTTTTTCACTTACATCCTCATAATCTTTTTACTCAGCTTTTGTTAGAAATTGAAGAAATGAGAAAATATTTATAATGGGAACTGATGAATTAGTATACTACTTTCTCTCTCATATTACCGGCATAACATGTTTTCTATTTAATGACTCTCTAAATTCTTTTTCTCTATTCATTTTAGCTTTTAGTATTTATTGGGAATGTGTGAATAACAAAAAGAATGATTTAGAGAACTAATTTCACATGAGAAGAAATAATAGTACTTCATAGAAAAGTGGAGAAATACTTCGATTGTTAAGTAATTCAAAAGGACAATTTAGGTAAAAATATATATCTTATTAATCAGCGTGCAGAAACGAATTAAAACGTTTATTTCGAGACGGATGGAGTAATATTTATTGTAGGGATAACATGGTAAACTAAGTCGTTAATGCTTTATTGAAATCTACAAACAACAAATAAAAAGGAACAAATTTCATTCTCTAAAAAAACAAATAAAAGGAACGGAGGGAGTAATAGGGAAAAAAATTGTTACCTAATTACTGTTGTCTAATCTTTTTATAATAATTAATTAATTAACTAATTAATTACAGTTGTCTAATGTTTCTTCTGCCTAATGCAAAACTCTAACTGGTTCTATTTGTCTTATATCAGTAGCATCTAATTTTTCACCTACTATTTCAATCAGATGGAGGTTTCTCATGAGCCTCTTCTAGACAACCACATGTTTTTTTTCAAGTCATAGGTAGGAGCCCGTGAACCTGACGTTAACAATAGTGGCGTTTAGTATATTAATTAATTTTCATATTTAGCTGCAGGCCTGCTTACAATTAACAAAAGTTCACTCTCTCTATTCTAATATTTTGATTTTTGAGGTACATTTTTGAATTTTTGGTATTCATTTAGTGAAATCCCATAATTCAAAACTAATACTAACTGGTATAAATTTGAAACCAACAAATTGGTAATTAATAGTATTTTTCTTAATTAATTTACAACAATTACAGTTACTTTTACTAAAGTTAAATAAATTCACATTAAATTTTTAATTTGAACTTCATAAATTGACTTCAGGAAGTTTAAATTTTATGCGTATTTTGAAACACAGGGCGTAGTTGAAAACTTTAGCTCAATATGTAAATTGAATATAGACTGAAAAAAGAAAAAGAAAAAAAGAAACAAATGTAATGATTTTGAACATATATAAATTGTACACTGACCCCCCTTTCATCATCAGCTCATGCTACTAGTTTAAACTCATTAGTCAACCTGTTCTTCCTACACAAAAGAAATGACTTATTCCCTAGCCATCTTCTACTTTGGTTTATCCCAGCTTCTGGTGTACCAAGTCATGGCAGTTGATCCTACAAAAGGGTTCATTTCCTTGCCATTTAATGGATCATTTTACCACATTCAAAAGCCATACGACAAGAGAGAAAATCAGCGGTACAGCTTCATCGATGGAGTTCATAAGTTATGGGTTTTTGCCAACGACAAACCTCATACCACAACTAGCAAAACCAAACCAAGAACTGAGATTAGTATACAAGTAAGTTATATATGCCAACTATATCCTTCCAAATTTATAGTTGTAGTCATTGAACTTTGCCCACACTTTTATTTGGTCATTTAACAATTTTCTTTTCTTTTAAATGACTATACGTTTATTACGTTTTCGTATGTCATTTGATGAGTTGACAAATTCTGGCCGAGCATAAAAGTGTAAAAAGTATCAAAATATTCTTCACTTGTTACATATACACAAGTGGAATTAAGTTCATCCACTCTTTTGATCCTTTTATACTGAAAAATGATCAGTCAAAATTGTCAACATCTACAAATATTGATAAAGTTTAATTAATGATCGCGAGTGTATTTAATTAATCCTTTTTTACGTACAATTAATAAACAAATCAATCTTTATGTAAATTTTGTTGTTAGGGATACAATTTTTCATCCGGAGTGTGGCAATTTGAAGGGCATGCTTATGTTCCTAAAGGGACATCAGGAGTGTGCATCATGCAGGTGTTTGGAGCAAGTGCTCCTCATGCCACAACTCTTATGGTTAGAGTCTACAATGGTACACTCAGGTACTATAGGCGTAACGTCTTGGTTCCGAATATCTACAATAGGTGGTTCCGGCTCAATGTTATACACGATGTTGATGCCGGAAAAGTGAAGGTTTTCATCGACGGACATCTCAAGTTAAACGCCAGCGGTCGTGGTGGAACATCTCATACATTCAAATGTGGTGTCTATGCGCAAGATAATGATTCGAATCGCATGGAATCGCGTTGGAAAAACATTAAAGTTCTAAGAAAAGTACTTGGATGAATGAATCCTTAATGTAGAATTTTGGTTGCTTTGAGAATGGTTCCCATGAATGTATTCTTTGCCTTTTGCTTAAAAAAAAATCCAAACTATTTGGCTTAAATACACTTTAGATCTACCTTGAAGTTGTTCGTTTTGTATAATTTAAACCCTAATATCTCAACTTTAAGACATTAAATCTTAATATCTTTAATTTTTATAAATTAAACATTTTGGCTACTGAATTGAGCATTTTTTACCGAGATAAGTCACATGACTTAAAATGAAAGCATAATTAAGCCTTTTAAGAGTATATATCATTTATATTAGCTCTAATTTTTTCTCATTTTTCTTCTTCGTCATATACTAATAACGTACGTGCCTATAATTTTATGTGCTTTCAAAGATATTAATTTAAGGTTTCTTTAATATGAAAAATTATGTCTTTTAAGGGTATATGTCGTTTATATTGGCTCTAATTTTTTCTATTTATTTTTTTTAATGAGACACCAATTATGTACGTACAATTTTTTTGCTTCCAAATATTTAAGAGTAAAATTACCCAAAATACTCTTATTCGGATCAATTATTACACGCGGGGTGGTCAAAAGGTTTAATTTATAAAAACTGAAAGACATTAATTAAAGCTTAATATCTTAAAGTTGAAACATTAAAGTTTAAAGTGTAAAAAGTGAAAAACTTAAAGGTTTAAATCAAGCCAAACTATTTCAAGCTTGCAAAAATATCCTTAGTAATGTGTGTGCCTGCGTGGGTTGTTGTAACAATATATCTTATTGAGAGCTTAAAATATCTTATTTATTTAACTGCTTCTCATTTTTTACACCCAAAAAAAAAAAGCGCTTAATCGTTATAATGGAACAATAAGAAGACAAAGAAAAGAATGAAACATATATATACATAATTTAGCGTGCGAAGAACATTATTTATTACTAGAAAAAATACTTGAGCTATTGCGAAGAACATGTCCACACACACAACACGTAACAAAATGAGAGGAAAAAACAAAAGGTGCTATAGTCAAGCCACTATTACATGTTGCATACTACGATTTGACTCACTAAGTCGTAACTCGTAACTCGTAACGGGCTTGTTAGGTTGTCCTGTAGAAGAGGAAAACGAAAAAAGCGGTGGGCTGGCTTGACCTTGTTGTCGTTGGCAATGGGTTGACATCATCATTGCTGTGCTGTGTATGAACACTTCTCCGCCCATTAGCAAGTTTTTGCTAGTTTCTTAGAGATTTCTCTTACTAGTTTTCATTTGTTTTTCATTCTTAATGGCTATTTATAAGGGTTAATTTTGAAGACTATTCTTAAAGAGATTCCAAATTTCACCTGGTTATAAAAATATTGAGTACGCACAAATCAAATTATAACGAAGGCAGGTTCCATCTATTGTCTCAATATTTTGGTTTATCTTAGTATACTGCAAACTCATTAAAAAAATCATGACGGGAGATATTAGTGATAATGTTAGATTTAAGATTGAAGTATAGTATACAAACTGATGCGAACTCCATACTATACCGTAAAAATAGTCTCTCATCCGTTGTAAATATAACTTGGTATGAGTTGATATATATTTTAACCTCTTCCCTTGGGCAGCTAATTTTTCAAAGTAGGTCAAAAGAGCTAAGGTTATCGTTTATACTTTCATTGAGAGTCCACTTGTAAGTCTCTCTCCTCGGGCAACTATAGGTCAAAAGAGCTAAGGTTATCGTTTGTACTTTCATTGAGAGTCCACTTGTAAGTCTCTCTCCTCGGGCAACTAGCTTTTCTCAAGGTGGATCAAAGGGGCTAAGGTTTGTATCACAAACACATAGAAAAAAGATGATGAATGAAAAAGAAAGAACACACAAATTTACAAGGTTCATCAATTTAGCTCATTAGTAGCCTCACACTCTCTACATGATTCACACACTAAACAATATTTTTATAGCTAGTAACTAGAAAACCCTAGCTCTACATGATTCACATATCACAAACAAACATTACTTTATAGTAACTAGAAAACCCTAACTCTACATGATTCACATATCACAAACTCTCTACATGATTCACACACCAAACAATACTTTTATAGTAACTAAAAAACCCTAACTCTACATGATTCACATGTCAAACAATACTTTTATAGTAGTAGAAAATCCTAACTCTACATGATTCACATACCACAAACAAATAATACTTTTATAGTAATTAGAAAACTCTAACTCTACATGATTCACATATACCATAAATTCTCTACATGATTCGCACACCAAACAATACTTTTATAGTAATTAGAAAACCCTAATTCTACATGATTCACATATCAAACAATATTTTTATAGTAACTAGAAAACTCTAACTCTTGAGCTCAAACATATAATGTGACGCCCCCAAAATAGGTCCATACAAACCATTTTGAGTCGCCAATAACATTCCACAAAATACAATTACAAATATGAATTTTCCCATTTACAAATATTAAGTGTCGTGCAAAATACGACAACACAATACAAATATATCTTAAATTCTCAATACACTTATTGTCACACTAATAGTAAGGTATTGAGACACTTTTATTATCTCGGACCATCACTCCATTCCCAGGCTAGTCCCCGCTACACTCTCTTTTCCTGAGGAGAACAATGGAACAAAAAGGAAAAGGGTGAGCACAAATAGCCCAGTAAGAAATATCATGACTAATATAATGAAGAATAAAAATTATCTTTAGTCTTCAACAATAATAAATCAGAGATTTAAAGATATTATAATTGTTCAACACAACAACTGCAGCGGAACGAACAATCCATTAGAAGAGTCAAGTAGATTATAATATCTACCATCGTCTATAAGTTAAAGGATCACCACCAATATTTTGTCCCTGTAACACCAATCAACAATTCCTGTTTATGAACATACAAATCAACAGTTTATATTCAACAGCCTCTCTTTGCACTATGTGCCAAAGATATTTATTTGTAACATCACCGGTCATGATCATGCCAAACGCCAGTTCATCTTTGCACTACGGGCCAAAGAGAACTTTCACCATACGCCTTTGTTTGTAACACCAAAAGTCATGATAATACCAATACACAGTTTGGTCAAAATCATGTCACGCCAGTTCATCTTTGCACTACGGGCCAAAGAGAACTATCACCACAATTTAAGTATGAGAATGAGGATGATGACAATGATACAGTGAGATTAAGGATAAGAAAAGCTTTATAATTTAATCAGTATCAAAGATTGACCAAATTGCCAACACGATGACCAAATTGTGGAGTCAAATTCAAGAATGATATTCAAGAAATTATTTCATGCTTCAACTATAACGTATAAAATGAAATAGAAAGATTCAAGTGAAAAGATATTAGATGAAGCACAAACTATTAAGGATATTCTACTAATTTCAAGGATTTTCTCCATTTTAAAAAAATAAGGTTTTGGAAATAAACAGAGATTTCTTATCATAAATGGAGAAATGTGAAAGAAAAGATATTCCTTAAAGAGTACAAAAGAAATGATACGTTATATGAGTATAACAGAATATATGAAACTGCAAATGAGTTTTCACCCGTCATGCGGTAATCCGCGTAGACAGATTATTTCCACAAAAGATTAATAAGTAATGAATACGAAGGGTATTCACCCGTCATGCGGTAATCCGCGTAGACAGATTATTTCCACAAAAGATTAATAAGTAACGAATACGAAGGGTTATTCACCCGTCATGCAGTAATCCGCGTAGACAGGTTATCCTCACAAATTAATACGGAATGAATAACAACCTTTATGAGTATAATATCACTTACGAACAAGGAAGCCAATGATATTACACAAGAGTATGAAAGAAATGATATCCCCTACCTTCGTTAATAAGTGACTGGATGATGCTTTCTATGAAGCTAACTTGGAAAATACTAGAATTCTCACAAATACTCACAATAGCCTAGCACACTAAGAGAACTCAAGAAATTTAGAGAGAGAGAGTATATGCAAGGAAGGTGTGAAGATTTCTTAAGATAACCCCTCTTATTTATAGGAAAACTAAGTTTCATTAATTGCACAAAAAGGGCTCGACTTATTACACTTTAGTACCTTCATTTTTGCCTCTACTTTTTAATATAATCCCTCAAGTATTATCAATCTTGCATAACATCCCCTAATAGTACCCACATATGAACCAATAGTTCATATCATGTGAATTTCAAAATTTCAATTAGGTACCCCTAAGTTAGACTCCACTTTTAATCCATCAATAATGCTAAAATATCATAACAATTAATATGAGTTACAGGGCTATGATAAATAATAAAAAGTACCATGCGGATGCTATTGTAATTATTGAATCAAAATACTGTGTAATTGCTACTTTATCAATTATTGAATCAATAATTTAAAATACTGTGCAATACCGTGTGCCTGTGAAATACCGCGTACTATTGTGGAATAACGCGTTTTACTGTTTTTTTTATTACCGGGTATTTCAACAGTTGCCGGTGATAATACTGTTGATAAAATACTGTCGCTTTCAGTTTCCGACAATGAAGCCCACTATCGTTGACAATATTACCATTGTGGGGCCCATTAATATTTTGATATTTCGGCGCTGTCGTACTTTACCGAATATAATATTCTCCGACAGAACGAATATTATCCGACAGAAGGAATATTCCCCGACATACAGGTTTGACTTTTTGTATAAATGAATAGTATATTCGTATGAATAGTACTTTCGTATTTATACCGTATAATTTCGTATCCGGCTCATATAAACGTTATGACGTAATTCGAAGGTCGAAGAAAGTGTAAAAACGTTTTTAGCGTGAATAGTCCCCCGTGAATAGTGATTGCGTGAATAGTGATTGTGTGAATAGTGATTTAGCGTTATTACTAGATTTCTCAATTTTTCATATTTCACTAGGAACTTTATCATTATCGATTTAACACCTTTCTGTTAAAAAAAAATAATAAGAAAAAAAAATCTCTTTATTAAAATTTTCGGGGTCTTACATATAAGATTCAATACACTAGTCAAAACTCAATACTGGGCTCCTAATAATTTTCCAAGCCTAAGTACACATTACGTTTGGCTTCCAAGGGGTGTTGTTCCCTTGCAACCCCTAGCTCATTGACGAACTGGGCAGTCGTTCGCTCACTGAGGAGTGAGACTCCCGACTACCCTATTGTAATGGTCATTGATCAAGTCAACTTAAAATATGAACCAATCAACACTATATTTTTGAGGTGAGATTGGAGCATTATAATAAATACGAAGAATCCTTGAGTTTTGACATGAACATAAGATAACATATTCAAATCAGAAATAATTTATAAAATTATGTGAGGTGTTTTTGTAATTTTATAGTGGTTAAAAAAAAATTTCTGTCATTTTTAAGAGTATAAATGAACCGAGTCGAACCGAGTATTGAGTTGCTCATATTTAGTTCACAAAATTTATCGAGTAAAATAAGGTTTGATTGAGGCTCGTTTAGCTACTGAGTCGAGCACGATCTCGAATCGAGCCCGAATAGTTTGAACTTTTTGAACAAATATGATTCGAATATCAATAGAAAATTGCAATTTGAGGAGGTTCGAGTAATTTATTGAACTTTAAAATTTGCCCATATTTGAATCATTTATATTTAAAGTCGAGTTCGAATCGAACTTTTAATTGAGCGAGTACAAATCGAGCCCGAACTACTTATTCATTTTACTGCCTTAGTCACTTTCAACTTGCTACTTGGGGTAGAGTCGGACTACACTTAAAACCCTTTTTTGAAAAAAAAAATTAAAATTGAAATACTAAGTGTTACTTTTTAAAAGTTAAAGTATCAAACTAATTTTGGGGAAAAGTCTCTAATGCAAATTATAAGAGAGAAAAAAAAAGAAAAAAAAAAAGAAAAAGATACGTACATCGTACTAAAAGAAATTAAATATTTACCGATCCAAATAGTAACTGAGATCATTAAATTACTTCTTCATCTTCGACGTAATCTAATCGCATTAAAAGCATGCGTGCAGTAGCCACCAACGAGTATGGTCCATACCCATGTGCAAAGTTTGACAAACTTTAGCCGCCGCAAGGAGTCAATTTGGTTTATTCATCGAACAAATATTTAGAAACTTCATCAGTATTTAGAAACTTCATCAGCCACTTGGTAAATAATTTAGGATTGTGAGCCAATTTCGCTTATAATCCCTCGATATCTATATTAACAGAAGTGAGTCATATCAATAAATCAAATGATCATTTATATCAACAACCTTAATTAAGTATATAATTAAAACATAGGTGAGAGTCCAATGTCACATATTCAACTATGTCACTCACTAAAAATGGGGAAAAAATCCCTTGTAGCTCTTCCCAAATTCTCATGAAAGTCTACAACTGAAATGTAATAGCACAAGATCGAAGAAAAAAACCCCCTCTAAAATAAGTCTTATTTTTTTTTTAATAGAGGTGACAGTACTATATCACAATAAAATGTTTCCTTATAAATTTCCAATTAACAAGAAAAGGCCACAACAAAACATGGCTTCTACTTGTTCATCACATTATCTGTTTGTGTTATGCTTGATAACACTTGTTTTGGTGTTTTCCGATCAACAGAAAACAGTGGCTGCTGATCCCACCGATGGTTTCACTGCACTCCCTTTCGACAAATCCGTGTACAATATCCATAAACCATACGACTTGCCGGTGGATCAACGGTACAGCTTCGTTAATGGAGTTCACAAATTATGGGTTTATTCTACTGATAAACCCTTCCGTCAAGATAGTCCCACTAAGCCTCGCACTGAAATAAATATCGGTGTAAGCCCCTCAATTTTAATTAATTATTTATTTCCTCATTTTGTAATTTTTTTTCTAATTTTTTAGCTATAGTTTAGTTCTTGCTCTCTGACAACTCAAATTTAAGTCTTACAATATTGTTTGGGAAATGATTTATATATCCACGAATTTATAACGAAATTGAATTACAACTAATGTAAAGCGATAAGATAGAATAAATAACGGTATTTAGAATCAACATAAAGACTCATTTTGTTATAATTATTTATTTACTGTTAATTGATTATTGGCCAGTTTGATAGCCTCTTGGCCCTCTACTTCCTAGTGATAAAAATAAGATGCCCTCGTACAACATATATTGATTAAAACTACAGGGGTATGTGTACTCCTCTGGAGTTTGGCAATTTGAAGGATATGCATATGTGCCGCAAGGCACATCCGGGGTGTGCATCATGCAGGTGTTCGGCGGAAGTCCTCAGGCGACAACCCTAATGCTCCGAGTATACGACGGCAGCCTCACATACTACCGGTCTCCGGTCATCGTCCCCAACATCTACAACCGATGGTTCCGTGTGAACGTGATCCACGACGTAGGTGCCAGCAAACTCAAAGTCTACATTGATGGGGTACTCAAATATGAAGCCCCCGGCAGGGGAGGAGACTCTCATTATTTTAAATGTGGGGTTTATGGACAAAATGATGAGTCTAATTATATGGAGTCTCGTTGGAAGCAAATCAGAATTCTTAGGAAATCTGGTTAAGTAATTTGATGTGAAAATGAATAAATTACCTAGACCTTGTTTAAGGGGTGGAATTCTTGATTTCAAGGATTTCTATTAACTGCAAAATGGTGTTGGTTTTTTATGACTGCTAATTTGTTTCGTGGAAATTCCTACCTGTCTTTTATTTTATTGTATTTTTGTGTTAAAGGTGGGCAGTCTTTGTAGAAGTAATTTCTAGGGGTGGAGGTCTTTACTATATCTATATTATAAAGTCTTCGTGAAAAGGCTGATGTCACTTGGTGATTTTGAGACACACACCAACTTGAGAATTTTAGAATAAATTAAAAAAGTGTACTTCATATAAATTTTGTTGTTTTAAAAGTTTAAATTAATTTCCATCAATCTAAAATTTTAGAAATTCATAAATTGATTTCTTAAAGGTAAAAATAGGAATTGGGTTGTGAAAGCGGAAGGAAGTATCAATTAGCTTTATAGCCCCTCAAATAAGGGGCGATGAATTTTTGTGACTCCAAGTTTCATTTGGGGTTTAAAACGCAGGGAAAACACTGGGCCTACCTGCGTTTGGGCTCCCAACCCACCAATTTCAATTCCGCCTCTTTTCCAAAAAAAAAAAACATATATTTCTGGGTTTCACTTTTTAGCTAGACAATATTCCCATATTAAACATAAAAGCCCAATTCAGTCCCCTCAAACACAAAACCCATCACCACAACAACAAAAAAATGATGTGAAAATTAATAAAATGAGTAAGACCTAGTTTTTGGGGTGGAATTCTTGGTTTCAAGGATTTCTAACAAGTGTACAAATGGTGTTGGTTTCTAATGAGTCATGAGTGTTATCTTGTTTCTTTGTAAGTTCCTACTTTATATTTTATTTTAACTTCTTTTTTTTTAGTATTAAAAGAAGTCTAATGTTATCTCTTATCTAATTTCAATCTCATGTATTGTTGTCAGGTGTAACTTATTTACTTTTTAATACTTTATTTAAAAAATATAAAAAAACTACATGACGTCAATATATGAGATGATACAAAAGATGTGACAATTTTTGAGACGATAAATTTGAATTATTATAAATTTCAATATAAAATGATGGACAGGACAACTAATATTATTTAAACTTGTGGTATATAATTAAAAATCATCACAAGATGGAGAATTATACCCCTCCATATAGAATGAAACACAAGAAAATATACTTTGTCATTAATTTTAATTTCATACCTGGATTCAGTTTGTGAACCATCCGGTTTAGATTTGTAGGCAATGGAGGTATTTAAAAATCCCAAAACCTCTCCATCCACTTCAACAAAAATGGGTTTTTTTTTTTAAATTTAGTTGATGATACTATCACAAATATTGTAAATGATCTAAATTCAACGTCATACAAAATTTGTTGTTTTCAAAAATTAAATAAATTCATATCAAAATAAAATTTTAGAATCTCATAAACTGACTTCTTAAACTCAGAAAAAAATACTCATATATCTCTGGGTTTTAAACTTTTAACTGGACCACAGGCCCATATTAAACATAAAAACCCAACTAAGCTACCTTAAACAAAAAACCCAACACCACCAAAATTTACAACAAAAATAAATTAATAAATAAATAAAAAAAAAGGTAAAAATATAAACAAAGGCACAACCTACCAGCCGTCGGATAGAAAAGAATCGAACGGCCACAAATTCTTTCAACATTTTATATATACACTCCCACCATTTCAAGATCTCAAAATTGCGCCAAAACTCAACCGACTCTGTCTGTTTCTCTCTCCTCTCTACCAATGGCTAAACTCTCTAGTTTCCTCTCTTTTCTCGCCGTCTCCCTCCTCCTCTCTTCCACCACCTCCGCAGCCCTCATCACTGACCTAGAACTCGACCGCACAATCTCCGCCCTCAGATCTACCGGCTACAACCTCTTCGGCAACGCCATCGCCACCTCCGACCTCGGCTACCAAATCCTCTCCGCCGCCGCCTACAATTCCTTCACAATTTTCGCCCCCCTCGACTCCGCCCTCTTCTCTCTCGACATGGCCTCCCCAGCCGCTGCGTACATCCAAACACTACACTACCACGTGTCCCCCCGCCGCCTCACCTCCGCCGACCTCCGCAACCTCTCTTATGTCGCAACGCTCCTCCCCCATTACAGCCTATTGCTAAACACTGACCCTCTAAACGTCACCGTTTTTGTCGACGGAGTTCGGATCTCCCGCCCGAATCTGTTCCTAGGATCCGGAATCGCAGTTCATGGTCTCGACGGGATTCTTGTTCCCGGAGAATTAGGGCTTGATTCGCCTCCGGGAGATTTTCTCTCTCCTCCGGTCTCGCCTGGGCTCGAATCTAATTCGCCTTCTGCCACAATATCTCCGCCTCCGGGGTTTCTAACTCCTCAATTTGAGTCGAATTGGAGTGCTCCGACAGTTTCGCCACCGACGGAGTCACCCTCTGCTCATATTTTGCCGCCGCCGGAGTTACCTTCTGCTCAAATTTTGTCGCCACCGGAGTTACCCTCTACTCAAATTTTGCCGCCGCCGCCGGTGGAGTTACCTTCTGCTCAAATGTTTTCGCCACCGGAGCTACCCTCTTCTCAAATTTCGCCGCCGCCGGAGTTTCTCTCTCCTCAGTTGCAACCACATTTGATCTTTACCCCGAGGCCGGCACAGCCGGGGATCAAGAATGAGAGTTCAAGAATCAAGAACCGCAGGAAACATGGCAAGATTGGGAGGAGCCACGGGAGGCGCCGTCCCGTCCGGCATGGGCATCACCAGCACGGCGGGTTACCAAAGGTCAACAGTCACTTTCCCGATCTATAAACTCTAGTTTACTGTTACTCTGTTTCCACTTTTGTAGTTTTCATTGAAGCAAAGATTTATTCTCCAGCGAATTTTCATTTGTAAAAACTTGAGTTCTTGAATTGAGGGAGTAGTTCTTGCTAGGGCTTGAAAGTACTTGCTTTTGTTGTTGTAGAAGGATCAATACTGAATATAATCATAACATCAATTTCTCAATTGTTATATGTTTCAAAATTTTCATTTGCATATTATGGGGTTTGGATGCAATAGTACATTTTTAGACAGAATTTGGTTTATCCCTTAATTTCCCAATTGAAACAGAGGAAACAGAATTTTCCTAGTTTGGTTGAACATAGAAAAGAGGATGGGAAATTTTTTATTTTTTTTCAATTTCTCAAATTCTTTGAATTTTCAGTTTCATATTTTGGGTTTGGATGCAATAGTATACTTGTTAAAATGAATTTGGTTACTGCCCAATTGAAACCGAGGGAAAATGATAATAAGTAAATATTTTTCCTAGTTAGATTGCCCATCAAAAAACAGGATGGGGAAAATGTAATTTCATATTCTAATATTCATTTTCCTATTTTGGGGTTTGGATTCAATGGTATACTTTCAGACTAAATTTGGTTTCTGCCTTAATTTCCAAATTGAAACAGATGAAAAAGAACCACAGAAAAAAGGATGGGAAATTTTAATTTCAATTTATCAGTTGTTTTGTGCTTTGAAATTTTCATATTTCATATTATGGGTTTGAAATTTGGATGCAATAGTACATTTTTTAGACTGAACTTGGTTTCTGCCTAATTTTCCATTTGAAACAGAGGAAAAAATTGCTTTTCCCAGTATGATTAACCATAGTAAACAGGATTGGAAATTTTTATTTAATCGCACAATATCAAATAATTCAAAGTTGAGAAACTTTAGATCAAAGGTAGGTAGTTTATTCAATTACTCATAAAGATCATTTGCTACATAAGAGTAGTTCCAAACTAGGGAACCGCAGCATGGGAGATATTTGTAGTGGTATTGCCAGTGTGCGGGGGAGGAGTAACATTAGAGCCAGAGGCATCACAATATCCACGCAGAATATCACCTTCTTCGGAGGAAAAGCCAAGGGAGCCAAGCATGGAAGGCCAACAGTCATGTTCAATGACTCGAATAGCGCGACAACAGCTCGGGCCGAGATATGTTTCCCCATTAAGGAAGAAAAGGACGACTTCTCCAGTGCAGGATTGTAGCTGAAATAAGGAGTCCCAACAAGTGGATGAGCCCTCTTCGTCGTCTAGCTTTAGGCGAGCCACTAGGCTTGATTTTGGGCTTGATATTGGTCGTGGCGTTACGATTGTTGCAGTGAAATATAATGCGAGGAATATTGAGAGAACAAGCTTGGAAGAAGAATAAGCCATAGTTTTAGGACAGAATGAGAGGTATGTGCTGCAAGATGAGTTTAGTTCCTTTATATAGAGTGGTTGAGGGTGTGAGAAATTAAATGAGAAGGTTATGGGAATGGGGGAGGTGAAGGAGCTAGCTAAGAGGGGTTTTGAAGAGGGAAATCTAAGAGATGGAAATTATTAGTTGTTGTTATAAATTTTCAGTTATGCTGAAATTGATTAAACTTTGATAATGTATGTAATAGGGCATAAGGAATGTTAGAGAATAAATGAAGTACATAGGATCTTTTGGTTTTTTCATTTCCGTTAGTTTCAAATGTAGTGTATCATGCGCCTATGTGTAAAAAATGTAGAGGTTACTAGAGATATATTTTGATTTTTTAAAGTTAATTTATAAAATTTTAAAATTCAAAATTAATAGAATTTTGTTCAAGCTTTAAAAACAAAAAATATAATAATTAGTAGTGTTTTATAGTTTGTTTATAATTATTATATTTGTTTGTATTAAAACTAAATAACTTCATATCAATTTTGAATTTTAGGATTTTGCGAATTAACTCTAAAAAACTAAAATGTATCTCTAATTTTGGAACAGAGATAGTATATAATAGGAGTGCAACATATGTTTTATTGAAAAAAAGAAAAGATTAATCACTAAAGACTCTCATGTATAAAGTAATTTGGAAACTTGAAAATGCATAAGAAAATAAAGGAAAACAAAAATAAATATAAAAAGGAAAAAAAATTATTTGCTAAATATATATAATTATCTATAGCTATAAAAAAATCTTATATCAAGAACAATGTTAAAATGTAATGTAATAGATGATTAAAAACATTCTAACATAATTTTTAAATTTCCATTACTTTTTCGTCTTCTTCTTCTTCTTCTTCTTTTTTTTTTTTTTTTTTTTTCATTTTTTGAGTTCCATGCGTGGCCTAAACGGTTAAAACAGAATAAATTTACATGTTTACTTGGTACGTAAGCCTTTTGTTATATGAAGAAATAGACATCACTTCTTTTTTTTTTCAGAACAAGAAATAGACATCACTTGATTCACTTCTTGCATGAAGCTGCCTCCAGCTGATTGTTTAAAAGTTTTTATATTGAACGGTTTCTACTAATCAAAAACTTTTGAGACTATAATATATACCCTCTTTTTCACAAGAGTCTCATTTTGGCTTCTTTTTTATTACTGTCCGTTATAAAATTAGAGATATAATTTGATTTTTTAAATTAAACAACAGTATATTAAACTTTAAAATTGATATGACTCATAAAAATTTAGATTAAAATAAATTTTGTGATTAATAATTTTGTTATATACTACTCCCTCCGTCTCCTAAAAGGATAACTAAAGGTACAAAATTTTTGTTCCCAAAAGGGTGAGATAAAGTACATAAAGTGAAAGGTAACTAAGTCATTTAATGGGGTTCATTAGTATAAATAAATAAAAGTATCCATCACTTCGTATAATCTTATAGGGCCACTAAGGATAAAGTTGAAACTTTTTTACTCTCTTTTTTCGATTTTTATTTTTTTTAATATGTGTGCAAATTGTACTTTGTTTATCTTTTTGGAAACAGAGGGATTATACAATTATAATAATTGTATCAATTAAAATTAAATAAATTAATATCAATTTGAACTTTAATATGTCGTCGTTTGATTTCAAAAGTCAAATTGTATCTCTAAATTTAAAACATATGAATATAATTCTTTCGCAAAAAGAATCATTTTTTTATTGATAATAGTACAAAATGACATCATGACCTCAAGTTCATCCTAATAAATTCATTATCACTCCAGGAGAAAAAATAGAAAAGAAAAGAATTAACTCCAATACGCCAAGCATAAGTCTATTCAATTAAGAATATAACAACAATTGACAAAACATGCAATTCCTCATAGTTTTGGAACTTCCACATTACACATAAAATAACAGCAACCCTAAAACCATTAAAAATAACCACACATCAATTTTAAATTAAATAAATTAATATCAATTTGAACTTTAATATGTCGTCGTTTGATTTCAAAAGTCAAATTGTATCTCTAAATTTAAAACATATGAATATAATTCTTTCGCAAAAAGAATCATTTTTTTATTGATAATAGTACAAAATGACATCATGACTTCAAGTTCATCCTAATAAATTCATTATCACTCCAGGAGAAAAAATAGAAAAGAAAAGAATTAACTCCAATACGCCAAGCATAAGTCTATTCAATTAAGAATATAACAACAATTGACAAAACAACATGCAATTCCTCATAGTTTTGGAACTTCCACATTACACATAAAATAACAGCAACCCTAAAACCATTAAAAATAACCACACATCAATTTTAAATTAAATGATCTCTTAATCATCTCAAATATGACTTGATTTCTTATACTAAACCTTAGTCTTTTTTATCTTTGCCGGAAGTGCCTTATTTGGACTGGCCGGAGGTACCCTAGACGGCGGCACAAAAGGAGTCTCAGAAGGACTAGCCCAGGGGTCACAAAATCCTATCAGGATGCTACATTCCTTAGGTGTGACACCAAGGGCAGTCAACAGTTTAGGCCAGCATTTAAGCGAGATCAATTTAATTGATTCACGACAAGGCTTACTAATATGATTGATCTTACCCCTTGCAAAAAAGCCTACAATATCATTTCCACATGAATTGATGCTTATGATTGTGTTCCAGCATTCAAATATTGTCGCCGTGAGGTTGCGCCCTGCTGCAGATTCATTAGGCTGCAGCAGCTGCTCCTTGGCCGCATTTGTGTATGCCATACAACAAGCGAGTGTAAGAAAAAAGAATACATATTTTAGAGCCATGATTTTGGGACAAAGAGACACTAATAATGATGAGATGAGAAAAAAAATGAAGCAAGGGACTGAATTTATAGAGGCAATTTTGTGTCTAAAATTTGGGTCAATAATGGCACAGTGCAGGGGCTGTTTTTGACTTATAAAATTTTTGGCATTTATTTTATGGATCTAGTACATAATTCATGTAACTTGTAAGTTGTGTGATTTCCATTTTTGTTTTACACAGGCTGGATGGAAGAAAGTGAAACAAAAGGGCCTAAGGTGTGTTACTCATGCCAATCCCTTGTTAATGCAAGTACCTAATAATTACAAGTGTAGGCTGCAACTTGACTGCCCATTTTTTGGATCAAACAACAAAAATCAATTTGTCCCCTTAAATTTTTAAGTCACTTTTTCTTATCTTCATTATTTTGTGTTTCTCATGGTCCCGGGGTTACCGGGAAACCCTATTGACCTACGATTTGCATACTAAATTTCAAATCGTGGTACGAAAACTAAATGTCTTGACTTTCTACCTAAATAGCCTTCCTCGTAGATTATATTTAACTCTGTTTATGTAGTCGATCAGTGTTCTCGGTAACTATGGTATTTCTTACGATATATACTTTTATCAAGTTCTTGTAATGAAACAACTTTATCGAGCAATGAAAGTACCCGGTTGTTTTTTCCAAATATGAATTTCAAATTTATTAATAATCTGAGTAATATATTTTCATAATCAAAGTTCATAGACAAACTTATTGATGAAACTGAATAAACTCTTTATTAGCAACATTATTTCATATACTAACTAAACCATAGTCTTATTCGTTTTAGGCGCAGGCACCACAGAAGGGCTAGGGGCAGGAGCAGCAGAAGCGTCGCAGTACCCTACCAGAACATTGTATTGGTCGCTTGTGAATCCGAGGGCAGTTAACATGGCAGGCCAGCAATGAAGGGTGATCACTTTAATTGCTTGGCAACAAGGCGTGCCGATATCAGTTGTACCATTTTTGAAATACTCAACTATCTCATTTGCACATGATTTTATCTCTGTGATGGCGTTCCAACAATTGCCTAGCGATGATCCATTATTATTATTATCATCATCACCGTTTGCTTTATCTACTGCAGTTTCTGTTCGATTAGGAAGCTCCCTCGAGGAATTTGTGTATGCCATGAAACAAGTGATTGTAAGAAAGATTAACACAAATTTTACAGCCATGATTGTTGTGAAAGGTGATGAGGGAAAATTGAGGAGGAATGGGGTTACATTTATAGATAGATAGAGTAGCTAGCTAGCTAGGCTGTTATTATGAAATATGATGGCGAATTAATGGAGTAAGGAACCCAAAAGGCTTTTAAACCGTTACTGATCATCAAACAGTTGCCTTCGTGTGAAGCTGAGTATATTGACAGAATTAATGATTAGTCCAAAGGTTTTGTGCTTCTTGCTAGCCAGTTTATCATTAACAAGCTGCTACACTCGAATCTGAAATTAGAATAAAATTTTAAAATATTAATTGAAAATATAATAGAAATAGCAATCAATTTACTTATAGTAGAACAATAACTTGGTAAAATTTCAAAAAATAAATAAATTATATCTCTAATTTTCGGAACCAACTAAAAAATAAAAAATTGCATCTATTACTCAAGAACGAAGGGAATATAAATAGAATATAAATATTGAAAGAGAAAAAAAACTAAAACAACACACAAATTAGTCACTCAAGGCCATTCTCTCTAATTAGAGTTACTTTATCTATTTCACGAAAATAATACAGTATTATTTAATAATTTTGTGTTTAATAAAAAAGTCTTCTTTTTATTTATGAGTAGTATATAAATGTGACACATCGTCCATACATACTTATCATAATTTTATTGTTATATTATCACTTCTAGGTTAACAACTTATAAATTTTTAAGAATAAATTAATATAGAACAAAATTACATACTAATATTTTAATTTATTTTTTTTAAAATAAAAAAACCCTTTAGATTACAAATTAGACTCGGAAAGGGGCTGAAGTGGGCCGATTGGGCTGCAACTTTGTAGAAGTAGCAAAGTTCACCGCTGGCGCAGAATAGCCTTCCTTGTCCTGAAATCAAGTCGTGAGATAAAGAGATGAGCGCAGGGGAACTGCCCACGACGGAGGCTAACGTGCTCAAGGGGCACGAGGGTGCAGTTTTGGCAGCAAGGTTCAATTCCGACGGTAATTATTGCCTGAGCTGCGGTAAAGATCGGACCATCCGCCTCTGGAACCCTCACCGGGGAATACACATCAAAACCTACAAATCCCACGGCCGTGAAGTTCGGGATGTCCACGTCACCCCGTACTCTCTCTCTCTCTCTCTCTATATATATATATACATATATATATATAGCTGTGTTGTATATCTGCTTTGTGTATTTTGTTAGTTGATATTGAAATAAATTGATGAAGTTGAAAGAGCACAAAGCAAAATTTAAAAACTACAATTTGGTCCAATTACATAGGTTGGATTTTTGGTGAATTTTGTTATAAATATTTAGACTGGCAGAATTAGGCAATCAAAACTCTCAATTGAGGTGATTATGCAGTATAATTTTATTTCACCTCAGACTTATTTAAAAGATAGGGATTTTACCTCAGATTGCCAATTATCCATTTGTATGAGGTTCATTTTCGAGTTTTGGACTGTGAAAATGTTATAAATGACATACCAAATGCACTTTATCTGCGTAATTGATGTATTCTCTTTATACATTAGAATAGGTTAAAATGTGTTAGCTGAAACTGTTTAAATCAAATTAATTATTGAGTTTCATCTTGTATTTGGTTGTGTATCTATATATGCTATCGAGAGGGGGAGAGAGATAGAGATCTATATATAGAATAGGTTAAAATGTGTTAGCTGAAACTGTTTAAATCAAATTAATTATTGAGTTTCATCTTGTATTTGGTTGTGTATCTATATATGCTATCGAGAGGGGGAGAGAGATAGAGATCTATATATAGAGAGATACAAGAATGCGAGGAATTGGAAGTCTGAGTGCTTAGTGAGTACCTTGCATGGGTTGTCTATATACATTTTTCTTAAGCCTTATCTTAATGTGGAATATGTATAGTCCTCACAAGACTTGACACTATTTTGTCTTTTTCTTCTTTTTTTCTTTAAGAAAATTAATAGTTTTATTGTATGTAGGGATAACTCGAAATTATGTTCTTGTGGAGGTGATCGGCAAGTCTTTTATTGGGACGTAGCAACTGGACGTGTAATCCGAAAGTTTCGTGGTCATGATAGTGAGGTTCGTGGAAATTCTTCTCTGTAATAATTGGTGAACTTTTTTTCTTGGTATAAATGTTTAAGTCAGTTTGAGTGTGGTTGGATGAAGAAATTAATTCAAAGTTCATAAGGTATTTGACGACAGACTTAAATACTTCCTTCATTCCAAAATATTAGAACAACTTACTAAAAAAGTGAAATCTAAGGAGATAGCTTATCCTCTCTAGAAATGAGGCACTGACTTTTATCATCCATGCATATGTACAAGGTTCTATGCAATTCAAGCATTACTACTACTATCAAAAAGTAGGCTGTAATTGGATCATACTATTGTACTTCCTTAATATAAGCAAAGTAATTGAAATATCATATTTCTTTTATCGTATTAGACTAAAATGATTACTATTAAAAATCTTACCTCATACAAAACCCTCTATTCACCCCTCCCCCCACCCAAAAAAATATATAAATAAATAAATTAAAAAGGCTGCCGCCTAGCATCTATACACAAAGACATGTGGAATCTGTATGCATTTATTTATATTTTCTATAGTGTGTGGTTTGTGTATTCAGCTGTGAAGCAATAGATTTCCGACCAGCCTCCCAGGTGGCTAGCTGGCCCCCCTTGTCCTTGGGGAGGCTGTTCAGCTACAGGAAGGTGGCAGTTCTCAGGTCTTACATATGTTTGTTGTTGTTCTGATAGTTTTTGTTCATTTCAATCTTCACTAGGTGAATGCCGTTAAATTTAATGAGTATGCAGCCGTAGTAGTCTCAGCAGGGTATGATCGTTCATTGCGAGCTTGGGACTGTAGATCTCACAGCACTGAGCCAATTCAGGTCATTCTCTCTCTCTCTCTCTGTCTCTCTCTCTCTCTCTGTTTCTCTGTCTCCCTCCCTCTTCTACTAAGTTATCTTTCAAACGTTACTGTTGACTTGCAGATCATTGACACATTTTTGGATAGTGTGATGTCTCTTTGTTTGACAAAAACTGAGATTATTGCTGGTAGTGTTGATGGAACTGTTCGAACATTTGACATTCGAATTGGTCGGTATGTAGCACTATATATTATGTCGAATAGGTTGCTTATTGACGGTTCTTTTTGTTTTTGGTGCTTTCAAACAATTTTAATGATGTATTTTGATGGTTTTAATTAGAGAAATATCCGATGACCTGGGGCAACCTGTCAACTGTATCTCACTTTCAAATGATGGTAACTGTGTCCTGGCCAGTTGCTTAGATTCTACTCTGCGCCTTATGGACCGGTAATTCTTGTAATGTACTATTATTTATGTATATTCTTGTGGAAAAGACTACTTTTAATTACTTTTTTTTTCATCTTGACACCTCAGATCTACTGGTGAATTATTGCAAGAATACAAAGGCCATACTTGCAAGGTTAGTTCAGTAGTTCACTTGTGATTCTTGATGTGCTTTCTTTGCGACAGCCCCTATCACTATTGTGTACTATATTAAAATGCATTTCTTCAAAACACTTGACTATTTGCTAATGTACTATTTACTCTTACTTTATATAAGTCGACAAATGTGGATGGACATAAGTCACATAACGATTTGAGACAAGTTCAATTCTTCTCGACCTTGATTTAAACTATATTTATCATGTAATGGCCATCTAATTTACCCTCTTTTTGCTATTATGACCAGTCTTTCAAAATGGATTGCTGCCTAACAAACACTGATGCGCATGTAACTGGTGGATCGGAGGATGGCTCAGTTTTCTTTTGGGATCTGGTAGATGCATCGGTGGTGTCCAGTTTTCGTGCTCATTCCTCAGTGGTAAAAGAGTTTCTTTCATTCTTCATTCCTTGTTCTCTGGTAATATTATGACTACCTAGAAACTTTATAATTTAGGATCAATAGAGATTAGCTTATTATACATATGTTTAATGTTTTGATAGTTAAGTTCCCATCTGTCATCATAATTTTGAAAGCTGAATTTATTGCTGGCTGATAGCAGAAGTAGGCACTATATACCACGTCTCCTTCATTCTATCTAGCACTTTTAACTCTCGTGATTTTATGATGACATTGACATTTGGTTCATATTACAAACCAATAACTTGTAAGTTGTAACTCTAGTATATTTTTAGGTAGTGCAAAATTGACATAAGAATGTGTGAGTTACTTGAAATACATATAATTTTCACAATGGATGTAGCAACTCCTACAAATTTTGCATAGGTTAGTAGCTGCATAAAGAATTTTTCTCGGGTTTGAATTGTTTGATGAGTCATTGGTGATAAGATCCACAAGTCCAATATTTGTTATGTCCGTAGAAGAATTCTTTAAGACTAGATCTTTAAAAAAAAAAAAATAAAGTCGAAAAGGGATTCAGGCACCATTAAATTAATAACACTGAAAGTCAAATTAAGGAGAATTTATTGTGATAGTATCGAATAGATGGCACTTATGGCAGCAGCATGCATTTATCTTTATACAGTGTGAAGATTTTATCCATACTTCTGTATCACTAAGAACTATAACATAAATTAAATAAGAGAATTAAATATATACTTAAATAATTTTATGTACACTCTGAGATTTGTCAAACCTTGCTTTCATTTTTTCCCTTTTCTTTTTCACTTTTTATAAGTATTTTCTTTGCTAGCACGCTTGTATAGAATTTTTTTATTTATCTATCATATATGAATATTAATTTTTTGATTTATCTATCACAGATGAATATTATTATATTATTATGCCTTCTCATGAAACTACTCAGTAACTTGAACTCTCCAGGGAAGGATTAGTATCTCTCTCACAAACACACATATCATAACCATACTTGATGCAATTGCAAGTGGTGATTGCATTGTTGCTCCTTCACATGATATCTAGGAAAAAAAACCCTTGTAAAACATGAATAACATTTCATTTTACCTTTGGAAGTCTTGTCCTAGTCTAGTTTTTTATGCTTCCATCTGTGTTTTGATTATCCTCGTAGAACTTGTAAAAGTAAGCATTTCATAACACCTGGAGCTATTATGCAGCATGCTTTATCTATTTTTAAAAGTAGAATAGCTAATTGTTTATTTTTTAGTAATGGAGGGAATTATTTCTTATTATTTACTTTTTTTGGGTCATGTTTCCACTTTCCAATTGTTATCTTTCCTTACTACCGCAAAGGCAATGGATTCAGATTATCTTCTATGTTGGCAGGTAACTAGTGTGAGTTATCACCCAAAAGATAGATGCATGATAACTGCTTCTGTAGATGGCACAATTCGGGTTTGGAAAACTTGAGTACAATAGTAAAGCAAATTTGGATTGCCACCGGATCTCTCGTTATCCAAGAGTAGATAGATGGAATAAATTATAGTCCTCTATGGATTGCTGCCGCATGGACTATTCTGTCTGGGATGTTTATAGCATATCGGAACGTGAAGGTTGGTTTTTGAATTAGCCAAAAACTAGGGTTACATAGAGTTGATAACTATTCTAATTTTATTTAGGCTGCTCTTGAAGCTTTGAACATACCTTAGCCTGAGTTGTGAATGCACCTTAGCCCGAGTTGTCTCAGGAATTCACACAAGAATGTATGTCTGCATATGCATAATTTTCTTTTTAAAGTAATCCCTAAGACCTAAATTCAGGGTCGCTCTTTTTTCTTTTCTTTTTTTGTGGGTATCAAGAGTTGTCTATAAAACATGTAAATGTTCATTTCATTTCAAAATTGTACTCATTACTCAAAATATACTAAATGGAAAGTGGTTAAATCGACTTTTATTTTTGGATTTTTAAAAAAATAAATAAATAAAAATTCAATATACATAATTTTAGAATATGAGCTCTCGTTTTGGGAGCTCTAGAGGGTCAGAAAAATATGGTTGAGAATCCCTTTTATTACATTTTTTTTTACCTAATTTCTCCAAATATATTTCTGTGAAATAAATATTCCCCTCCACTTGCAACCTTAACAACACATTTACATTTACATGTGAATGTTATTCACATCATTTTAAAATTAGATATACAATTTGATTTTTAAAGTTAAACGATGAAATATTAAATTTTAAAATTAATTTAACTCATAAAAGTTTATAATAAAATAAATTTTAGAATTAGTAGTTTTTGTTATATATTATGTAATTATAATAATTGTATCAATTAAGATTAAATAAATTTACATAAATTTAAAGTTTAATATGTCTTCGTTTAATTTTAAAAGTTAAATTATATATTTAATTTTAGAACAAAAGGAATAATTGTGTTGTTAAATTTAATATTTTTATTAGTATTAAAAAAAATAAAAATTGGATACAAGATATACCGGTGGGGAGAGTCCCAAAAATATATGTTAGTGAACAATAGTAGTCATCTTTTGACGGTCGGATGATCATAATTCCGAAAATTTTAACATTTTCGTAATAAAATTGATATGTTGATAAATTTATATTAATATTAAATATTAATATATGCAGTGGATACATGAAATAAAAGAAATTAAAAAATAAAGTAAATTACGTAAGTATTTTTAATTTTTTTTGGAGGAAACTGGATATCCAATCCTCCGTGTATATAAGCTAAGTTCGCAGTCTAGTTAAATGACACCGTTAATATTTTTTAAAAAAATAAATAAAAAATATCCTTCTGTTTTCCCTGTCTTTGGTGCTGTTTGGTTACCACTTATTGCCTCTTAATAGACTGTCTCTTATTCGATAAAAGGCAATTAATTGTTTTTTTTTTATTACCTCTTAATGGCTCTAAACGGTTAAGATACAAAATTAAGTCTATATTATTAAGAAGCATGTCTGAATGACCTTAACTATTTTTTAGACAAAAATACCCTCCTCAATATTATTATTTTCCTTTTCTATCCACCAAATTTGCAAACTCCTAAGCCACTACCACCGGCGCCACCGCCACCACCACCATCATCAAATCTACCACCACCACTAACAGATCTACCAACACCAACATCAGATCTACCACAACCACTACCAGATAGAAGGGGGGAGGAGAAAGGGAGGGGGAGACGGGAGGCGGAGGGGGTGAAGGAAGGAGAAGGGAGGGGGGAGGGCGGCAGGGCGGGGGGGCGGGGGAGGGCTGGGAAGAAGAAGCTGCAGTGCAGCTGTTATATACTCCCTCCGTCCCAGGATAAAAGTCCTACTTGACTTTTTGCGCATATTAAGAAATAGGATAAAATGACAAAATTGTTCATATTTAAATTCTCATTTAATTACGTAGTTTTTTGCACATGACTAGTGATGCTCATAAATATGCATAGGGAATAAAAATATGACCATTAATACTAAGGGTATTATAGGCAAATTATTTTAAAAAATAGATTATTTAAAGTAAGTAGACATTTAACTTGGGACTATCTAAAATAATAATAAAGACTTTTATCTTGAGACGGAGAGTGTGTGTGTGTGTGTATATATTTGGTTAAAATAGTAAAAACATGTTATCCAGACAATTTGAAAAAAGTAATTATCAAACAATATTTTTTCATTCAAATACAATTATATTCAGATGCTCAGATGTCTAAACTAATCAGATCTTAACAATCAATTTTATCAAACATAACCTTTCTCCTCTTGTTTTGGTTCTTCTTTCACAAAATCGAAGTCTTTACTGTCAATTACGATTCCTCCATCTGTGTTTTAGAAAGAGAAATAAGTGAGTCCATTCTTTGTTTTGGAGAGAGAAATTGGTGAATTCATTCTTTGTTTTAGATAGAGAAAAGAGAATATTTACATGTTTTAGAATATGACTGTCTTAGAGAAAGATGAAATTGGAGGAGAGCTGAAACTGTTGGGGAAGCCATAGAAACTGAACATGATTAAGAGAGGAAAGAGAAGGGAACCAAAAAGATTTGGGAATTTGAACTGTGATATTTAAAGTCCACTTATAGGTGGGGTTGTAAAATGAACTAAATAATTCGGGTTCGATTCGTATTTGTTTGACTAAAAATTCGATTTGAGTTCGATTTTAAATAATTCAAATATAAACAAATTCTAAAATTCGATAAATTAATCGAATCTTTTCAAATTATAATTTTTTATTGATACTCAGATTATATTCGCTTTAAAAGTTCAAACTACTTGGGTTCGATTCGAGATCGTGTTCGACTCGATAGCTAACCGAACCTCAATCAAATTTTATTTCATACTCAATAAATTTTATGAACCAAATCTGAACAATTCAATACTCAGCTCAACTCAATTCATTTACACCCCTTTATAAGATCTCAAAACGAATTTAATGAAAAAAAATAAAGTAGGAATTATTTAATGTATGTACTGTCTTTACTGAAAAATATATTTAAATATGTGATCACCAATAGTTAGAAAAAAGTTTTTTTTTTAAATTATCATTATAATAATAAAATTATAAATAATAAAAAGCTTTATGGGCTATAAATAAAAGTTTCTTTCGTTTTCTATATTTATCACTTTTGATCTATGGAGTACTTACTTGTACTATTTGTTTCATGTTCTTTTCAAAAACAAATTATTTAAACTAACTTTATTACTACAAAAGTTTATTATCTGCTAATTCAATTAGATATTGGCACGTATGAGTCAATAATTAGTAAAGAAATAATTTTTTATTTTCTCTTTTCAAAGACCAAAATAAAAATTATTAAAAGAAAAAAGGTTCTTTCTACTTTATTTTTCCTTTTCAAATTGTGAGATGCTTACCACTTAAGTAATAAATAAAACAGACACCTTAAACTCGAAAATGGTCACATAAAATAATCACTTATCTTTGTATTATAATAATCTATTTATGCTTGATTATATTATATTTGTATTATTCACTATCTAAAAAATACTACTCATCGTTTCAAAATTAGAAATATATTTTAAAATAATTTTTATGAAAAAATAAAATATTTTTTCAAATATATCAACGTTATCTATAAATAAAATAGTAACAATATAATAGTATTCAATCTACTTAGAATACAAGTAAAAGTGTGTTAGGAACTTTTTATCACTTTATAATCTAAAAATATATATATTCAATTTTGAAATGGACTAAAAAGAAAAATATATCTCTTGTTTTAAAACAAAATGAGTATTAATTCTCATATTTGTTGTTGTGAAAATTAAATCAATACATATCAATTTTATATTTTATAAAATCATAAAATAACTAAAAATATCAAATTATATTTTTTATTTTAAAAAGGGAACTACAAGTTTGTGGGATTTTTAAGCATTGTCATAAAGGAGTTAAAGAAGGGAGGACAAACGCGACACCAGGCTATTGATTAGTTTTTTGTTTATATTTTTTTTTTATTAATAATCGTCCATAAAGTACTAATAAAGTTTGAGGTATTCTAAAACTCTAAAAGAAGTTAAAAAGGTTTGATTAATTAAGCTCAATATCTTATTAAAGAGAAAATTAGGTATTTATAATTTAAAAATATTGAAGCAAAGCCTAACTTAGTCCAAACTTTATTTTATGTGCTCCCGTACTTTGCAGCAAACTAATTTGCAACAAAATTCTCTTCAGTTAATTTCTCCAGTTATATAAACTAGGGGTCATCGTGCAATTTAAAAAATATATATAAAAAAATAAAGAAAAATAGTGAAAATTTAAGAAAACAAATATGGAGTGTTATGTGACAGTTGAAAGAAGTTTTATAATAAGTGTACATGGGAGAGAAAATAGGAGTTAGTTAAGGATTATTATTATTATTATTATTATTATTATTATTATCATTATTATTATTATTATTACATAGCTTACCCAAATGTAATCGCCTCCCTCCGCTTCTCCCTTTATAATTTTGACAGATGAATAATTACAATTAATGTACTCTCTCAGTTATTAGTTCTACAACGACGGTGTCAAACTTTATTAGTCCACAGAAAAACGTATCATTAATTATTTTAAAAAAATTCAACTACCATTTGCTAATTGAAAAATACTTAAGAGTGTTACTACCTTCATAAGTAGAAAGCCTCATGGCTAACTCAAAAAAACAAAATAATTGTGCAATAAGAGAAAAAAACAGAAGAGAGAAAAGAGATTTGAGATAATTGACCAGAATTAAACCACATTTAATTTTGACCATCAAATTATATTTAGACTTGACTGCAATAACTACCAATATAATTCTTCTTAGAATCAGGCATATTGTACAAATTAAAATAGCTTATTGATTTGAATCAAATTCGGGTGGACATGCGGAAGACAGGGCATTTTGAACACTATAGCAGAAGATGATGATTTATGATTTATGATTTATGATTTATGACATGACACTACTACTCCAACCCAAAATGCCTAGGGCCTCTTTTGCATAACTAACATAACTTAAAGGGATAATTTTGTTAAAACAAAAATTGGAGGAATAACTTTGCAAAAAAAAAATGCAATTCAAAAGTCATTTTTTACATTTCAGTCCTTAAAAAGAAAATGTATATCTTACTTTGGAACCGAAAAGATTAAGACATACAATGTTTATACAACCATTACACAACATGAGACACTAATACAGAGTATGTCCATCGGGTATACAAACGGTCCGTACAATTAGCGCGCATACTTATAGCCTAACCTTGTATCTAGGATCTCGTGATTCTCTTCACGTGGATTTCTTAAACATTTACTACTACTATTTTCACTCTTTTGCTTGTTTTCTTTCTTTCTTTCTTTCTGCATTCTTTGTTTTTTTTCCATTTCTCTCTCTAATAAATCTCTCGCTTAATTATATCCACCATGACTGTTAGTAGTAATCTTTTCAGTGAGACAAAGAGGAGAGAGAAGGAAAAAAATCAAATTACACATACCCTCTGATCGTCAGAGCTAAAACCTCAACTGGGACAAAGATTTCATTGATGAAGATTGTCTCTTTGTGTGCATGTTCAATTCAATTTGATTACTTCTGCTGCTGTTACCAGCTTTTGTGGGTCCCTCTTGTTTTTTTGTTCCATTAACTTCTGTTTTCTAATTTGTAAAAGAATACATAAATTTGTGCAACCCCCTACCCATTATCATCATCAGTATAAGTATCTCGCTTCAGTCTTCTCTCTTACGCGTCCACATTTGAGCAAGCGCTCTTTTTCTCTCTCTAAACTCGTGTCATTGAACCCCTGCGAGTGCCAGTGCCAGCCAGATCACAGTGCAGACTTAGCTTGTTAAGGAATAAATACTCATTTCATCAATCAAAAAACACACCCTTTTCATTTAATTTGAGATTATTTTCTGCATTTTTTCAGTGTATACTCGTTTTCTTTTTCTTCTTCTTTTCTCCAATTGGGAATTTGAGTTTCTTTTTCTATGTGGGGTTTGGGTATCTTGTAACATTAAGGTCAGAGTTTTCAACAAAAAAAGGTGGCTCCTTGAGGGGTTTTAGGTAATTGGGAACATAAAAAGGCTTAATTTTTGAGCTGGGTTTTGTAGCATTTTGGTGTTGGTGATGGAAGGAGGGAGACTTATTGCTGGGTCTCACATCAGGAACGAGTTTATTCTTATCAATGCTGATGAACGGGTAAGAGTTAAATCTAATTGAAAAATATTTCTTGTTTTATTTTATTTTATTCATTTGTTGTTTTAATGCCATATTCCTCTGCCCATTTCAGAAATAACTTGCAAGAAACTAGTTTTTTAATGATTATTATGCTGTTTTGAATTATTTTACCTTGATTCGGTGGTGGTTGGTAGTTTTGTATTTGAAGTTATTTTTGCCGGTTTGTTGCTATACTGCATGATATCAAATGTCGCGACTTTTTAGTTCAATAAGTTATCCAGTACATTAATCTGGTTGTCAGTAGCTCTGATTATATCATGTCTCTGCTGCAACTCTGGTCTGGTAATTTAATTTATTTATTTATTTTTTATTTTTATTTTTTTGGTGTGTGTGTGTGTGTGTGTGTGGAGCAAATCGAACATGCCAAGCTCTGAAAAGTTAGATTGACAAGTCTACTAAATGTGGTGTATTTAGTATTTACTGATTTAATATTCAGGAGGAGAACAAGCAAAAAGAAAAAGATTATTTGTAATTTGAAATTATGGATTAAATTTAAAAGTTCAAGGGGAGCATAAAGCAATAGCGTGGACTTGAATTTTTTAAGTTTTGATTTCAGTAGCTGTTGCTTGTGTTGTATCATTTTCACTTTTAAAATGAAGCCATAATGTTTTCCAGTTGGGACACGGGTGCTTATAAACTTGGCAATATCCTACACATGTTCTAGCAGACATTCACACACTATTTTTTGCAATTGGTTTGTAATTATTAAGTTCCTACCTTTTCTGTTTGAATGTTGATGGAACTACATTTTGTTTCAGATACAAGCCGTGAAAGAATTGAGTGGGCAAATATGTCAGATTTGTGGGGATATGGTGGAGATAACCGTAGATATGGAGCTCTTTGTTGCCTGTAATGAATGTGCTTTCCCTGTTTGTAGGACTTGCTATGAGTATGAAAGACGAGAGGGTGGTCAGGTTTGCCCTCAGTGCAAAACTAGATACAAGCGCATTAAAGGTAAAAGTTTTCATGTACATCCCAGCCTCCATCTAGGAATTTTTATTGAGGTTTGGCATTACTTGCAGGTAGTCCAAGGGTTGAGGGTGATGATGAAGAAGATGATGATTTTGATGACCTGGAGCATGAGTTTGATTTAGGGAAGGATGATGCTTTTGACCCACAAAAACTTACTGCTGCACTGCTCTTTGCACACCGTAACACTGGCCGTGCGAGCCAGGCTAGTTCATCCGGAATGTCAACATGCTCAGAACATGATTTCTCTAACAATGGTCCTGAAATCCCTCTCTTGACCTATAATGAAGAGGTGAATGAAATGTCGCATGTGTCCCCTCCACCTTTCATTTGTCTCACTCTGTGTCTCTCAGAGATCTGTATGTTAAAACATGTGTGATTATTTGTGTGCGTGTCTGTGAACTGTGTTTGAGCCTATGTGTCTGAAGGATGTTCAATTTTGTTCATTGTGCTACTTATTTGCATCGCAAGAACTATAGTTAAATTTTCGTTTTCTGTTTTATTAGGATGGTGAGATTTCTTCTGATCAACATGCTTTAATAGTACCCCCATTTATGGGTCATGGGAATAGAATGTATTCAATGCCTCCATCTATATCCTGTAAGTTATTTTGCTTTGTCACATTTTGACCTTTGCTGTTTGAACATTCATTCCTCAACGCGTGAAAGTATCGCTTTTGATTTGTAGTACAACCCAGACCAATGGTTCCAAAGAAAGACGCAACACTTTATGGATATGGAAGTGTGGCATGGAAGGATCGGATGGAGGAGTGGAAGAAAAAACAGAGTGACAGACTGCAGGTGGTCAAGCAGCAAGGAAACCATGGTGGCGGGAAATTTGTCGAGAATGATGTTGATGATCCTGATTTTCCTATGTGAGTTACTACTGCTATTCTTGTTCTAAACTAGTTAATTTAGCATCATCTTTGTTCTGTCGTTGCTGAAATGACTTTAATCTAGTATCACGTGAATGATACATTTTCAGCACAAGTGAGAAATGTAACCATTAATCAGAAGAACTACTTATTTACTTCTAGATGATGTCCTACTCTATCACAACAAGAATAAAAGTAACTTATTAGATGGATTAAAGTGTGTTTTTAAAAGTAGTTGATCTCTTTATATCAAGGTTATCAAGACACCAAATTTTCCTAAAATTTAGTTGTTTCTTATGGTTGTAATATATAAGAACTTCCTAAATTAATAATAACATTGTTTTTAGGGTTAAGCCTGAAAGGATGAGGAAAGGCTGATTGTCTTGATGTTGTGTCCGGAAGCAAGATGTTCTTAATAGATAACAATTGGGATGCAAGACAAGCAAGTTTAAATTCATTTGAAAGATGAATTAGTAAAGACGACATGTTTGTCCAAATTTCAGTCAATATACATATACAGATATACTCCTAGTTTCGTAGCAAATGAAAGGACAACATAATAATTGCGAGAAAAACGAAGTAGTAACGTTCAGGTTAGAATTATTGAATGCTTGTGCTTAACTTTTGTAATATTTCCCCTAAAATAAGAATCATATCGTGTCTCCTTGTTTTCTTTATATTGACTTCTCATTCATTTAATTAATTATAAGAGCTTACAAGCTTATTGATTTACTATATCAGGATGGATGAAGGCAGACAACCATTGTCAAGGAAGTTACCTATTGCTTCAAGCAAGATAAACCCATACAGATTGATAATTTTGCTCCGCCTTGTAATTCTTGGCCTCTTCTTTCATTATAGACTTCTCCATCCAGTACATGATGCTTATGTTATGTGGATGACATCAGTTATATGTGAAATATGGTTTGCTATATCATGGATTCTCGATCAGTTCCCAAAATGGTATCCGATTGAACGAGAAACATACCTTGACCGGCTGTCACTTAGGTATGTGAATTTTGATGCCTACAATATCTATTGCAAATTTCTTTTTTCACTTATTTATCAACGGTGATGAAATGGGTTCAAACCTGAGAAGTTTGAGGAATGTGAAAGTGTATTGCTTTAAAATTTAAAAGTTAAATCTCTCTCCCTCTCTCTCTCCTCTGTCGCCTTTTCCTGTCATGAGGTAATGCTCTCCTGCTACACGCCCTATCTCACTGTTTTCATCTTTGCTGAGCCTAATTGGTATTGTTCGTACTACTCCCATTCATAAAAAAATTTGAGTGTTAAGGATATTTGTTCTATGTATATCCTTAAAAGGATAATAAGTTGTTGGTTTAGTAGTGTGGTATGATATTGAAATTATGATGATAAACTTGAGCACGTTGTGTCATTTTATGTTACTGTGAATAGAAATTGGACTAATTTTGTGGACTAACTTTTTTTGGCATGGGACTCTTTTTGTGAAATATTTTGCTCATCCATGATTCTGCACTCTTCAGGTACGAGAGAGAAGGGAAACCATCTGAGTTAGCTGATATAGACATATTCGTAAGCACAGTTGACCCTTTGAAAGAACCTCCTCTGATCACTGCAAACACCGTTCTGTCCATCCTTGCAGTGGATTATCCGGTTGACAAAGTTGCATGCTATGTCTCAGATGATGGTGCTGCCATGCTTACTTTTGAAGCACTATCTGAGACATCTGAATTTGCTACAAAATGGGTCCCTTTCTGTAAAAAGTTTAATATTGAGCCACGTGCCCCAGAATGGTATTTTTCTCAGAAGATTGACTATCTGAAAAACAAAGTTCATCCAGGATTTGTAAGGGAAAGGCGTGCAATGAAGGTCCACTATTTTCTCCATATGTCAGTTACTATTTTTAGTCTTACAGCTTCAGTACAAACTATTCATTCTTTGAAAAAATGGTTATACTAATCATATGTATGGGATTTTTAGTTTATGCTCTTCTTCATCTGGCCAAACTATTCTAGGTTTTATGGCACTATTGAACATGATTCGTTATTGGTGGTGCAGAGAGAATATGAGGAATTCAAAGTTCGGATAAATGGTTTGGTTGCCATGGCACAGAAGGTTCCTGAGGAAGGTTGGACAATGCAGGACGGAACTCCATGGCCCGGAAACAATGTCCGCGACCATCCTGGGATGATCCAGGTGAGATGATTTTGTTACTCTACTAAGTACTAATGGATCTTTGAATGTGATTTTCATTAATGGTACATGATAGTTGATACTAGAATCATGGAAGAAACAGATAAACCATCTAATTGTAGTCTAGTATTGTCCTTATCATATAATATATCATTTTGTACATCACTTGAGTGTAGGGATGCAAACAAACTGAGCTGAGTGGAGTTGAGCTATGCTCCCCTTACTCAGAGTCAGCCTGCTGAACTTGTATAATGAAGTTCAAGATTCATTTGATAGACTTTGGTTTGTAAGTCATGTGCATGCTTGTGCCATTGGGGTTTTTTATTCGGTCCTTGTATTTGACAAACATTTTGACATAATTTAATTTGAAGGTGGCCATTATTTTATTTACTATACCGTATTGGGGCATATGCGACCTGTATTTTTATCAGTATGTATCAGATATGAAGCCAGAATGAAGTTCATGTTTTATTATCTTCAATTATAGGCTTGTTCATTCCATACCTACACCCACACCCAAACTCAAACCCAAACCCAAACCCATACAGATTCCATCTTGTGTTTTATGCTGTGTCATATATACTGGAGCACCCATCTAAGCTGAGTAAATTAAAATCCTTGAAAGTTGGTCTTTTATAGGTATTCCTTGGTCACAACGGTGTTCATGATGTTGAAGGCAATGAGTTACCTCGATTGGTTTATGTTTCTCGCGAGAAGAGACCGGGATTTGATCACCACAAAAAGGCTGGAGCCATGAATTCTCTGGTAAGTCCATGTTCATTCATTTGTGTCAATAATACTTCCAAAGAGTTCTTTCTCACTCATACAATAAAAACACTAAGGTTCATATATTTATCCCTTTACTCTAATATGACTTCTTAGGTCCGCGTTTCAGCAATTCTCTCAAATGCTCCTTATCTTCTGAATGTAGACTGTGATCATTATATTAACAATAGCAAGGCACTTAGAGAAGCCATGTGTTTCATGATGGACCCAACTGCAGGAAAGAAAATTTGCTACGTACAGTTTCCTCAAAGATTTGATGGCATTGATCGTCATGATAGATACTCGAATAGGAATGTTGTATTCTTTGATGTATGTATATTCTTTTTTTTTGGTTTGATTTGCTATACTTTTCTTTGTATCAGCAACAAATCTGATCTTTAATTTGCCAACAGATTAATATGAAGGGTTTAGATGGTTTACAAGGACCGATATATGTAGGAACTGGGTGTGTTTTCAGAAGGCGAGCACTTTATGGATATGATGCTCCTGTCAAGAAGAAGGCCCCTAGTAAAACATGCAACTGTTGGCCAAAGTGGTGCTGTTTGTGTTGTGGGTCTAGAAAAAACAAGAAAGGAAAACCAAAGAGTGAAAAGAGAAAGAAAATGAAGCACAGGGAGGCACCAAAGCAGGTACATGCCCTTGAAACCATTGAAGAAGGAAATGAAGGTAACCATCCCCTTTCAAGGGCAACTTGCCATTTTGTCTTCATAGTAACTGCTAACGTAATCTAGTATGCCAAAATTAAGAGGTGAAGTCAACCTAACAAACTTTTAATGCGACATTACTGCAGAATTAATTACTGAGAATTCATCTACTACATCCCATGTAAAACTTGAGAAGAAGTTTGGGCAATCTTCAATGTTCGTTACCTCCTCTCTCTTGGAGGATGGTGGAGTTACCCATGAATCCAGCAGTTCTTCATCACTCTTAAAAGAAGCCATTCACGTTATCAGCTGCGGTTATGAAGATAAGACGGAATGGGGAAAAGAGGTAACAAAAGAGAAATTTAATTGTGGTGAACTTCTTGATTGTGAATATATACTTTCTTCACTTTCTTCTCCTAAATTTCTATGCTGGATCAGGTTGGCTGGATATATGGCTCTGTAACCGAGGACATCTTGACAGGATTTAAGATGCACTGCCATGGTTGGCGGTCTGTGTACTGTATGCCCAAGCGGCCTGCATTCAAAGGTTCAGCACCAATCAATCTCTCTGATCGCCTTAATCAGGTTCTTCGATGGGCCCTTGGATCTGTTGAAATTTTTTTGAGCAAACACTGTCCAATCTGGTATGGCTATGGAGGCGGGTTGAAGTGGCTTGAACGGTTTTCTTATATAAACTCAGTTGTATATCCCTGGACGTCCATTCCCTTGATTGTGTACTGTACTTTGCCAGCCATCTGCCTTCTCACTGGAGAATTTATTGTTCCCGAGGTATTTTCCAACATCATAATTTGATGATAAAATGGTTTCTCACATTCCAGTGCCACCTCCTTCACTTCCTATTCCTACACCAGGAAAGTACACTAGGAAATAGTGGAAGAGGGTTGTCATTTGGTAGTGACTTGTAATTACCTTGAACCTAAATCCTAGGGGCTTATGCTCTGAACTAAACCTGTGTTGCTATTTCTCTGATTATTAGATGGACACATCTTAAGAAAATGTTTCGCCAAAATCAGTGCGTTTTAGCAATTCGAAACCTCCTTCTGCATGAAGGACTTCAATAAGTTTTTGTGCTTGTGGAAAGCAAAATGCTAATCATGTCTAAAATAATCGCCGCAACCTTTAAGTTCATCCTGTGGCCAAGTCATTCAAGACCTTTACTTTTACATTTTTTTTTTTTTGCTAGTTTTTACTTTTACATTTGATTCACTGCTTATTCTGTCTTTTGGTTTTGACAAACTAACTTTCCCATAAAATCTTACAGATCAGCAATTACGCCAGCATTGTGTTTGTGGCGCTCTTCATATCCATCGCCGCAACAGGTATCCTTGAGATGCAATGGGGTGGTGTTGGAATAGATGACTGGTGGAGGAATGAGCAATTCTGGGTGATCGGAGGTGTTTCATCGCACCTCTTTGCTCTTTTCCAGGGTTTGCTCAAAGTTTTGGCTGGTGTCAACACCAATTTCACCGTGACCTCCAAAGCTGGAGACGATGGTGAATTTTCTGAGCTTTACCTTTTCAAATGGACAGCTTTACTAATCCCTCCCACAACGCTGTTGATTATAAACATAATCGGGGTTGTGGTAGGGATTTCAGATGCCATCAATAACGGTTATGATTCTTGGGGTCCATTGTTTGGTAGGCTATTCTTCGCCTTTTGGGTCATTGTTCATCTTTACCCCTTCCTTAAAGGATTACTCGGTAGACAAGATAAAATGCCCACGATAGTTATGGTCTGGTCAATTCTGTTAGCTTCGATATTGACCCTTATGTGGGTTCGAATCAATCCATTTGTTTCAAGAGATGGCCCTGTGCTAGAAGTTTGTGGATTGAATTGTGACTGAGCTACATGGGTTACACTCTTTTGGATTGTAGAGGTTACATCTTATGATAATGGCTTTCAATGTGCACCAAGGAGTTCTTCGTCTGATCAGATGCTTCTGATATAGGTTAGTAAGATGGTTTTTGCACAATGAATTTTATCATAAGGGTATTGTAAATTTTCCTAGAGGAAAATTATAGGTGGGGAAGTTGTACAGATATCTGACACATTATAATTTATTCATTTTTTTTTTGGGTTTATTAGTGTTTTATTTAATTATTTGTGGATTACTTTTGTTCGGATTTTAGTGTTTTAGTCATAAGTTATCCCCTTTAAGGATTATGTCAAATTATGATATTGGAAACCATTCAAAGGGGCTTAATGCAAGTGTTGTTGACATTTGATCATCTATTGAAAACTAGGGCCTACTGTATGAAGTTTGTGGTAAGGATTATGCACTTAATTAGTGTTCCCATTTTTCCTTTTAAGGCTGTCTATCTCTTTTTTGCTGCCATATTGTTAATTTTTTATCATGTAAGATATTGTTGAACATGTTGTGAAGTTGAATTTTGATGTCATTTTCCATCTGGTTTTGTCATTTGTGAAAATGGTTTCATATAGTTGATGAAACTTGAAGAATGTTTGTATTGAGGAAATGGGGAAGGAGGAGGACCAAAGAGTTACCATAAATCATGTTTGGATAGAAGAATAGCAAGGGATATTTTTGTATAAACTCTCTTTCCTAATCCATCTCAAAAGTGAGATTTGGAGGTGAGAAATTGTTTTAAAAGTTGAGAGAATTATGAGGAAAGCTTTGCCTTTTAGGGGGTGTTTGTTACATGTCATAATGGATACTTATTTAAACATAGATTATTGAGTATTTGATTATTGGTAATAGAAAATGATGATGTTGTGTCATTTCTATTTGGTAGAAGATATTTGATTACCGATAATTATTCTTGTAAGTGTTTTGTATGAATTCAAGATTATTAGATATATTTTTTTAATATTAATTTTTTACTAAAATATTCTTGTACTAATTTTAGATACATTTCATGATTATTAGATACATTTCATCCATATGGTTTACTAAAATATTTTTGTATGAATTCAAGATTATTAGATACATTTCATTCATATGGTTATTGTCAAATGTAATTATCAACAATCATCAAAGTACTATCAAACTAATTAATTCAGTATTATTTAGTAAATCGTATTTAAAATTTTAATATGTTTATAAAATAACAATTCATGATTTATTTAATTATTGATCACAAAATTTTTAAGTATGTCGTTAACAATATATTAAACTTATAATAATAAATACAAACAACACCACATACTTTGTAGAAACAGTGAATTATTTTAGTTAAACTAAATATGCCAATAAAAAAACCAAAAAAATAAATAAAAATAAATATAAATTATGTGACTAATAAGAATGTTTATGTCTCAATTATTAAATATAAGGATAATTTTGTCTAAATAAAAATTTTAAGATGGCCACTATATGATAATCTCATATTACTATCTATTTTTTGGTGAAAAATGATATATATTGCAACTTTACATGTCGATTTTTTTATTACGAGTTATGTGGATAAATCTAATTAGTAATACTTTTACGATGTATGTGATGTAGTAGACCAATTTTATAATCATATCCAATCTCACGTATTGATA
Source organism: Aralia elata (assembly GCA_034770075.1). Taxonomy (NCBI): domain Eukaryota; kingdom Viridiplantae; phylum Streptophyta; class Magnoliopsida; order Apiales; family Araliaceae; genus Aralia; species Aralia elata. The sequence continues at coordinate 23,867,740 of CM068378.1, read as the reverse complement.
TACGTCGCAATCGTAATTCGGTAAAAGTCTTTCACAATATATAGCAGGACTCTTTTTTGGACGTCTGATTAACAGGAATCTTACACTTTACCGGGTATCCAATTACTGGGAATGTAAGATTACTAGTGTAACAAACACGATCTATAAAAATGATTAGCCACATTATCGGGTATTTAAGATGACCACTTTAGACGACCCGTAACAAACGTCCCTCTTAATTTATTTACAAGATGAGGTTGAAACGAAAATCTTCTGAAATGTGAGTTAATGGACGACAATTTCTCACTTCCTCTCCTTCTCTTTCTATGTATCACCTTTAAAAAGTGTAATAAAGGGTGATGATCTCAATTCCTTCGGGTGTGGTGTGTTTGATGGTTAGCTCTGGCTTTCAACACTTAACACAATATATTTCTCTGATGGTTAATAGCGGTAAAAAGTGTGCAATTTTATCAACATAGTACGAAGGTCTTATTTATAAATTTTATGGTTGTCAACGTACCTAAGGGCGGAGCCAGGAATTTTTTTCTGGCAGGATTATCGCGCAGTTAAAAAATTGTGATCTTAAATAATCTGACGGGATTTCGGGGGCTGCGCCCCCGAGCCAAATTTTGTAGATAATTTTATATTTTTTGGCTGGTTGTATATGTAAAAACATGTATTTAATTACAATATTGTTAATATTACAAGTAATAACATTATATATATATATATGTATACACTTCTTATTGACCCTTAATATTCCTTTCTAATCACAAATTTGTTAATAAATATTTAAATTCCTTATGTTATGAAAATAATCTAAATTACATATGACATATTAAAAAAGTCTAGTGATGCAACCCATTTTTTGATATGTATCTAAATCACACCTAATTTTTGGATTTTTTAAAAATCGGAGTTAAAATAATTAATATAAATATGTTTGGAGTCAATATCAAAAAAAAAAGTTAAATGAGAGATGTCCAAAAAGATGTCCAATAAAAGATGTCCTCCTAAACTTATTGGTGAAGATATATAAGTACTAATTTTTTTAAAAAAAATTCAAGTAAGTCCACCCTAGCCCATACAGGACTCCGCCCTTGAAGGTACCTTCCGTATGTCCCATCACCTTGTAAGTTGAATGGAACATTGTGACAAACCCATGTGGATGGGGCAGAGATGTCCCATATAGGAGTTGGTTGCACTGCTCTATTTATTGTACAGGTGGCTGATGCAACCCAATGGAATCCTCGGACTACAAATTTGACGCCCGATTTTCTAGTCATAAGTGGCCAAGTGGGTCTTTAGGCCATCTATTGGGCCTCAAAGCATTTTGCCTTTGGACCTCTGATGTATTTGGGCCTTTGGATCTACAACCCAACAGATGATCCTAATCCTTGTTATATAAATCAACATCAACAAAAATAAGATTTTGATATCTATCTATACTATATATTATAATAAGAAGAACAACCAAAAAAGTTGACTCAGTTAACTGAATTTTTTTAATGGGTCATTAATAAGTTGACTTAAGAAATGATTTTTTTTAAATATTATTTATGAAAATAAACTCTAAGAACTTTATCTAAAAAGTAAAGTATACTTATCATTAAAAACTCATTATCTACTTCAACAGATTTTATTTTTTCCTTTCTGTAGATTTATATATTTGTAATATCATATCAATTTTAATGCCTTAAGTTAATTTTTAAAAAATTAATAATAATCTTATATTATTTATCTTTACATATAATTAACTTTATTATGCAATTATTTTTGCTCAAAATATATTTATCTTTACATCTTTATATAAAATAATTATTACAAATAAATATTTATCTGCATATCTTTACATGAAATAATGTTTAGAGAAATTAAAAAAAGGTTCAAAAATTAAATAAAAAAACCTAACGTGTTGTACTTTGACTTAAAAGAGAAGATTCATGGATTACTATATGTCAATTGCATTTTTAATTAATTAGTTATGAGTTTAATAAGAACACAAGACTTATCGAATAAGTATAACTTGTGAATTGTTTTAGATTTTTTAAAATTTATTTTTATAAAATCACTACGACATTATCCTTATATTTTAAATAAAATATATTCTTTTAAAAAAAATTTAAAGACTTATTTGATAAACATAACATGTGTTTAGTGATGCAATTATTTTTTTTAGTTGTTTGTTTAATTGAAAAATAATAAAACATCACCAAAAAGTAAAGTATCAAAAAGATCTATCTAATAAACATAACTCTTGATTTTGTTTTTAAAAAATATATATATTTAAAAAAAAAAAAAAACTAAGACTTTGTAGTTAAGTTAAAATACTCGCAATGATTTTTGATTAAATTTTTTTTTAATAATTATCTCAACATTTTAATGAAATTATCTAAAAAGTTATTTCAACATATAAATATAAAATTTATTTATAATAATTAAAAAAATTATTTTATTTTATCAAATTATAAAAATTAGGCCGTCTTGCAGTGGCGTACATCAAATAACAGTCAAAACAATGCGGCTGGCAACATATATGGAATTCTTTTTCAAGTCATTATTAAGTCAATATGAAAACGATTTCAAAGTTTCAACTAACATTTATTTCTAAATTCCTTCCTTTGAAATAAAGGACTTGAGTGTAAGAATGACTTTTGACTGAGACCCATTATATTAATAATATTTATATTATTATTATTAGTTTATTATATATATAAAATACCTTATAAAATTTAATTAACCTTTTAAATTTGCTTACAACAACCGCCATATCGACATCCCTCTGTAAACTTCAGAGAAAAGAGAAGGAAAAAAGCTTAACAGGGAGAGAGTAGAAAGACAAGAACTATGAACCATTTTTTATAAGCCTGGTCAACACGATCTTCCTAGGATTAATTGGATTCCCTTTTAAGTATATTAGCATGTTTGGAATTTTTAAAAACATTAAGAAAAGAAACGAAAAAAATAAAATTAGTTAAATCTCGGTTCATTAATATTTATCACGCAATACCTTAATAAATTTAACTCATATATTACACTCATTTAAAAAAAATAAAATTAGTTAAATCTCGGTTCATTAATATTTATCACGCAATAGCTTAATAAATTTAACTCATATATTACACTCATTTAAAAAAATACTTTCAACATAACTTAAGTCGTTTCCATCTAATAATACTTTATGCGCAAGCTTTAGCATACTATCAACTATATCATTATATTGGAATTAGGGACTTGAGGTTTTTTATCCCCTCTGAATTTATTTTGTGAAATGAGTAAATTATCTTCAATGAATTGAAAGAAGAAAAAAAAATTGTAATCTCATAAATATATGTGAAATATCTCTTAGCAAAGAGTCAACCACGTACTAGTTTTTAGAATTAAAGTTCAATACACTATATACAATGGTGTTATGATTATGACACATTATTAATAAAGTAATAAATGTGTAGGACAAAATTACTATTATTTTAGTAATGTATTTTAATCTTAACACCACACCACTCGTATATATATTGTTAGTGTATCAGAGTTTAATTCTTGTTTTTAATGGTTTAAACTTGAGACCATGTAAATCTCAAGTTTGAAGGGAAATAAGCTCAACCACTATCCATTTTTTTGTGCGCCAGAATTCTTGACCTCAATTCTCAAAGAATATTGCTACATTTGCAAAGAATTTGAATAAAAAACAGCATAAAAAATAATGTGTCAAAATATAATTAGTAGATAATCCACTATACATGAGTGAGTCCAATAATTATAATTAACTAATCACAACCATACACATCATTTTGTATTTTTTTATAACCATTCTTTAATCACGATTAATACTTTGTTTATATATTTATTATGACATTCACTACTTCCTCATATAATTACTAAAAATAAAGTAAAATAAACAAATCATAATTAAGTTGAAATTGCATTTCTCAAAATTTGGAAGAGAGGTTTAAATTACCGTGTCGACAACCGGCCCTCTTATCTGTTGTTTAAGTGTTGACTTGACCCAACCTGAGCCCTTGACCATTTGAGTCCCTTTGAATTTGATTGATTTATGGTCCGGTCCGGATCATAGTACCCCTCCTCCCCCTAATGTTAATATGTAATCTTAATATAATAATAAATAAAAAAAAATAGTGCGACAAGAAGGAATTAACAAATACGGCTACCATTTATTTTTGCTAAATTTGAAGAAAATAAAAAGTTTTCGTGTTAGTGTCAAGAGTTTCCCAATGCAATGCATACAAAAACAATCATTTTATTTTGCAGTACTCCCTCCATTTTATAATAATATTTTTTTTTGAAAAAATATTTATTTTAATTTATTTATCATTTATAACTTTTTTTAAAAATAAATTATTTATTTTTTTATATCACCCGACTTGTGTTGTTGTCTTAAAAAATTCTTTTACTTATATTAGTAATTTTCAACTTTTTAAAAACAAGTAGTGATGAAATTTTACACAAATTTTAATTATTAAATGATAGCATTAAATGACTTTTTTAATCTATATACATGAAGTTAAATACCGTATTTTTCGTTTTTGAATTTTATTAGATATTACGCTTCGTAATAGCATATAATGCTATGGCGTCTTTCGAAATTTCAAAAAACATGAAAGGCGTTTTTAACGTAAATAGTATTATTTCGTCTTTTTCTCAGAAAAAAATTATTTCTTCGTATGAAATCCTAGTTCGTTAATTATAACATATAAACACTATCTAGGTTATAATACGACCTTTAAACACATAACACAGAATACTATTTATAAAAATTCAGTTTATTCCATAAAACCCTTATTACAAGCTAATCAAGATTCTCGGTCATTACAACGCCGAAATAACCAATCATTGGTAGGCCCCATAACGACTAATTGTCTGATACTAAAAACGACAGTATTAATATTTTTATAAAAATTGTCAACAGTATTATCATCTGCAACTATTGAAATACCCGGTAATAAAAGATTAGTAGCACGCGTTATTTCCAGTAGCACGTGGTATTCCACAGTATCACACGGTATTGTACAGTATTTCATATTATTGATTCAATAATTGATATAGTAGCAATTGCACAGTATTTTAACTTAATAATTGTTACAATAATATCTGCATAGGATTTTATATTAATAAATCGATGATTGTCAAGACATAGTAACTCATATTATTTAATATGATATTATTAGACCAATTAACATTATTAACAATGTCTAGAAGTTCTATAAAGGAAAAAAGTTATTTAATTGCGCGTCGTTTCTACGAAAAGCCCCCTCTTTTTTGGGAATGATCTGGTTGTCAATATTATGAGTCTATAATATTAATGATGAATAATTGTTGAAAAATTAAAAATGTGTTGATTATAGATAAGTGATGTGTGGTAGATATTTATTTAATTTTTGATATAAATAGAGGGGTTTGTCATGAAACGTTTGTTGTAAATTTAATGATGTGTTATTAATGAAGTAGGTAGGTGTGTGAGACGAAATTACCATTATTTTAATGATGTGTTATAATCTTAACACCGCTCGTATATATATTGTCAGTATATCACGGTTTAACTTTTGTTTTTAATAGTTTAAACTGAGACCATATAAATCTCAAGTTTGAAGGGAAATAAGCTCAACTACTATCCCTTTTTTTTGTGCGCTAGAATTCTTGACTCAATTCTCAAAGAGTATTATTACATTTATAAAGAATTTGAACAAAAAATAGCTTACAAAATAATGTGTTAAAATATAATTAATAGATGATTCATCATACATGGGTGAGTCTAATAATAGTAATTAACCAACTACAACTATATACATTATATTTTGAATCTTTTTTGTAACCATTCTTTAATGATGATTAATACTTTGTTTATATATTTATTATGACATTCACTACTTCCTCGTATAATTACTAAAAATAAAGTAAGATGAAATTGCGTTTCTCAAAATTTGGAAGAGAGGTTTAAATTATTGTGTCAACAACCGGCCCTCTTATCTGTTGTTTAAGTGTTGACTTGACCCAACCTCCCCTCCCTTGACCATTTGAGTCCCGAGTTTGATTGATTCATGGTCCGGATGATACTTAGTACCCTCCTCCCCCTAATGTTAATATGTAATCTTAATATCAAAAAATAAAAAAAAATAGTGCGATAAGAAGGAATTAACAAATACGGATACCATTTTATTTTTGCTAAATTTGAAGTAAATAAAAAGTCTTCTCGAATGTAAGTGTTAAGAGTTTCCCAATGCAAATGCATATAAAAACAATCATTTTATTATACAGTACTTCCTCTATTTCATAATAATAATTTTTTTTAAAAAAAAATTATTTTAATTTATTTATAGTTTAAAACTTTCTAATAAAATATATTATTTATTTTTTTATATCATCATTGACTTCTATTATTGTTTTGAGAAATTCTCTCTCTTATATTAATAATTTTTAACTTCCCAAAAACAAGTAGCGATAAAATTTCACACAAATTTTAGTTTTTAAATAATAGTATTAAATAACTTTTTTAATCTATATACATGAAGTTAAAACGACTAGTATCATAACAGTTTCTAGGGATGTAAATGAATCGAATCGAACTAAATATTGAGTTGATCAGATTTAGTTCATAAAATTTATCGAGTTTGAAATAAGATTTGATTGAAGCTTGTTTAGCTACCGAGTCAAGCACAATTTCGATTCGAGTCCGAACAGTTTAAACTTTTTGAACGAATATGATCCGAATATCAACAGAAAATTATAATTTAAATAATTTATTGAATTTTAAAATTTATTCATATTTAAATTATTTATATATATTTCAAATCAAGCTCGATTCAAACTTTAAATAATTTGAATCCAACGAATATGAATCAAGTTCAAATCGTCTTATTCATTTTACAGATTTTAACAATTTCCGTCCTTGTCTTTTTCTGTTTGACATAATCTGTAACTGATAGTCATCGAGGAAAACAACATATACGCGTTGGGTTGATCAAGATAAAGGACAGGCATCAAGAAAGTCAATGAAGTTATAGTTTGATTAGCTTAGCAATCACAAAATTACAAGCTTTCCTCGGAGCACCAAGTGGGGTCCAAAAATTTTCAAAAAAATTACACGCGTCTTTTTTAATTGGTTAATCAATATTTATATTTATTACATATATTCCATTATAGTAATATTTAGTAATCGATACTTTTTTGTTTCACAAAAATAATTTCAATTTACATAATTTGTAGATATTAATTAAATACCGATGATAACAATATGATCATGAAATTATGAAAGAAAATTTAAAAACATAATGTAATTTTATATTATTTTTAATAAATAAATAAATAATTTGTCAAATAATTTTTATTTTATATTTTTTACAAGTGAGACTCCGAAACAATATAATTATAACTCACTTATTATATATGAGATGAATAATTTAGTATTAACCTAACGTTACTCTTTTTCCTTATAGTTGATGCTTCTTCATATTTCTATTATTTTATTGTCATAAATACTAATATTCTCTTGCTTCGAATATGAGAGAGAGAGAGCCATATGTTCTGCCATTTTTATACACTCTTAAATATAATTAATATAGTAATTTCTCTTATAATATATTTTAATTTAGAAATAAATCAGCAAAAAATTTATGTCCAATTAGTGTACGCACGGAATCCTCATATGAATAAAGAAAAGTTAAAAAATGTCATATAAAAAACTCTATTTTTGGACTGAATTAAGGAGTAGAAAGGCTTTATGGACATTTTCGTGCCATCTTCTTTGCCCCAACGCTGCAATTTCTTGAACATCACGTAGACCTCAATAAATGAAGAAAAAGACCAAATATAAATACTCATAAATCTCCAAAACCACAAAGAGAGAAAAAGACCCAACATTAATTTACATAGAGGCAGCTAGCTATAGCTAACTTCTACTCAAATGGCGGATGTACCATTATTAGTATCTGAACCCCACAAGGACTTGATAGATTCTGACATGGCAGCAGCGGCTGAGCAGCTCATGCAGCTTAGCGGAGATGAAGACGACGCCGACGATAGCAAGAATAATAACGGCCAAACCAACATGCAGAACAAAAGGAAAAGCATGCATACAGAGAATGCTGCTCAAAGCAAAGATCAGAGTCGTCATCGGACGGGAGAATGCTTGAGGCCGAAGAAACGGCGGTATCGATCAATTGTACATCTGTACATGACAACGAAGCCGGTGAACGTTGTATATGGGAAGAAAATCAAATCCTGAAGAAGAAATTAAGACTAATTAGGTAATAATTAAGAGGGATTTAGTGATAGATATATAGATGAGTGTATAATGTAGTGTAAGAGATCGATTTGAGGATTCAAATAATACGTTATGATCAATTTAATTTTGTCGTTGCGATTTTTGGGAGAAAATTTGAAGCCTACTTCTTCAAGCTTCCTTGAAATCTTCTTGTATATATTGAAGCTTAATTAATTGCGCAAACCTGGCTGAAGTTGTGTTAATTTTAATTTGTAGTGCAGGTCTTGAAAGTAACCGGTTGTTCTTAATTGTAAAACCATTTTAGAAACACAGTTGCAGATGGTTTCCAATTTTCTTATTAGTACCCTTTGTTTTAAACTTAGAAATACATTTTAATTCTAAAATAATGATTTTGAAGGATAATCTTGTTTCTCCAACTATAACCTTAATATTACCTAAAATTAGTGGTGGTGGAGTGATGTTAAAAATAATAGTAAAAATGTAATAGCAAATCAAAAATATCATGTCACTTTATAATATTAAAATAAAAATATATATTTTTTTCAAAATAGACTGAAGAAAAAAATGTATGATATTTTGTTAATGATATTTTTCTCATGAAGCTAGTTTAGTTATTAGTCTTTCATCATTATCAATTATATTTGAAAATGTTAAAATCGGACCGGTAGTATCATATATTTGAAATTGTTATTTGCAAGTGTAAGTATGCTAGTTACACAGAGTCTGCCTCACATAAATTTAAAAGAACTATAAAGTTAAGATCTCTTCCATGTTAAACCCAAAGCTTGCTCAAGCCATCTCCACCGATCGATCAGCAAGCGATTTCAATGGGAATATTATCAGAAGAAAGGGAATATGAATAGGCATGCATCTCTTAATTAGGCCTATTTTTTCTTATTTAGTAAAGGGTTTTGAATATACTTGCTTCTTGACCACTCATATATACTAGCAATAAAGAAAATTATTTTACCACCTAATTAAAACACCAGTAAGTGGAAGTCGAGTTGTAAAACATGATGTCAAGAAAAAGCTGGCCCCTAGTAAAACATGCAACTGTTGGCCAAAGTGGTGCTGTTGGTGTTGTACGGGTGTAGAAAAAACAAGAAGGGAACATCAAAGAGTGAAAAGAGAAAGAAACTGAAGCACAGGGAGGCATGCCCTTCAAACCATTGAAGAAGAAGGATATGAAGGTAAGCATCCGCTTACAAGGCAACTTGTCATTTTGTCTTCATAATCAACCCAATAAACTTATAATGCGACATTATTGCAGAATGAATTACTGAGAATTCATCTTTTGCTAAAACTTGAGAAGAAGTTTGGGCAATCTTCATTGTTTCGTGATGGCCCTGTGCTATAAGTTTGTGGGTTGAATTGTGACTGAGCTACATGGGTTACACTACACTCTTTAGATTGTAGAGCTAGGTTACATTATATGAGGAGGCTTTTAATGTGCAGCACCAAGGAGTTCTTCATCTGATCAGATGCTTCTGATATAGGTCAGTAACATGCATGGTTTTTGATTTATATCGGATCCGGTTAGGGTGAAATTGATATCAATTTCACCATATTAAGTTCATATAGTTTTTCATTGCATTTGGTATAGAAAATATTGCATTAACCATTGTAATAAGAAACTATAGAACTTATCAGTGCAATTTTTTTTATATCGAATGTAATAATAAGTTATAGAACTTACTAGGTTGAAGTTGGTGTCAACTTCACCCTAACCGGATCCAATTATATCATAAGGGTACAATGAATTCTCTTAGGGGAAGTTATAGGTGGGAAGTTGTACTAATATCTGACATATTATAATTTTATTTTATTTTTTATTTTTGGGTTTAATAGTGTTTTCTTTAGTTCTTTGTGGATTAATTACTCGTCTTTGGATATTAGAGTTTTAGTCCCAAGGTATCCCCTTTCTATCAAAGGGGTTTAATATTAAATGTTGACATTTGATCATCTATTGAAAACTAGTGCTTCCTGTATGAAGTTTGTAGTGAGAATTATGCACTTTTTTATCATTAGTATTCCCATTTCTCCTTTTAAGGCTATCTTTTCTCTTTTTGTGCTGCCATATACTTAATTTTCTATCATGTAAGATATTGTTGAACATGCTGAGAAGTTGAATTTTGATGTAAATTGCATTTAGTTTTGTCATTTGTGAAAATGGTTGCATAAAGTTGATGAATCTTACAGAATGTTAAATTGAGGAAACGGGGAAGAAGAAGGACCACAGAGTTGCCATAAAAATCATGTTTGGAAAGAAGAAAAGTAAGGGATAGGTTTGTACAAACTCTGTTTTCTAATCCATCTCAAAAGTGGGATTTGGAGGGGAAAATTTGTTACAAAAGTTAAGAGAACTATGAGAAAAACTGTCTTTTAATCCATTTAGAAAATGAGATTAGAGGAAAAGAAAATCCTCCCAAACGTAAGTGAATGGGTGACTATTTCTCATTTTACCTCTCCTTTGTTTTGTAGGTTTTGTACTTTTCTTTCCTCTCCTTTTCTTTCTGCGGATCATGTTCAAATTGGAAGGTAAGTGTAATTAACGGTGATACTCTCAATTCTTCGGGTGGTGTCGGTGATCAGCTATGGTTTTTAACACCTACACACGCCCCTACCACGGGAAATTGTTTTAAAAAGTTGAGAGAATTAAGAGGGAAGTTATACACTTACTTGATATCAGACCAAATAAGTGTTTAAGATCTAATATTAAACACAATCACACAAAAATTATACGAAGAATTGAAAGTAAAAAATATACGATATTCTATCATGTTCAAATTTTGTGAACCATTATATTCATATTGAAATACTTTTATGCTGTGTTTGGTTGGTGGGAATGGAATGGAATAAGCTGGGAATGGAATGACCATTCTTTCTGGAATGACTAAAAACATGTTTGGTTAGTTAGTTGGAATGAGCATTCCATTCCTTTAGTTATTTCATTCCTATCTGAAATATTATTTTTCATTCCTTTCTAAATAGGTGGTTTATTTCATTCCCTTCTGCTTCATTCATTTTATTATTGGTAAACAGCTTATCTGAAATATAATAAGCTTATTAGTAAACAACTTATTATTAATAAACAACTTATTATTTAAACAACTTATTATTGGTAAACAACTTATTATTCAAACAACTTATTATTGGTAAACAACTTATTATTTAAACAGCTTATTATTGATAAACAACTTATTATTCAAACAGCTTATTATTGATAAACAACTTATTATTCAAACAGTTTATTATTAGTAAACAACTTATTATTCAAACAGCTTATTATTGGTAAACATCTTATTATTGGTAAATAACTTATTTAAACAGCTTATTGGTAAAAACTTATTATTTAAACAGCTTATTAGTAAACAACTTATTATTTAAATAACTTATTATTGGTAACAACTTATTATTTAACCAGCTTATTGGTAAACAATTTATTAATAATTAACAACTGATTATTTAAACAGCTTATTGGCAAATAACTTATTATTGGCAAACAACTTATTATTTAAACATCTTATTAGTAAACAAGTTATTATTGGTAAATAGCTTATTGTTGGCAAACAACTTATTGGTAACCAACTTATTATTTAAACAGCTTATTGGTAAACAACTTATTATTTAAATAGCTTATTATTGATAAATAGTTTATTAATAGTAAATAACTTATTATTTAAACAACTTATTGGTAAATAGTTTATTATTGGTAAACAACTTATTAGTAAATAACTTATTTAAATAGCTTATTAGTCTTTATTATTAGTAAACAACTTATTATTTAAACAACTTATTGGTAAACGACTTATTTAAACAACTTATTGGTAAATAGCTTATTGGTAAATAACGTATTGTTTATTATTGGTAAACGGCTTATTGAACTAACTTATTGGTAAACAACTTATTGTTTATTATTAGTCCTTATTATTGGTCATTAAGGCTTTTTTTTTATAAAAAAAATTCATGCATGAAAGTGTTTATTTGAATTTTAAATGCATAAAAATATAAAAAAAATATTTTTCTAGCGAAGATGTTCTTTTAGTTCTATTTAATTTATTTTTTTCATTCATTTTTATAAGTTAGTAGTATATAAAAAATGAAAAAAAAATCATTTCACATTCTATTCATAATGTAATTCATGTAAACTAAACACCTAAAGTAAAATGGTGATTCTATTCCTGACGGAATGAATGAACAAACCAAACATAAAAATGAGAATGACCATTCCATTCCCATTCCCATTCCCATTCCATTCCTTAAGTCATTCCATTCCTTAAGTGCTAAGTAATGGGAACCAAACACAGTATTAGTTATTTCAATATGTCATTTTTGAAATGTAATCCATCCATTTGCATTAAATAATTTTTTGTATCATCTTCTTGACTATTAGTTGATTCAGGCACCTTTTCTTTTCCTTAGGAAAAATTATCAACTACAATATTGTGTTTGGTTCCCATTCCTTGGCATGTATGAAATGGAATGACTTAAGGAATGGAATGGGAATGGAATGGTCATTCTCATTTTTATGTTTGGTTTGTTCATTCATTCCGTCAGGAATAGAATCACCATTTTACTTTAGGTGTTTGGTTTACATGAATTACATTATGAATAGAATGTGAAATGATTTTTTTTTCATTTTTTATATACTACTAACTTATAAAAATGAATGAAAAAAATAAATTAAATAGAACTAAAAAAACATCTTCGCTAGAAAAATATTTTTTTATATTTTTATGCATTTAAAATTCAAATAAACACTTTTATACATGAATTTTTTTAATAAAAAAAAGCCTTGATGAACAATAATAAGGACTAATAATAAGCAATAAGTTGTTTACCAATAAGTTATTTCAATAAGCCGTTTACCAATAATAAACAATAAGTTATTTACCAATAAGCTGTTTAAATAAGCCGTTTACCAATAAGTTGTTCAAATAATAAGTTGTTTAAATAATAAGTTGTTTACCAATAATAAGGACTAATAAGCTATTTAAATAGGTTGTTTACTAATAAGTTGTTTACCAATAATAAGCTATTTACCAATAAGTTGTTTAAATAATAAGTTGTTTAAATAATAAGTTGTTTACTATTAATAAACTATTTATCAATAATAAGCTATTTAAATAATAAGTTGTTTACCAATAAGCTGTTTAAATAATAAGTTGGTTACCAATAAGTTGTTTGCCAACAATAAGTTGTTTACCAATAATAACTTGTTTACTAATAAGTTGTTTAAATAATAAGTTGTTTGCCAATAAGTTGTTTAAATAATCAGTTGTTAATTATTAATAAGTTGTTTACCAATAATAAGTTATTTAAATAATAAATGGTTTACCAATAACATGTTTAAATAATAAGTTGTTTACCAATAAACTGTTTAAATAAGTTATTTACCAATAATAAGCCGTTTGAATAATAAGTTGTTTACTAATAATAAACTGTTTGAATAATAAGTTGTTTATCAATAATAAGCTGTTTGAATAATAAATTGTTTAAATAATAAGCTGTTTAAATAAGTTGTTTACTAATAATAAGCTATTTGAATAATAAGTTGTTTACCAATAATAAGTTGTTTATCAATAATAAGTTGTTTACTAATAAGCTTATTATATTTTAGATAAGCTGTTTACCAATAATAAAATGGACGAAGTAGAAGGGAATGAAATAAACCCACCTATTTAGAAAGGAATGAAAAATAATATTTGAGATAGGAATGGAATAACTAAAGGAATGGAATGATCATTCCAACTGACTAACCAAACATGTTTTTAGTCATTCCAGAAGGAATGGTCATTCCATTCCCAGCTCATTCCATTCCATTCCCACCAACCAAACACAACACAAGACTTTCAATGATTTCCAATCTTCCTTTAAAAATTTGAATTAATTTCTTTTTTCTGTTCATTTACTTCTTCTTTTAAATCTTTTAAAGTAACTTTTTTTTCTGACCTAAGAGATAATCTATTAAATACCTCTTGCAAAGTATAAGGCATAGTAATTTTAGGTTTTTTAATTTTTTTTCATATTCTTTAGTTTGTTCTAAATATTTTTCAATAATTTTCCTTTTTTCTAAAGGATCTTTAATCTGATCTATCAGCTCTAAAATAAAACTTTCATTTGTAGTTAAAATATTTAAACTTAATCCATTCATATGTAATATGGACTTATAAAAATCTTTTTCTATTTTACAATGATTACCACAATCAGAAAAACTATCAAAATCTGAAGATGAGTACTCATCATAATTATGAAGAGCAAATATCTCATTAGCGAACTATAATAAAAGACTTATTAGAACTATAGTCAAATTTATCAAATACATCATAATTAAATAACAAATTATAAATTTGTTGTTTAACATTATCATCAATCTCCAAAGAATTTTCTTTTTGGTGAGACACTTATTAGCATAATAACCCATCTTTACATATTTATGACATCAGTAGGGATTAGAGCCTAATAGGGTTAGAAAAATGACAAATTATCCTAAAATAGATTTTAATTACTGGGATTATCACTACAAAAAAATGGATAATTCTGACGAAATTATCTTAGACGAACTAAATTCCGTCGACATTAAGGTAATTCCGATAGAAATTTCTGTCGCAAATAAGTCCCTCGTGTAAATACATTAATGTTGATGGAATTCTGTCGAAAACAACAGGCATCCCTTGGCGCCAATATTCTCACCAGCACCAATATTATTTTTGACGAAAGGACATTTATTTTCGATGGAAAGTCCGTTGAGAATAAGTTAATTCCGTTAGAAATAACTTATAAAACTTAACCAGCGTCATTTCCTTCAGCCGCTGCATCTATTCTCATCTCTCACTCTCTCTCAGCTTGCATCCTCATCTCTCTCATCTCTCATCTCTCATCTCTCTCAGTCCACCACCTCCATCGTGCCTCATCACCTCACCTCCTTTGCCTCCCCACCTTCGTTGCTCTGTTGTCGCCTCTGTTGCCACTGTAACTCACACTCCTTTAGGTAGATTGGTACCTAGAATTCAAGGTAAGTTCAAACTAATTTGTGTATTTAAGGTTCATTTTTCCCCTAAAAATTTTATTCATGCATATTGGAATTATTGGACTGGAATTATGTGTTTGATATATATTGTATTATTAGAAGTTGAATTGTTGCTGAAATCAGAATTATTTTTTATTTTTTGCTAAAATTGGGATTATTTTTGATAGCTTGCTGAAATTGGAACTTCATCTCTACCCTGAATTTTTGATATGTGCAAATTGTTTTGGATATCTTGCTAAAATTGGAAATATTTTGATATCTTGCTGAAATTGGGAATATTGTAATTATCTTGTTGAAATTTAAATTATTTGGGACATTATATTATATATATTTCTAACGTGCACAGTCAAATAAACTGATCATAGAATTATTGCAATTTGGATTTAATTTGTGCAATTACAACTTCTGTTAGTGTATTAAATCTGATAATTGCTTAAATTTGCTTTCCTCGGTTTCAATTGCAGCTTATTTATATGTTGTTGTACTGGTAACTTGTTATATGTATAACATGTATATAGAATTATTTTCGACAGAATTTCTGACGGAATTTTTCTTGGGAATTATAGAAGATAATAAATAAATCAATACTTAACTATAAAAGACAATTATGCTACATTTGGATTGGTAGAATAAGAGGGAGAATGAAATGGTTCATTCCTATGGAATGAAAAAAATTGTGTTTGGTTACGATTGGAATGAAAAAAATTGTGTTTGATTCCTTGAGGGAGGGAGAGCATATGGAATAACTCATTCTAACTAGAATGGAATGAATCATTCCACTCTTCATTCCATTACTTCAATCCAAACGTAGCAGTAGGACTTAGTTTGCCACTAAAATAAACAAAACGACACAACTAAGTACTATTTACTAGTTGACTATCACTAAAATAAAAAATATATAATTAACTATAATATAAATAAATATTATAATAAATATATTGAAAGAAAAAAGGATAAAAATAATATAATAGAAAAACTAAGTAGCATTTACTTAGTTTGGTACTCTTAAAACGAAATAAAATAAAATGGCTACGAATGTATAAATTAAAAAATAGTCTAATTTAATAAAGACTTAAAATATAATATAATAAAAATTAAAATCAATTAAATAAATAAATTTGAAAAATATTGTAATATTATATAATATAATATAAAAACTAAGGAATACAATATAATATAATAACCTAATAAATAAAATTAAAAATTAAAAAAAATTTAAAAAAAATAGAATAATTAATATAATATAATATAAAACAAAATAATTAAACAAAAAAATAAAATGAAATAAATTAATTAAAACAAAATAAAATAATTTAAATAATATAATATAATACAAAATAAATAAACAAAATTAAATAAAATAAAATAAAATAAAGTATTATAATATAATATAGCACCTGGAACTAAGTAGCATTTACTTAGTTTTCCATTAATAAAATAAATTAAATAGCATTTGCTTAATTTTTTACAATTAAAATAAACTGAATATATGTGCATGTAGGTTTGGAGCTTAAAAACTCGTTTAACATTCACTCATTAGGAGTGAATGTCGAATAGTCTCCAGTTTAGAACTGTTACTGGAAGTTTTGTCACTCACTTAGGCCGATGCAAATAGCTTGAGTACGCTTTTTTTTGAGGATTTTTCAGCTGCTATTTCTACATGTTCTTCGAGTTTTCTGAAATGTTAGTGTCAAGAGTTTCCCAATGCAATGCATACAAAAACAATAATTTTATTATGCAGTACTCCCTCCATTTCATAATAATAAACCTTTTTCAAAAATAATTATTTTAATTTATTTGTCGTTTACATCTTTTTAGGAAAATAAATTTTTTTTTTATCACCCAACTTGTGTTATTGTCCTAAGAAATTCTCTCCTTTGTATTAGTAGTTTTCAACTTTTCAAAAACAAGTAGTGATGAAATTTTACACAAATTTTAATTATTAAATGATAGTATTAAATGACTTTTTTAATCTATGTACATGAAGTTAAAACGACTATTATTATGCAATGGAAAGAAAACTATAACAGTTTCTAGGAGCGTAAATGAACCGAGTCAAGCTGAATATTGAGTTACTCAGATTTAGTTTATAAAATTTATCGAGTTTGAAATAAGATTTGATTAAGACTTGTTTAGCTACCGAATCGAGTTCGAACAGTTTGAACTTTTCGTATCAACAGAAATTGTAATTTAAAAAAACTCTAGTAATTTATTAAATTTTAAAATTTGTTCATATTAAATTATTTATATATACTTAATTTCAAGTCGAGCTGAAACCAAATTTTTAATCAAGCGAATATAAATCAAACTCAAATAATCTGGTTCATTCTACGGTCTTTAACAGTTTCCCTCCGTGTCTTTTTCTGTTTGGCATAATCTGTAACTGATAGTCATCGAGGAAAACAACATATACGCGGTTGGGTTGAAGATAGAGGACAGGCATCAAGAAAGTCAATGAAATTATAGTTTGATTAGCTTAGCAATCACAAAATTACAAGCTTTCCTCACCGAGTGGAGTCAAAAATTTTCAAAAAAATTACACGCATCTTTTTTAATTGGTTAATCAATATTTATGTTTATTACATATATTCCATTATAGTAATATTTAGTAATCGATACTTTTTTGTTTCACAAAAATAATTTCAATTTATATAATTTGTAGATTTTATCTCTCAAAGTGATAAGTTCTTAACTAAATATGGATGATAACAATATGATCATGAAATTATGAAAGAAAATTTAAAAACATAATGTAATTTTATATTACTTTTAATAAATAAAATAAATAAATAATTTGTCATATATATTTTTTTTACAAGTGAGACTCCCAAAGAATATAATTATAAAACACGTATTATATATGAGACACATAATTTAGTATTAACCTTCGTTACTCTTTTCCCTTATAGTTGATGCTTCTTCATATTTATTATTTTATTGTCATAAATACTCGTATTCTCTTGCTTCGAATATGAGAGAGAGAGAGCCATATGTTCTGCCATTTTTATACACTCTTAAATATAATTAATATAGTAATGTCTCTTATAATATATTTTAATTTAGAAATAAATCAGCAAAATATTTATGTCCAATTAGTGTACGCACGGAATCCTTCATATGAATAAAGAAAAGTTAAAAAATGTCAATAAAAAAACTCTATTTTTGGACTGAATTAAGGAGTAGAAAGGCTTTATGAACATTTTCGTGCCATCTTCTTTGCCCCAACGCTGCAATTTCTCTGATCTCACAAACTTGCACATCACGTAGACCTCAATAAATGAAGAAAAAGACCAAATATAAATACTCATAAATCTCCAAAACCACAGAGAGAAAAAGACCCAACATTAATTTACATAGAGGCAGCTAGCTATAGCTAACTTCTACTCAAATGGCGGATGTACCATTATTAGTATCTGAACCCCACAAGGACTTAATAGATTCTGACATGGCGGCAGCGGCTGAGCAGCTCATGCAGCTTAGCGGAGATGAAGACGACGTCGACGATAGCAAGAATAATAACGGCCAAGCCAACATGCAGAACAAAAGGAAAAGCATGCATACAGAGAATGCTGCTCAAAGCAAAGATCAGAGTCGTCATCGGACGGGAGAATGCTTGAGGCCGAAGAAACGGCGGTATCGATCAATTGTACATCTGTACATGACAACGAAGCCGGTGAACGTTGTATATGGGAAGAAAATCAAATCCTGAAGAAGAAATTAAGACTAATTAGGTAATAATTAAGAGGGATTTAGTGAGATAGATATATAGATGTGTGTATAACGTAGTGTAAGAGATCAATTTGACGATTCAAATAATACTTTATGATCAATTTAATTTTGTTGTGATTTTTGGGAGAAAATTTGAAGCCTACTTCTTCAAGCTTCCTTCAAATCTTCTTATATATATTGAAGATTCTAGCTATACCAGCTTAATTAATTATGCAAACCTGGCTGAAGTTGTGTTAATTTTAATTTGTAGTGCAGTTCTTGAAAGTAACCGGTTGTTCTTAATTGTAAAACCATTTCCGCTACACAGTAGCAGATGGTTTCCAATTTTCTTATTAGAAGAAAGGGAATACGAGTAGGCATGCATCTCTTAATTAGGCCTATTTTTTCTTATTTAGTAAAGGGTTTTGAATATACTTGCTTCTTGAACACTCATATATACTAGCAATAAAGAAAATTCTTTTACCACCTAATTAAAACACCAGCAAGTGGAAGTCGAGTTGTGAAACATGATGTCAAGAAAAAGCTGGCCCCTAGTAAAACATGCAACTGTTGGCCAAAGTGGTGCTGTTGGTGTTGTGGGTGTAGAAAAAACAAAAAGGGAAAACCAACGACTGAAAAGAGAGAGAAACTGAAGCACAGGGAGGCATGCCCTTCAAACCATTGAAGAAGGATATGAAGGTAAGCATCCGCTTACAAGGCAACTTGCCATTTTGTCTTCATAATCAACCCAATAAACTTATAATGCGACATTATTGCAGAATTAATTACTGAGAATTCATCTTTTACTAAAACTTGAGAAGAAGTTTGGGCAATCTTCATTGTTTCATATGCAGCACTAAGGAGTTCTTCATCTGATCAGATGCTTCTGATACAGGTCAGTATCATGGTTTTTGCACAATGATTTATATCGGATCCAGTTAGGGTGAAGTTGATGCCAATTTCATCCTAGTAAGTTCATACGGCTTTTCATTACATTGGGTATAGAAAATGTTGCATTAAACATTGCAATAAAAAGCTATAAAACTTATCGATGCAATTTTTTCTATACCGAATGCAATAATAAGCTATAGAACTTACTAGCTAGGGTGAAGTTGACCAACTTTACCCTAACCGGATCCATTTATATCATAAGGGTACAGTGAATTTTCTTAGGAGAAAGTTATAGGTGGGGAACTGTACTCATATTTGACATATTATAATTTTATTTTTTTTATTTTTGGGTTTAATAGTGTTTTCTTTAGTTCTTTGTGGATTAATTACTTGTCTTTGGATATTAATTAGAGTTTTAGTCCCAAGGTATCCCCTTTCTATCAAAGGGGTTTAATGTTAAATGTTGACATTTGAAAACTAGTGCTTCGTGTATGAAGTTTGTAGTGAGAATTATGCACTTTTTTATCATTAGTATTCCCATTTCTCCTTTTAAGGCTGTCTTTTCTCTTTTTGTGCTGCCATATACTTAATTGTCTATCATGTAAGATATTGTTGAACATGCTGAGAAGTTGAATTTTGATGTAAATTGCATCTAGTTTTGTCATTTGTGAAAATGGTTGCATAGAGTTGATGAATCTTACAGAATGTTTGGATTGAGGAAATGGGGAAGAAGAAGGACCACAGAGTTGCCATAAAAATCATGTTTGGAAAGAAGAAAAGTAAGGGATAGGTTTGTACAAACTCTCTTTTCTAATCCATCTCAAAGGTGGGATTTGGAGGGGAAAATTTGTTTCAAAAGAGAATTATGAGAGAAAACTGTCTTTTAATCCTTTTAGAAAATGAGATTAGAGGAAAAGAAAATCCTCCCAAACGTGAGTGAATGGGTGACTATTTCTCATTTTACCGTATCATGTTCAGGCACCTTTTCTTTTCCTTTGAAAAAATTATCAATTACAGACTTTCAATGATTTCCCATCTTTCTTTAAGATTTTTAATTTCTTTTTTCTGTTCATTTACTTCTTCTTTCAAATCTATTAAAGTAACTTCTGTTTTTGGCCCAAGAGATAATCTATTAAATATATCTTGCAAAGTATAAGGCGCAGTAATTTTAGATTTTTTAATTTCTTTTTCATATTCTTTAGCTTATTCTAAATATTTGTCAATAATTTTCCTTTTTTTTTAAAGGATCTTTAATTCTATCAGATCTAAAATAAAACTTTCATTTTTAATTAAAACATTTAAACTTAATACATTCATATGTAATATGGACTTATAAAAATCTTTTTCTGTTTTACGATGATTAGCACAATCAAAAAAACTATTAGAACCTGAAGAGGAGTTATCAGAATTATGAAGAGCAAATATCTCATTAGCAGAACTATAATAGAAGACTTATCAGAGATTTATCAAATGCATCAGAATTAAGTAACAAATTATAAATTTGTTGTTTAACATTATTATCAATCTCCAAAGAATTTTCTTTTTGGTCACACTTATTAGGATAATGACCCATCTTTCCCCATTTATGATCACATCAGTAGGGATTAGACCCTAATCAGGTTAGAAAAATGGCAAATTATCCTAAAATAGATTTTAATTACTGGGATTATAAAGATATCTGGTATAACTGTTTTTATTATGAAAATCCTCAAAGGAAGCATACTTAGTTTTTCAAGATTTCTCCTAAATTTGGAAAAAATGAAATCTCAAACTGGTCTGTTCACTGGTGGACTAAATTTGGAGCAGAACAGCTATATTGCCTCTTGAGATTTATAATCTCTACTTGGAATACAAAGATTTACATCCACATTTGAGGAACAAAAAAGTTCTTAAAGGACTAGCATTATTTAAGTTTTTCATACAATATAGTCTTTTATGGATTTGGGCATGGAAGTTCGGATTTATGTTCCAAAACGATTATAATCTTGGACTTCCTTCGTTAATAAGGAAATTTTATCGTAAATGGTGGGCAAAATAGTCTTCAGAGGATAACATTAAGATTATTAATGATCTTCATATTTTTAAAGATATTATTAAAAAGGAAGAACAAGAAGAGAACTAAGTGGTTAAGATCTTATATTAAACACAATCACACAAAAATCAAACGAAGAACAGAAAGTAAAAAATACACGATATTCTTAGGTTCATCAAATTATAGCTAGTCTTGCAAGTATGATGTAATATTTATTAATATGTCTCACATACTTTACAATGATCCACACACTAAATATTTTTTATATAGCAACTAAAAATTCATAATTGTTATAACACGGGCTCAAGCACATAAAGTTCAAAACATTAGACAAATACAAGACCGAAGTACTAATAAATCATCATGCAATAAACATGACATTTGGCTTTTTGGGGTGATGTCCCCTACGACTCTTCTCTCACTCACAAGAGAGCAAGACTCTGATTATCTTGTCATAATGGTCATTAGTTAAACTCGTAAAAATATGAGTCAATCCCAACGTAAATAATAAAAACTCGGCCCTAAATCTTATCTCTGAATTGTTGACTTGATCACCCACCTCCTCTCCCTTGACCATTTCCCACAAAGACGAGCCTTGAAAAATACCGTCAACATTTTTTTCAGCTAAATTTCGATTGAATGAAAGTTTGCTGGAAAATAAGTGTTAAAAGTTTCCCAATGCATACAAATTCAATCATTTTATTATTTGTAGCACTATAAGAAGATGGACTAATAAATTGAAGAGATTTTTTCTCTTTTCCCTCTTTGTCTTTTTCTGTTTGACATGATGAGTAAGTGTAGTCATTAAGGAAAACAATTAATACGCGGTTGGGTTGAAGATAAAGGAAAGGCATCAAGAAAGTCAATGAAATTATAGTGATCAATTAGCTAAGCAATCACAAAAATACGAATAGGATATGTGTGTACGCACGCAATCCTTAATATAATAATAATAATAATAATAATAATAATAATATGAACAAAGAAAAGTTAAAAATGTCAATAAAATAAAATAAATAAATAAAAACTCTATTTTAGGAGTAGAAGGGGTTTATGTACATTTTCGTGCCATCTTCTTTGCACCAACGCTGCAATTTCTCTCCCTAAACTTGCACAACACGTAGACGTAGAGCTCACAATAAATGAATAAAAAAGACCAACACACATATATATATACTCTCATAAATAAATGATCTCCAAAACCACAGTTCAATCAAATCAAATGGCTGATAAATATTTAGCATTAATAGTATCTGCAGATAAAACTGAAGTACCCCACATTGACTTAACAGATTCTGACATGGAGGCCGCGGCTGAGCAGCTCATGCAGCTGAGTGGAGATGAAGGCGACGATAATAGCAAGCACAAAGAAAAGATCAAGGGAATATTGCATACGGGGAATATTATTGCTGCTCATGATCAAAGCAAAGATCAGATCAGTCATCGGACCCAAGAATGCTTGATCAGGCCGAAGAAACGGAGGTATAGTTCGATCATACATCTGTACATGACAACCAAGCCGGTGAATGTTTTATATGGGAAGAAAATCAAATCTTGATCAAGAAATTAAGACTAATTAGGTAATAATAAGAGGGATTTAGTGAGATAGATATATAGATGTACTGCACTGTAGTGTAAACAGATTTAATTTGAGGCTTCAAATTAATTACTTTATGATCAATTTAATTTGATGCGCGTTTTAATTGGATTTAAATTTAAAGGCTATTATATTTCTTTAAAATCTTACTTCTCATATTGAAGATTAAGAATGACTGTAATAAGAACTAGTCTAGCTGTAACCAGATTAATTAATATATATGCAAACCTGCAGGTTGAAGCTGCATGGGTGGTTATAATTAATTTTCTAGTGCATGCAGAAAGTAACTGGTTGTTCATACTGTAAAACCATTTCAGCTGCACAGCAGCAGATATATGGTTTCCAATTTTTATTAGTACTCTTTTTTCTAAAATTAGCGATATATTTTTAAAACGACTACTTTACTTTGAAGAATAATCAATCTTATTCCTCCAAATGTACCCTTAATATTAGCTAAAATTAGTAATGGTGGAGTAATGTTAAAAATGATAGTAAAAATGTAACGGCAAATCAAGGATATCATATCACTTTATACTCCTAAAGTAAAACATGTATTTCTTTTTTCGAAATTAACTATAAGAAAATGTCTCTCTAAATTTGGAACGGAGGGAGCATGTATGTACGTATGTATATATATAATTATATTCACCGTTTTGTCTTTTCAGATTGGATGTTATGTAATTGTTAATGATATTTTTCTCATGAAGCTAGTTCAGTTATTAGTCTTCCATCATTATCAATTTTTTTAATTGATCATGTGGTTGCATCTCTAGAACTACTAGTCTATACTCGATAGGGCAAAAACAAAGAGCTTAACAATGGAACATAAACAGTTCATGTTATGGTCGCATGGGCAGAGTACAGTAGTACACATTGGCATTGCCTGTGGTGGGCAATTCCTCACATCTACTTTGGAAACAAAAAAATTATCCAGCGAGGGCAAGAAAAAAAAAATATATGCACGAGTAAATATGTTAGTTACACAAGGTCTATCTCACATAAATTTGAAGATCCGGTTCCATTTTAAACCCCAAGCTCGCTCAAGCCATCTCCACCGAGCAGCAAGCAATTTCAATGGCAATATGATCAGAAGAAATAAGGGAATATGAGTAGGCATCTCTGGCCTATTTTGTCTTCTTTGTTTAAGGGTTCTGAGTATATTTGCTTCTTGAACACTTATAGTAGCTGTAAAGAAAATTCTTTATCGCCTAAAATATATATCAATGCAAGTCGAGTTGGTTGTTGGTCTAAGGTTTGAACTTCAGATTTCTTTTTATATATATTGACCATGCATGCTTCGACGGCCTTTCTTTATTGTTTCTATCCTCGAGTAAAGTTCATTTTACGAGCGGCAGGAAGTCGCACGAGAAATATTTTTAGCATCTAAGATTGCATATAAAACTAAGGACATGCACCTAATGTTTATTTTCTATGCAATTTATTCACCATTATTTGTACTTATAGACGACTCATTAGCTAGCTACCTATTGTATACGGAGCTGCATGGATCATGGACGTAACAGTTAAAACAATGAAGAAGACAATACAATGCACATACAAAGATCTGTGAACTGGATATATGTAAAAACAAATACAGCAGGCACACATACTTCTCTTTCCAACTTCAAATCATATATGTATATGTCATTAGTTGTCACCATCTATTGCTCAAAGCCTCAAAATGTGGCTGCTTGGAGTTTCCCTTGATCTATTATCGTGCCATGGACTTTCCACAACATTTGGCGCAGGAAAGAACCGTAAACCCGGACGACTCAGGATCGACTCCCACTAGCAACATTTGGAAGGCACTAAAAATGCTCTACTGTGGCCACGGTACCCCCGGCGCAAGTCGGGTAGCAAACCGCTCTGGTATCGGGCTGGGGAGATTAGTCGATCCACATGTCGGAAACTCCACATTAACCAAAAAAAAAAAAAATTTACCAGGCAAGTCATTCTATTTCACAAATAACAAAATCATATCTATGTAATGAGTTTCACGTTAGAGCAATTTTCCAAAGTGTTGTTAATCAGCTCAAAACAAAATCCAAGACGCATTGTCTGTTAGACACTGAATTACTCAAGTCATTAACCTGATTACGTACATTGTAATTTATGAACCATTTTGAGAAAACTGAACAAGAATCACGTGCCCCCACAAAATAACATTTCATTTGCATGTCCTGAAACTCTTTTTAATGCATGACATTATGTAGATACCTTTATAAATATAATACTGTAAAGCGCATTACCTTTCAATTTATGAAAGAATTTCAAAGCTTGTTCAGTTCAACGCTAAGAAGAATAGGTTGATTCGGAAATCAGAACTTCATATGATTACTGCCTTAATAAACTTACAAATCACTCAATATGGATGACTTATGTACTTGTTATGATATAGAAATTTGGTATACCTGTGTGAAGAAACAAGCCCGAGATCCAGATAAGTATCCTTGCTGTCATGTTGAAAACCGTTATCTAAACCTCAGCTACTCATGGTAAAAAGAATATCCCTCAAAACATGATGAGTCCAATTCCTCTTTTAACTGTAAAGCTAAGCCATCTAAAGCTTCATATATTAGTAAGCCAGTAGGATGGCATCGATCTTCAACTGTAAATGTATGACCCTTCCCATTCACTTGAACAACACTTTGCCCGGGAGATTTAGTCACTTGATTGCATTTCATCCTTGTTCTAATTGCAGAAACTCCATCCCACCTTCCTGCTGATGCATAAATGTTGGCCATTTCCACATACGGAGCTGCAGCCTGGGGTTCAATTTCAAAAAGACGATCAGCCGCATATTGACCAATCTCTATGTTGTGGTGAATCTTGCAAGCACCAAGCAATGCACCCCATATGCACTCATCAGGCTTAACAGGCATATTGTGAATGAATTCTAGTGCTTCTTTTAGCTTTCCTCTACGTCCAAGAAGATCAGCCATACAAGAGTAATGGTCTACTTCAGGATTCAATTTATATACTTTAGTCATCAAATCAAAACACTCCCAACCTTTCTCAAGGAAACCTGCGTGATTGCAAGCCTGAAGAACAGAAAGGAACGTTATGTGATTTGGTGTTAGTCCAGCGTCCAACATCAGGAAGAAATGATCCAATGCTTCTTTAAATTCTCCATTTAGAGCAAACCCAGCAATCATTGTTGTCCAGGAGACAATGCTTCTCTCTTGCATGGTATTAAAGAGTTCCCTAGCATCTCTTATGCTTCCACACTTCCCATACATGTCTATCAAAGCATTGGACACCATTAGATTATTTTTCAACCCATTTAAAACGATGTAATTGTCAATCCATCTCCCAGTTTCAAGTGCTCCTGTTTGTCCACAACCTGAAATCATATACAGCGCAGTAACCAAATCAGGCTTTTCACCAGCTGCTTCCATGGAGTGGAACAAGGCCAAAGCCTCATCTAAATCACCTTTCTCAGCATAACCACCAATCATAGCCGTCCATGAAACACAAGTTTTTTCTACCATGCTATCAAATATAAGCCGTGCAGAATTAACATCTCCGGTCTTGGAATACATAGAAATCAGGGTATTAAGCACAGAAATGTCCGTATCACAACCCACTTTGATTCCATGAGAATGAATCAACTTACCTTGTTGTAATGCTTCGGATCGCACAAATGATGAAAGCAAATTAAGAATGGTGCTAACATCAGGCCTAAATCCATCATAAATCATTAGCTGGTACAAGCTAAATGACTTAAACAAGTTATCAACATAAGCATATCCTGCAATCATAGAATTCCACGATACAACAGTTAGAGAACCCAAATCAATCCCATAAAATACGTTCTCTGCTGAACCCAAGTCACCACATTTTGCATAGGCAGCAATCAAAGTGTTGGCAATAGAAACATCTAATTCAACCCCAGTTAGTATTCCCAAACAATGAACAGCATTCAGAAATTTTACCTCCTTGACACTACACCCCAACTGTGTCAATCCAATAACAGTGACCGAATCAGGCCGAATACCATCTAATCTCATTTGATTAAATAAACTTAAAACTCTATCAAGAAAACCCAGTTGAGAAAACCCCACAATTATCACATTCCAAGATGCAATATCTCTTTCAGACATTCTCTCAAACAAGTTATAAGCATAATCTATGCGGCTACATTTCACATACATGTCAACTAATGCTGTCTGTACATATATATCTGACTGATACGGTGATTTGACCACATGGGTGTGTATGATTTGGGAATTATGGAGATTAAAGAGCTTCCCGCAGGCTTTAGCAATAAATGGAAAGGTTAAGTGATTGGGTTCTACACCTTTTTGCTTCATTTGGCGGAAAAGAAGAAGGGATTTATGGCTTTGACCTTGTTTTACAGCTTCTCTTATATTGGAATTCCATAGAAACTCGGTTGAGTGATTTGAAAAACGGTTAAAAATAGGAAAAGCTGTTGACTTTGCCATGTTTCATGGGTGGAGGGAAAGAAAATTTCAAGTTCTTTTGTATGTGGGTTGTGAATTTAGAAAAGAAAACTTAAAATTTAAAGTTAAATGACCACTTTATTTTATTTTTATTAAATATTGTTGTGTTTGTAAATAAGGGTAATATAGGAATTGTAAAAGATTAGTTTTTGTAATTTAGTTTAGGCTTATATCGTTATATTAATAAATATCACTTGTTAAAACTTAAAGCAAGATATTTAAATTGTATTCCCTCCGTCCCAAATTAATTGCATTTCTAAAACTTTTTAAAGTCAAATTGACTATTTTTAAAACTAATCTTTTTACTATTTTTGCTAACATATAGGTGAAGATATTATAACCAAAAGAAAGTATATACAATTTATTACTAATTTCAATTTTTATAATTTTAGAAATATATTTATATATGCTTAATTATTAATTTTAAAAATAGTCAATTTGACTTAAAAAAGTCCTAGAAAAACAATTAATTTGGGACGGAGGGAGTATTAACAAATCCAATATTATTATTAAACATTTTATCATAATAATATAATTATACAATTTGTTATCACAATTCGAATTCCTTGATTATTCATTGTTTAAAAATGAGAATATTATTTTTATTATTTAAATCTTGACTTGATTTGTTAAATTTTAATTTGACAAGTTAAAACCTATCTAACTCGGGTCGTTTCAGGCTTTCAGCTCTAGTAGCATATTCAAATGTTGCAAAATGCAAAACTAATGCCAAAAAACATTGGAAATTTTCATTAGTCTTGATCTCATGAAAAAGGGGCCTCAATCATTGAAATTGATTTAATTGTAAAGACCATGGGCGTTGTGGAATACTTTTTTGGCTTGAAAGTATTTTCTTACACTTAAATATTTCCCGTTTTAAAGACAAACCCAGAAAAAAAAAATACCTATACAGCTAAATTACTAAGGGGTATTTTAGGGATTTCATATTTTATATTTGCAAAAGATGTGGCATATAATAATATTCCATTCCGTGAATAAAACCTCGAAGAACATAGTCAAAGTTGATTCTATGAATTACATTGAAGCAAATAACCATCATGGGTTCATACAGCATCCAACTTAAAGCACCACATAATCTGGTAAAGTAAAGCAAATACCCACCGTGGGGTAAGCAACTTTATAGTTATCATACAGGCTGCTTTAATACATCCATCTCTAAAACCAATATGGCTAAGATATAAACCAAAATAAAATAAAAAGACCAGCTCCTGACATGAAAAATAGCCTAATTCTAATGACACCTGTTTCAGCTAATCCTGCAGAGGGGAATTGTTGAATTTAGCATCATACTCGTATGGTTGCTGCATGATAAAATGACCAAGTCGTTAGTCTGTCAACTATATAACCAAGATGCTCTTAGAAAAAGATTAATCACTGACAAAAGAAAGAAGACCACCGGAAGAAAAATAAAAGACACCTACAAGACTTCGATTAATAGGAACCCCATTATCTTCCTCATATGAGGGTCAAGTGCAAGGGGTAGAAATTAAATTGGCATGGGAAAGATATGTCGACGCATAAAAAACAATTTTAAATGCATCAAGTGCATAAAAAACAAAAGATAGAAAATAAAAAATGGCAAGCAAATAAACAAAAATACTTGGGAGTATGAAAAAAGAATCCCTAATTGCAAAGACGAACAAAACTTGAAACAGCTCCCACTGTGCAGCTTTATTTGTGGGCATGTCCTGTCTCAAACAGATATTAGCTCCCCAAATAGCTTACTAAATACATTTATGAAAACCAAGAAAGCAGATACAACAAAAACACTTGGAAATAAGAATCCACAATTGTGAATGCGAAAAACTAAAACACTTAAACTCAGAAATAAGAATCCCTAATTGTGAATAAGAGCATACACTTGAAACACATCACAATCTACCCCATAAAATGACCCCCTATATTCATACTGAAAACTAAAACATGATCACCACACATTGGCATCTTTCAGAAACAGGAATTTTGACAAGGAATCAATATAAGTGTTTTTCAAATTAAAGAGAAAAGAAAATCCTTGCATAGATCATTGAATTTTTACCAAGAAAATGGCTGAAATCAATCTCCGTGCAAACCATCTCTTATGCATTGCTTGTTGAGCGCGTGATGCTCCTTCCGCATTTTCAAACCTTAAATACACATAACCAGCACTGTTCCTGTAACCAACAACAAGCTTATCGTAAACAACTTTGAAAATTCATACCATTTGCTTACAAATTAAAAGACAAACTCTGTGATAGTATGTTTATTCCGACAACAATATGCAGAGAACAATATTCCACTAAAAACAGGTGACATGTTAGTTGGTGTTTTTATTATTTTTGAGTTTTATTCTGTTTAGGTTTCCATTCCTATATTGATCAGGAAAGTTATCAACCCCTCTATCCCAAAAATATTGCAACACATTCCTTCCTTTTTAGGAAATCCCACAAAAATTGCAACACTTCTTTTTATAACAACTTTTGTGAAGTTAAATGACTAAATTACCCATACTTCCTCCACTCATTAAAATTTTTGTGATTTTATTGGAACACTATCAACCACACATTTCATGGGGGTCAATTAGGAAATCAATTAAGAATTTTAAAAAATTCTTAAACTTTGTGCAAAAAGGTATGTTGCAATATTTGTGGGACGGGAGGGAGTATTTGTTATTTATAAAATATTAAAATGTCAGAAGTACTAGTTATTAGTTGAACACAAAGATTATTATTACTATTCGGTTGATTGCTATCAATTATTTACTTTAGGATCCCAGGGGTAGTGGATTGGGAGCTTCATCCTAGCTATTTTACCTTGTTTTTCCCATTTATTTTATGTAAATTTGTAATTCTAGATTGTTATCCTGCATCAACCTAGCTCTCACGGATATGCTGCTCTACAGATGAAAGCTTAAGACAAAACACCAGAAAACTAACAACTTGGTGTCTTTTTAAGTTGCTTTATGCCACTGTTTATATTTGAAAATAGATTAAATTAATAAACACCAAAATTGCCTAAAGAACACATTTGGACACAAAATTATGTCATGTAGTATACCACTATTCAGTACAAACAAGGGGCAATGTTTGAAAAAGCTAAAAGCGGTACGACGCGTTTTTATCCGGATGAGGCGATGCGTAAGCCTCGAGGCGGAGCGAGGCGTAAGCCTCGATTAGAAAAACTAAAAGTCCTCAAAAAATTATAAAAAAATGCTAATAAAATCATAAAATAATCCATCATTATAATCAAGGTCATAAAAGACATAAATAACCAGCGTCACCTTAATGTATCATTACAAACATCAAAACAACATAATATCGCTTAGCATGTGAACTTACCGTAAAGATATAATAGGAATTTATCAATTTTTTTGGATAGATAAAAAGGAAAAAAAAATTAAAAAGATGAAATTGTAATAAAACCAAACATGCAAGAGCAAAAGCGGAAGAAAAATTATGACAACCTCAAGGAAAGCAGTTATTTTTCTTGCTCTCCCTTTATAAAATAGATAGATAAAATAGATATCAAACTAATCTCAACTTATTATTTTAAGGGTGAACATGAAACAAAATTATATTCTTAATGCTCACAAAATTTTTAAATGAGAATTTTTACTGCACCAGAAAGAAGTAGCTAAGAAAGATCACAATAGTTCTTTTTATCATTATATTTTCACTAGAATTTTTTCAATTTTTTTTTATCAGGCATGCAAATAAGGCGTAAGCCTCAGCCAAATGAGGCGTAAGCCTTGAGGCGAAACGCACTGAAGCGCAAGCCTCAGCCAAATGAGGCGTAAGCCTCTGTATTTCCCCTTGAGGCGTAAGCCTCGCCACAGCAACCTACCGCCACGCTATGAGGCGGGCCTCGAGGCGTAAGCCTCAAAAGCAATTTCGAACAATGACAAGGGGAAGTAATACTAATACTCCCTCTGTCCCATATTGTTTGTCCACTGTCAAAGCAGTGCAAGTAGGGATTTTAAGGAGCACAGTAAGTAAATTATGATATTTTTTTGTTTCTTAAGTTTTCTTTTAAAAGTTGCACTATAAATAATTCTGTGAAAACAATATTGTAAATATAATCTCCAAACGTGCCATCTAAATCCATAAAAGAAACACATCTTTAAAGTGACAAACAAAATGGTATTGAAAGACTAGCTAGTTTATACCAATACACTTACTTGTCCACATGAATATGCTGCACGCGGCCATAATTAGAACATTCTTCCTGAACATCATCTTTTATGTCCAAATCAAACTCTGGATCCTCCTGCAACATTTGTAAGATTAATAATTTCCATAGAATACGACTAGGGAGATATATGGTTTAAGTTTATACACAGATACACACACATACGCACTATGTATGTCTACTATGTATTTCTCTAAAGGACAAAAACAACAAATTAAAAAACCTCGGTGGTTGGATCAAACATGTTCTTCAAGAGTAAACACTCGCTTGGATTCCCTATGGGTTCTGAAACCACAGGAGTAACTATTTGTGCTGGAAAGGCTGGAAGAGCTGCCCCATTGGTAGGCATACTAATAGATTGCTGAACCGGAGCAGATCCATTAAGAACAGGAGCTCCAAGAGACCCAGCAAAACTAAAAAGAGAATTAAAGTTATGCTTTGTCCTATGACCATCAGGAAACTAGTAGAGGCAAAATAGATGACAGTACACCCAACCTTGTGGCAGTACCACTGCGGTCCAGCTTCTGCATAAGCAGCGCTCTTGATTGAGCATTTAAAGCCTGTATAAGAAATATTAAAAGTCAGCGATGCACAAAATTATGAGGGAATTTGTGCATCAAGAAACCATTTCAGATTCTTGCATTTGAGCTTTCTTTTTTTTCTTATTGATGTTATAAAAAAAATAAAATTAAACTTGGTAGATGTCTGACAGTTATTCTCTAAATAGCATAAAACATTGCTTTCAAGTCCAGATACATATCAGGATCAAAAAATATTTCCCACTAAAATGTTGGATCATTTTTTTTTTGTTATATACATAACACCTTTACAGAGTATAGCACCCATGACCTATGCCCTCATAGGCACTTGTGACCAGGTTCATTAGGTTCCAAAATATAAGATCGTTATTGACTTTTAAAAATCAACTTGAGATATTTTCAAACCCAAAATTGACATAGATTTATTTTATTTTAGTCAAGAGAATGATGAATATTGTAAACAATCCAAAAATGTACAACAAATTATAAAATTTATTGTTTCCTAAATTTTAATAAATCTTATCAGTTTTGAGTTTGAAAATGTATCGTATTGACTTCAAAAGTTAATGATCTTATAATTTGAAACAGAGGGAAAAAAATTTCGCTAGGTCTGTGAGTATCTGGTAACTCTGTTTTAAAATGACCCAAAGAAAAAAACTACTCACCAACCCACCACCATCGTCATCATCAAAGTCTGCGGCTTTAGCTCCTGAATCTTGTGCACCCACGTGATCTGTAACAGATGAAACCTGAAGTGAAGAAGAAATATTGTCACTTTGAATGAACTGTCGAATAGTACAACATAAAGATAAGGACAATGACAGAGCTCATGAATTTGTAATCATATCTACATATAAATATATATATATATATATATATCCATAGCATCCTCCTTTGAAGCTCCAATAATGCAATCCTACCTTGATAGTTCGACCAGCAATCTCCAATTTTCCATTCAAACTTTGAGCTGCCTTTGCATGTTCAAGATGGTGGAACTAGATAAGAATATGATAAATACATGTTGTCAAAAAAGACGGCAAATATACATATATAAATATGCATAACTTCCAAATAGAACACTACTTTATAGACAGTCAACTTAATATTAATACCGACTTGAACAAACCCGAAACCTTTGCAGTGTCCTGACTCAGGATCTGTAGGTAGTTGAACAAGCTCCACAGGGCCAAAAGCCTCAAAAATCTGGAAATTCACCATAAAAGTTATAATTAACAAAACAATTAGCTACATTTAATCCTACTTCATCCTTTTTCATCAATATATTTAATAGCCATTATCCATAACAAACCAACAAATAAGCAAAAGGGACCACCAGCAGAATTGGGAGGGTCAGAAGCCTACTTCTAGCTTATTGCAATATAAGGGGTATATGGTCAGGAATGGAATCAGGATATAAATGATACATAGCACTGTAAATAAAAAATTGACAGACTATCAGGAAATCCAGCCTCTTTTTTATATAAATGGAAATTCACCAAAATTTATAGAACAACGCCAAGGAATGAACTAGAAACCTTAAATAAAAAAAAATTAAAAAATAAACTCAAATGATTTTACTTCTAACATATTCTTCTTTTGCACCACTACTCAGAAATGCATTTCAAAAGATAAATATTTACAAATATACAAAGTACTCAAAGAAATTAATGGCATGGAATGCTTAAAAAATATATTCCCCTGATGTAAGATTCTCTGAAGTACCATTTTTTATTTCCTACAATGTTTCAGCTAATCATTGGTAGTCAAGATGAAGACATCCTTATTATATTTTTAGAAGATATGGCCGTCGTCTAAACCCTTCCTTTACATAATAGCTCAAAACACGATAAAATCATATTTTGGTTACAAGAATTGGAGACTTTATACCACTTTACGTAGTAATTTGGAAAACATTTGTTCCTTGAGCCAACAAAAGCTAGAAAGTAAATCAAAGGAAATATTCAGTTCAGTATACCTAAATAGTGTTTTACTAAATCTTTTTCCACTTCAATTCGCATTTCATGGTCAACATAAAATAAGCTTTATGGTTTTTTTAGTCAAGCTTTAAACGACGGCATTCTGAGCTATTAGCCTATTTCATATTCTTCCCATCCTATATGTATAAAAGCATGAACTTTTTTATCAAACAATAATAAAGAAACTATAAATTAGTCCTGCCTGTTTAAGCTGAAATTCTGTCATGTTGAAGTGCAAATTGCCGACATATAATTTTCTGTCAACTGCACCATAGGGCCCAACAAGACCACCAGACCCGCCAGTTGAAGCATTAGATTGAACCAGGTTCTTTTCGGCTTCTGAAGGTTTAACCATTACAGGCTGTCCAAGAAGTAGGTGGCCGGTGAGAGCTATAGCCATCGGCACAGACATTGCATCATAAAATTCAATATACCTACAGGGTCATTAGGGTTCACCATAAGCATGCAACTATATCAAGGCAAAGGAGTTGATACCTACAAAGCATGCAACAAAGAGAGTTCGCAAACAACACAAAATATGAAAAGTTTACATGTTTCCTGTTGTAGAAACATATCAGTTCATCACATAAATCACAAATAACTACGTTTGCATGCCAAAAGCAATTTACTGAAACAATATGTTAAGACAGAATTTACAAACCATTAACCTAGGTCGAGATGAAAATAAGGTACTATCCCAAAATTGAGAAGTACACTGAAGCATCATAGTTGTCACGGCACCGCGGCGAGTCATGGCGGTAGCCGATTGCCAGGACGCCTAGGCGACAAGGCGACCGCCATGGCATCCATATGGCAACAAGTCGTTTACAATCTGCAATTTATATATTATTTATTTTACTTAACAAGTATATTGACAATAAAATTTTATATACATTAAAACCCAATACTGTTCAACACATTTGTTGCAATAAATATATAAACTTGTCATAAATAATTAAGAGTAACTAAAGTTTAAATTTAAATTAATAAAATTAAATTTCAAATTTAGTATTAAAAATTTAATTAAATTTATTTTTTAATTTAATTATTTAAAATTTTAAAATTTTAATTAAATTTAAAATTTTATTTAATTTAATTAAATAATTTAAATTTAAATTAATTAATTAAAAACACTGCCTATATGCCTCTGTAAATAAAAAATATATCATATATGCAAAGTTGGCACTTGACAGATGGCAAACTACCTATATGGCTATATTAAATTAAATTCCCATATTAAAGTTGGCACTTGGGCATACATGCAGTGAAAGTCTCATTAACAGAGGTTCCCTTATCTGCCTAAATGATTATATTAAATTAAAGTTGTCTCTTTATTTGTTCCATGAAAGAAAGAAGATAAAGTTCTCTTTATTTGTTCCATAAGAGAAAGAAGACAAACCTTCTAAAGAAAAAAAAGTGAAGTAGAGAAACAGAGTAACAAGAAAAACATAACAAAGAAAGAACAAGAAATATATGTGTGAGAGAGAAGGTTGGGTTGACTCGCCGTTGGTGGTTGAGCACTTGAGTTGCGACGGGGCTACGAAAAGGTCGCCATGGAGTCGCGAAGAAGTCGCGATGGAGTCGCGAAGCAGTCGCGATGTTGTCACGATGCAGTCGCGAAGAAGTCGAGCTGTGATGGATCTCCTAGCTGCGAATTGATGAGTCGCGATGAAGAAAAGCACTCGAGCTGCGATGGGTTGAAGCCTTGAAGGAGATGTTGCGAGTCGAAGTCTGCAGATTAATTGATGGGTTCTACGATGGGTTTTTCCTTTCTCCCTTTCTCCTTTTTTAATTGATGGGTCATGGGTATTATGTCCATGGGTCAATGGGTCAGAAGATGGGTGTTGGACTACTAGGTCGATGATTTAAACAGTTGGGCCAGAGCTGCCAAGACGTGCCACCTCAAGTCGACCTATCGTTGTGCCATTTCTCCACTGCCTGGACGCCAAGGCGTCACCTAGGCGACGTCGTGACAACTATGCGAAGCATACTCTTCAATCAGAGGTGCTGAAAATAATTCTCTAACTGAGGGTATAATTATCCATCCATTTAAATATATGCAAGGAATGCAAGTTAATTTGACAGGAAAGATTTTTTATTAAAATGAATCATGGTATACTTTCGTTCCAAAACTTAATTGTGGCGATATACAACTTTTTCCGCCTATTTACTTAAAACTTCTTTGCCCAAGTATAATTACAATTTTACTTTATATTTACAAATGAGGAACATCCTCTCACATAGCCCTTGGGCCATACAACTAATGACTAAAATTAAATCTAACAAAAGGCTAGAATCATCGTCTAAAAACTCTAGGATATTTACAAAGTATATTAATTACATGATTACTTTATTAGAAACCCTATTATGTAAAAAAATTAAAAATTAAAAAAAAATAAAAATAAAAATAAAAAAATCTAGGGAATGCCACCTAATGTAGCCATATGAGCCCAATGACATGGTATAATCTCGTTAAAAATGCACTTATTGTGACACCACGCTTAGAAACAACTCAACGAGTTTTAACTATATTTCAACAAGGTTTACTATAATAGGTCGTTTGGTTGGACGAAATCATTTTAGAATAGAATGGAATGATGGTCGGAATCAGAATCAAAACGTAATAGAATTTGAATCGAACACTTCATTCATACATTTAGTATGTTCCTTAAAAATTGTATCGGAATGAAATGAAATAGAATGTAATAACCAAAAATATCCCTAACGTGCTGATTCCATCCAACCAGACGGCACCTAACTTTTTAAAAATCTCTTCTCGGCATACCACGTTCCAAATAAATGTATTTTGTACCATGAAAGCATGGTTCGAAATTGCGTTCGAGGCGCGCCTCAAAGCGAGGTGGTAGTTTGTTATGGCGAGGCTTACACCTTAAAGGGAAATACAGAGGCTTGCGCATCATTTGGCTGAGGCTTACGCCTTAGTGCGTTGCGCCTCAAGGCGTAGGCCTTGATTTGAATTAAAATAAACCCTAACTCTGTTCAGTTCTTCACATTCGTGCGACAGATCAGTTGAAATCTTGAAGAGAGGCGAGCTTCATGCGACTTCTTCTCGATTCTTCGTGCGGCGTATCAAGTTATGTATTCTTCTTCTTCTCCTCTCTCTCACCAGTCACCAGATTCTTCTTCTTCTTGATTTTTTTTATTACAGTGAATTCTTCGTCGGCCCATGAGCTTTTTACTTGCGGTGGTTTGATCACCGGAGCGGGCACGGTGGGGATGGCGGCCGCGGTTGTTGAGTCAGTGGTTGTGGTGGCGGTGGTAGTGTCTAAGTCCGCCATTGGAGTTGATATTTTGGTAACGAGACAAGGAAAAGAATTAATGAGTAGAGAGGAGAGAGAAAAATAGATTAAACGGTGAGCAGATATATATACATATAGAGAGAGAGAGGGTTTTGCTGCAGTAGATGCGTGCGTATTGACACTAATTAACCGACACTTAATTTAGGCTTCTAGCTTAAGCTAGGCGCAGGCCTTTTGACATGAGATAATTACGACAATATCCCCTCTGCTCTTCTTAGATTTCACATCTGATAAATGACAATTGAATTCAACTTTTATTTGACTCGTCAACTATATTATCGTACTTTCAAACTTGTAATTTATATTTGTGTTTTATATTTCAGTAGTAGTACATGTGACACATATTTATTTAAATATATATATATACACACACATGTATATTTATATATATATAATTTTTTTTTACATAAAAAAATAGTTGAAGAAATAATTTTAAAATGTGGAAAATTGAATTTGGTTACAATTTTATATTTAAAAAAAATCCATCAAATAATTTAAAATGTAAATAAACTATACAAAAGTAACAGTTCATAGATAGACATGTTTAAATGAAGGGGCCTTCAGAGCTTAGAAGGGATGGGATATTATTTCAGAAATACAATCCAATTTCCACTTAATTTCTTACATTTTAGCTTTGCAAACAAATTTTGGCAGATGGAGTATTAAACGTATTATAATTTCACCAATCAAATCGAGCCTTACGCCTCGCCTCTTCCGGAGAAAAACGCGTCTTACCGCTTTTAGCTTTTTCAAACATTGCATGAAAGTGACATTTTCCGGTCCCAATTTCGATCCACATACCGAATCAAACCACAATCTAAGTAAAATTGCACTAAACAAAATTGTAAATAGTGAAAATTCAATTGAAAACACACAATCAATAACACGTAATCCAGTATCTCTAATTCCTACAGTCCACAAGGAAAGCAGGTCATAACACAGAACATATAACCTGCCCAACTGCACCAAGTGAATACTAACCTGCTATAATCACAAATCAAAGTGCACTTTCCAGTCTCAAACAGGACAACCATAAAATGCATACCCTTTTTTCGGTAACCGAGACAGCTACATATCTATAAGTACATAAGGTTTGGCATCGCCATCAAATGATAACATTAAGCAACGGTAATGAAAAGTCACTAAGGTCAATGTAAATATACCCTGAGAATACACAATGAATTGATTACAACTTACAAGGTCGACATAGTCCTAATCCAACATACCCCTCATCACAATTCTCTAATACCTCATTGGTGCAATTAAGTATACAGTTAAAACTTGTTTCAAAAAAGAAAGAAACAGTTTCTTCCAAAAATATGCGCATAAGAATATGATAACATTTAACAAGGCACGTACCCAACTCCTTTTGACCGCCTTGAATTTCGGTCCATTATCAGTCGTACATCCCTCACCTGGATATGATAAACTGCCGTTATACATAGAAAAGTTGCAGGAAAAGCAGAACATAAACAACATTCTGTACATCTATAATATGCATCAGAAATTCAGAACACCAACTGGGGAGTTCACAAGACCATTGGTAAACTCATTTAAACATCTTTCACTCATTCCACAGATAAAGAATTTTGAGACACAAGAAATTCATTATACTACTCATAATAACTGAAGTCAAGGGAGCATTTACTGCAACAGGAAGGAGAAGTATCTCAATAACATGCAGTTGTAAGATTGAAGCAGAGTGGCAAGTAAAGAGTAGAAACTACGCCAAAAGAATTGGACATGCAAGTGTTATTGATCAATCTAAAAGATCTAATACATGCGGCCCAAACAACACATGGGTGTAATACCATACCTGCTATTATGTACAGAGTTGAAACTTTAAATAGTATAAATACTTCAGCATTACAACACCTGAAAAAAGAAATCCCACTAACCTTTCCTGCCTTGGAGAAAAATTCATAAACATCCCTCTCAGCTGCCTTGAGGGGCATCTGACAACAACAAACCACACCAGCAAAAGGGAATTATCAAAAACAAGTGCAATGAGAAAAAAACAATTAAATAATGACAAGCCACTTACCTGGTAAGCGAAAACAGTTCTCTGGTCTCTTTCTGGATCAGCTTCAGGCTCTACCACTTCCTTCTTATCTTTAAATCTCCTGCCACCAAAACGACTTGCAACATAATGAGAAACAACCCAAAGGATAAGAAACAGCCTTCATGGATATAACAAGAAAAAAGGCATACAAGATCTGAAAGGGAGGAACATATAGTCCGCAAGTCAAAATAAACCCACTAATGTGTAGGAGACTTCCATGGGCTATTGCGCTCACATAAATAAATTAATGTGTGTGTATACATATATGATATAGCACAGCAACTGACAACTGACGAGTGACAAGTAACCAAATAAAGGTAGAACAACAAAGTTACGGTTATCAATAAGTACAGCTAGTACAGCAACAATTTGATCATTCAAAATTTTGATATTGTTACTATAAAGTATGAAATTAGGCCAAGTTTGAGAAACTCAACCAACTACAAAACCTTGTTCTCATTATCCTGGTCACTAGAAAAACCCAACTACCATTACACAATACACCCGCTATTTTACTACAACTCATCTCAACTTATAATGATTTTACTGCTAAAGTGCATCCAGATTATTTAGTGGCACTGAAATCAGGTTAGACAATATAACCACAGAAGTACTTCAATTGGAGCACCGAACAGTCAAAGCATAAACACCAATTACACATTCTGACACATACTGACAAGCTAAAGAAAAACTGTTTCATTCAGCTAAATGAAAGCAGTTGATCGTCATATGAGTCGGTACAGCTGAAATGATACAAGTCCTCCATTAGGACTGAAATAATTTTTGCTAAAGGGTGGGGATACATAAATTTCTACCTTCCATGAGGAAGGAGCTACAAAAAATAAAATAAAAGAAAGAAAGAATGGTTGGGACAATTGATACTCATCCTTAAACTTGGAAATCCAACCCACTTTGAACAGGTAAGACTGTAAGAGTCCCCAAGGAGCCATGGATTTCTTATGATGCCCTGATGCTGTTCAACAAAAATGGATCTGCTTTTTTCAAAAGCTTCACCTAATAGAGTTTCGACTTTGGAGAAGAGGAGAGAACAAGTAACTGTTTCTGATGACAGGTATTTATTCAGAGATTCACCAGAAAAGTCGAAGAGATAAGTACCAGTTTGATCACTTGTTTTTTTAGTACGAAAGAGTGGAAAGAGATTACATGTGGATTCTTGGATCAAAATTTTGAATTTAAAAAGGTAATGCACATCTTAGCACATTAAAATCTGCAACTTAAGCTGCATTTTATACCTAATTAATGATTCTGACAACTCAAATACAAACAATATAAATTTACAATTGCTATGAGCATTTTCTACTTTTCCTGAAAACAATTACAGCCAAACAACACTACAAAAGCAGCACAACATCTATATAATCATGGCCAACCTATGTATCTAGAAGGGAACAACTTCATAGGCTCACAGCTTTCCAACTGAAAGTGAATTTGCCTTTTGATTTAGGACTTCAAATTCTTCAACAAGCTGTTTATTATTTCAGACAACTCTCGCCAATTTCTTAACATTCTTTACTTAAACAACAAAACGTGACGGACACATAATATATGGACCATACATATGAGAACATTTTCAGAGTTTTATCCATTGTTTCACAGCAAAGGAGGACCATATATATGGAGTTAATAGCATTAGCTGCTTCGTAGTGAACAAAAACTTGATAGACTGATACAGCCTCACCACATGCGTTTGCCAACCTATAAATTCAATACATCATTCGTTAACATCTTACCTCACATGTAAGAAAGCAACC
Source organism: Aralia elata (assembly GCA_034770075.1). Classification (NCBI taxonomy): domain Eukaryota; kingdom Viridiplantae; phylum Streptophyta; class Magnoliopsida; order Apiales; family Araliaceae; genus Aralia; species Aralia elata. The sequence goes on along the minus strand of CM068378.1, from coordinate 23,825,944 downwards.
TTATGTACAAGCATTAGAAGATTTAAAAGTGAGCCAAATCTAAAGGCCAAAATAAAAACACAACAGACCTTATCAAAATCAATTTGTGGAAAAGCTACTTTCTTCAGTGAAGCCTTGTAGAAGTTTCCGCATTGTTAGCCCATTAGAATGTGCAAACAATCCATCTACGATTTCAATCCAAGTTAGCATTTACAGACTTTATGCATAAACTCTCATTTTCTTTACAGTGACACGCCTTTGATTCTTTCTTTGTCTTTCATTAGCAGCATGGTTAAAATAAATAATACTAAATGTAAACAAATTATTGTTGAGCAGTTCAAAGTTCAAACACTATATTGTGTAACAAGTAGGATCCATAGGACCCAGATTAATTAAAAGTAATACCACTGTAATTGGTTTTTTTAAGCCTGAAATTAAATCAAATTAACATAGATTACTTCTTTTTAAGTAAAATTTAAGTAAAAATATCCAACACTATTTCAAGCAAGTTATCTGAAGCAACTCCAATTAACCTTTTAACCCATATTCCTTCTATATTGCTGCATAATGCAAGTTTTAGTCTTTTACTCTGAAAAACTTATCAAAAAATTCTTTGCTCATCACAAGCAGAATTTTCTTCTTAGATTTTACTAGAAGTGTTCATGACAATCAATCAGAAACATACAATTTCATGTAGAACATAATTGAACTATGTATCTAAAACAACTAAAACATAATAAGTTATATAAATCAAAAGCATCTAAAAATGACTTTTCACCTGCTCTCCCTTAGCTCGAGCTCCCGTTCCCTCTCTTTCAACATTTCCTTCTCCCGCTCAATTCTTGATCGACTCCGACTTCTTCGGGACCTTTCTCGCTCAATTCTCGATTGACTCCGACTCCTTCGAGACGACCTTGACCTCTCCCTCTCCTTGGACCTCTCCCTCTCCTTGGACCTCTCCCTCTCCTTGGACCTCTCCCTCTCCTTGGACCTCTCTCTTTCCTTGGACCTCTCTCTTTCCTTGGACCTTTCTCTTTCCTTGGACCTTCCTCTCTCCTTGGACCTTCTAACTCGTTCTCTCTCTTTATCCCCTTCCCTCCCTCTCCTCTCCCTCTCCTTAGAACTCCTTTCCCTTTCTCTCTCTCCATCTCTACTACTCCTGTGCCGATCCCTATCTCTCTCCCCATCTCTTCTATGCCTTGAAGACCTTTCTCTGTCTCTATCTCTTCCTATGTCTCTTTCTCTGTCTCTATCTCTGTCTCTATCTCTTTCTCTCTCCTCCCGCTCTCTCTTTCTCTCTCCTCCATTCTCTTCCTCGCCCCTCGATTTCTTACTCTTTTTCTCCACTCGATCTTCTTCCTCGTCGTCTTGAGTTTTCTCCCTCCTCCTGTACCCTTTCTCGCTCTTCTCGATTCCACCGTCTTTGTTCTTCCCATTCGAACCGTTTGCTGCGTCGGGCTGGTCGACGGACTTTTCCAGGTAATCGTACTCGTCGAAATCCATCTCCAATTCTTCGCGGGAGAATTGATAAACCCTAGCTTTGCAGGGATGAGGGATTGGGCGACTTGCAAATTGAAATACTAGGGCTTTTGAGTTCAAAGAGATAAAAGAGACCGACAATGCGAGGGGCTAAAAATTTATTATTCTCTCAGGTCTCTATCACCTGGGACTTGGATGTAATTTTGGGGCTAAATAGTCTCGTATGATTAAGTACTTTTGTTATATATTTTATATTTATTATTTCAAAAATAAGATAAGAAATTATTAGTTAAGTAATAGTTGTGGAATAATAATGAAATTATGGTAATAAATGTGAGTTTATAATGTCATTGTATATTTATTATCAACAAAATAAACTCTTTTATATAATTAAAAAATTATAAATGAGACTTTTTTTTTAATAACACAGAGATTTCTATTTACCAAAAATTAAAAAATATATTTACAATTTATAAGTTATAAAAATATATTTTTATATCATACTTACGTGTAAACTAGTCGAAAGCTCTTGCATGAAACTAACTTGGTTTATATATTTAAATTTACATAATCAATTAATACAAAAACCATCAATTTAATCACTAAAAACTTCCAACTAACTAAGAAAAATAATTAAAAAATAAAAAATAAAAAACCACTCATTTAATTACTCTCTCTGACTTCAAAAGATGAGCAATATTGAAAAAAACAAATGACATTTTTTTTATTCTATGTACTTTATTTTATTTTTTTAAAGAGAGATTGTATTTTTAACCATTCTTTTAAAAACAAGGAGGGTATATGTTAATATTTGGGTTTTTTTGATTGCCCTATTTGATGTAATGACGATAATATAAAGTATGTTTTAATGTGATAAGTGATTTTGATTACTACTTCTGTTTATAATTAATTTTAAAGAAGTAATTTGAATTTGGTAAAGAAAAATCACTTCAACTAATAAAAACCAAGTAGCAGTTGGTTTAAAAAAAACACAAATTAATTATCACTTATTTTAAGTGTAAATATTTATAAAAAAAGATTTAGAGGAGTAAAGATATGTAATGAGTGAAATTACTAAAATAAATAGGTATATATTAGTAATATACTTGGTTAAACCTAATTATTAAATTTAGCAAATAATCAAAAACTCCAATTTGGAGCTTCCGATAGACAGGTTTAAAATTAGGTTATCAAACACCGTATGTTTCTTAAAATTGATTATAAGCAAGTAAACGGATTATAAACGATCCCAAACAACCTCTAAAACAAACATGTATCTCTAATTTTAGTACGGGGGAGTATATAACATAATTAGAGAACACAAATTTGGTATTTTAAGCTCCAGATTATTTGCTGCTTTCATTTTTGAAATACAATATGAATTACAGAATACAAATCCAAACAAGACTTGTTATACTTACAGGGACCACACTCTAAGCAGCTGCCTAATGTTATCATTATTACTGTAATTGCTCCAGACTTTTACCCAAAAAAGATACGCATATAGATCATTACACAATACTAATGCCTAGCAAAAAGAGAGAAAAGAACAGCTATATTTACAAGTCTCTTCCTTGATATTGTCAAACGATGCTATCAAGAGGAATTATTTCACTCTGTCTGGAAATCCCTTCAATAGGACAGATTTTTTGTGGCATAGTCATGCCCCCAGAAACAATGATCTCTGTATCATTAAGACAAAGATGTGAGACAGATGCAAAACCATGTAAATGAAACAATTAAAATACAAATCCAAAAATTCAGGTATTTATGAAAGAAACACGACGGTTCACATTGCTGTTGTTTATAATTCCTCCCCATCCACCCACCCACACCCACCTTCTTCCCGTTTTCAGGCAATGCAACAGAGTTCTATTTATCAACCATTTATTGGACAGTAAATTCAGAAAGATTTGCATGGCAGTTTTTCTCAGCTGCCTAAATTGAAGGACACAAAGCCACATAAGCTGTCAGAATTACGATGGTGTGTTTTCAGATCACACGATTAAGGGACGGGGGCAGGGGAGGGACAAAAGAAAAAAACAATATCTTGGCATCATGCAAATCGACTAGAACTATAAAAATTATAGGTATGCATAATATTGGTACGTAGTAGAGGAGAATACAGCACCCAATTCTCAAGTATAACAACAAATTTAACATGCAGAAATGCTGCTACAAAACCTTAATCGGTGAACACACAGATTTAGCAGGCTTCAACCTAATCTCATTCTTTAGGGGACACATCATTACCAATTTAATAGGAGCTCAATACTCGGAACTATTTTAACCTCGTTTTCCATTACAATATCATTCCACCTCAATTCAAGTATAGAAATTTGATGTTTTTGAGTTGTACACAGTTATTTCAAACAAGAGGCACAATTATAGAAATTATAGAAGTTGTTGTTGTATTAAACTTGTATCAGAGAGATGGTTTGACAAACCGCAGAAAGCCCTAGATCACGGGATAGTTACACACTTGTCAGAAGATCAGAGTTTATAGACACTAGATATCATACCAATGCCTTCACGAATTGTCAGATTTGGTCGTATGATATCCTTGGAGCTAACCAAAAATATATCACCAAGATATACATGGTTTGTTGGGACAAAAATACTACATAACTCTTCATCTCCATCATCTTTCTGCATTCATAACAAACAATCAAAAGCAAAAAGAAATAAGCTTGTTAGTGACAATATCACATCAAACTTTTAAAGATAACTATGCAACCCAGAGCTTGGTTATGCACACAGGTAGAATAGAAATTCCACGTTTTCATCTCTTACAAGGACTCTTCAGAAAGTGTTAAAGAAAGAGAGTTCAGAAATTTAGTGAATTGATTTGGTAATGACTAAAAGAAACGATGACAAACACCAGTACAATCGAAAGACCCTAACAAGAACAAAAGAACATGCTTTTGGGGTACATTGTCAAGCTAAGGCTATTTTAGAGAATATAGAATAAAAAGTAGATTCTAGTAGTAATGAAGTGCATGTGAGCACATGCCACAGTTAGTTTTTTTGGTGGTGAAGGATAAGAAGTATGGTGTAGGATTAGCTTTATTTCTTTGCAAGTAATATCTTCCTATAAATAGTTGTAATAGCTATTACATTGGCAAGTATTGAAATATATGAAAATGAGTAGCATTTGCTCTCAACCCTATCTCTCTCCTTCTACCTCCGTCCTTCTACCTCCCACCTACTGAATTCTATTAGTCTCTCTCTCCTCCCAATTCTCTCTATCTTATCTCTGTGATTCAAGGTCAGGACCAAATGTAGCCTAACATACACGATGGGCAAGTTCTACATAGTGGAGCAACGATTATATTCACTTGTGAATCGGAGCAATAGCAGACCATCAAAGTGAGTCTTAGAATGCTTGAATGAGTCACTTAAAGGAACAAACTTTACAATAGATACTTAGATAATACCTGGAGGGTGACAGAAGATGTGATAAAGCCAAATGCATATTCTCCCACACGCGGATGACGGATAATTGCCACCTCTTTAAAAGCTGATGTATTTTGGTCTGTAACAGAATATAAAGGTGCATGTTAGTTTAAGACTAAATGATGGTTTTTTACAAGAAGTAAGCTTATCTCTATTGTGGAAACATGGAAAATTTGATAAAGCCACACTACTCCATTTGTATAATCTAAGAACCATCATAAATATCAAGAATTCTGTTACTGGTCATAATGCAGTCATATAAGTTATTACTGATTGCAAAAAATCATTTGTAAATTCCACCCAGGAAAAAAAATGTGATTTCAACTCTTAAATCATGGTTGCCATTTGGTTGGACGGAATTGCGGTTGGAATGGAATGCCTTTGTTTGGTCTTTATACACTTGAATGGGCATTCCTAGGAGAGGAGGGTAATGGGCATTCCAATGAGTGAGGGAATGAGATGAAAAATATTGGGACAAAAATGCCCTCACCCAAATATATATATATATATATATATGTAAGTACAAGTTTTCAGGGGGAATTTAATCCAAGAAAACTGGCAGCAACAAATTATTGGGTGGTGATACCGCTTATTGACTTGGTTCCGGATTAGCAGCAAAGCCTCATTCTTAGAAATGCCCAAAAAATATCATATTCGTAAAGCAAAAACATAGACGTACTCCTATGAACGTGGAGAATATACCGGATTAGTCGATTCAACTTGAAATTGTCATTATTCACACTGAAACTTACAAAGTCTTCCCTTTTTGAAGATCCAAGAAATTCCCAATCCCAACCAATACTAATATTATCAACTAATCAAAATGCTTTATTATTGGACCAGGGAGAATTTGCAAAACTCTGTTTCCATCGAGAAACGGGTTTAGGTCCCGCTATTCGGAGGCTCGAATAGAGCAGCAGATCGAAGAACAAATGCACTTTTCTAAACTCCCACTAAATACTAGAAACCCGGAAGAAGATATCACTAGGAAAATCAGGTAAGCTTCATAGCTCCAAGCTATACAAGGGGCTTTGATGCAAATCCAAAGAAGGTTTTCCTGTACGTTCATCAGAAAAAAATTTTAGATCCCAATAAACCCAATGCCAGATAGCTACCAAGAAGCACAAGCCAAAAGATCCCGATTCAAGATAAATTCATGAGGAAATGGTATCTCTTTAGGATCTACTCCGGTGTTTAGAAACTGGTTACACCTCCATAAACCATGAATCCAGCAAGTCATATAATAATGTTGTATTGTCATATATAAAGCATTTTAAGTTCAGTGTTCTAAAAGGCCCCGTCTAGGCGCTAGGCCCCTAGGCAAAAAAATCCCCTAGGCCGCTTAGCCTAGGCCGCTCCCGCCCACCTAGGCAGGGCCTAGGCGGGGCCTAGGCGAGGCAAGGCGGACCAAAAAAGATTTTTTGTCTGATAATGACACGGAGAAAAAGGGAGATGAGGAGTGCGAGTCCGATGGGGACATTATCTTGGAGGGATATGGAAAAGAAGAGTTAGACATATAGAGGGATACAGAGATGAGGACTATTAGTTTGTATTTTTTATTATTTGTTTGTGTTTGAACTTTGAACAATTGCATGTTTGTGTTTGAACTTTGACATTGACAATATGGATGTGTTTGAATTTTAAGAAAAATGCCTTTATTATCTTTATTATAAATTGTTTTGCTTTATATTATTGTTGTGTTTAGATAAATGTAAGATAAAATATTAAAATTGGCTTAAAATAAAAAACCCGCCTACACCCCTAGGCGCTAGCCCCCCCTCCCCCGAGCCGCCCGCCTAGCGCCTTTTAGAACCTTGCTTAAGTTATACACGCACAAAAAACTAAATTGTGATACGATTACTACTTGCTAATAAGTTTATTAGACAGCAGGAGAAAATTGCTTGCTATTCATGTATAATAACTAGTCAGAAGCCAGACAAAAGATGATCTGGTAGTAGTTTTTTAAAGAAAAACAAAAAAGTTGAGTTTTGGGGGGCTAAAGTTACTAAACGGTTCCTGATTTCCATATGTTAAAGTTACTCTTAAAGTTTACACAAAATTAAACCAGGGAAGGAGTCATTGCTAATGAGAGAAAGATTGTACCTTTCTTATTCATAATCCCTTGACGAAAGCAATTATTTAGTTTGATCAGGACTAAGCTAAAAATGAACATAGATGCGAGTTGATGGGCTTAGTACAACCCACCATCCTGGCACCAGCCTCAAGTGGTGCAACACTAAGCAACAGAATGATGAATAAGGGGTGCTACACTAATGCCAAAGCATGGGTTGTAGACAGATGCCAGCCTATGCTAGCCAGGACAAAACATTGGGGCAGGCTGACCAAGACTATTACACTTTAGGGCCACTTTGAGATGGGCTGATCAAGACTATTTAACTTTAGGACTAAAAATTTTGGGGCGGGCTGCAGCCGGCAAAGTCGACTGCTAGCTACGCCCCTGTAGCCTACTGTTAGACCCATTTTGGCTTGACACGGACTTGACACTCAGATTGTGCGGCAATGTGCGGCAGATGAGCGCAGCGTGCGGCAGATGGGCGCAGCGTGCAGCAAATAGGCGCAGCGTGCGGCAGATGCGCGCAGCGTGCGGCAAATGCGCACACTGTGCGGCAGATTTGGGCGGGTCAAGAAAACTAAGGGATCCAGGGGATCTACATTATGTCTGTTCAAGCAACCTTGATGTCTATTGCTGGCACATTGGATATTTTCATAAGTGCTACTATAGGGGAGGGGTGGTCGGTGAAGTCCACCCGAGCCATGGGCAGGCAGCCATGGGCGATGGATGCGGGGCATTGAGGCATTGTTGGGCTCCCCTAACAACAATGCTAACAACGGATAGGTGGCTTGGATTGGATCAAAGACCCATCCATGAGCGGGACATGGTTTGGGCAAGAACATCGAGTGTGGGCAACATACGGGCTGCGTGTGCGCAATGGCACGCATGCTTTGCACCTTTGGAAGGCATTGAAGGCAATGTTGGGAAAATCGGTGTGCGGGATGGTGCAACATTCGGTGACATCAAAGACCAAGGCTTGTGGGGCAAAGACTTGGCAAAGATCGGGGCATGGCATAGGCAGGGCCTAGCGTGCCAAAAAGGTTGCATGGATCCGGCGCTAGTCAGTGTGGGACTATGTTGGGAGCAAGACAACATTAGGTGTTGGGCTACGTGAGGTGCCAAACAACGCTGGGCGTTGGGCTGCGGGACAACATTAGGTGTTGAGTTGTGCACAAGATAGTGCTTGACATGCTGGGTTGGGCAGCATGCAAGACTGATGCACGTGGAGGCAATCAAAGTGGGCTGGCGTGCACAGTTGGTTCGGGCTACGACTTGGGCTGGGTCAAGGAGCAGTTGAGGTGCAGTTTGGCATGTCAGATTGCACAAGGCAATGGGGCAGCGTGTCAGGAAGTGGGGGCAACAGTTGGGCACAGCTGGCAAGGCGGTTATGGGCGGTTACCAATAGTGGGGGAGTGGCCAGATAGCTGATTGTTGTGCTGGGACCCATTTGTGCGTGGCCTAAAGTCTTGAAGACACCTGTTGACAGTTATTAGTCATGGGCAGTTATGGGGAACTGCCACCCCTTTGTTGGCAGCACCTTAGTGGTGAAAACCTCTTGGCAGTTGGGGGTGTCAACTGACCATCAGGCTATAAATAGCCAGTGCTTGGTGCACAAATGGAAGTATGCTAGAGAGCAGAAAAGAGTGATAGCTTGGTGCATCCTCTATGTATTTGTAAGCCTTTGGGCAGATTCCTAGTTTATTGAAGGTGCAATAAAAGGTTGGGCGTTAGCCTGTAAATTCGTGTGTTGTCCATTGTTTGCTTACATACAGATATTCCTAACCAGTATACATATAACTGAGTGTGTGTGTGTGTTGTTGGGTCTAAACAGTGCGTTGGAGTGTTGTGCGGGGTTGGCTGACTGGTTGTGCGAGACAGACCAGGCCATCACAAGGTGAAAATTTTGGGGTAAACCTCAATCTTGTGACACCTACCATAATGAGCATGCAAGAAAGCATGTAGTTTGAATTCCCTAAATTAGGGGCAAGATTATCATTATTCAGGAAAAAAAGTATTTTTTTTACCTGGAGAAATTGAAGCGCTTATCTGTTTGGAGGCCGAGTATATATGCTTCACAAATGGCATTTTCTTTATAATCCATTCCCCAATCCAGAAAACATTGGCACCCATCCACGATGACACGAAAACACCAATAAAGAACACAAAAAGTAAAGACGTGATAAATCCAAGCCCTGCATCACAAACAACCCATTGCTGAAGCTAATAAACAGATCCAAACAATTAATATTTAGATCATTTCCAACTGCATTCTTCATCATAGATTCATAACACAGTTTATAATGTATGAAGGGCATCGAGTAAAAGCTACTTCAGGTTGATAGAATAAGTAGTAAACATACTCCAGGCATAATGTACAGTGACAGAACTGCAGCTATGATTAGGCATTTTCAGGGGTAAGTCAATGATCTCAATATATTAAACATACTAAATATTTTAAATTAGAGTAAATTGCCAAACAACACCTGATTTGCACCGGTTTCATAGTCACCACTTGTGGTCTGGAAACTACTATTGATATGTGGTTTCACATCCATTTCTAGGTTACCTCAATTTAGTTGTGGACCCAAGAGGGGTCTTGTGACTACCCTTGCAGTCACTGATTTTTTCCTTTTCATTTATATACTATACTAACTGTAGGACTATGGAATTATAGTTTGAGAAAGCTAGGTGAAAAGCTCTGTTGCGGGCCCTGTGACTGCACTTGCAGTCATGGACCACCGTGAGCACTTGTAGTCATTGACCATTATGATGGTGCTAGATTGGGCTTTGATAATTGTTATGTTAGAACAGGTCAGCAAAACTGCAAAAGGTACCATCATGTATGTCTTATATTGTGTAATTAGGTTTTATATAATATACTATGGCAACTATAAAGAATTATACTAAATATTATTCATGATTAATCATTAGTGTGACTATTGCCACCCTATATTTTATTTTTTTTGAAATTAATTGTAAAATTTTAAATTTTAAAATTAAAATAGTTAATTATTTTAGTCAAATGATCATAATTATTATAAACTATATATATAAGATGTACCACTAATTATAAAATTTTTAATTCTCGAAACTTGTTGTTTAACGTCAATTTTTAATTTTAAAATTTTACAAATTTTATTTTAGGAGAGGTACTAAAATCTTAGATTTAATCTTCAATTATGAATTACATATTCTTGAAGTTAGGTTTATTTACATAACATCTCTCTTCTCATTATTGGGTTAATCAAGTAGGACAGTTTCACAAGTTTATACGGCTTGTGGAAGTCTTGATGGCGATATTTTTTATTATTTTATTTTATTTTTAATGACTATTGTTACCCCACTTGCGGAAAATTTTGGGTCCACCACTACCTCAATTCCATCCATTTTAACAGCAAGTGAATTCCTCTCGCCAAAAAGCAATTGAAGTGTTGTCCAAAAATAATATTGAAGTTCCAAATGATAATGCTACCCCCAACTCTTCATCAAATTTAACAGAACATTCCCCTCATACATACAACCCTAATTGGCTTAAATAATATGTGTTTAGGTTGTATTTTATTAAAATATACATAAGAACTTAAGAAAATATCACATAAAATATCATCATGTAAGATAATGGGCAGTTTGATCAGTTACTAAACATAAAGAATCATTCTATTGGAACTCTACGACTTAGCGACCAACTAAAGAATCCTAATATAAAAGGGAAATAACCTTCTAATTAAAATCTAATACTATAATTTAAATTATCCTCCTAATTCAAATTTACTACTATAAGTAAACCTTCTAAAGAATCCTACTTAATATAAGTAATAGATAATTACATTAATAATCAAATAATCTTTAAATAACAATACAAAATTAATAATAAATTTCTTGATTTTCCTCTTTTAGTTCACATCAAAAACACTTGAGCAGTTAAAACTTAAAACACAAATATCATTCAGTGTCTAGCAAAAGCCAGTCATTTCAGTTCTGCCTTTAATGTGTAATACATCAGTACCTAATGAACTTTGTCAGCTTTTGTCCAGGCATTGCAGGGAAGTTTAAATAAAATTTCTTCCAATAATGAATCTAACACTACTCTAATCTTGGATCCTCTGTAATTTTCCATCTTTGCCTTTTCATACTCTTTTGTATCTCTTATGACCCAAAGCAAAAAACTAAAATTATAAACAAAGAGAAATAAATTTCTACTTTAAAACCAAAAAAACTCACAAATTCAACAGTTCTAAATACAAATTTGAGGCAATAAGAACCAAGAGATAATGCATTTGGATCTTACCAAACATATTTATGCCTAGGCTCTCGTACAATGGGCTAAAGAAACCATCAACAAACTGAATAAACCACCATGTCACGAAAAATGTGACTGCAACAGGGAAGAGAACGACACTGCAATTTCAAAATTAACCCAATCTTAGCTTAGAAGATTAACATAATTCAGTAAAAGATTACAATATCTAAGCAAAAGAGAAAATAATCACCATCCAGTCATGAATTTCTTTGAGACCCAACTTTGAAGAACAAAACAGCAAGCCTGAGAATCAAATATGAAATAAAACATTCATAGTCCATTACACAAACAAGATATTCACATAAAAAGTATGCTTTGTGGAGGGGAACTATAATCAATTTAGCTTTATTTTTTGCATAACATTATTAAATAAACATACGATGACTATGATAATTTTGTTTCATTCTATCTTGATGAGTCTATAACAATCCATTTTCGATAATAACCCCAATTATCAACCATAAATCAAACATTACCCCATACATATTGTTTAACCATTACACACTTGTCAATAACTTCCAGCCATCCCCATGTCACTAAGGCCACTGAAGTTGCATACTGTACTTCATATGAGAATACTTTTAAGAGTGAAGGTTATGGAAACGAAAATTCATTACTTGCCAATGAAAGGCAAGTCGAACTGGAATTCTATATTTTCTTCAAACTATCAGAACTCAAGTTTCAGAGAAAGTAACACGGGGGAGGTTTTGACACAAGAAAAAATCAAGAAAGAAAGATGAAGTTACAAGAAATTGCATTTATTTAGAGAATGCTGATTGCCAATCAAAAGACTCAGTTGAAGAAACAACTACATCACAAAAAGGGAAATTCGTGAGCAATCACTTAATTAGGTAATATTAACTTGATCCAGCATAGCGCTTTGCAAGCATATTCTTATGACAACTTCTGAACATTCTGTTTGCTGGAATTTCAGGTACCAAATAATGTAGGAATTTCTATATTGCAATCAATCTAGGCAACAAGTCTGGTATACTCTTGTATGCGTAGGAACTCTACAAATTCAATGTGGGACTTGCTTCTAGATTCTGAGTTCAAATTAGGAGAGCCTACTTTGTAATATATACATAAGAATGACTCAATAAAGAAAGGCAAACTTCTTTTAGTTAATGAATTTAATTTATTCCTGATAAAGCTCCCAATTTCAGCCTACTCAGTACTCAGGCTTGCACACTGTTGTTTGGCAATTGCAGCATATTCTTAATATAGTTTTCTAATTATTTGTTTTTGAATTCCGTTTCCGTACTTTTCCTCCATTTTCCAAGTTCCAAAAGAAACCTAAAATAAATCTGCCTCATTTCTTACTCAGTGACCTCAGCTGCTTTATCTCTCTACCCTACCCACCAAACACCTATGGGGATCTTGTTGTAAAGAATCTGTGCTACACCGTCGAAGCATTTCAATTCTACTCTTCATTGTTAACGGATCAACCCTAGTACACTTCAAGTTCCAATTTATTTAATTTTTTTTTACTCTGTAAACCCAAAATTACCAATTGACAAATAACTAGCAAATAAACCATGAATCAATATATGGTATTAATTTTTCACTGATTGAACATAAATGAACGATGAAAAATAGGTAAATAAAAATACCAAAATCGGACCTCACGAGTCGGAGAATTCGGAGGAGACCCGACGGGATCTTCGTCGCCTTGACTCAGAGGAACTGACGTGGATTCCTTTGCTTCCGCCATTTTTTGCTGGTTTGAAGATAAATTTGAGGAACAAAATGCTGACCCTTCCCTCACTGAGAAATTGAATTGAAGTAGACTACACTACCAAACTAAACTATATATAGTATGTATGTGAATCTATATTACAATGATTTTGAATTTCCTCATCTAATAAATCATCTGAGCCGTCCAAAGTTTGGCATAAATCTGACCGTTCATTATTTCTCCTCTTTATTTCCTCTCTTATCCTACCTTTTTCTTCCTCTCCAAACCATATCCCCAATACCTTCTTCTTCCTCTCCAAAAAAAAATTTAATGTTGAAGACACGAGTTACCGCTAGTAAATATATCTATATAACAAAATACAAATGATTTTGAATTTCCCGCTCATCTAATAAATCATCTGAGCCGTCCAAAATTTAGCATAAATCTGACCGTTCATTATTTCTCCTTCTTTGTTTCTTCTCTTCTTCTACCTTTTTCTTCCTCTCCAAACCATATTCCCAATAACTTCTTCTTCCTCTCCAAAAAAAAATTTAGTGTCGAAGACACGGGTTACCGCTAGCATATAGATAAAGAGAGAAAAAAGGGTGATTGAATTCACAAATTCATATGAAATGAACTTAGAATTGAAGGAACCCAATTAGGTATTATTATGAATGTATGGATTATATAACCAATCAGCTCATTGAAACTTGGCCCAATGACTAATTAACTAGACTTTTTGTGCATCCATCTTTCCTTCAATTGAAAGATTTCTGTAGATGCCAACTACCTTGGATGATACTCCCACACTAATTTAAATTATAATATTAATTGATAGAGAAGAAGGGAGTCTTCTTTAATCTTTTTTAATGAGCAAAATTTTAATATTCAAAATTAATGTAAAATTAAATGATTTTAATTAATTCAATAGTTAATATGCAAATTATTTAAAGAGTATTACTAAATATAAAATATTATTTTTAAAATATAATAAATTCATGTTTCGATTTAAGTTTTAAAATTTCGTATGAGCAAAATTAAATAAAACTCTTTTATGTGAAACAAGGTTATAAATTGTCTCGATGAATTGTTTTCAGGGGCTTAGTACTGACTCCCTCCGTCACTAATTAAATGTCCAATTTTAATTTTTGGGATCAAATCGTTTATTTTTAAAATTAATTTTTGTACTATTTTTGCTAAAATATAGCTGACGAAATCATAACCAAAAAATATATATATGGAGTACAATTTACTACTATCCCTAAATTTTATAAGTTTAAAAACATATTTATATATACTTGATTATTAATTTTAAAAATAATCAATTTAACCAAAAAAGTCAAAATTAGGTGTTTAATTTAGGATGGAAAAAGTATTAAATTCCTCGTGTTCTTTAACCCAATATTGATGCTAAAATAACTTCAATTTTTTCAATATCAATATTACTATGTTACTCGCTCATTTCCATTATGTACGACGTTTAACACACATATTAAGAAAACTTATTAATTCTAATATTAGATAATTAATATTGATTTAAAATTTCATTATTACTCATACACTAGTTAATTATTCCTTATCTCTCTCTCTCAATTACTCTATTTTTTATGAACAAGATAGAAAATGATTAGTTTTTTCTCTTAAATATATATAAAACGTCTTATATTATAAGGGGGGGAAACTTTTAAAATGACATATATCATGGAAACGAAGGAGTGGTTGTTAGTATATCTTTTAGAGTATAATTTCTCATTTTGACAAACAAAAAAATGAAAGCAAATGTCTCATTTTGAATGGGAAAATGATATATATTGCGAATGTTTATGTCAACCTTTTAATTATCAGTTACGTTGATAAGTATTAGTAATAATTTTTTTGGAGAGATGTATAATAAGTGGGACCCTCTTCATTTTCTACCAATTCTATGTATTGACTAGTTTCACAATTATAATTTACATAAATTTATCGCAATACATAACAACATTCTTTTGGAATGTAATGTTGTGTCATTATGTTTGTGAGTTTCTTGCTTAAATTTGTCAAAAACTATAATAATAATAATAGAAGGAAAAAAAATATAAAACCAAACTTATAAGTTATTCATCTTGTGTTGTTTGTGAGTTAATAAAATAAAAAAGTAATTTTTACCACTTTAATCTTTTATTGAATAGTCTTATATTTAAAAAGAGTAATATAGGGACTTTCTAATATTTTTTATTTTTTGAACATATCTATTCAGTTTTTTTTTTCTTTTTTTAGTTGAAAACTTTGGTAGAAAAAGTGTATAATTTTATGTCATTTATGTAAAATCTTACACAATAAATGGAGAGACTTTTACTACTAGTCTACTAGACTATCAAGTTTAATGTTGGTAGTAGTACTATGTTGAAACGATATTAAAAAAATAATAAATAAATAAATAAAAATTGGGAATAAGTTGCTAATTTTTCATGATAAACTCTTCTAATAATCTTTTAAATTTTTTGAAATGAGTATGCATTTGTCATTTAAGGTTTGATGTTTTATTTTTAAATATTTTATGGGCCACACAGAGAGGACTATGTGATGTTGTATGGTTGTTTTATCTTTCTTCATGAAAATAATTAGTTGCACATATATGTTGTTCAATGTAAATGACTAAATGGAATATTGATTTTTACCATTTCCATGTTAAAATGAGAACGGTACTTTTTTTTGTTAATTTTTTTTTGTAACAGTAAAATTCACGGAAATTATAATTTGAGAAAAAAATAAATACTCAATAATTAATTTATATACTTTTAAGTTTAATGTTTAAATATATAAGGAAACTTATGTACAAACATTTCTGATATAATTTTTTATTGAAAAAGTCAAAAACAAAAATACAACTGGAGAGTGAGGCCGCGAGGGTGCTATTTCGTTGAAAAACTCATTTAAAAAATGGCCAGCTGTCCAAAAAATTCCCCCCACCATCTAAGGCTCAAATAGTTTGTGATGAGCTAATTCAACAAGTAATCCATAATACTTCTAACCCAATCCAATCTATATCTATAGAAAATTGATCAATAACCAGCGTTATAAATTTTTATCCTTATAATAATTTCTGATCGTACAATCGCAAATTTAATGGTTAAATAGAGCCTCATCCATAGTTTAATATTTGATATACTGAAATTCAATATTGCAGACGAGAAAAATAATCAAAATACCTCTTTAAATTCAATTTATTTATTTTTTTATTTTTTCAGCCTCGCCATTAATAAAATGCAGATACCAATTTCTCTATTTCTCTCTTTGTCTTTTGGCTTATTGGCTACCTACAAATTGAATCCTTCATGATAATTGGCTCACTCACATAACATGCAGTAGATTATTTATGAATTAAACCCCTTTTAAAAGAAAGATCCATTATCTTGCTCTCACTTGATCTGTAATCATGTAGCTCTGTTCCATGAATCAACTAAAGTTTGGTTCGCAACCTTTATGACTTCTTCTTCTTCTTCTGGGTGTCGGTTCTCTATATGTTTTCAAGTTCCTTTCCTCCATTCTTAGATGGGTTTATGTTAATTTCTTCAGAGTTCCAAAGAATCTCAAGGAATTCGGGTCATGGGCACTGGTAGTTGGGCTAACTGACTGTCAAGAAAGGAAGTGAATTGCATAATAAGAAGTAGCCGTTAGTTAACTGTTTGGTCGCAGGGCAAAACGCTGCGTTTCATTCCTTCAGTCAGCCTTTTAGTAATCTACTAAACGCTGCGTTTGGTTGAGGAATGAACTGAGCTCAGCCTTTCGTTTGTGGACAAGTGTCCTTGCCTTGTTGGTTTGTTCCCTTTAGTCGGTTAGCCAGCAATAGAAGTTGTTAGTATAAATCACATGCAATGAGCTGTAAATGATTTTCCATGAAATTGATGAATTCAGTTATTCAGTTTTTTCAATTTTCTTTCCTTGCAAGATATTTTCCTCTTTCTACATTTTACAAGTTCATTCATAACAAATTGGTATCAGAGCAATCCCTAGGACGATCATAGCGGAATCCACCACCAAACCAAGTCTGCAAAAGCATGAGAAGGACCTTAAGACCATAGAAGGGCGGTTAGATCAAGTTCAGGAGCTACTCCAGTCAGCTCAGGACCAGTCGAAGGAACGATTCGATAGAATGGAGGAACAAATGATGAGTATTAATCAAAAGATGCTCAGCTCGAATGAGGAGTTGATTCAAAGGCTGACTGAGGTCTGGGCGACGTCACAACGATCAGCAGTTGAGAAGATAACATTCTCAGAGGTGAGCCTTCAACCCCCATCTCCCTCGATCCCTATTGCTCCGGAAAAACAACCTCTAATTTCCCCTACAACAAGGGTATCCTCACAATATCCATGGGAATGCCTCATAATTTCTCTCACACCCATATACCAACCATGGCTATGCCCACCCCTAATCTGACCACTTTTGGCACCATACCAAATTTAACAGTGACCACTCAAAACCTGACCCATAGACCTCATTCAGTGAATTCAACTGGTAGTAATTATTTTCCAAATTGTATGGTGACTGAATCCATGATCCCTCCTCTTAGAACTGGATTTCAGCGTCATCCCTCTAACTTTACATTCATAACTAGTGGAACTACTAGCCCAGATCAATACTCAAACCCAGTAACCAGTGTTCACCCCACCTCGTTTACACTCCCTTACTCCTACAACTCTGTTCCCCCTACTACAACCAACAGTACACACCCCAGTTTTTCCACTCCTATCACTCCCAATTACCAACAGTCCACAACACAAATCTCTGGACCATATCACTGTAATATTCTCTCGTATCAGCCAACACCTCTGAATTCAAATACCTTCCAACCAAACAACTTTGAAGGAGGTTTAGCCAGATTACATAACAATCCTTACCTCACATTACCATTACCCAAAATGGATTTTCCCAGATTTGAAGGGAAGGACCCCAGAGGTTGGATAAAAAGGTGTGACAAGTTTTTTCAGCTAAACCCACTATTGGATACTAGAACCAAGGTTTTATACGCTGCTGTTCACTTAGAAGGAAAGGCTGATACTTGGTTTCAGTCATTACAAAGTGAATACCCAGCAATGGTTTGGGAGGAGTTTGGGCAACATCTGTGCAGAAGGTTTGCAAAGGGAATCCATGAGAACTTGCAAGGCCAATTTAACAAGTTAGTACAAAAGGGGAAAGTAGATGAGTATGTAAGAAAGTTTGAGGAGCTTAAAAATTACATGGTGGCTCATGATAGAGCACACACTGAAGACTACTATGTTGAGAGCTTCTTAAGTGGGTTAAGGGACGAAATAGCTAATGCTCTCTACATTAATAAACCAACTACACTCAGAGAAGCTATCAATCAAGCAAGGGGTCAAGAAATTTATTTAGAATCCCTGGACAAAAGGAACCATACTACAACTAAGGGAGGAACTGGAGCATGGGGGCATGAAATCAGGAATAACACAAATCCTAAAGGAGGGACAAGCGTAAACAAGGTGGGAATTGGACAAAAGACCTTTCCACTTAAAAGGTTGTCCATGGTTGAAATGGCAGCTAGGAGGGAAAAGGGGCTTTGTTATAATTGTGATGAGGTTTTTGTGGCTGGGCATAAGTGTAAGAATAAACACCTTTACCTACTAATCACTGAGGGAGATGAGGAGCAAGTTCCTGAAAACACAGTTAACAATGATTCTTCAGGTGGAGGAGTGTGAAGAACTACAATCAGATGGCACATGCTCAGTTTCTATTCATGCCTTAATAGGAACTAATGGAATCCACACAGTTAAGTTGCAGGGACAAGTCAAGGGTAACCAAATTTATATGTTACTAGATAGTGGTTCAACTCATAACTTCTTATCTAGTACATTGGTCAAGAAATACCATCTGCAAACTGAACCTTGGTCACCTATTAAAGTGACTGTGGCAACTGGAGAAACAATTAGGTGTGACAGGAAGATTAAAGGGTTCAAGTGGAAATTGGAAAATGCAAATTTTCTGGCTTCTGTATATGTAATTCCATTGGGAGGTTATGATGCTATACTGGGGTACAATGGATGAAGTCAGTAAGTCCAGTCTTGTTTGATTTTGATAACAGGCAGATAACTATAAACTGGAAGGGAAAAAAGATGACATTAAGGGATCAAGGCGATTTCCAGCAAACTTACTCAGTGCAAGTAGAGGAAGAATTCCACTGGAAACCCAAGGAGGAGACATACTTTCTGGTACAACTACAAGCTATAGAAGCATCAGAAACAAAAGAAGAGGAGATTCCTGAGGGCATACAGCAGTTATTGGAGGAGTATTCAGATGTATTCCAAGAACCAAAGGGGTTGCCACCCCCAAGGATCCAAGATCACTATATACCCATCATGTCTGGAAGTCAACCTATCAATTCCAACCCCTACAGGTACCCTTACATTCAAAAGACTGAGATAGAAAGGTTGGTAAAAGAAATGTTGGCCAGTGGTATAATCAAGCACAGTACCTCTCCATATGCATCTCCAGTTTTGCTAGTAAAAAAGAAAGACAATTCATGGAGATTTTGTGTATATTACAGGGCTCTAAACAATGTCACAATCAAGAATCAGTTCCCCATACCCATTATAGAAGAATTGCTTGATGAACTCAAAGGAAGTCAGGTTTTCACTAAACTAGACCTAAGAAGTGGGTATCACCAAATTAGGGTAACACCTGGAGACACCTATAAAACAGCCTTCAAAACCCATCAAGGGCATTACGAATTCTTAGTAATGCCCTTTGGCCTGACCAATGCCCCTGCAACATTTCAATGTGTCATGAATGAAGTTTTTAGTCCATATCTAAGGAAATTTGTGTTGGTATTTTTTGATGATATATTAGTGTATAGCCCTACTGTGGAAAAGCACCAACATCACTTGCAGCAGGTCTTGGAAATTCTGAGAAAGGGCATTACGATTCTTAGTAATGCCCTTTGGCCTGACCAATGCCCCTGCAACATTTCAATGTGTCATGAATGAAGTTTTTAGTCCATATCTAAGGAAATTTGTGTTGGTATTTTTTGATGATATATTAGTGTATAGCCCTACTGTGGAAAAGCACCAACATCACTTGCAGCAGGTCTTGGAAATTCTGAGAAAGAGTAAGTTGTTTGTTAAGAAATCTAAGTGTAGCTTCTCACAAAGAAGGGTGGAATACTTGGGGCATATCATCAATGATGAGGGAGTAGCTGTTGATAACAAGAAAGTTGAAGTAGTTAATCAGTGGCCAAAACCTAAATGCCTCAAGTCTTTGAGGGGGTTCTTAGGACTTGCAGGGTATTACAGGAGGTTTGTCAAGGGTTATGGGGTCATGAGCAAGCCTTTAACCAACCTCCTTAAGAAGGGAAACTTTCATTGGACAGAGGAAGCAGAGACAACTTTCAACAACTTGAAGCAGGCTCTTTCCACAACTCCAGTTCTTGGGCTACCAGACTTCTCAAAGCCTTTCACTGTGGAAACTGATGCTTGTAAGGGAGGAATAAGAGCTGTACTAATGCAGGAAGGTCAACCTTTAGCATTCCTAAGCAAGGCTCTAGCAACTAAGCACCTAGGTCTGTCAACCTATGAGAAGGAGTTGTTGGCTATAATCATGGCTGTGCAAAAATGGAGGACTTATCTGTTAGGGCAGAAGTTCATTATCAAAACAGACCATGAAGCCCTTAAACATTTCATGGAACAGAAACTAACAACACTAGTGCAACAAAGGTGGGTTTCCAAGATGCTAGGATTTGACTACACAATCCAGTATAAGAAGGGGAAGGAAAATATAGCTGTTGATGCACTTTCCAGGCAATCAGAAATGGAGTACAATGAGCTAGCTGTCACAGAAGCTACCCCAATTTGGAAGAAGGAGGTGTTAGAAAGCTTAGAAGGAGATCAAGAAGCACAAGAACTAATAGCTCAGTTACTCTTGGACCCCTTGCCTGAATTTCAACTACAGGAGAGCATATTGAGAAAGCAAGGAAAAAATTATTTAGGAAGTTCTGGAAACACAAGAGCAAAGGTGTTGGAAATGATCCACTCTAGTCCAGAAGGTGGACATTCAGGCATTGGAGCTTCTATAAAAAGGGCTGAACTAGTTTTCTATTGGCCTACCATAAGGAAGGATTTAACTAATTTGATCAAAGGCTATGAAATTTGCCAGAGAAATAAGACTGAGCATATACCTGCTCCAGGGCTACTGCAACCTATTCCAATTCCAGGCCAAGCATGGGAGGTGATTACAATGGATTTTATAGAAGGACTTCTTAGATCTGATGGCAAGGATACTATATTGGTGATAGTTGACAAATACACCAAGGGGTGTCATCTAATGGCCTTAATTCATCCTTTTACAGCTACACAAGTTGCCTAACTAGTCCTGAATTCAGTTATTAAGTTACATGGGCCCCCAAAATCCATCATCTCAGATAGAGACAAGATCTTTGCTAGCAATTTTTGGAAAAAGTTGTTTCAATCTTTGGGAACCCAAGTTAAGCTTAGCACTGCATTCCACCCTCAAACGGATGGACAAACAGAAAGAGTTAATCAATGCATAGAAATGTACTTGAGATGTATGACAGGACAGAAACCCAATCAATGGAGCAAATGGTTACCCATGGCTGAATGGTGGTACAACACCTCTTTTCATACTGCCACTGGAATGACTCCATTTAAGGCACTATATGGTGTTGATCCTCCAGTGTTTAGTTACCGTCAGGAGGACCAAACTAACAGTCCTATTGTAGCAGATTTTATTAAAGAAAGGGAAACCATACAACAGTTACTAAAGGAAAATTTGCAGAAATCACAAGAAAGAATGAGAGTGTATGCTGATAAAAGAAGGACTGAAAGAGAATTCCAGGAAGGGGATGAAGTATACCTTAAACTACAGCCCTATAGGCAAATGTCAGTCGCCCATAGAAGGAATTTCAAGCTCTCAGCTAGGTACTATGGTCCTTACATGATATTGCAAAGGATTGGAAAGGTAGCCTACAAGTTACAGTTACCACCAACTGCTAAGATACATAATGTGTTCCATGTATCTCAATTGAAGAAGAAGATAGGCCAATCAAAGGTAGCACAACCAGACTTACCTCCTTTTTCAGCAGATGGAGAGATTAGACCAGTTCCAATAGCAGTGCTAGACAGGAAACTTATCAAAAAGGGCCACCGTCCAGCTACCATGGTCCTAATTCAATGGTCAAACACAATTCCAGAAGATGCAACTTGGGAGGCGTGGGAACAGATAAGCAAGGATTTTCCAGATTTTAATCCTTGGGGACAAGGATAAAATTAAGGGAAGGGGAATTGTCAAGAAAGGAAGTGAATTGCATAATAAGAAGTAGCCGTTAGTTAACTGCTTGGGTGCAGGGCAAAACGCTGCGTTTCATTCCTTCAGTCAGCCTTTTAGTAATCTACTAAACGCTGTGTTTGGTTGAGGAATGAGCTGAGCTCAGCCTTTCGTTTGTGGACAAGTGTCCTTGCCTTGTTGGTTTGTTCCCTTTAGTCGGTTAGCCAGCAATAGAAGTTGTTAGTATAAATCACATGCAATGAGCTGTAAATGATTTTCCATGAAATTGATGAATTCAGTTATTCAGTTTTTTCAATTTTCTTTCCTTGCAAGATATTTTCCTCTTTCTACATTTTACAAGTTCATTCATAACATTGACAGTATTGGTAAGGCTGTTGCCTTCCAATTGGCGGGTAAATGACTCAATCTTGTTCTTGTGGGTCGAAATCATGACAAGCTTAAAGATGTTTTGGAGGCAATCCGGGATAAATTCGGACAAACCCATATCACGACTGTTGTTGTTGACTTTTTTGAGGATAATTTATCAGATGGGATTCAAAGAATTCGCGAAACAATTCAGGGTTTGTTAACTCAGTTATACATACTCTGATTTTGTTTTTGTGTGGATTTTTTTTTTCACTTTTACGGGACTATGCAGTTTAATAATGCTGATGCTAATTTTATTTTTATTTTTTTATATTTTTATAGATTTGGTAATTTAATTCTGGAGACGGAAAGATGTATTTTGGATAATTTTTTCGTTCGCAGTATTAAATTACGATATATTGAATATTAAATTATGGACGGGGGTTCTATCTAACCGTTCGATCAACGAATGCACGATCATGGTCTGTTGTAAGAATAACCTTAAATTTATAACATTAATTATAGATCAATCCTCAAATTTATATATCTATATACATATATAATGAGACAAAAATTTAATTTTTTTTGTCTTTAATATTTAGTATGAGATTATAATTTATGTAACGATCGGGAATTTTAATTTCCTTGTAACCCGAGTTTATGTGTGAATAAAATGAATTTTTAATTTTATTTATATTATTATGTGTTATGTGCTTAAATGTTGTGTTATACCCTAGAATATGTGTATGTGTTGAATTTTACGTGTTGTAGTATCGTTAGGGTGAATAAATTGACTTCGCAAAAAATCGCAAAATCACTATTTACGGGGTACGTTTACCGAGACACTATTCACGCCATAATATTTTGTGTCTTTTTCGACCTTAATAAATTTTAGTAATACACGTGTGCGAAGTGATAATTTTTTCAAGTGTCAGACTTTCATTTTGAGCCCATTCGTGTTTTATTCGGTATCCAAAATATATAATATGACTGTTCCGAATAAATAGACGAATCCCATAATTATTATTTTTATGCGTTCCAATATTTTATGGGAGTACCCATTTTAATTTTAGGTAGAGTTATTTACCAAATTGGGTACAAAAGTGAGAATATTCGGGTATATTTTTGTGTATTTGAGTATTTATTTTGACTTGTTACTCCAAAAGAGAACCAACCTAAACCCTTGGACCAATCAAATTAGGGGAGCGGAGAGTATATCCGGCAGCATGCTGCTATTTGTTAGGCTCAATGCCTTAATTTTTTCAATTGTTAAATATTCTTGAGCTACTCCCTCTCATCCTCCCAAAGCCTCCAAGGTGTCATTCCATTCAAACTTCTCCTCTCCCATTCCTTCCCTAAACCAACTGAAGATTGAAAGAGATTGAGAGTGAGAGTGTTGCAGTAAGAGAAGAAGAATCAGAAGAACAAGAAGAAGTAGAAGAACAAGAAAAGAAGAGGAAGAAGAACACGGGAGAACAAGAAGCAAAGTGAACGGGAGAAGGAAGGAGGAGCTCAATCCAATCGAACCTAGTGACTTTTCATAGCACCTAGAAGGGATTTACAAGGTAAACAATCAACCAAAAATCAATTCCATTTGAGTTTGATTAAATTTTCAAGTTCTATGTGTTCTTGAGTTCAAACCGTTGGGTTTGAGCATTTCTTGCAATTGTTGTTATAATTGTTGGTTGTGGTTGATTTTTATTGTTGCCAAGACATCTTGTAAGCTATTAATAACCTCAAAGTGGAACGAAATCAATGAATTGTCTGAACCTTGGCATAAAGGATGAAACTTTGGACTTTTTGGACAAAATGACTTTTGGACGATTTAGAGGACTATAAAGTCTTAATTGAGTAATTGTTTGGTCTAATTGATGTTGTAATATTGTAGTTCAATGGGTTATCTTCATAACCCAGTTGGAATGGAGTTAAAAGGAGTTAAAATAAAGATTTGATGTTGATTTTGGTGAAGAACACCAAGAACACGACAACAGAGTTTTCATTTTGTACTTTGGCTCACAAATTGGTTGTGTTAATGTTCATGGGTAATTCTAAATTTTTGATATGTTGTAGCCCTATGAATTAGGAGTCCATAGAGTCCGAAATAGACTAATTTGCTTGTGTATATGAGGAGTTATGAAGGTTGGAGTTGAAGGAGGTCGAAGTCGCGAACTGGGCAAAAGCCCAGAATCCGGCCACTGGATGGTTGACGTTGCAGCGCCAACAACTCACGCCGCAGCGTGGCCTATCCAGGGAATGAAGGGGGCTCACGCTGCAGCGTGACCTCCAAGTTTTGAGCGTGGCGCCGCAGCGACGCCACTTGGCAGAAGACGACAAGGGACTCACGCCGCAGTGTGAGGTCCAATTACTAAGGCTCATGCCGCAGCGTGAGGCCTGTCAAGGAAAGACCAGGACTCACGCCGCAGCGTGAGATCCATGTACTAAGGCTCACGCCGTAGCGTGAAGCCTGCCATAGGAATAGCATGGGACTCACGCCGCAGCGTGAGGTCCAAGTATAAGGCTTGACGCCGTAGCGCCAACCCCGTGTCCGACCTGGGTGGGGTCAGTCAGACCGGGTCAGGTCGGGTCGGGCCTAGTAAACTTGTCCAGCGGGTCCAACACTTATATTTTTGTACAAATGATTAGATAAGTTAGTTATTTATATCTTAAGCCTTAATTGTTTAATTGTATGCTAAGTGTCAATCAAATCAGTGTTGTCTTAAGGCGTAAATTGACTAACCTGGTTGCAACTTACGTTTGGCTTCCAGGGAGCGCTACCCCCTTAGACCCGCCAGCTCACCGGCGAGCTGGGCAGCCGCTCGATCACCGGCAAGTTCTTCTTTAACCCTTGTCTAACCCTTGTGTTAGGCAAATTTCTAAACCTTATGCACTATTTTTATTTCGTGCAAATAGGTATATGTGAGACAAGTTTCTTAACGCTTTTCTAACCCTTGTGTTGAGCAAGTTTCTAAACCTTATGCACTATTTTTATTTCATGTAAACAGGTATATGTTAGACAAGTTTCATAATGCTTATCTAACCCTTGTATTGAGCAAGTTTCCTATCTTATACAAATGTTGTATATTGTTATAAGTATTACTCCATTAAGCGAGTTTTTTTATCTTATTCAACATATTCTAGACAGACTCTTTTACTTCAATCATTGTCATATTGCAAGTACTTTTAGAATGAACTGATAATCATTCACGTTACCTAGCTATGTTTCGACGCATGTTATTAAAGCTTTCAAGTTCTATATTCCATGAACTACATAAGATAGATGTCAAAGCCAATTGTTTCGGCTAGACGTATGTTTAATCATCATTGTTGTTAAGTAAAGCTATCCGATCAAATTATTTGGTTTGGATTCCTATGTAAAGTTGAGATGAACAACCCTCATAGCAGGGGAAACGTATGTATGTCGGGGAACCGACACGCGCGCGAACAATATGTAAAAGGGGTTATGCATAACACCGGGTACATTAGGCTGATCACCTATTGTATTAGTATGTTGGGTTATCAGATGAATTTCTGGTGATTCTAGTAAAAGTTCAGTGTCATGATGACTACTCAGTATAGAATATTTCCTCCATTTGGGAACATTGAATTCATTCGGTCTATAGAAACCCTACAATTGTGTTAAAGTGATCATTCGTAGAAATTGAGCAAGTTCTTGAGCTATCTTTTATTCTCTTGATTCTTGTAAGCTACAAAGTATTTATGTAATGATTCACAATTATTGTTATTATACTTGCGGAGCAAATTTGTTGCTCACCCTTGCTTTCCTTAAAATATTTCAGTTAGTGGAGCTCGTGGTGAAAGCTCAGGGAAGGATAAAGGCAAAGGCAAGGCTACGAATTAGCTTTGTACCGTTAAGATTACCATTTTGATTATGTATTAAGACTCGTTGACTTTTGTGATGTATTAAGACTTAATTACCCTTATGTATTAAATTATGTTTTGTAGTAGTCTTGGTTTCGAGACTTGGGACAAGATTATTTATGTTATATCAATATAAATATTCCTTTATTTCCGCAATAAATTATCGATAGTATGATGTATGTATTAGATAGTGATGAACCAGGTCCGCGGCTCAGGTGACCTGGATTTGGGGGCGTCACAATTTAACTGTTATTAAAATACTTTTTAATATCATTTGATTTTATTTATTAATTACTGTTAAAATATTTTTTAAACCTATAATTTAACTAGAATCAAAACACTATTTATGATATTGAAAAACTTTAGAATAACTTAGTATTTTATAACAAAATATAATAAGACAAAACTAAGTTACATATGTAATAAGACAAAATTAAATTTTTTTGTCATTGATTTTTGGTATGAGACTATAATTTAACTGGTACTAAAACACTTTTTACAGTTACCTAATTTTATTTTATTAACTACTATTAAAATACTTTTTAAAACTATAATTTAACTAGAACCATAATACTATTTATGATCCTAAAAAAATTTGAAGTAACTTATTATTTTATAACAATATATAATAAGACAAAACTAAATTTTTTTTGTCATTAGTTTTTGGTAGGAGACTATAATTTAACTGCTACTAAAACACTTTTTAAATTTACCTGATTTTATTGTATTAACTACTATTAAAACGCTTTTTAAACCTAAAATTTAACTAGAATTAAAATACTATTTATTATCCTAAATTTGTTTAGAGTAACTTATTATTTTATAACAATATATAATAAGACAAAACTAAGTTATATATAATAAGACAAAATTAAGTTTTTTGTTCTTTTGTATGAAACTATAATTTAACTCCTACTAAAACAGTTTTTAAATTCATTCGATTTTATTTTATTAACTACTATTATAACAATTTTTAAACTCATAATTTAACTACAACCAAAACACTGTTTATGATCCTCAAAATTTTAGAGTAATTTATTATTTTATAACAATTTTATTTTTTATAAAAATCTTTTACTAATAATATTGATTTTCATGAACCTAAATTAAAACACTTGCGGATCATTGTTAATATATTTAACAATCATATATCATATAGTAACAAATTATTATACTATTATATCATAATTATCCACAAACAAAAATATTGAAACATAAGTAAGCTATATTAAGATTGAGCAATTTGAATTAGTATTTACAACATAAACGACTAAATTATTATAATATAACTATGCTAAAATGTACAACCATAATAATTAACTATGATTAACTTATAAAGACACGTGATAATAGTATTTTATGAGTGCTTAATATTTTAGTTTTTTTTAAAGAAGACAAAACACAAGTTTATTTTATAAATAACATTATTTTTAATATTTTTTTGTTTTATATATGATGTTTATAAAAAAATTTAAATTTCACAAATTAACTTACTATTGATATTAGAATGATTACAACATTTGCTTAAAAAATAAAATAAATATAAATCACGTCCAATTGTCTAATATAATTAATGTTATATTATTTAATGAACTTTTTTTAAATATAAATTAATCTGATTCAGAAGTGATAATTGTCTCTCAACCCAACATAATATGACCATGGCGTAATATCATAAGATGATAATAATAAATAATAAAATAATACTAAATTATATGCAATTAGTAAGTTAAGTTGTGAAATTATTCACCATTAAAAAAATTAATAGTTAATGTTAGAGAACAAAAATTCTTTTTATGGTCCTATAAATTTTAATTATAACTTATTATTTTACAATAATTTTATTCTATAGTACTTTAATTATTTAGTCATACAATCAATTTGAACTTAAAAACATGTTTATAATTTTACTTTACTCAATTTTATATTCTAAATAACTAAATATTAAAAATATAAAAAAATATTATGATTACATAATAATTAATATAGGAGAAATTTAGTTAATTAATGTTAAAAATAATTATGACTTATATATTGTGATTAAACTTTAGTTATTTTTTAAAACTAAAAGTCATAATGGTAACGTATTATTCTACAATAATTTTATTTCTAAATAACTATATATTAAAAACATAAAAAATATTATGAGATAATAATAATTAATATTAAAAAGTATAATATATATTACAAAATATATTATTAATTAAAAGTTTAATAATCTCTACTTAATCAATGTTAGACACAAATCTCACTTATATATAATTGTTAAAATTTAAATTACCATTAAAAAAAAATCATGATGATAACTTATTAATTTACAACAATTTTATATAATATAGAATTCCTTTAAATACCAAGTTTAGGCTTTTAGGGTTTACTCATTTAATTTTCGAACTCTAAATAACTGTATATAAATTCGAAAGATTAAAAATAAAAATAACATATTATTAATATTCAATTGTAAGTCTTTGATAATTGTTTATTTGAGCAAAAATTGCAGTCATTCTACAATAAATTAAATTAGAATTCAGAAATATTTTATAATCATTATATATATAGAATAAATAAATAATTAAAAATAAACCCGTGTTTCGCACGGAACACTTAGCTAGTAAAAGTAAATTATACAAAGGCCAATATTTGGTGTCATTTTTCGTCTCACATTTACTTATATATTTTTTTGTACACTTTTTTCGTCTCTCATTTTTTTAAGGGGTCTTTTTATACATAACGATAATTTTATGTTGATAATAAATACTAACATATTTGTATAAGATAGATAAAAATTAAGAATGCTCACACCATAATTTTTTCTATCTTATCTGTTAAAGTTTAATGTTAGTCACAATTTAACTTGATCATAAATTTGTGGACATACAAATCATTTTTCTTTTCTACAAAAAAAAAATAAAAAAATTACTAACTTCCTCATCACTCTTCAATTTCAAAATTTGAAAGTTGAAACAACCAAACCTTTTTAGATCCAAGTTGGTTTGCTATTCAAACAAGTGGTCCATTGTAATATATTATTCTACCAAAGCCCAAGAATTGGCGCCGAAAAATAGCACATGATCTATCGCTTCACATTTTTTTCAAATTAAAACAGAGCTACGAAGCACCTGGTCCCACACCAGGTCTATCCGCCCTGTATTACCCGCGCCCTACCACCCCACCGATTGGCGGGAAAATTTCAATCGATAGAGGGAACCCTAATTAATTACAAATTCAAAACTTTCCCCGTACGTTTCTCCTGTCAGTAGTATTTAAATTCCTTTTTGGGTCTATATTTTTTATGTAGTAAACCTGTTCGACAAAAGTCTTCACTGACACTGCTGCTCCTATAGATCTGTAATTCGGCCGATAAGATGTATGTGGTGAAGAGGGATGGGCGCCAAGAAGCGGTTCATTTTGACAAGATTACTGCTCGTTTGAAGAAGCTGAGTTATGGGCTCAGTATCGAGCATTGCGATCCAGTTCTCGTGTCTCAGAAGGTCTGTGCCGGTGTTTACAAGGGTGTCACCACCAGCCAGCTCGATGAATTGGCCGCTGAAACTGCGGCCGCCATGACTGCCAATCACCCTGACTATGCATCAGTGAGAATTCGTTCATTTTGGGTTACTTTTTTTTTATTTTTTTATTATGGTTTTGTTGATTTTGGTTCTGGATCTTGCTCGTGTGTGTGAGAGTTGTTTGAATTTGTTGATTTGACTATATATGTTGTTTCGTTTCTTCTATTTATCTCTGAATTTGGTTATGGATTTGTTGTATCATGTATGCAGACCTATATATGTGTAGATGTTATAGACTTCTAGTTATGAACTTGGACTTTGGACAGTTTATAGATTGATCAATTAAAGTTGGGTCTCAGGTTTTATTTTTGTATATGGTATGTAATATCTTAATCTGACAGTGATCTTCAAATTTGTTTACTTTGATCTGTGTGTTTGTGAATTGTATATTTAGAGTGAATTACATTTCATTTTTGTAGATTATTACATGTTTGTCCATTCATATCTATAATGTTGAATTTAGTTCTGTAAATATTTATTATGACATGTATGTGCAAATTTTCTGGTCCTGTGTTTGGTGGTTGAGTATATATCGTCAACATAGCTGGGGGATTTAGGGTTTATTCTGTCCATGGCGCCATAGCATGTTATTTACAATGTTATGCTTAATTTGATAGTTTGATTGAATTGGGGTTTATCTAATCGAGTCTTTGTTCAATTTATTGTGCGGTACAGTTAGCTGCAAGAATTGTTGTTTCAAATCTGCACAAGAACACAAAGAAGTCATTTTCAGAGACGTGAGTATTATTTACTAGTCATACACCAGATTTTTTTGAATTATTTTTTGGGGATAATAAAGTTATCATAAATGACTTTGTTTTTATTTTGTTTGGATACTGCAGGATCAAAGACATGTATAACCATGTCTGCAAGAAATCAGGGCAGAAAGCCCCTCTCATTGCTGATGATGTTTATGACATAATCATGAAGGTATACTCACTTTCATCTTGGATTTTGTTGTTGTTGTTGTTGTTGTTGTCTAATCTAATATATAGTGTGGATATTGGATGAGAGGTCTTAGTTTTATTTCAAAGTTAATCAAATAGCTGATCTTGTTCACGTTGGCTTGGTTAGACCTATATTGTGCAGTACCATAGTCCAGTGTTGGGACAATGTTTAATTTATAGTGAAGAATATAATGCTAGAGAAAATATTATGTCTTGTTGGCAGTGTTGCTTGCATGGTCAACAAATATATTTACTTAGTTGATCTTTTTTTTACTAAATTATTTACTTAGTTGATCTTGCTAACATTGTCATATTTTTGTCAAATAATTTATTTTAAATAATATTGTATTGGGTAATTTAGAGTATTTTGCCACAAACTTTCTTGTTTATGAAGTGGGTTGTATCTATTGCATCGTTCTTTAAAACAGCGTGGGTGTAATTTTCAACAAAGTTATAGATAGGATCACAGAGAATTTTAGAAAAACAAACCTTAAAGTTTGTAGAAGGCTGTTGGCAGACAACATGCTTTGGGCAACCAGATGCACCTGACAGATATATTTATGCACATATCTCATTATAACTCAATTGATATGTTTGATGATACAGAGTTTAATATACTGATCTGGCTTATATGGTTTACTTGTTGCAGAATGCTGCTTGTTTGGACAGTGAGATAATTTATGACCGAGACTTTGACTATGATTACTTTGGTTTTAAAACCCTTGAGAGATCCTATCTTTTGAAGGTCCAAGGGAAGGTTGTTGAAAGGCCACAACACATGCTCATGAGGGTTTCTGTCGGAATTCATAAAGATGATATTGAATCTGTTCTCAAGACGTACCATTTGATGTCTCAGCGATGGTTCACCCATGCATCCCCAACCCTTTTCAATGCAGGAACACCAAGGCCCCAAGTATGTTAACTGTTCATATTATTCTGTAATTATGTTAATTGTAAGATTAACTATTTATTATGTGATGCATGATCTGTTTATGCCTCATTTTTGTATGGGTGCCTGGTGGTTAGTGTTATCCAGTTCTGATTGTCTACTCTTTCCTGGTAGTCCTGATACAATTTTTAACAGCCTGCTGACATAACTCTCTTGCTGTTCTTGGCAGTTGAGTAGCTGCTTCCTGCTTTGCATGAAAGATGATAGTATTGAAGGCATATATGATACTTTGAAGGAGTGTGCTGTTATCAGCAAATCAGCTGGAGGAATTGGTGTCTCTATTCATAACATCCGTGCTACTGGCAGTTATATTCGTGGAACAAATGGAACATCCAATGGCATTGTTCCAATGCTCCGTGTCTTCAATGATACTGCCCGTTATGTTGATCAAGGGGGTGGCAAGAGGAAAGGTATAAATTATGTCTTGTTCTGTTTCTGATATATTCGTTTTATTGTTGTATCCTGTTTTATAGTTTTTTTAATGGGGAATGTAGGTGCTTTTGCTGTGTATCTAGAGCCATGGCATGCTGATATCTATGAATTTTTGGATTTAAGAAAAAACCATGGGAAGGTAAGTTGGTAGTTTACTGAGGTCATTGTCATTGGTTTAATATTGTTATATTTTTTATCTGAGTGTCAGCATCATATGAATTTTGTACATTCTAACCCATTTGAAGAAAAAAGTAGCCCATATCTTTCATAATAGCCAGTCTCTCTTACTGCTTAATGATTTGTCATAATTTTGGCAATGCCATTCTTTCAGGAAGAGCACCGAGCCCGGGACTTATTTTATGCTCTTTGGGTTCCTGATCTCTTTATGGAAAGGGTCCAAAGCAATGGAGAATGGTCCTTGTTCTGTCCAAGTGAGGCTCCAGGATTGGCTGATTGTTGGGGTCAAGAGTTTGAAAACCTGTACACCCAATATGAAAGAGAGGTAGATAGAGACCTATTGTCATGTTTTCTGTTTGCACTCAAATTGAGTTTTTTAAACAAGTATTCACATGTGTTTTTTTAATGGATATGGTTTGGATATTGATTGCTAACAAATTCAAAATACCATAAACTCAGGGCAAAGCCAAGAAGGTTGTCCAGGCACAGACTCTTTGGTTTGAAGTTCTGAAGTCCCAGATAGAAACTGGGACCCCTTATATGCTGTTCAAGGTGATTTTAAATGCAACTATCTAACAATTATGGTCTACTATTATATGTTTGTATAGTGATTTTGTCTTTCTCTTATCCTTATATTTTATTTCCTTCCAGGATACCTGCAATAGAAAGAGCAACCAACAAAACCTGGGAACCATCAAGTCTTCTAACTTGTGTACTGAGATTATTGAGTATACAAGTCCAACAGAAACTGCTGTATGTAATCTGGCATCAATTGCTCTACCACGATATGTTAGAGAGAAGGTGCGTTATGATGGTATGCATTTTTGTTAAGAGATTGCTCTTTTTGTATTTTTGCTGGTTTCTCATTGGGTATTTTACTTTTGTTTGTTGCAGGGGGTCCCAGTGGAATCGCAACCATCTAAGCTTGCAGGCAGCCGTGGTTCTAAAAATCGTTATTTTGATTTTGACAAACTAGCAGAGGTTTGACTTGTTCTATTTACAAAGTTTCCAAGTTACCTACATCTACTATGCTTCAAAGTCAATATTATTTGCGAAGGCTAGGCCTCTGAGTGCAGGTTCAGTCTCATATTTTGTTTTCTTCTGTTCTTTTGGGACAGGTTACTGCCATAATTACTACCAATCTTAACAAGATAATTGATATTAATTATTACCCGGTTGAAACTGCAAGAAGGTCAAATTTACGACACAGGCCCATTGGTATTGGGGTCCAGGGTCTTGCAGATACATTCATATTGCTCGGCATGGCATTTGATTCATCAGAGGTAAATGCCACTTCCCCAAGTGAATTGTCTTGCACACTTAAACTGGATCACTCTGGTCTAACTATTCAATTTTTCCTGCGTTTAAAGGCTCAACAGCTGAATAAAGACATTTTTGAGACCATATACTACCATGCTCTGAGAGCTTCATCTGAGTTAGCTAAAAAAGAAGGCCCCTACGAGACATATATTGGAAGTCCAGTTAGCAAGGTATGTTTCCAAAAGAGTTTCTGGTAGTCCATAGTGGATATGACTGCATTTGAGTACTTATTTGGTCTTATTGTGGATCTTTATCTATGGCTCTTTTACTTTCTGTCGAGCATTGTTGTTGTACCTTGTGATGGCAAATTTAGATTATTGTGGGACTAACTTTTTGTTTAATTTCAACTCACGTGGTTCTGGATCTTGGGATAATTTTCTCACTGTGCCTATTCAAGGGAATGTTAATAATGTACAACATATTCTTGATGATATACATGATTGTCTGTTAATGTCATATCTTCCATAGATTATCATGGTTGGAGATCTCGTAATCTCAGAAAAAGATATGGTGTATATTCTCTGTTCCAATTTGATTATTTGACCAATGGCTATTTTGCCCCACAGGGAATTATTCAACCAGACATGTGGGGAGTAACACCTTCAAATAGGTGGGACTGGGTTACACTTAGACAAATGATAGCAAATAATGGAGTAAGAAATTCACTTCTCATTGCGCCGATGCCCACTGCTTCAACCAGCCAGATTCTTGGAAATAATGAGTGTTTTGAGCCATATACTTCTAATATCTACAGTCGCAGAGTTCTAAGGTTTGGTTAGCTGTCATATTATGTTTGCTCTTTTTAACATTGGCATCCCTTGGTGTATGTGATTCTAATTAATATTTTTGCTTTCAGTGGTGAATTCGTTGTGGTGAACAAACATCTTCTTCATGACTTGACCGAGATGGGTCTTTGGTCTCCCACTCTTAAGAACAGGATCATTTATGAAAATGGTTCTGTTCAGAACATGACAGAAATTCCTGATAATTTACGACTTATATACAAGTATGGATCTTAGATATTTGGAGTCTTTTTCTCCTCATTCCTTATCTTTAGCTCCTTACTGACTGAAAATTGTGCAATCAGGACTGTTTGGGAGATCAAGCAAAAGACATTGGTTGATATGGCTGTTGATCGTGGATGCTACATTGATCAGAGTCAAAGCCTTAACATACATATGGACCAACCAAATTTCGGAAAGCTTACTTCCTTGCACTTCCATGCATGGTCCAAGGTACATATTTTATTCAAAATAATTTTAGTGATTGAGATTACATTGCTGAATTTAGACAACCATAGACTCTCTCCTTGGTTTGGGACGAACTCCCTTATCCGGTAGATTACTATCTGTTGGTCCTGGGTTCTGCTTGTCTTCATGCTTTGAAGTTTTGTAATAATGGATTTCTCTGGTGTTACAATATGGGCCCTAACGAATAAGAAAACTAGCTGCTTCCATATCTAACTAACGAAACAATATCCCATTCTAGATTTTTTTTCTGTGATGTAAAAAATAGCAATAATCTCCTATAATGGCATTGTTGCTGCATTCTGTTTATCAGAAGAATGATTGTCATACCTTAGCGTATGAGAAGACATGCTTATTCTTATAATTAATGGCGAGGTGTCTTAGTTGAAGGCTTTAGTATGTTTGCTTTATATCTGCTTCTATATCTGCTTCAACTATTTCTACTGAATAAATGAGTAGTTTGGTAATGTTTTCTGATGTCTAGTTTTTCTTGTTCCTGGATATACTAGGGCTTGAAAACAGGGATGTATTACCTGCGATCTCGTGCTGCAGCTGATGCTATCAAGTTCACTGTTGACACTTCCATGCTCAAGGTAAAAAATGCCACACTGAAGCTTACCTATTCAACTATTTTCTGTTTTTGCCCATGGTACATATTCTATAGCTTTGATTCAATGCAGGAAAAGGTCGAGCAGCCAGAAAATGATGATGATTCTAAGCTGGCACAAATGGTATGTTCCTTGAGCAATCGTGATGAGTGCATGGCTTGTGGGAGTTAGAATTCCACAAACATGCGAAAGATGTAATGCTTTTGTTCAATCTCCGTTCTTGAAATGCTTTAGAAGGGAAACAATATGCAACACGAAACCTTCCCTAATGATGCAATGCGGCCAATATTTTGAAGTCATGTCAGTTATGGTGGCTTCAGATGTGATTAAATGTTTGTATGAAAAGTTCAACTATCATCAAACTCTTTATGTTTTGTATACATAGTATTTATATATGTACTAGGGTCATGAATTGTTTTGTAACTAAGCTTGTCAATGCTAATGAAAATGGGAATCGGCCTGATTCCAGTTTCATTTTATTATTGATTTCATTTACTGACTTCTGACATTATGGATGGATAAAATTTTAAGTGAAGAAAATTATATCTTGAAAAGTAAACAAAGAATTAACCGGCGACTATGTACAGGTACCGGTAATTTGTAGATTTAAGAATGTATCGTGAGGTTTGTTTTCTGAATAGTAGACCTCTTTTGAGCCAAAGCTTAATATTTCTTTGGCTGAACAAATGAACTCCTGATAATGTCAATGGAAAAGGAAAAGGTCCAAATAGATAAATTTAAGTACTTATGGTCTGTTTGGTTTGTGGGAATATGTAATCATATGTTAAAGAAATGTTTATTCCATCAGGATGGGTAAAGATTGATCATTTCATGTCAATTGATAAACTTTAAAAAAAAAAAACACTTGGTCAAAATTGTGTAGCTTATTGTTTTCACCAAACATATGAATAGGGATGTCCACCCCATTCTATATTTCTATTTCCATTCCAATATTGTAACTAAAGAGACCATTATATTTTTCCAAAGAAAAAAATAAATAATCTTGAATATAGAGAATATTCAAGTATATATTAAGTGTCTAAGTAAACAAGTTAGAAGTTGATCGAGTGGCGGTGTTGAAAACTTAATTTTACTAATATGCAAGGACAAGTGGCACATGGTGAATATAAATGCTCCAATTGCTTAAAGATCAGAGATACGTTTCTACAATAAATGCTCCAATTGCTTGAAAATATTTTATTTTTTTCAAACTTTATAGTCTAGAATTATTAGGAATTGATTTTTCATTAGTATCTCATTTCATGAATTGCACGTGGAACCCATTTTTATGTGAGTGTGATCTTGTATAAATATTATTTTTTTTCTTATAAAAATAGTAATTTTAAATTAAAATTGTATTTTTAATTTTGTTCTACAATTTTGAAAATTCGTAGGCTCTGCATAAATCAAACCAATTAGTTTTTCAACAAAATTCTCACGATTTTGTGGTTGTGGAGAGGATTAATAAATTATGAGAAATGACTTTGACAAAACTTTTGGGAATGAAATTTGAAGTCATGTATGGTGGTAATTTATGGTAGAGTACTGTTTGGGGGAGTTTACTTTTTCAGAGGTAAAACAAAGGATTCAAGTTCCAAACCTTTTAATTTTTCATGATTTTGGGATGTTTTTATTAATTGATTCAAGTTAATTGAACCCTTTACGATAAAAGAGGCTAGCATAGTCGTTTGCAATTAGGGTTAACAGAGTCAGAGTTCGCAATTTAGTTATGCAGACTCATGTTTTTATAAAAAACGCCGCTGTTTTCATATTAAACCAGTTGTCGCAGTATTAAACCGTGAACATATATTTTTAAGGTTATTAGTCTTCTATTTCTCCTACGTATTCTTGATGCAAATTCATCTTATCTAGGATGATGATGAGAAACATGTATTGTAAGATCCCGACTTTATGAAATAAAAGTTTATTATTTTCTTTATGATTATTTTTTTTCTCTAAATAGTAAGGTGCTTAATTGTTATAAATGATAGTTAAGGGTGTTATATGCGAATTATCTGATAAACAGTGTATGTCGGGAAATATTCCTTTTGTCGGGAAATATTCTTTTTGTCGGAGAATATTATATTCGGTACCGTACGACGGCGCCGAAATATCAAAATATTAGTGGGCCCCACAAATGACAAAATTGTCAACGATAGTGGGCCCCATTGTCGGATACTGAAAGCGACAGTATTTTGTCAACAGTATTATCACCGGCAACTGTTGAAATACCCGGTAATAAAAAGAACAGTAAAACGCGTTATTCCACAGTAGTACGCGGTATTTCACAGGCACACGATATTGTACAGTATTTTAAATTATTGATTCAATAATTGATAAAGTAGCAATTACACAGTATTTTGATTCAATAATTACAATAGCATCCGCATGGTACTTTTTATTATTTATCATGGCACTGTAACTCATATTATTTGTTATGATATTTTAGCATTATTGACTGATTAAAAGTGGAGTCTAACTTAAGGGTACCTAATTAAAATTTTAAAATTCACATGCTGTGAACTATTGGTTCACATGTGAGAACTATTATTTCACATGTGGGAACTATTAGGGGATGTTATGCAAGATTGATAATACTTGAAGGATTATATTAAAAAATAGAGGCAAAGATGGAGGTACTAAAGTGTAATAAGTCGAGCCCTTATTGTGTAATTAATAAACTTGGTTTTCCTATAAATAGGAGGGGTTATCTTAAGAAATCTTCACACCTTCATTGCTTATACTTCCCCTCTCTCTCTAAATTTCTTAAGTTCTCTTAGTGTGCTAGGATATTGTGAGTATTTGTGAGAATACTAGTAGTATTCGAAGTTAGTAAACTTCATAGAAAGTAACATCCAGTCACTTGTTAACTAAGGTAGGGAATATCATTTCTTTCATACTCATAAATAATATCATTTGCTTTCATGTTCGTAAGTGATATTATACTTATAAAGGTTGTTATTCATTCTATATTAATTTGTGGGGATAACCTGTCCGTGCGGTATGACGCATGCCTGGTGAATATCCTTTTGTATTAATTCCTTATTATTCTGTGGAAATAACCTGTATGTACGAGTGTCGTACCTGGTGAATACCCTTCTGTATTCATTCATTATTACTCTGTGGGAATAACCTGTATGTACGAGTGTCGTACCTGGTGAATAACCCTTTGTATTAATTACTTATTAACCTGTTGTGAAAATAATCTGTCTACGCGGATTATCGCATGACGGGTGAAAATCCATTTGCAGTTTCATATATTCTGTTATACTCGTATAACATATCATTTCTTTTGTACTCTTTAAGGAATATCTTTTTCTTTCACATTTCTCCATTTACGATAAGAAATCTTTGTTTGTTTCCAAAACCTTATTTTTAAATGGAGAGAATCCCTGAAAATTAGTAGAATATCATTAATAGTTTGTGCTTCATCTAATATCTTTTCACTTGAATCTTTCTATTTCATTTTATACGTCATAGTTGAAGCATGAAATAATTTCTTGAATATCATTCTTGAATTTGACTCCACAATTTAGTCATCGTGTTGGCAATTTGGTCAATCTTTGATACTGATTAAATTATAAAGCTTTTCTTATCCTTAATCTCACTGTATCATTGTCATCATCCTCATCCTCATACTTAAATTGTGGTGATAGTTCTCTTTGGCCCGTAGTGCAAAGATGAACTGGCGTGACATGATTTTGACCAAACTGTGTATTGGTATAATCATGACTTTTGGTGTTACAAACAAAGGCGTATGATGAAAGTTCTCTTTGGCCCGTAGTGCAAAGATGAACTGGCGTTTGACATGATCATGACCGGTGATGTT
Organism: Aralia elata; assembly: GCA_034770075.1. Taxonomy (NCBI): domain Eukaryota; kingdom Viridiplantae; phylum Streptophyta; class Magnoliopsida; order Apiales; family Araliaceae; genus Aralia; species Aralia elata. Next base: position 23,786,381 of record CM068378.1, on the reverse strand, counting down.
ACAAATAAATATCTTTGGCACATAGTGCAAAGAGAGGCTGTTGAATATCAACTGTTGATTTGGATGTTCATAAACAGGGATTGTTGATTGGTGTTACAGGGATAAAATATTGGTGGTGATCCTTTAATTTATAGAAGATGGTAGATATTATAATCTACTTGACTCTTCTAATGGATTGTTTGTTCTGCTGCAATTGTTGTTGTTGAACAATTAAAATATCTTTAAATCTCTGATTTAATTTTGTTGAAGACTAAAGATAATTTTTATTCTTCATTATCTTAGTCATGATATTTCTTACTGGGCTATTTGTGCTCACCTTTTCCTTTTTGTTCCATTGTTCTCCTCAGAAAAAGAGAGTGTAGCGGGGACTAGCCGGGGAATGGAGTGATGGTCCGAGATAATAGAAGTGTCTCAATACCTTACCATTAGTGTAACAATAAGTGTATTGAGAATTTAAGATGTATTTGTATTGTGTTATTGTATTTTGCACAACACTTATTAGTTGTAAATGGGAAAATTCATATTTGTATTTGTATTTTGTAGAATGTTATTGGCGACTCAAAATGGGTTGTATAGACCTATTTTGGGGGCGTCACATGTATGATTAAACAAATAGAATCATATATACCAATGGGGTGAAGTGTTTTCTCATACTATGAAGCATGTGACACAACATATTGTGGTATATATCATTCCATTGTTTAGCCAAGCTTTTTTCTCATCAGCCCAGATCACATTAATCAGTAAGAATAAGAATATCCAAGAAGAAATAGAAAACTTAATAGCCTTAAATCGAACTATACTCGTCCTAGATCGCTACTGTCAAAATGAGATGAGATCCAAAAAGAATGCTATGAACAATGACGAACGCAACAACACATTGGCGTTTTATATAAGACACCTAGAGTCCACAATATTATACCGCGGGTGATAGTAATTTAAAAACGACGTCGTTTCCAAGTTAGGTCAATCCAAAAAGCGCGTTTACAGTATTAAACTGCGGACGGTTATTGGGTCAATTGTTTAGCTCTTTTTATGTAAACCCTGAAAGTGTCATCACAACATATTGAGGTTATTCCTGATGTCAAAGTCGTTTCTGATGGTGTCCACTTCCAGGGGTTTGCATAGAAGAGCTAAACAATTGACCCATCTTGGCAGCACATTTTGATACACTGCGAATCTTGTTGAAATAGCCCATCCATTCTCTAATATCTTCTGCTCTCACATGCTCATTTGAAGCAACCATCCACACAAAAAATGCTATGAACAATGAAGAATGCAGTAACATTTTGACGTTTTATATAAGACTCAAACGACGCCTTTTGGATTGACCTAGCGTCTGCAGCATTAAATTGCGGAATACTAAAAATTAAACTGGGACTCTATTAACCGGTCGATCTACGGATGGACGGTCACAATCTGTTGTAATGATAACGTCAAGTTGACAACGTTGGCTATGAATCAGTTCCCATATATATATATATATATATATATATATATATGAGGAATGATCAATAACAAATATGATCCATAACATGTATTTGTTATGGATTCTTATAGGGCATACACCATCTATACCATTGAAAAAAGAAGGAACAACCAAGATTAGAAACTAAAAATCGACATCCACTACTATTAATAGAGGACGGTAAAAAAAACACATACCATCCGCTACTAAAAGTAGCGGACGTCGATCAAAATAAGAGTTTGACTTTATTTTAGGGTTTATTAACTCCTTTTTAACTGGGTTTATGGTTTATTAACCTTATTAATCTCTAGTTAATAAACTTAAACCCTAGTTAATAAATCCTAAATTTTGATTTTGGAACGAGAATTTAATTTCTGAGCTCAAAACTTATATTGTATATATGTTGCAGATCTTTAATTAATTTGTGTACAGTTCTCTTTAATTATTACTCCCGCCATTACAAAATTAAAAATATAATTTGACTTTTGAGGTCAACAACAACATATTAAATTTCAAATTGTTATGAATTTATTTAATTTTAGTTAATACAATAATTATAATTGTATAGTACACTTATAATTTGAATTTATTATAATACAATTATAATTTGAATTTATTAAATTTCAAATTGTTGTGGATTTATTTTATTCTAAATTTTTATGAGTCATACCAATTTTAAAGTTTAATATGTCGTCGTTTGACCTCAAAAGTCAAATTGTATATCTAATTTTGGAACGAAAAAAGGTCCAAATAGATAAATTTAAGTACTTATGGTCTGTTTGGTTTGTGAAAATATGTTTCGTTATTTAAAAGGGAAGAAAATGAATATTCTAATGGAATATCTAATCATATGTTAAAAGAATGCTTATTCCATCAGCATGAGTAAATATTAATAATTTTATTCTAATTGACAAACTTTTTTTAAAAAAAACTTGATCAGTCAAAATCGTGTAGCTTATCGTTCTCACCAAACATATGAATATGAATGCCCACTCCATTCTATATTTCTATTTTCATTCTAATATTGTAACTAAAGAGACCATTATATTTTTTCCAAAGAAAAAGTAAATAATCCTGAATATAGAGAATATTCAAGTATAAATTAACTGTCTAACTAAACAAGTTAGAAGTTGATCGTGTTGAAAACTTAATTGTACTAATATGCAAGGACAAGTGGCACATGGCGAATATAAATGCTCCAATTGCTTAAAGATCAGAAATACGTTTCTACAATGATGTCTTGAAAATATTTTATTTTTTTCAAACTTTATAGTCTAGAATTATTAGGAATTGATTTTTCATTAGTATCTCATCCGCCATGAATTATAGGTGAGACCTATTTTCGTGTGAGTGTGATTTTGTATAAATATTATTATTTTTTATTTATAAAAATAGTAATTTCAAATTAAAATTATATCTTTAATTTTGTTTTACGATTTTGAGAATTCGTAGTCTCTGCATAAACCAAACCAATTAGTTTTTCAACAAAGTTCTCACGATTTTGTGGTTGTGGAGAGGATTAATAAATTATGAGAGATGACTTTGACAAAACTTTTGGGAATGAAATTTGAAGTCATGTACGGTGGTAATTCATGGTAGAATACTGTTTGGGGGAGTTGACTTTTTCAGATGTCAGAAAAAAAAAGAAAAAGATTTTGGGATGTTTTTATTGTTGGGCGTGGACTAAATCTAAACCACAAATTAAATTAATCGAAAATATATATGTAGGGTGGACCAAATTATATGTCAGCCAAGGACTTGAACATCATTCAAAATGAAAATGGTATTGACTGAGAAGTTGTGGATTAACATTACTATGGACTATGTATGTAATGTCACCATCAAGGCTATTGGAGTAAGTCAACTACCAGGACTAGGTTCATTAAGAATCTTAATTCTCAAGGCTAATTTTAATTTTAATTTATTTTTATTTTTTTAGACTTGAGGCTAATTACTTCACCTATTCTAATGGATAAGTCAATAGTTAAGGTCTTTTTTTTTAATACAGGAAAAGATCATAAATTCGCGTTTTGAGTTTATTCTTCAAAAAAAAGTCATAATTCATCAAGCGCTATAAAAGATTGAAAGAAAGTTTTCTTCTTGACCCCCTTCTACAAATTCTTCCTAAACCCCTAAGATAAAATATTTAGTGTTACATTAATTATGGAACACAGAGAGGGAGGATATATATATGCATATATATTATATAATACACATATATTCGACTCACTTCAACATATATATTTTTTTTCTCAAAAGCTTTTTTAAAATGATAAATTTTAAGGTCTACGGGAGATGTATAGTTTAAGTCGGTAACTAAGTTTATACTCTAATGACTTTATCTTGATATTTAAATAAAATCTAAGTGTGCGAAAGATAAAAAGAGCAGAAAAAAATTAATTTTTTTTTTACATTTAATTTGTCATAGGTATAAATTAAATTTTGAAGGAGAAAAATAGATAAAAAAAAATCAAAACACATGACCAAAGAGTTAAGGAAGGCGTCCCTAAATTGATAGGTTTATATCAAATCAAATACGTTATCCGTTATAATGCTAGAGATATTTTTTTTAAAAGAACAATTTTTAAAGAAATTTTAAAAACTTATTCTTAATTAATATTAATTAAAAATATATTAATTGTGTCATGATAATACTCTATTAACTACGAATAATTTCATGTTATTTATAGTATACAAATATAAATATATTTTTAATTTTAAAACGGAGAGACAACGTACTAATAATAACCGGAGGTCCATTGCCTGGCTTTGAATCCTGATTTCAAACCATTTTATTTGGGCAATTTATAAATAGTTGCATTTTTATACCAAAAAGTTTTATTTTGAATGACTTTTATTATACTTCGTTTTTAGGATAAAAGTTATTATTATTATTTTAAGTAGTTTCAAGCTAAATGTTTATTTATCTTAAATAATCTATTTTTTATAATAATTTGCCTATTTCTTTAATATTAATTGTCATATTTTTATTCTGTATGGATATTTATAGAACGTCACTAGTCATGTGCAAAATATTATAAAACTAAATAAAAATTTAAATATAAATAATTTTATCATTTTATTATCTTTTGCGTAAAAAAATAATTAGAACTTTTATCCAAGTTTATATAACTCATGTTTATACCACCGACCAATTTAAAGCACGTGGAATTCAAATCCCTAGCTGGACCGTCTCTCAAAAGCCAAAACCAAGTTGATGAATCAACTTAGAAAGCCGTACAACAAGGTTGACCCAATATTGGTCTTGAATTTTTTTTTTATAAAAAAAAGAACCTTTGACGCTAGCTAGTATCTTAATAATAAAATTCCATTAATTAACAATTGGCAGGCCACTTGACATAACAAGAACAAATTTGTCAACCTCAAAAAACGTTCGTGGCTCATTCATGACGACGGTTTGCATTGGCGGTGCTCAATTCAATTCATCTAGCTAGCTAGCTACCACCCTCTCAACTAGCTACACGTGTATATAAAGTTCTCTTCAAAACCTATATATATATATATACATATGTATAAAAAGTTCTCTTCAAAACCTATATACAGCTTCATATTAAATATTATATATACATACATTTACATTTACATTTGCATAAGTTTCATGTGTTTTTACAAGGTATATTTCAATATTTGGAATCAGTAATGTTTCCGGGACATAATAATATTGGTAGGGAGGAAGAGATGTCGATTATGGTTTCTGCACTCACCCATGTGGTTTCTGGTGGTGGCAGCGGCGGCAACACTAATGGTGCTAATTATCATGAGGTTACTATACATGATCAGAGAGGAGGTGGGAGCAGCGGCAGCGACAGTAGCACCGGCGGCCTCATTGGTGTGAAGAGAGGTCGTGAGGAGGGAGGCGGCCGTGCTGGTGTTCACTTTCCTGACTCCTCACTTGGAGGTTCATCATCTAACGTGGGAGGTTAGTAGTTTATTTTTTCCCCCCCCCCCCCCCCCCAGCATAACCATAGGGCGGTCGAAATCTTAAGCGGATACTCCAACAAAACAATCATTATATGACTTTTTCATTTGGACAATTTGATTTAATCTGGTTATATATTATGGTCTGTTCATTGAACACACTCTCATCTTTTGTTGTCGTACGCACTCCTTTCTCATATTAAAGGGCTCACAGTATGAACCCATTTCAGTATAATAAAATTCTGCAATGTCATCTTAGAAATAATCTCACTGCATGTACACATGACTATTTTGTGTCCGTTTAATATGAAAATTGGCTATTAAACTTTCTATAGTAAACTTCCAATTGGCATGGAAAAGAGTTTGTACACATTTGAAAAACGAATGTTACAATTGAAATTTTACTTTTTCAATGACAATATGGTCATCAAAAAATATACTCCCTTTTATCCAAATTACTACCTCCGTCTCAAGTTAAAAGTCCTTATTACTATTTTGGGTAATCCTAAGTTAAATATTGACTTATCTTAAATAATCTATTTTTTACAAAAAATTGCTCATAATACCCTTAGTATTAATTGTTTCATATTTTCATTCTCTATACATATTTATGAAGTATTACTAGTTATGTGTAGAAAATTATGCAATTAAATGAGAATTTAGAAAGACTTTGTGACATTATTCAAATACTTATAGTTTGAAGTAGTATTAATTATAGACATATAAATGCATTAATGAAATTGATTCTAATGAGAAGTAGTATAATTTTTTTCAAGATAATTAATAAAGTATTAGTCGATAAATTAAGTTTTAAATATGGCTAATTTTGTCATTTTATCATCTTTTTTAATATGTTTAAAAAGTTAACTAGGACTTTTATTCTGGGACGAAAATAGTATAAGATTGCTATTGACTTTCTAAAAGTTAATTTGAGAGATTTTTAAATTTAAAATTGACATGATACATTTAAGTTTTTAAAATAATAAATCTTATAATTAGTAGTATTTTTTAAATAGTTTATAACATTCATAATTATATTAGTATAAATTAATTGAATTCATATCAATTTCAAGTTTGAAAATGTATAAAATTAACTTTTTAAAAGTTAATATCGATATTATAATTTGAAACGAAGGGAGTATAATCTTTTGAACTACTTTCGGGATCGCAAATATTCACAAGACAAGGTAGTACTTGCATGGTAATCCATTTTTACTTACTTGCATGGTGATCGATTTTTTATTAAAAACATAGTGCACTAGATTGTGATAATATAACTTAGGCTACAAACCTCCATGATTGGACGCATATTACTTGCATACGAATTCTTATTGAGCAATGCTAGAAACACAAATTATATACAAAAATTATACACAAAGAGTATAAAAAATGAGAAAAAAATAGAAAGTAAAACTTACAATTAAATACTTTACACAATTTAATTGATAAACAATACACGCACGTTAGCTTATCACTTTATAATATTCAAGTATTTTGAAATATATTTCAATTTTCTAAAATAACAGAAGGTTCAAATATAATCGGAGAATCCATTCCACATACACAAAATCCCACACACGACAACAATAGTCAAGAGCCATCTGCAAATTATCAGCCGCCAAGGAGAAAATACAGAGGAGTGAGACAGAGGCCTTGGGGAAAATGGGCAGCTGAAATAAGAGACCCCCAAAAAGCTGCTAGAGTTTGGCTAGGCACTTTTGAAACACCTGAGGCAGCTGCTTTAGCCTATGATCAAGCAGCTCTCAAGTTCAGAGGCAACAAAGCCAAGCTCAATTTTCCTGAAAATGTGAGACTCGGCTCGTCTTCCTTCGGTTTTCCGGCAACCCAGTGGATTATTTCTAACCCTCCGAGTACCCTTTTCTCCATTTCGACATCGCCTGAGCAGATTGTTCACACTCAAACTAATTACTCAATACAGAACCCTTACATGAACAACTATTCTCAGCAGCCTACAAGTTTGCTGGATCAGAACTTACTGGTGTCATCTTCTGGGTACAATGGTACTAGCACTACACCAGTATTTAATTCTCCACCACCGCCTTATTTTTCATCAAGTTTGGCGGCTCAGCCACCGAGTGTTTCTAACCCAGCTGCCAGCGAGAGTCGAATAGAAGATTTTTTTCCGGTGACATCGTGGTCGGATTCTGGTCATCAATATTCTTCAGCAGGATGATGATTTTTCACCATGTTTCCTTTCTTCTTCTTTCTATTTTTTTATTTGGTGTAAGCTTTAATTCTTTTTGATCCATGCGGTACTCTGTTTGTCTTTGTTAATTATTCCTAATACGAGGTGTAATGTTGAAATGAAGAAATAAAATGAGTAAATGAATGAAAAAATAAAAAATAAAAATAATTTATTCTATTCTGACTAAAAATTAGACTATTGACGAGGGTCTAATAATGTGTATCAAGATTCAAGACATAATTAGCATTCTCGCTAATATTTGTGGGGCATTTCAACCGTGTCTAATCAGTTGAAAAGTCAACAACTACGTTTAACAAAATTTAAGTTATTCTCCCTATTTGGTGAGTTCTAGAATAATCCATACTTGTGTTAGTTATGCTTCAAATTCTAGTGTTTACCAAAGTCCCACATTGCTCACTTTGGAAACTATTCTTGAGTATATTAGTAAATCCTAGTGTTGGACTTGATAACATGGTTGAGGAAAAAGGGATGGGCTCGCGCACATGAGGTTGGCTAAGGAATTGGGTTGGGCCAAGCTTGGATCTTGGACTTTCGGCCAGAAAACCTTAATGCGTGTGGGCGCGCGTTACGCCCGCGCAGGGGGGGTGCAAATTCGAACGATTTGGCCTCGCGGGTGCGTATATTAGTACACATTTTTTGTTACTTAAGTTCCATACACATTTTTGTCTCTTAAACCTTCTTCTGTTCTTTCCCACGTTTTGTGTATTTCAGATCTGAGATCTGAAATCTCATTTCTCCTATAACTATGGATCATTTCTTTATGCTTAACACATCCGAAAAAACTTAATATTCAGACCATGTTCCTCCTCTCAATACTCTGTTCGTCAGTCGGGCAATCCACAAAGACAAGTCCAAAATCTCTTTTTGTGAGTACACACAATTGGAGGTTTCGCCGTTGAATCCTGGAGGGTGAACGCCGGCAGCCCATTTGTACCGGAGGTTATTACCTGTGAGGGCGGAATCACTTTTTAGGACAGTAGCTCTGCTACGCCTCGGTTTCATTCCTTCTTTACAGATAAGTCGTTCTAATTTTATTCTTCTATTCATCTTGTTAATGCTGTTAGAACTCCAACAACTTGTACCACCTAGAAAGATCTCCAAGGAGACCAAAGAAGAAAGAAAATGAAAGAAGACCGCACGAGTATCCTTGGAAAATGGCAGTTTACCAACCAGAAGTCTTTGGTATCCTTTATTCGGACATATGTCTTATTCTCACTTAATATAATACTCCAATTCTTCCCTTTCCTTGGTGAAAGAATGGCCTTATTTAGAGCATAATATATGTCTCGTTTGTGCACCGAGGAACTACTCTTCCGTTTGAAATATAATATCAAGTGGTTTTTGTTAAAAAGTAAATTTGAGATATTTTTAATTTAAAATTAATAAAAATTCATTTAGTTTTAAGCAATAATTGAAAATTATAAATTATTTTAAAGGTTCTTTTAATTACATGATTACTTGTTATCAAAAGTAAAATGAATTACATCATTTTTAGTTTTGAAAGTATTTTAATTGATTTTAAAATTAAATATTGATTTTCACTTGTAAACAGAGACTGACTAGCTAGTTGATCCAACAAATAACAACGCAAGTAATCTCTCCATGCCGATGAGGTCTTAGTGTGGTAGATAAAATTGAGGAACTGTGACTTTTATTCTCACTTAAGTTTCTTCTTTTATATAAAGTTTTTATTTTTAATTGGCAAAATAAAAATTTCATTAGAAAACCTGAAAATACATGGGGTGACAATTCCAAAAGATTTGGAAAGGGCCACTACTGCAAAACAATACATAATGCCAAAACCAAAACAAAATATCAAAAACCAAACTAGATGACCTGCTAACCTGATTCTTTAAATTTCACTAGCTCTGAACATCGTCTCCATTCTATTCGGGCCTCATTGAGCGTTGAAATCCCATCCCCTCCATAAGAAACTCTTTAGAATCCCATTCAGATATCAAGCCGCCTCCTGATCTACTAATTACTGGAAGTTGAAAACAGTCAATGTGATCGAACGACCACATTGGTATGACTAATTTCATACTCATCTGGTTAAACCTAGTCTCCTCCGTAAATATAAGCTACATCCCCTCCTTGTTATTTTTTGTAACCCCTTTAGTTTTTTCTTTACGTGAGATTTGTTTGATTGTGAATTTATTTTTTTTTTGTTTTTTTCTTTACGTGAGATTTGTTTGATTGTGAATTTATTTTTTTCTCTTTTAGTGAAGTTTAATTGGTTCTTGATATTGTAATAGTGATGATGTACTTGATCAAGAAATTATATTGTATTCTCCAAAAAAAAAGCGGGGCTTTCGAAAAAGAAAAAAAAGTAATCTTTCCGTCATATAAATAAGTACTAATATCCAATTTTCTTTCTTTAGATGTTTTAAAATAAATACTAGTATTCAATTTTCTCTTTTTCAACTTTGGATGGATTTGATCGTTCATACTGTTATTTTTGTCGAAAATATAATTACTCATTTTGCCACTTCTATAATATTGTTGTGTTAATTATCATCATCCGCATAATAATTATGTTGAGAGTTAAATTCATTCAATGTTGATTATGAATTAATTTTCTAACTATGAATTATATATTTATATTATATAAAGCGGGAGAGAAATATATATAATGCCAAACAAGTTGAACTTTTTGGATATAGGGATGGCACATCCAGTTTTACTAACAAATGCGAAGTCTTATGGGGCCATTTTTTATTTTTTTTGTATTTCAGTTATATATATGGATGGTTGAAATTGGACAGATTCGCCTATGAGTTTTATGATGTTCGATTATTGGCGTTTAAAGTGTTTGTAGTGACAGCGTTTGGAGGTCCAAATATACTACATTATTTTTGGAGTATTGTGTTTGAACCTCACACGTAACATTTGTGAGTTAAATAAGTTGCTTTGAAATAAGTTGCTTGTAAACGAACAACATTTTTAATTGCATTTGGAGCGTTTGATGTGTTTGGATGCATTTAATGCGTTTAGAACCTCTAAACACACCGAATATCGATAGACGAATAAGCACTATCTTGTAAGGATTTTTATTGTAACTAATTCTTAGACCAACTCTTGCCTGTAAGGACTTTTATGGTAACTAATTCTTAGACCGACTCTTGCCTGCAAGGACTTTTATTGTAACTAATTCATAGACCAACTCTTATGGCCATCCACTGCTTGCAGACCTTTTCCAGATGGCTTGCAGACCTTTTCCATCTAGTGGCTCGAATAGGTCATTTTTCCAATAAGGTCTAAGCCATCAAAATAGAAAATTTTTCAGGTATCATTTGGTACCTTTAATTGAGTGATCAATAATTATTTTATTTGACATACTTCTTTCTAACAAAACTTGAGATTTTGACTTCTTTACATTAATTCTGAGGCATCAAGATCATGCCCCCCCCCCCCCTTTTTCTTCCAAGCCCTTTGACATTGGTGTCTACATAATAGGCTCCTCTACAACATTTTTCTCCGCCATTTACTCTACAAAACTTGTCTATTATTCATACATTAAGTTTCAAATATATTCATTTATAGTATTCATCTGTTCTAAAATTAAAGATACAATTTGGCTTTTGAGATCAAACGATGACATATTAAATTTTAAAATTGGTATGACTCATAAAAGTTTAGAATAAAATAAATTTTGTGACCAATATTTTTTGTTATATACTATACAATTATAATAATTGTATCAACTAAAATTAAATAAATTCACATCAATTTGAAGTTCAATATGCCGTCGTTTGACCTTAAAAGTCAAATTATATATCTAATTTTAAAATGAAATGAGTAATTCAAATTAACGGTAGCTCCCTCCAACACAGGGCCCTACTTTTTTGTTTTGACGAAACTGAAATTCGCTTTGTACTGTAAAATCTGTTCAAACAATTTTTCCTAAGAGAAATAATTTATATATCAACTAATTCATAACGAATTTGGATTACGACCAATATAAAAAAAATAAATGATAAAATAAAATAATAATATGTGAATTTTTTCTTTATTTCTTTCTATCTCAAATCTCATGTATCGTCACTTAACGCAAATAATATTTCAAGCATTGTGAAGCAAAACATAATCTCATAGACATAGGCTGATCTGCAAAATTTTGGTAATTAAGGAGCAGAGCATTGTCAATACAAAAAAAAAATTAAAAATTAAAAAATTGGCTAATTACTCCTACGATATGTGAAGACGAAAAAGGTGATGACAGAACTCACATTTGGTTTGTAATCAGCATTTTCAAACTTTCAAGGCAGATTTAAATATATGTGGATAAATATTAGTATAAACCTTAAAATATACGAGAGATACTACTCACTAAGTTGTACACCCTAATCACTTTAGCTAAATCTTTATATAAAATTTAATAGAACGAATAAAAAGAGCATACAAAAATATATACATATTTCATTTAATTTGGGCTTATGACAAAAGTAGTAGGTATAAATTAATTTTTAAAGGAGAAAAATAGAAGAAAACAAAATTTTCAAAACATATGATAAAAGAGTTAAGGAAGACATCCCTAGGTTGATGGGTTTAAATCAAATACGCCATTTGTTTCAATATTAAAGATATATTTGTAATAGAAGGATTTTTAAGAAAAATTCTATTTTTCAAAAAATTATTAATTAAAAATATAATAATTGTGTCATGATAATACTCTATCAACTAAGAACAATTTCATGTCATTTATAGTATAAAAATACAAATATAAATGTGTAATTTAGAACTGAAGGAGTACTAATAAGTAATAAGGGGAGGTCCATCACGGCTTTGAACCCAAATTTTAAACCGTTTAAAATAGACATATTATTTGGACAAATTATGTAAATAGTTTCATTTTCATAATTAATAATTACATTTTGAATAATTTTTATTATATAAATGTCTACTATACAAATATAACTCATTTTTACTTAACTGTTGAATTTAAATTACTTGAAATCCAACTGATCCCTCAACAGAATCTCACAACCAAGTTGATAAATAAAGTAGCAAGTAAGCCGCACAACAGGCTTGACCCAATGTTGGTCTTGATCATTCTACGTACAATAAATTACATCCGGAAAATAAAAAATAAAAAGCAACCTTTGACGCTGGAGGATCTAAATACTAATAAAATTCCATTCATTAACAATTGGCAGGCCACTTTGACATAACAAAATCCAATTTGTCATATATATATATATATATATATATATACCGGTCTCTACAAAACAGCTTCATATATGTATTTTATATACTATTGAATTTTATTATACATGCATTTCCTTATGTAAGTTTCAAGTATTTTTTCAAGGTATATTTGGAATCATTGATTGGGACTATGTTTCCGGGAAATAATAATAATATTAGTAGAGAGGAAGAGATGTCGATTATGGTTTCTGCACTCACCCATGTGCTTTCTGGTGGTGGCAGCGGCGGCAGCACTTATGGTACTAACGATGAGGTTACAGGTGATGACAGTGGCAGTGGCAGCGGCAGCGGCGGCAATAGCACTGGCGGCCTCATTGGTGTGAAGAGAGGTCGTGAGGAGGGAGGTGGTGGCGACCAGTTTTCTGGTTTTTCACTTGGAGGTTCATCATCTAACATGGGAGGTTAGTTGTTTTCTGTCAAAGTTAATTGTTAAGTGTTCCGTACTTGTAGGGTGATGAGGAATTAACTTCCACCCGTATTAGGGTTGTTGTTGATTGCGTAGAAGGGACATCAACAAATAAAAACAAGTCTTCATCTGGGGTTTGAAGAGGGTATACAAATAGATAAAATGTGATAGAATTCTTACTCTTGAGTTTTAAAATGGATGAAAAAGAAAAGAAATGAACAAAAAACTTAGTTCTTTTTTCTAGTTCTTTTATTACTGAGTTTTTTCATGACCATAAAAGATAAAATATAGATGAAAAAATTAGTCATTTTTTTTGTCAAAGTTTCTGTCCAAAAATAGACAAATTTGAACTGTACAAATAATATGGAATTAGGTATTGAACCCCATATAGTCAATTTCAAATAGGCATATAAAAGAGTTTGTATACATTTGCAAAATGAATGTTACAATTGATTTTTTAATTACTTTTAGAGTGACAGTACTGGTCATCAAAACATATATATACCTTTTAAAACGGATATTACTGTCATACATATTTATAGTAGCTCAAAATCTTGCATTTCTTTAAATGAAAATAATAGTTTAACCACCAGCAATTTTATGTGTTTAGATACAAGTTTTAGTGATTAGTGGGTCGTTTATCTCGTTTAAAGTTTGGATTCGATTTATAACCACAACGAATGGTTGGTGACAACTTTACATCTTACACGCTATTCGCGAAAAATTCTTGATTTACGATCCCGACATAAGTGTGATGGGAATTCATTCAAATGTGTGTGGTTATTATAAGTGAAATGTGTTATATTAATAGTCTGAAATATCTTACTTACCTCTCATTTTATTGACCAAAAAAGATAAAATAGATACAAATTTGGCTTTTCTTGGTCTTTTTGTTTTTATACATGAACATGTCATATATATATATATATATATATATATATATATATATATATATATATATATATTACCAGTGAGTGAACAGCTGATGTGTCAAGACTAATCTTGAAAGAAATTGGATATTAAATTCTCAAATTTTCAAACTTAGAGAAGATTTATTCAAATATGGTGGAATGGACCATTTTGGAATTGACACATTCTAATATAATTCTGTGTGTTCCTGCATGCTGTTATCTATCATCATCTTATAAAATTAAAGTCTTTTAAAATATGTTTCAATTTTCTAAAACAATAGAAGGTTCAAATATTATCGGAGCAGCAGCCACTACATATACACAGAATCCCACGCATGATAATAATAGTCATGAGCCATCTGCAAATAATCAACAGCCAAGGAGAAAATACAGAGGAGTGAGACAGAGGCCTTGGGGAAAATGGGCAGCTGAAATAAGAGACCCCAAAAAAGCTGCTAGAGTTTGGTTAGGCACTTTTGAAACACCTGAGGCAGCTGCTTTAGCCTATGATCAAGCAGCTCTCAAGTTCAGAGGCAACAAAGCCAAGCTCAATTTTCCTGAAAACGTGAGACTCGGCTCGTCTTCCTCCGGTTTTCCGGCAACCCAGTGGATTATTTCTAACCCTCCGAGTACCCTTTTCTCCATTTCGGCATCGCCTGAGCAGATTGTTCACACTCAAAACTTTTAATTCAATTAATGCAGAACCCTACCCTTATATGAACTACTATTCTCAGCAGCCTACAAGTTTGTTGGATCAGAACTTACAAATGTCATCTTCTGGGTACACTAGTACTATTACTATACCAGTATTTAATTCTCCACCACCACCACCACCACCGTCGAATTATTTTTCATCAAATTTGGCAGCTCAGTCACCAGGTGTTTCTAACCCAGCTGCCAGCGAGGGTCGAATAGAAGATTTTTTTCCAGTGACATCGTGGTCGGATTCTAGTCATCAATATTCTTCAGCAGGATGATGATTTTTCACCTTATTTCCTTTCTTCTTTTTCTTTTTCTGGTTTAAGCTTTTATTCTTTCTGATCCATGTTTTACTTTACTGTGTTGCCTTCGTTAATTAGTATTTATTATGTGAGATTACAGGCAAACTTTTTAGTATATATCACTTCTTTCACGTATTGTTGACTATTGTTTTGGATAAGAATCATGCTATTTTCAGCATATTTGATAAATAGTCAACTTATCTAAAAATTTAAAATGTTAAGAAGACTCTCTAATAATTTATGTTATGTTAACATTTCTCCTCACATGTAATACATGTAGAACAGGGACAAATTTAAGTGCATTTACACGTAAGAAGAAAGACAACATATATGCAATTGGGCAAATTTGAATCAAAGATCATGTATAACCAGAGTTCTAATACCATACATGTATATTAAGTAATCAACTCAAATTAAGCGGTCGACCAGAGTCTAATAATATATATCAAGATATAATTAGCATTTTCCTTTAAATATTTCCAGGGCGTTTCTGCAATTAAGTTAAAAAGTCAATAATTACTTCTCAAAAAAATTTAACTATTTTCTATTTTCCGGTTTGTTGAGTTCTAGGATAATCCATACTTGTTTTAGAAAGATGTACATGGAGAATAAAGAAAAAAGAAAAAGGAAAAAAAATTTGTAGGAGTTCTTATAAATATTCTTCGTCTCCAATTGGAAATTGGCGGTTTACCAAGCATATGGCTTTGATCGATATCCTTTATTCGTACATTTGTTGAATTCTCACTTTGTAAAAATCATTCTTGGTTGAATGTAAATTAAAAGCATAATTTCAGAAATTCACAATGTAAAGAACAAGATGCAGAAACGGGAGGTGGAGGAGTTTTGCACCGTCCTATTGAAATGGTGTGTTTTTCTGATAAAAAGATCAAAATGCCCTCCTAGCTCAATTCTTGATCTTTGAAGTGAATTTGAGATATTTTTAAATTTAAAGTTGACATAGATTCATCTAATTTTAGGTAATATAATTATGAAAATTATATATACATTATTAAAAGGTTCTTCTAATTACAAGATTAATTAATTGTTTTAAAAAAAATCTCATTACTTTTAAATTTAAAAATATTTCAAATCATTTTAAAAAAAATTTAATGTTGATCTTATATATATTTTGGAAAGAGAAAGTATCAACTTCTTCCCACAAAAAAAAGGAGAGAGATGCTCCATCCCTTCTTTATGCACATCCATGATCCATATCAATGTTTTCAGACTTGAACCGGTCATTGAACCTAAAAAATTATCGGGTGAATGGGTTACTGATTCAATCAGTGATTGAACTGTTATTGAACCGGTGACGTCATAAATATATATATATATATATATATATAATATTATTAGTAATTAATAAAATTTTAAAAAAAATTATTTTGTATGAACTAAAACATAATAAAGTTGAGTTACAATGTTACTAAAAGTGATTAATTTTAATATTAAAAAAATTGGTACAAAAAATATTTAAAAAAAAGCGATTCATCGGGTCAATTTAATCGGTTTTATCAATTGAACCACCGGTTTGATCGGTAGTCAATCGGTTCAATCTGAATTTTGACCAAACTAATTCAACATAATCAAATCGAACTGGACATAAAACTAGTTTTCAATTCAACCGATTCAACCGGTTAATCCAAGTTGGGTTTCAAAACAATGATCCATATACATAACTAGACACAACGGTGTACAATCCTCGGTGAGTGGAGCACTTTAAGAATGGTACTATCGGAAAAGGCTAAACTAGCACCCCAACAGAATTTGTCCCCAGATCCATGCACTGTTGGGCTTTGTGGAGTCTAGTTGTGCTTGATCCGGTTGACGACCCGACCCGAATAATGTTGCGTGGTTTTTTTAGTGGGATTTTTTCTGAGGCTTAGTCCATGTTCGCTACGGCTTGGGCCGAGGCGGGAAATTTTTATTTTTTTTGGCCCGTTTTGTAGCCCATTGTAATTCTTGTGCACAGGATGTTGAAAATGCAGTTTTTGTGTTTAGGGTTTTGGTTGTGGTCGTTTTTCGAGCGAAAGAGGATGTACTGCCGCACTTGGTATTCTTGACGATAATAGTGAAATCCCTGCAACCCCGTGGACATAGGCAAATTGGCCGAACCACGTAAATTTTGTCTTGTGCGTGTGATTAATTTTTCTTTGGCGTGTGTTCTTTTTCTATTTTTGTTTCTCACAGGTTTTGGGAATTTCGAGTTAATTCCCTTCAACATGCACAACCAAAGGCATATCAACTTTTACTAACAAAAGCGTAGTCTTATGAGGGTCAATTCTCTCTCTCTCTCTCTCTATATATATATATTTCAGTTAAATGGATGACTGAAATTGGACAGATTCTAACACTTCGTAATTCGCTTATGAGTTTTATGAGGATGATTACTTATTGGCGTTTAGAGTGTTTGCAGCAGTAGCGTTTACATCGGTAGCGTTTGTAACGATAGTGTTTGGAGGTCCAAACGCACCACGTCACTTTTAGAGCGTTGCGTTTAGACCCCAAATGCAGCATTTATGAGTTAAATAAGTTGTATTTAAAATAAATTGCTTATAAACGAATAAAATTCATTTAGAACTTTCAAATACACCAAACACTCAAAACGCCAATAGACGAACAGAGACTGTCTTGTAAGGACTTCTATCGTAACTAATTCTTAATTAGACCAACTCTTGCCCGTAAGGACTTTTATTGTAACTAATTCTTAGACCAACTCTTACGGCTTGCAGACTTAATTTTCCATCTAGTGACTCGAATAGGTCACTTTTCCAAAAAAAAAAGTCTGAGCCTTCAAAATAGAAAACTTTTCAGGTAATCATTTGGTACCTTTAATTGTGTGATCAATAATTATTTGACATGCTTCTTTCTAACATAACTTAAGATTTTGACTTCTTTACAGTCGTACATTAATTCTGAGGCATCAAGATCATGTATCCCCAAAAGGCCAATCCAGAATTTTTATATTTTTCTTAATTTCCAGGACCTTTTTGTCTTCCAAGCCATTTTGACATTCAAAGAGTCCCATTTATTGTCTACATAATAGGCTCCTTCTCTATAACATTTATCTCCACCATTTATAAAAATTAATGTTAATCTTATATTTTAGAACAAATGGAGTATCATTCACTTGTAAACAAAGACTTGCTAGGTGGTTGATCACTTGGTCCAATAATAAATAATAGAGCGAGTACTCTTTCCGTCCTAAAAATAAATATTAGTATCCAATTTTTCTTTTTTTGGACGTTCTAAAATAAGTACTAGTATTCAAATATATTTCTCAACGTTGGATGGAGCTGATCGTCCCTACAATTATTCTATGGAAGACGAGTATAAATTGTGCCGGTAGTTGAAACCACTCGATGTTGGCTATGAATCATTTTCATCTACCAATTATATATCCACTTTTACTGATAAATGCAGTCTTATGGGGACCAATTCTTCTTCTTTTCTTTTTTTTTTTAGGTATTTCAGTTTAAATGGATTGCTGAAAATTGGACAGATTCTAACACTCCGTGAATTGCCTATAAGCTTTATCTTGTATCGTAATTATTTCTTAGACCCAACTGTATAGCCCTCCACTACTTGCAGACCTATCTTCCAATCCAACTAGTAGTGACTTGAATAGGTCATTTTTCCAATAAGGTCTAAGCCTCCAATATAGAATTTTTTTCACTTAATCAAATGAACAATCATTTGGAACCTTTAATTCAGCGATCAATAATTTTTAACATGCTTGACTTCATTACAGTCATACATTCAGAGACATCAAGATCATGTATCTGAGTATCCCCAAAAGGTCAACCCGCATTTTTATTTTTTCTTACCAGCCCTTTGACATTCGAAGGGGGACAATATATTTTCTACATAATAGGCTCCTCTGTAACACTTCTCTCCACCATTTATACAAGAGTCAGAAACATTATAGGCTACTGCCAAAAAAGACAAGTGTAAAAGACAAGTTCCAGCTCCATGCCTCCATTTTGTCTCTAGAACACCTAGATTCTCTATCCGGTTAATAGGTATAAGTTGGACCAGGCGGCTGTAACTCAAATAATATTTCATTGTGAAACAAAAACAATTTTTTTTTTCTTTTACCAGTCTTGTGAAGCAAAACATAGTCAGAAGACATTACAAGTGCTTGTTCCGTGCTTGCCAAATAAAAGTACAAGATGTACCGAAAAGAAGTACAGGCATCAACAACCTAGTATTTCATAACACAACCTGTTGATTCATATTGCAAGTATCATTATAATGGGCATAATGAATAAATCATGGGAAAAATAACAAGTATCATCAAAGGCATAGCCTTGAGATAGTAAGGGTCCTAAAGCAATTATAACATTGATGAGCAAGGAAGTAAAGCATATGTTCGTTTTCCACAGCCAAGTAACAAGCCCAATTTGATTCCCATCTTTAATCCTCATAACAGACTAGACACAGGCCGATCTGAAAAATTTTGATAAGGAGCAGAGCACTGTCAACACAAAAGAAACTTGGCTAATAACTCCTATGATATGTGAACATAACAAAGGTGATGACAGAACTCACATTTGGTTTGTAATAAGCATTTTTAAACTTTCAAGGCAGCTTTGTGAACCATTGTTTCCTTGTGAATCTGGTGGCAACTCTTCTCCACAAGGTCAAGCAGCTTCTCCAGGTTCATGGCCCATGAATTTAGAATGTCGTTACTATCTTTTGCTATTTGGAAACAGACAACACCCATTGGTCTGTCAACCTTTGCCACCAGTGCTTTGGAAACAACCATATCTGAAAGATGCTTTTCAGCTTCCTGAGAAGCAAGAAAGACAAAATAAGAACCACAATGAATAGAGATTGCATAGTCAGCTTTCGTCCAGCCATATAACCACATTAACAATGCCTTAGATGGACTACCTATGCTGAAAGGTAGTAAAAAAATACAAACTTCAGAATTCCCACAAGTGACCAACAATGGAGGATTAAAATATTTTGCCTTCCAAGTCCATATTTTATTTCCTAAGAAAGAAAGAACATTTGGATATTCTTTTCGGGCCATTTTCAATAGTACTAGGGCCATGTTTATTACTATATTGATTTTTAATCCTAATTTATAAACCAATTACTCTCCCTCGAGTCATAATTGCAAGGTCTGGACCAAAAACATGTCAAACCAGAATTACAAGGAAACTGAAACTAATTTCTATCTAACTCGATCATTTGTCAATGTGTAAGAACTACAAAAATTTATGTATGTAGGTACTACAAAATATCAAGAAAACTAAATTTATACAAACTCAAAAGGTAAGATTGCATCATAATACCCATGTCCAACATAAGTATATCAAAATGCCCCCACCCTAAAAAACATATGAAAACTAAAAATGCATCCATCGATAAATCAAATGAAGAACACATACAGAAGAGACTCAAACTTAAAATATAACCATCCAAGGTCCTATGAGAACCCTTGGATGGTTATATTTTCAATCATTTATTTTGGTCAATCCGATAAGTTCGAATTCATATTTCTACTATTCCCACCCCCACCCCTCCCCCCCCCCCAAAAAAAAAAAGAAAGAAAGAAAAAAGAACGTTACAATTTTTATATCCTGAAAGTAGTTACTAGGGTATATCATAGGAACTGTGGGAGAATCTTTTAGATAAGTGTTTAGATGCCCATATACCTTAATGATCTTGAAAAGAAAGATTGTCTGAGACAGTTATAAAGTCATTTATAAATGCAGAGCCTTCATTCCATCAAGTTGTTGGGACCATTTTTAATTTTAACAAGTGATGTTGGGAACATTTCGATTTAGTATGCATGTGCTCAAGGTCCTAAGGTCAATGCTAGTTCTTCTATATTGTATATGAGCCATTATCATCTTTCTAGCTGTTTAAAAGAGTTTTAATATGTAAATCCTTTGACTTCACTGTCCTGGTTTTTACTAATTTAGTTCTTGACTGAGGAAAAAAGGTTGCCGCTATAGATGATACGAGACAAGTTACATGATGTATTACTAGTCCCAAGCCTAGATCTGGAGCTAACTAGATTATGAAGGCTCCGCATTTATAAATGACTTTATAACTGTCTCAGACAATCTTTCTTTTCAAGATCATTAAGGTATATGGGCATCTAAACACTTATCTAAAAGATTCTCCCACAGTTCCTATGATATACCCTAGTAACTACTTTCAGGATATAAAAATTGTAACGTTCTTTTTTCTTTTTTTCTTTCTTTCTTTTTTCTTTTTTTTTTTTTGTGGGGGGGGGGGGGGGGGAGGGGGGGGTGGGGGGGGAATAGTAGAAATATGAATTCGAACTTATCGGATTGACCAAAATAAATGATTGATAATTTGCCATTGACAGTTATGATTTGCAAACCTGAATGCTGAGACAAAGCAGCTCTGCAAGTCTTTTCAAGGTTATCCGCGAGTAGTACTTCGAAACAACTAGGATGTTCTGCACACGTAAACTTTCACAAGATGATCAAATGATTTCTTACCAAATAGTTCAAAAGGCTAAAAAGAATAGCATCACCAACAGAAGTTTACATGTTCTATTACTCTCTCTCTGAAATCTTCAGCAGCCTTATCACCTAAAGAACCACCTAGCATGTTTTTTTCATTCTCAAACTCATCCTTGAATAAATTCCATAGGGCCGTCCACTGAATAACCTCCATGGTTATTAATTGTTTTAAGAGTAGCCTGTGACAGATTGAAGGCACGTAATTATTTAATGTACAAACTAAAGGATAAGAATTGAATGTGTATTTATTTCTTGTCTTTCATTTCACCCTGTTGCTTGCAGGGAAGAAATACCTAAAATGAGGAATTTCTGAAAGATTCTTATCCTCCAAGGTAGAGTTCAGAAGGCTTGACTGCATCGGATCATGTGGTGACAAAACTAAGTACCAACATATTTTTCTCAACACCTGCAATAAATGAATTAGCAGAACTTTTAGCAGGGTGGAATAAAGCATCACAACGTATTTTAAATAATAAAATCACCAAAAAACTAAAAAAGAAAAGATGAATGAGGAGATCTACTGGTATCCACTGAGCAGAGTTTTCTTTGACAGAAGGGATATCATATATGGACTTGTAGCAGCGGCATATTTCAAGGTAATCATTGCTGTGCGAGTAGTACCTGCAAACGTTAAAAGATAAGATATAATTTTCACCAGAACTATTATGAACATAGAATTCCAAGTCCACAACTATTTCTTTCAGATAAAGGAAGATTTTATTGATGAAGATAAAGGAAGATTAAGAAATATCAACTTTTATTTGATTCCTAATTAATTCCAATAAAGTGTGTGGTTGAGAGTGCTCCAAGAGCGTAAATGACAAAACTTTAATTAGTGGAGAGGCCCCAATATATTCAAATGATAAAAAAAAGTGACATGACTATGAGTAAGTTGGTCATTTAACTTCACAAAAGCTTCTTAAAAATAAGTGTTGCAATTTTGTGAGACATCCAAAAAGGTATGTGTTGCAATATTTGTGGAACGGAGGGAGTATAGTGTGTATTATAGATTTCTTTTAGAGCCCCAGCACTACTGTTTCAAGACAAAACATGCATCAATATAGCTTATTTAATCACTTGCAAAACCAATTATTCTAATGGCTTTGAAAGTTAACCACCTTATTTGGTGCCCAAGCTCATTTCATAAATTACCATTAATACAAGTATTACCTAGGCTTGCATTGTAAAAAGTGATTATAATAGGAGTAAAACCTTTACTTATTTACTTGCATTTTCAAGTTCTATATATTGCACCTATTTGTTACTCGGTTACTCTATCCGTCAAACTATATGTGGCCACTTGTTTATAATTTTTTTTAGGTACGGAATTAAGATATTCCTATTGCACATTTATACTTCATATTTATCACGAGTCTTTAAAATTTCAATAAATTTGTATTTCACTGCTTAAACTATATTAAATATGTATTTATAATACATAAGATTTTAACAAGTATTTCATCCGTGCCAAAACACTAAAAGCAAAGTATCCACATGAAATTGACAGAGGTAGTAGAGTGAATGAGATTGTACCCAATAATATTATGGTCAACAAACACTTCCACTTAAATATGATGCTATGGATGTCAAAAGTATATACAACTTTTAAACTTATGCACGCCATTGTTGAAACATGAAGTATTAATCTGCTAAATGCAATTCTTATAGGACACTTCTCATGCTTTATATGAAGGAAACATATATGAAAATTCTGAAGTATGCACATATCTACTACATATTTAACTGATTTCTCCATTGAGTTAGTGCTGCAGTTCAAGGAAATTAAAAAAATTCCAAATTATAGATTACGAAAGACACTCAATTTGATAACATATGCACTTTTTAGCAGATCAACAAGTTAGTTGGACTTTAGATAATTTCTAATGTACCAAGATCAGTTGAAAAAAGTATGCATGATATGCATCTACAGCAGTTACAGACAACGAGATAGAAGCCACAAGACATCATTTAAGAGAGGCTAAGATTTGAGTTCAGATTTTGGCCACGAGAATCAATTATACTAATTATTGTGGACCTAAGGAACTTCAGTGTCAAACATTCTATTTCTTTAAGTAAGTAAAAGGTTAATGGCCATTTCAACTAGAATCTAAAAATACAAAGGCAGAGCATGCCAGCAACAGATATACATATATATATATATATATATGTATATATGTGTGTATATATATATATATATCTATATACACACACACACATAGAGAGAGAGAGAGATTGTATTTATATACCTAAGAGCAAAAATAAACAAAGACAAAATGGGAAGACTCCCACATACCTTATCATTAATTCATAGTAGATCCGCTTCAACTCCAGAAGTGAGGGTATATCAACAGGAGCCTCTTCAACAACATTGTCACCTTCTTTGGCCTTCTTCTTCTCCTTTGAAGGATCGGCATCAAAAACCCTTGGACTGATCTTTCTTGACAGTATTTGTGCACGTACATAATCCTGGCGGTCTAAGCATAGACGAACCTGCAATGTTTGTATTTGATGTGCCAACATTATCATCCATAATCCTGGATACTAAAGAAGAACTTGGAATAAAAGAAATAGAAACGAAGATCACATACTTGTTCAAGAATGAAAGCTATTTTTTCGGTTTTTGCCATTGCACCAAATGTTTCAACCTGTCAGTAAAAACCAATACATGAAGGAGCTACTGAAATAGTTAAACAACTCTATGCATATTTACAATAATACCAAAAAATGAAAATATGAGAAATCATGAAGACAATATCATCAGACACTGACCGCAACTTCTTGCATCAAATCTGCAGCCTCAGCTATATTCCCTTGTTGTTCCTTAATTTTTGCAAGTATCTTGATCAACCTTGCCCTCTCTATCTCAACATAAATCTACCACAAACAAGTGCCATCAAGAAAAGGAAAAAATGGAAGACAATCTCTCACAACAAGGATACCGAAATATACAAAGATATTTAAATTCGTAATAAAAATTCACCTTGCCCGCAGATACACTGTTAAGTGTTTTAATCAGCTCTGTCTTAGTTTCAACATCTGGTGTTTCGTCAATATATTGCATTGCTTGCTGAACCATTGCAGTGACAGCCTGTTTGAACAGCATTCTCAAAAGGAACATTAGCAAGCTGTTCAGAAAAAGAAAAAAGCTTTACAGAGAAAACCATCAGCATATTGTACAACAAACCAATCATATTCACAAAGAAATATAATTAAACAAATATAACACTAGATCTTAGTGAAAATCCTCACAAAATCCCCTTAAATAAATGAGGGAAAAACATGTAGATAATTGCGCAGCAGTCAAAAAGAAATAAGACTAATTAGAGGTTAAATGTTACTGAATTAGTGGTTCTACCACACACGCAGCATGTCAATTCTTCCTAGCATCAAAGCACATGTCTATACATAAGCATCCTGGTACATATACAAGAGAATGATGGGCAAACATATCTATATACCCAGTAATTTACATATGTACGCAGAGCTACATACAACTTGTATGAAAAATATAAACATGTATGCTATTATCAAATATACTAATCTTTTTTAATATAATCAAACCCAAATTTTCCTAGTCAATCCTAACATTCAAATTAAGGTAAATTTATTTAATTTTGATTGATGCAATAGTTACCATTGAAAAGTACTTAAATTACTAAGTACAAAACTGTTATTTCGAAAATTAAAATAAATTCAAATTGTAATTTACAGGATTTCGCAAATTAACTAGTATCAAAGCCAAATGGGGGCTCTTATTGTGGAACGGATAGACTATAAACAATCAATTCACGCACGCTACACACAATTATTTCTACTACATTCATCAGATACACTTCACACAACTCTAAATATCAACAATTAACAACAGAAAAAAGAAATAGTACAATTGATAGTAATGTTTTATGACAATACCTGCTTCAACTGACCACGTCGCTTAGATAACAAAACAATCTGATCATTGAGGGTTTTCCAAGCACGAGCTTCAAAGCAAAGTCGCAAAATATCAGTCGCAGCCTTCTTCGTTCCAGCCACATCGCCGTTGAGTCTCATCTGCTTCTCCACATTCAACAGCGTCTCAATTTGCGCCTCCAAATTACCTCCTCCTTCCTGTAATTAATGTTTTAGCATGAACAAATAATCGACAGGTAGAGTTTGAGATCTGAATAAAAGGGACAGAAATTTACCATCTTGAATTCGAAAATGAGATTCGAACTGGGAAATCGAAGCAGTAGTTCTGATAAGATAGTAACTTGGGGAGATCACAGTTTGATATTATGAAACCCTAGGAGAGAGAAAAGAGAGAATTGAGTCAAAATAAGAGAGCTAAGAAACCCTTCTCTCTCGTTGTTCGATTGGGATTCTTCACGTACAAGAAGGGTTTGCTTCTAATTACGAATATACCACCCAGGCTATTTATATTTTGTTTATATTAGTTTAATATTTTTTTAAGTTTTTTTTTTCCCTTCCCAAACATCACTTTTTAGCCTTAATTATTTCAGAAACATCTGACATTTAAAAATGAAGTACTATCTCAGTTCTATATTAAGTGTCGTTTTAGTTTCATACACATGAATTAAAAAAATCATTTAATATTAACATTTAATAATTAAAATTTGTATGAAATTCCATCACTACCCCTTCATGAGAAGTTGAAAACTATTAATACAAGAAAGAAAATTTCTTGGGACAACGAGATAAGTTAGGAATGATATGAAAAAATAAATAATTTATTCTCTTAGAAAGTTGTAAACGACAAATAAATTGAAACAAATTTTTTCTTTATTTAATCTCACCTTCCTCCTTATCGTTACAATCTCTTTATCTTTAAAAGAATGCCTAATAAATATTTTTTTTAGGCATATTAAGAAAATTTAAATTAAAGAGAAATTAGAGAATAAAATAAATTTCAATGTTATTTATAATGGACCCAACATAATAAATACTAGTCTTTTTAAACTAGAGAACCTTAGGGTAAATTAATCCTTTTAACATGTTTAGTATAAATTGATGTGCATTTAAACATTTTTTGGTGAACAAAATATATTATACCTGAGAACATTCTTTTGAGGACGAAGGGAATAAAACTTTGATAACCCGTGCTTTTGTAAAAATGACTTATCAATTAATAGTATTATATTTTGTATTTTTTTTATATGCAATGTTACATATTTTGCATTATATTATGTATTTTTTAGATATAATGTTATATATTTTGGTTCATATGACAATCTCACTTTATAAAAATTAATAAATTATTTGTTTTCATCTCGTTTGTTTGATAAACAAGAAACATGTGACAAAAGGGGTATAGATACAATTAAATTGGTAAAAATAATAAATCGTGAGTAGATGATTGAGGTTTGATTGTACATTAAAGCCCTGTTCGGGAAGAACTTATAAGTTGATCAAATCAATTTATAAGTTCTTTTTCACTATTAAAGTATTTGACAATCACTTATTTTTTGATTTATAAGTTGAGTTTTAAGCCAAAAAAATAAGTAACTATTTATGACTTATTTAATATAAGTCATTTTTAAAATAAGTTAGTTTGATCAAATATAATATTTATTTTGTCTCTATTCTATTAATGTTCTTTTAAATAATCTTTACATTTATTTTAACTTATAATCATATAAGCAGAACACCTTCTACTTACTGCACAACGCTGTGCATTACGTTCATTACTTTCATACTCAGATTCATGCTAGACTCTCTCTTTCGGGATAGGGTTATATTAGCATGTCTATAGTAAAGTCACATGACACTTGACACCCCAGGAGTTTAGTCCTTTCAATTTTCCAACATAATGAATTCATACAATACAATTATGAATTTGAGAAATTTTAATAAATGAATCTCTGACAAACAAAAATATATTAAAAAATATTGAGCAATTGAGTAACAAAAAAAACTTTGCACTGCTGAGTCGACTTGTGATCAGATAAAATGATTCGGTCTTTGTCTTGTTATATTTTGACATATTTTATAATTGATGATTGGCATATTCTTTCTCATAAATAATCTTATAAATAAAATAATAGTCAATGAATTTTTCAAGATTAATTCAATTATTAAAAATTACTTATAGGTATTAAGCTACTATAAGTATGTATAAATAGTCTAATTTTATATAACATAATTACAAACAAATATAAAATACAAGCTCATTTTGTTGTTGTTTTTAAATTTTTAATTTATAGCTAAGTATTAAAAAGAAGATTTCTTGTGATACGGTTTTTAAAATAAATCAATGAAAATTAAGTGTGCATACTTTCGAATTATTATCACTATAGTACATTAGATGGATGTTATAAAAGCGAAAAGACAATAAAGCCACAAATATAAATTAATTATACTTTGGACTAGCAAATGATTGAACTTTAAGCCAAATTCATTTAACAAATAAATTTAGAATTTATATTGAAATTCAATTAATTTATAAACAAAGAGAGTCTGTGTAACACTCTAGTCTCACATCATAATATGTGAAATATTTGAATGTATATATAAAAACGTAAACTGTTATAATTAATACTTTCCGTTATGACCTTATAAGTGAGTCTATGGTGGGCTAAAATAATATAAAAAGATATTATTGAGACAACGCATTGGGTCTTATTGATTCGAACTTGAGATTTGAATCGGGTTGTTATATATAGTATTAGAATCAACTCTCAAAAGCTCAGGTTGGGTTACCGAAGGTGGCGACACAAAGGCAGGACTGGTAGACCGCTTCTATTATTCCACATTAGCTAAATAAATAAAGGTATTGTTTGTTTACTATTGAATGAATCTAAATAAGTCTGAATCTGAACGAATAAGTCATTCAGACCGTTTGTTTAACAATTTTTAAACTCTGAATGTGTCTGAACGATTCATCCAAAAATTTGTGACTGATTGAGTAAGAAATAGTGTTGAATGATATTTTTACTTACATTTTATCATAGACAATTAAAATTTACATTCAATATCCATCTTGATTACTATTGTAAACAAAATTTGTTATGTACAAATTCTTTTTGATTTTTGTTTAACAAAAAATTGGATAACCAATTTAATGAATGTTGTTGTAGTTTTTTGTTTTGGCTTTATGTACCATAGAATGTTATTAATATTTTTTTGTGTTTTATTCCTAAAATTATATTTTTAATAATATTCTTCATCAAATTTTATTCAAAAGTTTATATTTAATTTTTCTTAAATAACATTATTTATTTATAATTATATAATAAATTTGTTCATAACAATTCAGAAGGTTAAAATAAGATAATACACATATTCAGATATTTTAGATAGACAATTATCAAACACATCGTTTTATTCCATATTTAGATATTCTACTTCATTCAACTCGTTCAGATTTTCTTATATATTCAGAATTTTTCATTCAATTTTATCAAATAACCCTAAAGATCTGGATTATGTTTTAGTGGGTTAAAATAACTCAAGAAAATATTATTGAGACAGAACATTAGACCTTTTTATGGTATGATTTGATTCGGACGAGTTTGTAATACCCCAATCCTTTTAAATGAGCTTGTGGTGGACTAATATGACCCTAGGAGATATTATTCAAACAAAACATTGGGTCTTGTTATATTATCATTTGATTCAGACTCAGAATTTAACCCGAGTTATTACAATCCGAGTCGTGTTTATCTTTTAGTTGAGCCGAAATTTGTTTCGATTAGTTGACAAATTTTATTTAATAACAACTTATAAAATTAAGGATGTATAGTAAGTATTTAAAAGACAATATTTTATATTCTCAGAAAAGACGGTATTATATCACTAACTTCTTACGTATTACTCCCTCCGTCCTTTAATTAACTTTTTTATGGTTAAAATAACTAATTTTAAAATTAATAATTAAAATTTTGAAATTAAATAAGTTTTCTTTAATAGGATATTTGAAGTATTTTTTTAATGATAATAATTTTATACTTATATCTAATAAACTTAAGAATAAATTTTGATTCTAAATACAGTGAATTTGACTATAAAAAATTAATTAAAATAAATAAAACTGGACGGAGGGTCAAGGGCGTACTACATAATATCAAACCTCGAGCTCAAATATGGTTCATTTACGTAAGACTCGGTTGAAATTTCAAATCGAACTCAATTGAGTAGAATACAACAAACTATTCATAAATAGTTAATTCATTTGCAACTCCAGTTCTACCCATCATAACAATTATCTTTAGGATTGTGTTTTTATGGTTGTTGCAGTTAGTGATGGCCATACTCCATTGTTGTTGTTTAAGACTTTTTTATAAAGATTTGCACGCTATATATATATATATATATATATTATAATTTCAAATGCCACACATTGTCACACTAACTATATTTCAAATTGAATGTAAGAGTATTATATTTAGCAAATAAAATAAATTTTAAAAAAATGTATGAGTGTGTGTGTGTATATATATATATATATATATATTATAATTTCAAATGCCACACATTGTCACACTAACTATATTTCAAATTGAATGTAGGAGTATTATATTTAGCAAATAAAATAAATTTAAAAAAAAATGTAGGAGTATTATAGTATTATGTTGCGTAATGTCACTATGGAGCGTAACTTCTGTTCGGGTTATGGCAAAGAAATAGATGGAGTTGGGACACTAGTCAAACTTTGTAACAAATTGTAGCGAGGAACTTCTTTTTGATTCCCTATCTTTGCCAGAAGTTAAATAAATTGTAGTGAGGAACTTCTTTTTGATTTCCCATCTTTGCTAAAAGTTAATTGTAGAGTATTTATTTTTAAACTTTGTAATAAATTGTAGTAACCTCCTTCTGTTTCTCTAGCTTTGCTAGATGCACCAAAAAACATCTTCATATTTTAGCCAATTCAGTTCAATTCAAAAAAATAAAAATTTCAATGTCGAGACAATAAAAAATAACATAAAATTCATGATTTGCCATTATTTTTATTAACATTTCTAACATCTATTACTAGATTCTAAATCATATTGGGGTACATTTTAAAAAATAGATTATCATTTAGAACTTAATGAGTACTGAAAAGATTGGTTCATGTGACCTTTAAATCGAAAATTCAGAGGCAAACTAATAAGCACATTCAATTAGTGAATTTACAACCAAAAATAAAAAATAATTTCATGTTAGTAGAAGAGAAAAAGGAGTATATAAAAACTTGTCTTCTACAAGAGAAATACTAATTAACATCATTGCTATCTTAGAAACCCAACAGGCACGTAATTGGATTCAAGAATCATCTTACATGGAATACATAAAAGAAAAAAAAATCACATTATTCCTAGTTCTGACTATTATATAGATTGGAAGCAAGTGGTAAAAGAATTAAACCAAAACAGCTGAGCATATCCAATTCTTTTCCCCTCGAACCCTGCTAGATAAATAAACAACCTTGTTGCAAGAAACACAAAATATAAACGAAATTGTTACTGTAAAACAAACGAGGAGCTACTGAGACAAGAATATGCAAATTCAAGTAGTTTCAGACATCCAAGGAAGGAATGAAGCAGCACTAGCTCTCAAGCCTGGCGAAGGCGAAAGCTCTTAGGCGGCCACTGCGAATGTTTCTGAGAAACAAGCCTTAGAATTTATCATCATCAACAATAATTCTTTTAACACAACAACTACCAAGAGCAGAATTGAAATTGAAATTATAATATAGTTATACTCACTAAATAATGGAAAATTATAATAAAAGTAGAGAGTCTCAGACATCCAAGGAAGGATAAAGCAGCATAATCTCTCAAGCCTGGCGAAGGCGAAAGATCTTAGGCGGCCACTGCGAATGTTTCTGAGAAACAAGCCTTAGAATTTATCATCATCCACAATAATTCTTTTAACACAACCACTACCAAGAGCAGAATTGAAATTATAATATAGTTATACGCACTAAATAATGGAAAATTATAATAAAAGTAGAGTCTCAGACATCCAAGGAAGGATAAAGCAGCATAATCTCTCAAGCCTGGCGAAGGCGAAAGATCTTAGGCGGCCACTGCGAATGTTTCTGAGAAACAAGCCTTAGAATTTATCATCATCCACAATAATTCTTTTAACACAACAACTACCAAGAGCAGAATTGAAATTATAATATAGTTATACGCACTAAATAATGGAAAATTATAATAAAAGTAGAGTCTCAGACATCCAAGGAAGGATAAAGCAGCATAATCTCTCAAGCCTGGCGAAGGCGAAAGATCTTAGGCGGCCACTGCGAATGTTTCTGAGAAACAAGCCTTAGAATTTATCATCATCAACAATAATTCTTTTAACACAACAACTACCAAGAGCAGAATTGAAATTATAATATAGTTATACGCACTAAATAATGGAAAATTATAATAAAAGTAGTCTCAGACATCCAAGGAAGGATAAAGCAGCATAATCTCTCAAGCCTGGCAAAGGCGAAAGATCTTAGGCGGCCACTGCGAATGTTTCTGAGAAACAAGCCTTAGAATTTATCATCATCAACAATAATTCTTTTAACACAACAACTACCAAGAGCAGAATTGAAATTGAAATTATAATATAGTTATACTCACTAAATAATGGAAAATTATAATAAAAGTAGAGAGTCTCAGACATCCAAGGAAGGATAAAGCAGCATAATCTCTCAAGCCTGGCGAAGGCGAAAGATCTTAGGCGGCCACTGCGAATGTTTCTGAGAAACAAGCCTTAGGATTTATCATCATTGGCAAATAATAATTGAACAGCAAAAAAAATTAGCACAATACGACAAAAATAGACAACCCAAAGATATACAATTAAATTTTGATGTGGGCATTCAAAATTTCATAGAAAATAAAGATACATTCTTTACACCTTGCATAACAAAGATTATAATTTCCATAATGCAAATAATGTAAAAGCACAGTGTGATGTTATCAATAAATATGAACATACATAAACATATGCAACATAGATCATTAACATTCCAAATGTACATACAAAACAATGCAAAGTAAAAATAAAAGAATAAAATCTCAGACATCCAAGGAAGGATAAAGCAGCATAATCTCTCAAGCCTGGCGAAGGCGAAAGATCTCAGGCGGCCACTGCGAATGTTTCTGAGAAACAAGCCTTAGAATTTATCATCATTGACAATTATTAAAATCATAACTTTACACAAACATTCACCATATTTCAATTAAGAAATTTAATAAAAATGGCAATTGGGTTTTTAAAGTAGTGATTTTTTTTAATAAAACAAAATGTTCCACCCACAAATGATCAGCAATACATAAAATTTAGCAAAGCTGACAAAGTGAAAAGGATGGAAATATTGCAATTTCAGGGATTTTGTTTATCCCTGAAGCAATTAAAATCATGCCAAAGGGGCAAACAATCCCCTGTTTCTAAATAAACAAATAAAGCTACCATTTTTATGAATAAAAAGACACAAGCAGATATAAATCTCAGACATCCAAGGAAGGAAAAAAAGCAGCAATATCTCTCAAGCCTGGCGAAGGCGACAAATATCAGCCGGCCACTGCGAATGGTTCTTAGAGACAAGCTGACCCATTACAGAAAAACCTTTGATTCGATCAAATCAGTCACAAAAACGAACAAATACAAAAATATATTGAAATTTTAGAATGGTAGATTACAGCAGGTTGTGCTGGAGGGAGAGGTAGACAAGCGATGCTTATATAGAGATGAGGGTTAGGGTTTTTAGGGTTTAAGTGGGCGAACTGCGATGATGCAAGTTTTCTTGGGCAAACGAACCGGTAACCCGAACCCCTCCGAGTCCAGCCCATCAGTTAAATACTTAAATTGGGGTACACATTTCAAATATGGCCATCCCTAAATTTAGACAAAATAGCAGTTGATACCTGTATATTTTATGAACTTACAATGACCACCCAAAATATAAAATGTACCCCATTTAGATTTTTTTTTCCTAATGTATTATGTTACTCTCTCCATTTAAAACTAAAAACATATACTTCCTCTATTTCAAATTATAAAATTAATATTAATTTTTTAAAAGTCAATTTTAAATATTTTTAAACTCAAATTTGACTTGATTCATTTAAGTTTTAAGTCCTGCTATACTTACAAAGAACTCTTACACAAATTAATTTACAAAATGATGTGTCAAAGTGTAATTAGTTGATGATTCACCGTACATGGGTGAGTCCGGTGATTGTAACCAACCAAAGTCATATACATCATTTTGTATCTTCTTTTTGTAACAATTTTTTAGTAACCGTAGTATTGTTGTTTAAGTTTTTATAACAATAAATCTTATAACTATTAGTACTTTTTAGGCAGTTTATGATATTTATTATTATATTGACATGAATTAAATAAATTCATGTCAATTTTGAATTTAAAAATATTTAAAATTGACTTTTAAAAAGTCAGTATTAATCTTATAATTTGAAACGGATGAAGTATTTTTAATTCATTCTAAATTGATAAATAAAATTTTTAATTTCAAATTATAGGTGACAAAGTTATTAACATGCCTCTATTTATGTTATAGCAGACGAAGTCTTGTCATGTAACTATTATTATATTTACGACTAATATTATAGTTAGTGTTAAAAGAATTTTAAGATTAATCTTGAATAATTTATCTAAGTTTACTCCAAATTAATTATAAAGTGATTTTGATTCTTCTTCAACAATTTATTGTACAAATGCAAATAACATGCAAAAATTTGGAAACATGTAAATTGTTATTTGGTTTAACGTTGTGGAGCATTATTGTTATAGTGTTGTAAAATAATTAAATTTAAGTCATTAAAATATACTTATATTACACCATTACAATCATGGTTATTCACAACCTTAAATCAAATATAAATTTATATATTTTCATATTTTTGCATTTAATCTTAAATTCAATATATATTTTTATATTTTTACATACTCTTTATCATCTTATAGTTTAATTGTCAAAGTGAAAATTAAAATTACTTATATTTAAAATAACCTTGATTATTAGAAACCTTAATTAACTCGAGTTGAAGATTTGATCAAATATATCTTAGAAACCCTTTACTTTCACCTCTATATTAATTAACTCAAGTTGAAGATTTGATCAAATTTTAATTATTTTCAGAAGACACAGAATGTGAGAGATATTTCACGCTCTTACATGATGCATCATTTCATAATAATAATTTTTATAAAAATTATAAAAATATTTTTTTATACATAACATATGAAATATATTCAATTATACAAAATAACGTCATTTTGAAAGCTACCTCAAACACCTCCATTCTTGTCTTATTTTTATTACTCAAGTCCAATTGTAAAAAGAATCAAAGTTCGTAATTTTTATTTTCATACGGTCTGTTTCTGAGTTTTAAAATGGTCAAAAAAGAAAAAGAAATGGACGGAAAATTTAAATTTTCTTTCCAATTCCTATGTTTCTGAGTTTTTTAATAAACGGAAAAGAAAAAAAATGGATAGAAAACTTGGCCACTTTTCCTGCCAAAGTTTTCCGTCCAAAATTGGCATGATTTGGACGGAAAATAAATTGGAATAAGTAATATTTTTATAATTCCTATATTATTCTCAACTTTCAATATAATAAATTTTAAATTACAACTCATGTCCCCAATTTGTCTTTATCTACTAAACTTAACGTCTTTCCTTCTTTCTCTCTCCCCTGTATAAGCAAATCAGATTCATTAGTGGATCAATTACCTTTATCTTTTCTAGTAAATAACTAAGTACTTTACATGCAACTATGTAAGTGTTCTTCACAGCACTGAAATATAGATTTTAATTTTCTTCATTAGTGAATCTTCGTTAAAAAAAACTTGGCAGACTACTACTGTGAAAAGAAATGAGATTTTATTGATTCTTTTTTTCCTAGTAAATGAGATTCTTCAGATAATATTATTTTAAGCCGTGTTATATACTAATTCTAAAATAGTAAACTCTTTTTATTTTATTTTATTTGTTAATTGTCAAATAAGATACTAAAGAATCATTTCTTCCAGATTTTTTCAATAAAATAGCTGCAATTTATTCCTTACTAGCATGAAGACTTTAAAGTCTTGTTCAATCAACTCAGATATTTTTTTCGATCTCTAGACTCCCATATTTATTAGTCAAATTTCAAATTGTAAATTGTTATTGATCGATGTTTAAGCAAGT
The DNA here is from genome assembly GCA_034770075.1 of Aralia elata. NCBI lineage: Eukaryota > Viridiplantae > Streptophyta > Magnoliopsida > Apiales > Araliaceae > Aralia > Aralia elata. Next base: position 23,750,582 of record CM068378.1, on the reverse strand, counting down.
AAATCACATGTTTTCTCTTTTAACTTTAGTTAATAGTATCTCTTCCATTTTTTTATATAAAAAAGTCTTATTTCATAATTTAGAAAATTTAATAATATATTTTTTTTAATTTTATGTTCGTTGATAAACGTAAATGAATTGTTATTTTATATTTCTATAAAAATAAATAAAACTCTTTTTCTCTCGAACAAAGAAAAAGAAATTAAATTAAATTCTCTTTATGGAACAAATGTGGTATCTTCTTTTCCCATTTAATACAGATTATGTTTGATGACTTTTGGATATGGTATGTCAATGACTTTGTAGAAGTAGTTTTTGTTTAACATTTATTTGGATATTTGTGTTTGATTATGGAATTTTTTCTTTGGTTAAATTTATCTTGCATATTTTTATTCATGGTTCAATGGTTATAATTAATAGAATGGTAAATTTATAAAAGTGATATTTTTCTTTTCTTTTCATTTGAACTCAAAAACGCAAGAAAAGAATTTTTTTAAATTTTCTATTATTTTCTATTAAAAATTGAAAAACGACACAAAGAAAAACTTCAAGTTTTCTATTCTTTTCTTTTATGTTCTAATTTAAGTTTTCTAATTTTTTTTTTGGTCCAAAACTCAGAAACAGAGAGTAACAAAAGTCTTTTATCTAATTACGAACATATCAATATTTGGCAAAACAAGGTCAGGGCTGAGGAGTTGGAGATCGTAAAACCGGGTTGCTGTCAGGCCGCTAGAGTTAGCCGCTCTCTGTTCAGCCTATTTACCAAAAACGAAGAACTGAAGAAAGAGAAAGAGAAAGAGAAAGAATCAAGACCTTTATCTATTTCTAATATGATTGTATGTCCTCCAAAACTTCACTAAACCCGTCATTATTTATTTAAACAAACTCAAACCCATTAGAATTACTGAGTGCTTGAAGAATCCCACTATAGTGTATACAATGAAAAATCAAGGGGAGATTAATATTCAATCAATAATCAACACTTTCAACCAGGGGTTTAGAATCTTGTCTCATGTGCAGCACTTGGGTTCAGCTTCTGGGCTTAAGGTATCTGTGGCCAGCATATTGGGTGTTGCTGGCATAATCTTGGTTTTAAGAGATGCTAAAGCTAGAAGCTTTAGGGCCTTACCTTGGTCATCTGATAAAATTAGTTTTTCAGAGGAGTTTTGGGTGGTACCGGGATTGCGAAATATTGGAAATAATTGTTTTTTGAATGTAATTTTACAGGTATTGCTTTATTTGAACGATTGGGTGCCTTTTATTTTGCTTTATTGTGGTTGTTTTGACGAGCTATTACCAAAATTTGTAGTAATTTTATTTGGTTCAATTTTTTTTAGGCTCTGGCAAGCTGTTCTAGTTTTCGAAGTTTCCTTCGAAAGAGATTGGAGGAATTTGAATATTTGGAATTTGAGGAATTGGTGGAGGGTATGCCGCTTGCTGTTTCCTTGGATTCTCTATTGGAAGGTAGTGTGAGAATTACTGATATGTTAATTGTTTGTTGGTAAAACAATAAGTTTTGAAGAAAACACACAGAGTTACACAATGCACATGGATACAGGGGGATAGCCCAGCTATAAAGTAAACTTTTACTAACAAAACAAATTAATGCTCTCTCTACAAGAGCAAATATACTGTAATTATCTGTCGCAAAGACTTCCTAGCTATCCTGTCCAGGACATAGAACTTAGTTTGAATTAGATCTTCAATATCCTTTACACTGTGTTTGTGAGTTTGGAGAGAGAAATAGAAGAATTTAAAATTTATGAGAGTAAAGAGAGTGGTGTTTGTGAGTTTTGGAAATTTTAACTTAATATAGTACATTATTGTTTTACCTTATGAGAAGAACTATTATAAAGATAGTTCAGGTATTTTAATAAGTCATCTAAGTTTTTAATAAACTTCCTTCCAAATCTTCCAAGTTTGGGAGGAAATTTTTGGAGACTTTTTTTTTTTAAACCTCTCACCTTCTCTTTTCTTCTCTCTCCTAATAAAACTCACAAACAAGACTTTTGACCTCTTCCCTAAATCTCCCTCCTTTCTTTTCTCTCCTTTTTAAACTCACCAACGCAGTGTTAGGACCTCCTGCTTGCCCTTGTGGGCTTGCTTTAGAATTCTTCTAATTCTTTCAAGCCATGTCACAGTGATGGTAATTGTAATTCTCTTAACTTTATTCAAGAAGTTTGTCCATCTGAGTTATTAATGTCAATGCTTCTTTCCATGGACTTGCTGGCAGCACGGTTTTCGTTAAACACCTTATCATTATAGTTTTCCAAATTATGTCGTCACTAAAGAATGGAGTTTCACTTGTTTCAGGAACAACATTGTTACATAAGAATCAGTGATATGCCTGAATAGTCCTGCATTCTTTGGCTTATCTATGGAAAATAGCTTTTCTTTGAATAAAGGCCTTGTAAAAAATATCATTTTTATATGTTGTCTAAATGTTACCTAGAAAGAGGTTTGATGTGGTACGTAGAACGAAATGGTAAAGGAAAACGTAACTTCGTGGTACGAAGTGCGGTAGAAGTAAATTTCTTCGAATTGCATATTTAGTACGAAATACGTATATTTGGAACAAGGTAAACTGAGAATGGCTTTCTAAAAATATAACCAAAATTAGTGGATATGTAGTTAAAACTGGTTGAGTTCTTTTTAAGCATAGTGTTAGAACAAGCGTATTTTCAATGATATTACGTCATGTGATGACTTACTTGACAGCCAGAAGGCACTCATTTGGTTGCCTTAGTTGGCATTCCCCATAATCTTCTTTTATATATTAGGTTTTCTAATAGAGTTTTATAGATTTACTCATGTGATTATTATACTTTACAAAAATATTCTAGATATTTTAGAGGATGATTATGGATAGTCATTCATAGCCTTCTACTAGATTTGATTTTATCCATTGGTTGTATGGCCCACGGGCTATATAAGAGGATGCTCCTCTTTTATAAATCATAAAGTAAAGTTGTAATTATTTTTTGTGCAATAGTAGTTTATGTAAATAGGGGGGAAATTGTACATTTGATGTTTTGGAATGAAAATGTACTATGTTTTGGAACGATCTTACCAAAATGTAATTCGCTACTAAGCTGAACTAGAGATATATACCCCATTAGGAATAAGAAATCAATCTTACATTGATAGAACTAGCAACATTTTAAATGAATTTGTCACTAAACTACTCTTGCACAAGGCCTAGTCTTTTAAAGAAAGAATTAGAAATTTCTAATTAGAATCAAGCTTTTGTACCATTTGCAATCTCGTTTTTTATCCTTGGCATAACAACCCTCTTGAATTTTAGTTGCAAGCCCATGATGAGTGTTTGTTGCTCATCATGAACATATGACACTTATTTACGGATTAGGATCCCCTTTATTACACCTATCCTCCAATTTTCCCTAATACACAATTAGCGACAAAATAAAATTCATCGCAAATAACTAACGAGATGATAAAATTCGTCGCAAACAATTATGTTGCTGAAAGTGTCGTTAAATGTAATATTAGTGTCGCTAAATGTGTATTGGAGGAAATTAGAGAATATGTGTAATGGAGGGGATCCGAATCCTCTATTTACACAAAGAGTCTATTTTCTAAGCCAAATCCCATAGAATCATTGTCATATTAACATTTGTCGCGTTCTTACAAATTTTCAAAACCAAGGGCTTTGTTTTAGGTAGGCAGACCTCTTCCAAAGCAACTTTGGCTCCATAAATCTTCATTTCGGTAACAGTCTATATAAAGGGCCTTAACATACCAATGTCTGTATGGCTTTAGAGCACAAAGGTAACCAATTGAAGCCTAGATCTCAAGGATCTAACTCTCCAAGTTTTCATTTTGCTCATGCTTTGATCACAAAGAGCCTTACTGTTGATCAATTTCAACCTAGTAAGGGGAACACCCAAATATTTTACATGTAGGTCTCTTATATTCATTTCCACTTTTAGCACACCACAATAAACAGATTGTGAGCAAAATATACATGTGAAATCCTTTATTTACTCATTGAGGACTGTATGTAAAGCTGACATGTGAAATGAAATTGGCAAAATATACCAGAGAAAAATTCCATTGCAAAAATAATAAATAAGGGGAGAACATCTGGTTCAAGACTTTTGCCCCATGAAAATACCGTTCCAACATGCCATGTTTGTGGTTATTGTCTCTACACACTCGGAAAGTTTATATTAGCAACCATATTCCTTGAGTAGTCCAATGTAACGAATCATATACTTTCATCAAATCAATGTTTAAGGCACATCTAGGTTGTCTTGATCTTTATAGTGATTCTTAAGTCCTAATTAGCTCCTGCGTTAGCAAAATATTGTCTATAATTGCTCTTCTCCGCACAGACAAAATGCTGCTCACAGCCATAGTACTAAACTTAAATCTATGCACTAAGACTTTAGAAATTCATTTGGAGATTAGATTGCAGCATGATGAAGGCATTGAATCCTTTTGTCGTGTTTAATTAGATACCTTAACAACAATTAGAATTTTTTCATTGCTCAGTATTGCTTTCTTATTTTGAATTATAGTGACAATGTGATCCCTACCATATTCCTCTTTTTGCATCCTTTTTATCGTAAATGAACTGGGTGACATTTGTATTCCAGTGTGACTGGTTGTGGTGTTGAGAGTTGTCTTATATAATTCGTAATTAATATTTATGAAAATATAAATTCGTGATTAATTTTATATTGATGATAAGACCCAAGTTTTTATATGACTTGATATCATCATTTTTTGGTTGTATTTTTAATCCCAAGGTGAATGTAAATATGAATATGAATTTACAAGCTGTTTCCTACCATTTGATGTTAACATAGTAGCTTGAAGTGTGAAGCCCTCAACTCTCTCTCTCTCTCTCCCTCTCTACCTCTCTAACAAAGTTTATTCTTTTATAAAAAAGACCCTTAATCATTGTTATTAGTTTGCATTTTCCAACAAGATAGATCTATTTATATTTAAATCATGATCATGAGCAAGTGCATAAATATACTCCTGAAAGATAAGTGGATATAAGAAGTAGTGTTGTTGAGATCTATCTAGCTCTAAATATCTTTGGTAATATCTCTTAAGTTTATATCATCCTGTTATGACTTCTTACTATATTAGTAGTAGTAGTAGTAGGTTCTCTAAAGTAGTTAGTACTTAATATCTAAACAATCTGCCATGTTGGCAATGCACTTCAAGAAATTTGTATGTGCTGTATAGAAAAAATTATTTCAAGATGACTCAAATGTGAAAGGGTCTCCTGTAAAGAAAAATATGTTGAAATAATGACATTATTGAAATTTAATGCTGTATCAGACAGTCTTATGTTTCACTGCATGCTGTTCTTGTTTTTATATGTAAGCACAATAGTTAAAATCGTCCCAACTATTTATTAAGATGCGAGAAAAGTGCCTGATTAATCTCTTGCAGAATCATATCACCAATATGCTAATGACAATAGTTCAAATGAAATAACTGTTTATTACAGTACTTGATCATCTGATAAGATAGTTATGTACTCCCTCCGTTCCACAAAATGAGTCGCATTTGAGTTTGATCCTAGTTACTTTCCGAAATTTCAAGATTATGATGCGAATTTATACTCATTAACCTCAGTATCTGTTAACTGATCTATGATCATAGTTTTAGGTGTCATTCAATACTTAAGATATTGTACATGCTTTTAAGTCAAATTTGTATAGATTGAACAGTAATTCAACACTGCTGTCACTTGAACTTATTCAGCTATACATGTGTGTTGCTTGATTGTACCATCTTAATTCTTAGTGAAGCTTGTGTCAAACTTGACTTGTATTTTGATGGTCCATACTTAGATTTTTATTCCCCTTTTCGTTCATGAAGAATTATGTACTCCCCGGCAGGGAAGAGAGGTGCTGAGTCCTCGAGAGGTGATGATTGCAGTTGATCACTATAATCATAATTTCAACCTAACTAACCAGCAGGTGAATTATTTTGATCAATAACTTGAATCATTTTGATATATTATGGGCTGTTGTTTAACTTGTATAGCTGTCTGTGTGTAGGATGCTGAAGAAGCATTATTTCACATATTATCTTCTTTAAGGGAAGAACTTGCAGAATTGTATGTCTCAAATCACGGATCTCTAGCAGATGCAACTGCCTTGGCTAATTGTAGGATTGTTAGTTTAGAGAGGAGGGTGGCCCAAACTGAGCATCAAAGATGGCAGCAAACTATCCTTGGGCCTTTTGATGGGATTCTTGGCAGCATTTTAACTTGCCACAGCTGTTCAATTCAGGTTGAATGGTACTCGTAAGAATATTTCTGATAGTTAATGATTATCTAAATTGTGATAGGTCTTGCTGTCCATTGCTTTATACACAAATCTTTGCTTCGTGCCTGTGCAATTTTTAAAATACTGCAAACTAGTTTATATGCTTGAAAGGGGGGTTAGGCTTAGATTGGCGATTGAATCAAGAGTACCTTAGAAAGAATCAATTGAAATCCTATCACTTTATCCTCAACTCTTAGAATCTGTTTGAATATGTTGTATCACATCGTTAATACTCATCTTACTCTTAGAATCTGTTTGAATATGTTGTATTATTTCACACATTACTTTGTTCATTTGCAGATTTCACTGGATTTTCAGTACTTCCATAGTCTGCACCTCTCGTTGGTATGTTTATACAAATTCGTCCGTATCTTGTATAAACCTCTTCTTGTTTCCATCTTCATGTTCTAAAGGTGATATAGGTTCTTTCTTTCTGTCTTCCATGTAATTCTAGATGGCTGGATCTTCTGTGGAAGGTTGCCTAAAGCATTTCTTTGCTGCAGAAAAACTTGAACATTACTACTGCAGCAGCTGTTGGCATATTGCTGCAATAAAGTATTTATCTACAACTAATGAAAATGAGGTAATTATTAATAACTGAGTGTTAATTACTCCAAAATATGAACTTCAGGTTACTTGACAAAACCCAACTTATGGCTAAGACTTGGCTCTCCATATGTTGATTCTTCTAGTCATTTACTTCATTTAACCCATTAATTTGATTACTTATTTTTCTTTCTTTCAAGTACTTTATCTAATTATTAAGTTCTAATTGTTTTCTGGAGCTCTATGTTTTACTTGGTTTGGGTGCTCTCTTGTCAGGCAGATGCAGTAAAACTTAGGAACTGTAGCAAGCAAGATTCTTGCGACTGCAGAAATCTTTCTCGTCTTGGAGCCTTACCATGGTCAAATAACTTTTCACGAACTTTCAAGCAACTAAACATTGCACGTTGTCCAAAGGTTTGGCCATATGCACAATAACCATTTTTTTTCATTTCTAAGCACCCGAACGTGTAACAGAGTTCAATTATTTAAAGGGGTGAGGAAGTTTATGGTTATTAATTTTCCAATAGGGTTTATTGGAGAGGACCAGATGTCCACAGTATATCAAGGTCAATAACCAAGGATTCCGAAATTTGATTTTGAAATCTCATGCTCAAATCATCAACCACAAGATTAGAAGCTTAGGTGCAAAACTTTTGGGGGAAAGGAATAAATGCTAAGGTGGACTTGGGTTTATACTTTATAATGATCTCCTTGGGTCTTATAGAGTTGAACTACATTGTTTACTGGCACTTGTTTTTGTTGCTCGCCTTTTGATAGGTCACCTATCTGGAAAGAAAGCAAAACCTCTTACCTGAATGCCGTATTTTCTATGTTTTCTATATGTTTCAATTCTTCAATTGAGAGTGTAGTGTCTAATCGCTGTTTCTGGAGTCTATTCATACACACACACACACACACACATATATATATATATATTAGTCCCCATTGCACCAGTTAATATGAGTATATTTTTTGCAGATTCTGTGCCTTCATCTACAACGTGCTTCAGTGAATGTGTTTGGAGAACTCATTAAGTTTCAGGTGCTCTAGTTTCTTCCTTTGTTGGTTCTCTTTGGTTGGGCAAGATATTGACCAATTTTATTTTCTTAAATTTAGAGAAGTTATCTATAGTTTCAATAAATTCTAACAACACTTGCCAACTCTTGTCAACTATCTTATCAGTTATTTGTAGAACTTTACCTTTTTGTTATGGGAATCAGCCATAAAATTTTCTCTTGAAACTCTGTTCAGTGAAGCCTTATTTGCATACATATTGTTATAAATTTACTCACTTTTGTGGATATTTGCACTGCTGATCATTCTTAGGGGCATATTTCTTTTCCGTTGACTTTGAACATGAACTGGTTCATGAATAGTGGAATTGGAATAAAGAGCTGTAAAGAAAATTTGCCAATGTGGCCATCAAAGCAGAACTGTCAGCCTCCCTTCTCATTCTCCAACCACCTTGGTATGCAACCTGATACCAGAAGGTTAAATTACCTATATGGACAAATGGAGAACAATATATTTTCAGAAGCAGTAGCTCCAGAAGAACTTAGACGAACTACATCTGATGTTCTGGGAAACACAAATGTCCAAGTTTCTCAAGGACAACCAAGTTCGTCCAAGACTGGAGGCTGCTCAGAGATCAACTCAGATAACAGCAATACACTTATGCAATCAGATGAGAAGGTTAGTTTAGTGGTTCCAGAGGAATCTGAACAAGTTACATCTGATGTTTTAAGTAACACAAATGTCGAAGATTCCCAAGGACAGCCAAGTATGTCCGAGACTGGAGGCTACTCAGACATCACATCTCATAACACAATTCTGCAATTCAATAATCAGGTAGGTTTAGTGTGAAGGTATTTATTACTATCTTGTGGACCGTGGATGTAGATCTTTCTGCTTCATGTTTCATATATAGTTGTTGAATCCTGTATTTGATCTAACATTACATTGCACAGTTTCCTTGTTCTTATAGTTTTGAAAGTAATGCAATAGATTTACCTTGAGGTTTGTTCCAAGTAACTAATCAAGGTGATTGTCTCAATAACAGACGGACTTGTACCTCTCCGTCCATTATATATTTTTAATTTTTTAGCCTATAGTGACTTAAAAAGTGTTGGTCTTCCCACTGTTTGCTACCAAGCATTATTCAAATTGTTATATTAACCAGAAGAGAGTTTTATATGTACTTTTACAAACATATATTCAGAATCTTCATTTCAATAACTGAAACTTAGCTAGACTATTTCTCATTAAAAATCTAAGCAAACAAATCTTTTAATAACTTTCTAAAAGCATCTAATTTCCTATACTGAATTTCTTAAATGACAATTTCTTGAATAGGTGTCTAAAGGGATTTGCCACACCTATAAACTTTGTATTGTTTCAAGCCTACTTGCATTAGCTTGTAAAATCTTAATCAGCAATCACTGATAAAAATATCATCTCTGTGCTGTTTTGGTCTGCTTGGATATAAATTAGGAGAAGCTTTAGTCATTATAGTCATATTTGAGTTACATTTGCCGTGTCATAAATTTTGTCATTTTAATTGTTTCCTTTCATAATCGATTAATTCTGGGAATTGCAATCCCAAATAATTCCTCATCTTCAATACGACTGGATTGCCTAGTTTTCATCTTTTATTTGTTTGTCTGTGTGTGCTCTAAGGATGAAACCTAGGACCATGTGTACCGATCATCGACTCATTGGGTTTATTGGGCTATTCATTTGCCTTTATTCTTGTATGATAATTACAAGCTTTTTCATCATGGGATATTTCTCCTTGTTTGCTGATAGGTCTACCAAAATGAGAATCCCACAACAAAGCAAATGCAACTAAACGAATGTTTTTGGTTGCTGGATCCTGCAAGGGATATAATCTAGTTTTTCTCGAGTCACCTTCTTTCCTCTATTGTGTCGGTGTGCATGAATAAATTATTTCCCATGATAGATGCTTTTGCTTCTTTAGTAGCGTAGCACGTCTTTATATGCCAAATGCAAGTCTTGTTCATTGCATGTTAATACATTTTGCTTTAAAATTAGGTCAAGTTTTGCGTGATCTTATAATTCTTTTGCTTGGTGCAGATGGGTGGAACTCGTGATTCGGTGCCTACTGACCTGCATATGTATCGCCTAGTTTCAGTTGTACAACACTTTGGACGATCAGGAAGCGGACATTACACAATTTACAGAAGAGCAAGAGCCATGTTAAAGGATGTCGATCCCAATGAAATACCAGATTCTACTTCAGTTCAGTGGTTTGGTATATCAGATTCTGAAGTATACAGCGTCTCCGAGGAAGATGTTCTTGCTGCTGAGGCTAGCGTGCTTTTCTATGAGAGAATTTCAGAGAGTACTGATAAACTTTTTTAGTACAACCATGATTTCTGGTAGTTCAGCTGTAGTACTCCGGAAATTGATGAAAAAAAGGATCAAATAATCAGTTCTTTAACTGTCTACAAATAAACAAATAGGTAGTCAGACTTGATATGTGAAGCAGAATCCTGGTGTCTTAATTTTTTGGAGCTAGTTACTGGCAGTTATATATTCTGCTTCCTTGTACAAATTCAAAAAGATTTATTTCTCCTTATTCCCTTATACACGTGCAACGGTGCAAATCAATGTTAGACATTTTGTACATGGGACTCATCCATAGCGTCTACTACTCTCTCTCCGTTTTAATTTTACTTTTGATATTAAATGACGGTATATTAAATTTTAAATTGATGTAAATTTATTTAATTTTAGTTGATACAATTATTATAATTATATAGTAGTATATAACTTCATCTCCCACCACAGAAGTTAGCTCACAACTAGCGTCAGGAGTGGACACGGCAGGAGAGCAATTGACCTCATTGGATTTTTAGGAGGTTAATTTTTTAAAATTTTTTTATAGGGTGTTTAGTAAAAATATTAAATTTTGGATTTAAAAAACTTCTGGACTTTGCACGTGCACGATTTTTGGAGAATGATTGTTTAGTGGAGTAATTTATTTTGAACATTGCATCTTTTCAAATAAGGTTATCATGTAATAATTTTAAGCAATAAAAATATTATTGTAAACAATATTTGAACACTATTTAATTTTGTAATTTATTTTTTTTAATTTTTATTTTTGTGTAGGAAATTTTTTCAAATTTAACCCCACTAAACCAATGGATTGGATCTGCCCTAAGCTAGCTTTGAGTATGGATCTTCGTGTGTGTGTGTGTGTATATATTTATTGTAAAATCCATTTTGATGATTTAATTTAATGATGTGCAGTATATAAGGGCATGTTTGCTATACCTGCGGTTCCTTGTCAGTTCAGTTTGTTATAACAGTCGAAGAAATATCTTTCAATGTCCACACAAACAACCCCCCCCACCAAAAAAAGAAGAAGGAAGAAACCTTTCATGCATTGTAGAGGCAGGGAGTAACAGTGGCGTAGTTAGGAAGGGACGTGAGGGGGCCATGGCATCTTCAAAAACCCTACCTCTATCTCTATTCATTTATAATATAGTATATTTTTTTTTGCTAATATTGATATTTGCTCTTTATTGTATAAATATTTTTAGTGGTGGACTCATATTTTGAAAATATAAATTTATTATGTATTATACTTTAAATAATATATAAAATGTATTTTCAACTTTCAATACATTTCAAAGTTTAATAATAATTTTTAAAAGGCAGGTAAATAAGGTTAATATTAAAAAAATTAATCTAGCTTTAAAGTCAAATAACTAAGACTAACATTATGGTTAATATTAGGTGTCTCAAAATTTCTCTCAAATTAGCTTAAATATACATGTTATCATTTTATTGGTATGTAATGAAATTTTTAAGATCAATCCACCATGATATTGAACAAATATAATTATGACATGTATATTTGAAACATATTAAAATAAAATTGAAACTCTTAACATTACTCTAATATTAAAACTCTTTGATATAGATGAATTCATACGTATGTTAAAACTAAAAATATATAAAACTTTGTTTCATGTTTATATATTTTTAATATTACATTAATTATACATTTTAGTCATGCTAAAAAAAAATTCATAAATTTTTCGGCCCCTCCCGCTTGAAATCCTGGCTATGTACCAATAAAGAGAGGCAGGTAATTGAATGGTTGAAGGTATGCTTGCTAGTAATATCTGCATGTGCTTCACAATTGCATTGCCTAGTGCTAGTCATGCCACGCTCATTTTGTTTACACCATTTCTTATATATGAATTAGTCCAATTTCCTAGCTAGCTACGTACCAAATGTAATAGTAATACGTACAACATTCTCAATCAATTATTAATTGTTTAATTCCTCCATTTTAATCATTTTTTTTACTGTATAATGTTTGTGAGTTTTAAAATGTCTGATAAAGAAAAAGAAAATGAGAGAAGTTTAAAAGGTTTTCTTCCAAATGTCATATTGTTTATGAGTATTTTTAAGGAGATAAAGTGAAGGAATAGGTGAAAAATGATCCCTAGTTTTTACCCTAATATTTAATTTCATCTAAACATGAGAATTAAGACTAGTTAGAGAGGTATTTTACATCTTTAAAATTTAATTTATTATTTTTTTAAAATTTCTTCTATATCCACTTAATTTCTCTTTTTGACTCTCACATATACAAAGAAGAAAAGTCACCATCATTCCCTTCTATTTATCATCTCTAGTGATTTTAATTTTTTTCACCTCAACTTTGTCCAAACTAAAAAACACACGCTTGATGTTTTAAAGTCAATTTGAGAGATTAAATTCAAAATTGATATATATGAAGTCATTTAACTTTAGTCGATACGATTATGGATGTTGTAAATTATTTTAAAAAAATATTATTAATTACAAGATTATTATTTTCAATGAATGGGATCAATTTTCAATCCAAAAACATTTTAAATTCACTCAAACAATTAAAATTGCTCTTATATTTTAGAGTAGAGAAAGTATTTATTAACATTTTGTTTTGTGCGTGTGTTTTCGATGAAATTCTATAAAACTTTAGTTTGGTTTAATTAAGCTCAAAACAACTTTTAACTTTTGTCAATTAATAATCTGTTTCTCAACATTTTTAACTCCAATATATTCACAACTTTTTAATTAGTTAATCTGATTAATTACCATATTATCATAATCTACCACTACGACAACGAATATGTCTGCAAATGCTGTTCAACTCACAAATGGATTCTCATGGTAGTCATATTTTACAAGGGGAAAGAAAGAAATTTTAGTTATAGACTAATAAAGCAATAGCATTTCATAACTAAAATAAAAATTGCTAGTGTGTATGTATGTATATGTGTGTGTTGTGTGTGTGTGTGTGTCTATATATATATATAAATATAACCCTTGAGGGATGGTCACATTAAGACATGATAAACTTGGAAAAATTGTTCTATCCATCTTTTATTATGCAGGTCAAGCTACCTGATTAATCAGTCTTAAATGAAAAAAAATAAACAATTTATATCAATTTTTAATAATAAAAAAATGTCACAAAGTGATAATTAACTTCAGAGAAAACCAAAATAAATTAAGCAGCCCGTTCATTTAAGTGTTATTCGTTTAAGGTATATATTAGTTTTAGGAAAATGATATACAAATATTTGACGAAGTTGGATTGCGACCAACGTGGAAGTGTATATTATATGATGGAATAAATTAAAATGAAACTCTTCTTAATTCCTACTTATCTCATGTATGCACATACGTCGCAATCATAATTCGTCTGAAAACTTTTGCAATGTATAACAAAACTCTTATGCTGCGTTCGGATTGAAAGAATGAGATGATTTTAAGTTATTTTAAGTGTATGTTTGGTTGTTATTGGTGGTGGGTGTTGTCATATAATGACAAAATTATAACATATATCCATTCCATTGGAATGAATTTTATTCCACCTTCTCTACATGAAATAAAAAAAACAAAATGATAGAATGAATTTACATTCCATTGGAATGGTTTATCCTCTAAAATGATCATCAACTACACTATTTTTATTTCATTCATTCCTCTATTTCATTCTCTCAATCCAAATGTAACATTAGTTTTATGATATTGGCTTTCATTTTATGTTGAATTCTCTTCTACATTATGAGTCCTTCCATTTTGTTTATTTTGCAGTTAAGGCACTAAAATTTCGATCTTTCTGCACTTTTTCTTTCATTTTGTTTATTTTTGCACTATTAGATTTAATCTCGACTAGAATGGCACAAACACCACGTCCACCACTCTAAGTTGGCCTTAAGTATAATAAACAAGCAAGAATCAAGAATATAAAGTAATGAACCTAATTACTCCCTCCGTCCCAAATTAATTGCTCAGTTTTGACTTTTTTAAGTCAAATTGACTATTTTTAGAATTAATAATTAAGCATATATAAATATATTTCTAAAATTATAAAAATTGGGGTTAGTAATAAATTGTATATACTTTCTTTTGGTTATAATCTCTTCACCTACTCTCTCTGTTCCTAAAAGATTGTCGTTTAAGGTTAATTCGCGTAGATTAAGGAATGCAACTACTCCTTATGAAAAATACTATATTACCCTTGTTTTAATTATCTCAACTAATTATTAACTTTGTAGATTCCAAAAAGGAGTATACTACCAACCATGAGATTATGAAAAAGAAGTATTGGGAAAGGAAGAGATTTGTAAAGACATTTCAACAACCAAGAAGAGTTTTGTATTTTTTTGAGAAAAATCATTAAGTAGGAGAACTTTAAATAAGGGTAAAGTCGGAAAAAATTACTCCATTTGCATTGATAAACTCAAAACGTCAATCTTTTTGGAACAAAAATTACTTCCTAAAACGACAATCTTTTAGGAACAGAGGGAGTATATTTTAACAGAAATAGTAAAAATATTAGTTTTAAAAATGGTCAATTTGACTTTAAAAAATCAAAACTGAGCAATTTATTTGGGACAGACAGAGTAACAAATTAAACAGTGTACCTGGCAATTTAAATTAATTAAATCACATAAAGAACAGAAAAACAAAAAGAATGAATAGCAAAAAAATCCATGCGCTGACATATTTAATTACTTGCTGAAAATTCCTTCATTATAATTATCAAAAACTAAAGGATTCTGTATGCCACTGGAATTTACCATCATGCATGAGTTTTATTTGAAAAATATTAAATTACACAAAACACTAGTGCATACCCCGTCTCATCAAGTTGACTATTTATATCACTCAGTCAAAGACTCTCGGTAACTTCGTATAGTTAGATCATTGACATACATAAAAATATATATATATTCTCCCACATATATATTTTAGTTATGAATCGGACTCTTCTTTTGTGGTGGAGTATAATCAGTAACAAAGTCTTCATCCTCCACCGGTCCATCTTCTTTGGCTACTGTATATTTCTGGTCAGGCGATTCAGCGCGATTCATTTCCATAACCAAACTCCGTGCTGCAAAAACCATATATAAAATAGATTATATATATACACCTATATGTATCAAAATTCAAATTAAAACCTGAAAAAATATGTAGTAATTTTAAAAAATTAAACGTACCGGTAGCAGAGTTGGTGGTGTTCATGAAGCAAACCAAGAAAAGAGCCACTAGAAGGAAACGCTTGCATGGCGAAGACACAGCCATTTCTTAATTACTAATTTACTTGATTTTCTTTAATTCTCTAAATATAATTTACTTGTAGGTGTGAGTGTATCTATATATGTGAAAACCTATTTATATTTATAGACTCAGGTAGCTAGCTAGTCAGGCAGCAGTGAAGTATGATGGTTAACGTTGGGGGCCAGATATTATGGGTCAGGTAGTCAATATCGATTAATATGTATTTTTGGCTTTTTGCATGAGAAATTTTAACATGCTGCATGAAGATTTTGGATCTTTTTTAACAGTTCAAAACCAAAATGAATACACATTAATACAATTTAAATCGTTTGATTTTTTTTTAATTCCCTACGTACGTATGTTATTATTAAATGATGTAAAATATTAATTTTACAGACCTTCCATTTATAAATTATTCTCTTTTAAGATTTAGGACTTATTCGCCAAAGTTATGTTTGTTTGCAAGAATTATATTTGGGATAAGACTATTTGGGTCATGTTTATTTGTAAGGATTATAATTCCGAAATTATAATTAATGGGATTATAATCTCAAGACTATTAATCTTAGGATTATAATTCCGAGATTATAATATCTGCTTGAACATGGTATAAAATAATTCTTCATATTAAGCTATTTTATAATCCTTAAACTAATAGTCTCAAATCTAAATTTGAAAATAAACAAGACACTTGAAATTAATATATAATTATATCCCAAATATAATTCTTACAAATAAACATAGATTTGAACAGATAAATTAAAATAGATTATACTGTGGTCATATTTACTTGGGCAGATCCGGTCATGTTATACACAAAAAATATTTCTTATCATGAAAATAATAGTGAAAGTATTTTTTTAAAGGAATTTCTTAACATGTGCCCTAAGGGTACATGCTAAGCACACAGTTCAAGGGTATATTCTCTCAAACTGCGTGCATATTCCCTTGATTTCTGCATTTGCACCAAGTCCAAAGGAATATGCACACAGTTCAAGAGAATATACTCTTGAATTGTGTGCAGAGCACATGCTAAGAGGACCCTTTTTTAAAAAAAGTGTTCTTAATTTATTTATTTTTTTGTTAAAGTGTATTAGTGTAAAAGTTAGCAATAAATCAATGTTACAGTTCATCTTTCACCGTTCCGTGGATAGGTCAATTGCGCGGCATTTGAAAAAGAACGTGTGATTTAATCGTCGGTTCTAACAGTTTTAACAGACAGTACAAACTGTAATAATTACAATATAATCTTGTTATTTTTACATATTTGTGCATAAAGCTTTCTCTAATTAGGGTTAAACTTTTTACCTCCCAAATGTTGGAAGGACTAGTTAAAGTACTTAATTTATATTTTTGTAATATTTGAGGCCATTATTTGATTTTTTTTTACCTTTAAAATATGCGAGAGATTTCTTTTTACGTACGGCATTTTTATTGTACAAATATAATTCTTTTTATTTTAGTGCTAGCTATGATTTAAGAATGAGTATTGATGAGTACTACCTAACAATCAATTAGGAACTTTTCCTCTGTTTTTTCTTTTTTTTTTCTAGTCAAAAATCTTAACTAATAAATTATTCCTAGATCTGTTTTTTCCTTTTGGAGATATCCCTAGATCTCTCTTATTTTAATCTAATAAATTATTCTTTTTTTTTTTGTGAAGTTTGTTTTCCCTTTTTGTGGAACTTATTTTTTTCGTGAGATGATTGATTCCTTTCTCTTTTATGAGAAGATTTCATTAGTGATGTTGCTACGATTGGTCCTTTTTTTGACTATCTGTTATTTTATTTGAAAGAATTATTTTTTGAGTTCGTTTAAATGTAATCATTTCATCTTTTGTAATAGATTATAATTTTAATATATTTCAGTCTTTTGAACTGTTTGATAAAATAAAAAAAATGTGTAACCTTTTCAATTTATTTGAAAATATTACTTGAACCATTCTTTTGGAAATTGAGGACAGTACTTACTGCTTGCAAGAGAAGGTGGAAAACCTTGTCTACTCCAAACCCATGGTTAAACAACAGAGAGAAAAATTCCTAACTATCGACTTGAGGTTGGATCCAATTATCTATAATAGTTAGGCCTTTAGTTGAGTCCGATATGGATTCACTCAATATGGATTCAGGTTCTCGATCACTGTAAATTGACTATTTATATGATGGCCTATCCAAGTCAACCTCTTTGATCTTTTCTGCTCCCCAAGTTATGCCTCTAGTTAGTTTAATTTAAATTAACCATAGTAAATTTAGGCTTATATATCAATCAGACTATGTGAGTCGGGTTTAATCTTGTTTAACCTTAGTTCAATTTAAGATTATTGATTTTGGACTTGTCACATTCTTATCATGATAAATATGTTCAAACTTAGTTCAAATAAGATAATAAGTTTCAGACTTTTTTCTGGTCAAACCATATTAATAAATAATATTATTAAGATTGACTCTTCGATCCAAAAAATAATATGCAATATAAAATAATTCACTTACAAAGTTTAACCCACATTATTTTTCTTACTTACTGCAATTGAAGTTAAAATTAACATTATTGAGTTATTTTATAAATACTCTATTACTTATTATTTACAATATTTCATATTTATATTTTTGTATGTAGGTTTTATTATGAAATTGATTGAAGTGATCACTACAAAGAAAGCATGATACATTAGTACGTATTTAGTTTTTAGTTAATCCAAAAGAAAATACTATATGTAAATATAATTTGAGAATGTAAATATGTAATAATTAATATAAATATATTGTCTATATATTTTTTTACTTATTTAACACTAATTTGGTTGGACCCATAACAGGTTGAACAACTTATTGACCAAGACCAAGTCGATTAAAGCTTAACACATTCTCAAATTAAATTCAAATGAGTTCTTAAAAGGAAAACGATTGGGTTTTGAGTTTGACCGACTCAATTGATTATTTTAAATAAATTGACTATTTTACTTTTGTGACGTTTAGTGATAAGTGAGTCATTTAGTACGCTCAAAACTTGGGTTCGAGTTTCATCCACAATTAATGATTGATGACAACTTTATGTCCTACACACTATTCACGAACGATCTATGAGTTTCAACCCCAATATAAATACAGTGGAGGTTCCTTTATATGTGTGTAGTTGTTATTGACGTAATGTAACGAGTTTAGGATCCCTTACCTACATCTCATTTTTGAACACCTAAAAAAACATGCAACATGATCATGTCAACCTAGGGTTTCAATCTTTTATGCAAATACGTGCATGAATTCCTATATAAACTCCAAAATTGGTCATTTTACATAACAACTCATGAGTCCCACTACGTATTGCGACAAGTTTGTGTCGAATTACAATTGTAAAAAATATCAATACATAAGATTGGATAGAATTATAAAAAAAATCTCATTCATTACACATCTCTACAAAAGGGTTAACACTAATTTTTATCCACATAATTGATAATCAAAAAGTTAATGTAAACATTCACAATATATATTATTTTTTATGACTCATTTTATTAGAAATTGAGCTCACACTCTATAAATTGTTATTCAACCAAAAAGAGGTTGACAAATAAAGTTCAAAGATTTGGAAATTTCGAAAATCTATATACATGTGTGTGTGTGTATGTATGTGTGTGTGTGTATATATATATATATATATATATATATATATATATATATATATATATAAAGACAAAACTTAATTTTTTGGTTTTTGTCTTTAGTATAAATCTAGAATTTAATCACTATTAAAACACTTTTTAAAACCTCACTAATTTTATTTTATTTATTTTAAATTGGCCTAGAATTTAACTATAGTTAAAACACTTTTTAAGGAGAAAAGAAAGGAGGAAAAGTATTATTTTTAGGCTTCTACTCAACTTTAAACTTTAAATATAAGAAAACATATCATGAATACAAAATAATTAATATTAACAAATATATGATATATATTATCAAATATATTAACGATTAAACTTCAATTAGCAATTATATTTCATATAGAAGATCTTTAGTTAATTAATATTATAAAATTAATTCTAAATTTTATATTAGTGATTAAAATTTAGTTAACTAATTTTAAAACTAAAAATTATAATGGTAACTCATTGTTTTACTACAATTCTATTCCTAATTAACTATATATAAAAAATTTATAGAAAAAAAATTATGACTAAATAGTAATTAATATTAAAAAACTTAATATGTATATCAAAATAAATTAATCCATGGCTAAACTTTAGTCCTTAATTTTATCATAATAGTAACTTAGTATTCTACAACAACTTTATTCCTTATAAGATTCATTTAGCTCATTAATCATACTATTTTGTCTTTTCGAGCAAAATTTGTAGACTTTCTAATAGCAATGGTAAGTTAATTTATAAAATTTTAAAAATTATTTTACACCCACGTACGTGATTAATCACATAGAAAGAGAGTAGTGCAATTATGAGCTGAGGGATTTAACAGGCAGCTTGGACCAAATCACTTCAGTGACAAGGCTGTTGATGCAAAATTCACATGGACGCTATGAGAGATCCTCACCATAGTGGGGACATCTTGTCCTATAATTGATTCACATACACCAAACATAATGTTTCATTTAATTAGACACTAAGATGGAGACACTAACAAGGAGGAGTATTATGAAACAAAATAAGCTACATATTCTTCTATATATACAAGTACAAAATATTTCCAGAAAAGTATACAGATGGCGGGATATGAAAAATACGTAAGAGAATTGTGAAAGAGAAGGGCACTTAGTTGGTTATTTTTTAATTTAATTTTAAAATAGTAATAAAAAAAGGACCTACACTATTATAATATACTAAATTTACGAATATATTTCAATCTTAAGTGTCCAAGAAAGGTACGAGGAAGGGATAAGACTGAGATATTGTGATATTTAGGTCTTAGTGTTTCCTCTTTTAAGTGAGACTTGATTATGAGATTATGTAATAGTGATTGATTAAAATGAGTATAAAATCTCAATATTACCATTCAAAATTCATTAGAAAAGATGAAAGATAAATAAAGTATATTTAATTTAAGGATAATATGATAAACTAAATCATTAATACTTTCTTATAATCTACAAACGACAAATAAAAAGGAACAAATTTAATTCTCTAAAAAGACAAATAAAAAAGAGAAGAGGGATTATTGCACTCTTCCCAAAAAATGGGACTTTAAAAAAATATAAAAAAGGGGTCAGAAGGGAATTAGAGGGAAACTTGGAAAAAACTTGGGAAAATTTACTTTTTAATCTTTTGACGCGCATGCTTAATTCTAACTTTTTATTAAGCACTTGAATCTATATCCATGCAAATGAAAATTTATTTTATTTTGTATAATATTCCTTTTTCCTCTTGTTATTAGCTATTATTTTTAACATCATTGTCACAAGCACCAAATTATTACAAGAAATAATATACATGTCAATAAATATTTAATGAAGTTGAACTACGACCGACGTAGAAGTATATGCGATAAGATATAATAAATTAAAGTGGAATTCTTCTTAATTCCTACCTATCTCATGTATGCACATATGTCGTAATCATAATTTGGTTGAAAACTTTCACAATGTATAACGATATTCAATTATTACTAGTAATAAATTTAAAAGAGATTAACAAAATACATAAAATACAGTTGATTTAATTATTTTAGCCTTCAAACCATATGAAAATTCTCTACACACTAGAGTCTTTGAGGTCGAATCTTGGGTAATATTAATGAGACTTGTCAAAATTAATTTGAATTTCTAAATAAAAAGTGGTGATGAGTATTAATGGATATAAATTTATTTAATTTTAATTAATTTAATTATAAATGTTGTAAATTTTAAAAAGTTTTACTGATTACAAGATTCATTTTTAAACAAATTGAAATGAATTGCATCGATTTTAAATTTAAAAATAATTCAAATTTACTTAAAAAGGATAAATTTGCTCTTAATTGTAGTCTTAAAACACATGGAGTATTTATTACTTCTTCTTCTTTTCTTTTTTCTTTTTTATAATTTTGTCAAATAGTCCAAAAGACTTAAATATATTATCTTAATTTGTTTGTAAAAATGATAAATGAGATAGAATTGTTTGATGAGAATCAATAAATAATGCTTTAATTAAAAATTCAATCAACAATCCACTTGATCAAGAAATTTTGTTGTATAAGTCTAAACTTTTGTGAACAAATGTGAATGAAGGCGCTTATGGTATCTATGAACTGGATCAAGAAACAATCTAACAGTTTAAAATTGTTAACAGTCTAATAGGGATGTCTTAATCTGAATTACCTATATAAGGATCCTGTATGATCATTTTAAGGCACCTTTGGAGTTAAATAAAAATTATCTTGTTTACCTTTAAGATTTTCTCTATCTCTTATATATCTCCCTTACTATGGGGTGTTTTCTTCAATTTTCAATCCCCTCAATTCGAATCATGATCTAATCCTATAAAATAATTTAATTATTTCTTTTTTTATAATAAAAATCAAATTTAAAATAATCTTGTTATATATTGCGAATGTTTTCTACCAACTTACAATTGCGACGTACATCAATATATGAGATTGGATAAAATTATTAGTCTATCACTATTTGTATTATTCTAATACCAGTTTTGATTAATTTTTTTCATGATTTAGTCCCATAGAATAATTTATTTTCTTTTTTTATAATAAAATCCAAATTTAGAAGAATCCTATTATGTATTGCGAAAGTTTTCTACCTACTTACAATTGCGACATACATTAATATATGAGATTGGATAAGATTATTTTTATTATTTCAATACCATTTTTGATTAAAAAAAATTCATGATTTAATCCCATAAAATATTTTATTTTCTTTTTTTATATTAAAAACCAAATTTAGAAGAATCCTACTATATATTCCAAAAGTTTTCTACCGACTTACAATTGCGACATACATCAATATATTGGGATCGGATAAGACTATTTGTATTTTTTTAGTACCATTTTTAATTAACTTTTTTCATGATTTAATCCCATAAAATAATTTATTTATTTATTTTATAATAAAATCCAAATTTAAAAGAATCTTGTTATGTATTGCAAAAACGTTTTATAGTCTTATAATTATAACCTATATCAATGCAGAAAATCGAATAAAATTATAAAATAAACTCAACATATTACTTATTTAATTAAAACAACCATCACTAATAATTATTTACGTAACGAATAACAAAAGTGTAATATATGTCATTTTTCGATTTAAAATAGGTACTCTTTCTCCCCTCCTCCCCTCCTCTCCCCTCTGAGAAGCAATGGTTGCTTCATATGTAACAGAGCAAATAAATCAATAATTAAGTACCGTGGGGCCGGTATTGGAAACGATTAGCTGGAATCAGTCAGGTCCTAGTTAGCAAACCGTATCAATTAAGCATTATATCCTACATGGGCCAATTCTAAGCTGAGAGGAGAGAGCCAGCTCTGCTTAACACAAGCAAGCACTTTAATTAAGCCAAAATCCCTGTTCAGTTGGGTCTTCTCTGTCTCCCCTACGGGCTAGGCATGCACGCGTGCCATCTATTTTAGCCCGACAGACTGCGGCAAGAAGATGTGATATTTGACATATTATAAAGTGGAAAGAAGATTGACACTTAATTTGGTATGAAAAAAAAATAGAAGAAGAAAAATAAAGGCTTTAAACTTTCTTTACATGGGTTGCTTTATATTTTAGAGAGTAATGTTACGATGATAAATTAATAATTATAAAAACATAAATACAAAATGATGTATCAAAATATAATTAGTAAATATTTTATCATACATGAGTGAGTCTGATGGTTAAAACTAATAACTATCATTCACATTATTTTATATCTTTTTTTTGTCTCCAATCTTTTGTCACTAAAACATTATTATTATATTTTAGGATCACATATTTTCACTTTAACAGACACTTAGTTACGTCATATTAAAGCAGAGGAAAAACAATAACCGCTTTTAAAAGTTACGTCATATTTTTCTTCTCAAGGCAATATTATATTTTAGGCTTATATTTTACTAACTTTCTAACCTATGCGAGGCACTTGGCTGAATTGTGATTAATTGAACCAACATATATTAATATACCACATGTTATGAAAGGTACTGTTGAGTAAAATTTATAATTTAATATTGAATATTTCAATAAATTTAAATATTAGTTAATAACTTTAAAACTTTATTAAGAGAAAGGGAAGAAAATCTGTTGAGTTTGTGGGGTCATAAGATAATTATTATGACCGTGTGAAACTTGTAGCAATTGACAATCATAAGGTAATTAGGATTCTGTCAATGGG
This sequence comes from Aralia elata, assembly GCA_034770075.1. Lineage (NCBI taxonomy): Eukaryota > Viridiplantae > Streptophyta > Magnoliopsida > Apiales > Araliaceae > Aralia > Aralia elata. The sequence goes on along the minus strand of CM068378.1, from coordinate 23,726,807 downwards.
CATTCTCCTAAATAGTTTAAGAGTTATATAATTTTTGGGAGAAGGAAACGAAGAAGAAGTGGCAGAGTTTTGGGAGGGAACGACTCTTCGATCTTAAATTGGAGAGTAACTCGTATGAACGAAGTTAACTGAGATTGTATTTGTACGTAACTGAATTTAGACCAAAGTCAATTTAGTTTACTTCTATTTTAAATTGGGCCAAACTCAGTAAAATAACTCAGTACAAATGAAGACTCTTAATTAATTAAGAGTCGATTCAAAATGGGATCGTCTTACCACTTTTTATATATTAGTATAAATAACTGTGTAAGAGGAATTAAAAAAATAATACTTATCTTTCAATTTCTAATTTTTCGTCTGAACTTCTTTTTTTATCATACATCTTTCTGTAACTCCCTCAAAACTATCAATAGCTCCCTCAAAATTATTAATTGCACACATGTCATTGTAACTACTATATACTGTGACGCCCCTAAATTCGGGTTTATACAATTCAATTTGAGTCGTCAAAATACAAAACACTTGCACTAACTCACATAATAAAAATTATTACAATATTGTGTACAGCACGATAATATACATACTAAATCTTCACTACAATTATTTGCACACTGTTTTACAACTTAGTGAGGACTACTATAGCTACTAACTCGGACCATCACTTCATTTCTTTGTTCTTCCCGCTAGCATCGGCTACATTCTCATTTCTTGAAAAGAATTAAAAAATAAAAGAGTGAGCTCGAATAGCCTAGTAAAGGATATCATGACTAAGATAACGGTAAATAAAATTATTTTTAGCCTTCAGCAACGATTAAATCAGAAATTTAGAAATTGTTAGACATCATAAGTCTTTAATGAATAATTGAAGTGGAATAAGCAATTCATTATGAGAGTCGAATAGACAATAATGTCTAATATTTTCTCTAAATTAAAATTTATCATTTAGACCCCATCATCGGTAACACCAATAGTCATGATTATGCCAAACAACAGTTCCTCTTTGAACTCAGGCCAAAGAGAACTTTCACCACGTATCCTTGCCACCTAACAATCATATTGTTTTTGCACCCAGACCAAAGACATTCACAATAACTTGAGTCATGGTAATTAGTATAAACAACAAGAATATAAAGAATGAACAGATTGTAAGACTCCGACTTTTAATTAATAAAACTTAATTTTTCTTTATATGTGTTTCTGAAACAGTAAGGTGTTAGATTGATAAAAATCTATAGTTAAGGATGTTATGTGCAAATTATAAGAAATAAAAAGAATGTCAATGGAGACGCCAAATAATATTTGGTACCGTACGATGGTATACTAACAACCAATCATTGGTGAACCCTACAACTAAATAATTGTCGAATACAGAAAACGATAATATAACCATTAATAAAAATTATCGGCGAAACTATTACATTTAACTATTAAAATACCCGACAACAAAGGAACAGTAACACACAGTGTCACAACAATATTTCACAGTATTAAACCAATAATTGTCATAGTAGTAAGGGTAATAATAGAAAGTTATGGATTTAAAAGTTGCAAGTACTGAAAAGTTAGACAGAATCGTTAATACGTTAGGTAAATAACACTGTATACTTAAATATCTGTGATATTAATATATTAAGTCAATAATACATAAGATAAATAATATAATAATAGTTGTGAATACTAAAGAAAAGTGTAATCTTGAAATGTGAAAAATATTGTGAATAGTAAAAAAAATGTAATCTTGAAATGTGAAAAATGTGGATAATTAATATATGGTAGATTAAATGTAATCTTGAAATTTGAAAATTGTGGATAATTAATATGTGATTGATTAAAAATAATTTTGAAATGTGAAAAGTGTGGTTAATTGAAGTGTGGTAGATGTTGGTTAAGTTTGATTATAAATAGGGGACTTAACATAAGGAGTTTCATAACTTTCTTACCCATCCTTCTTTCCACTCTCTAAAAATTGTTTAGTGTAAGCGTCTTTTTGAGTATGCTAAGGCTACCTTAAGTATTGGTAAATATCAATAAGAGTGCAAAAAATGTTCAGATGAGTTTTTCTATAAAAGTTGCACAAGCACTCACACACATCACACAATGTTTACAATTCTTCCTTTAGAAGATTTATTTTGAAAAGCTTCATCTTGAAGATTGTTTTGAAATATTATTTTATTCCTTCAAAAACTATTTTGAAGTTTATTCTATTCTATTTTGTACATTACACAAATTTATACTATCAAGTCAATTTTGACGATTTCATAATATACGAGTTAGTGTACACCATGAAACTTATATATGATAGTTATTAATTAAATTATAAATATACATATAGGTAGATCAATTATATAAAAAGCAGTATCTACTCACGTACTAACGTAAGGGATATCATTTTTTTCATACTCCTAAATTTAAACCTACTATATTAAGAAATTATTATTTTTTTCTACAACCCTTAACATTAAACGATGAAAATTTCCGAAATAACAATTCGTTAAAATTTCTTTAATAGTTTGTACTTCATCTAATATCTTTTGACCTGAACCTTCCTGTTGAATTTTAACCGTTGTATTTAAATTGTGAACTTTTGGACTGTGAACATCTTGGACTTTGAACTTTATATTTGGACTATGAGTATTTTAACTTGAACTTTGTATTTGAACTGTGAACATTTTAGACTGTTAAATATTTCTTGTACCGTGAACTTTATCGTTGAACTTCTTATCTATGAATCTTGGATAATACTCTTAGACTTGAACTTATTTTGATATTCTGGATATCGTGTTGACAATTTAGATATTATTGGATTGTGAACAAATTAAATTATTCCTTAAACATAACTAAAAATTACAGATCTCTAATATCCATTCATTGTTTTATTATTCTTATTATTTTTATTTATTTTTGTTGTTGTACTAACTATCAAGATTCAAGTTGTTGTGAATGTCTTTGGCTTAGATGCAAAGACAATATAGTTGTTAGGTGTTTTTAGTATGTGTGGCAAAGGCACATAGCGAAAGTTCTATTTAGCCTGGTTGCAAAGAAGAACTGTTATTTGACATGATCATGGCCATTGGTGTTAAGTTGATGGAATCCTGATAATGAATTATGTTATTTTCCAAAGGCACGGTAGAGATCTAAAAGGTGGTTGAATAGATCTATAAACTTTTTAGGTTTACTAAAGAAGTATTACCAAGTCGTTTATTTAATCAAGATTGACTTTGCACAACGAAAAATAAGTTTGAAGAACTCCCCTTAAAGATTTGTTAAGATCTCAGTTCTGAATTTAGTTCATGTCAAAGTTAACCATTCATCACAAGCATTAATCACATTAAATAAATAACAGAATATAAAAAACAAAAAGTAAATGACACATGAGAGTTTAAAGTGGTTCGGAGATTGAACAACTCATACTCTACTCTTCTACTTCAATAAGTAGAAAATTCACTAAGAATTCGGTCACATTGACCAGGACAGTCTTGCCCTCTTCAAGTCCAGCAGACTTGGATATTTAGTCCTTCAGACAAGGACACTCTTGTCCTCTTCGAGCCTAGCAGACTTGGATATTTAGTCCTTCGGACAATGACACTCTTGCCCTCTTGTTCCTGTAGTTGATAGTTGTTGGAGGTGCTGCTAAGATGGCATGTAAGCTTCTTCATCTTATGGTACTTAGCAGCTTTGTTGTGATCTTCCCTTTGATGTTTGCTGAACTTTGTAGTTGAAACTCGATCTCTTCTGGTTGTTAGCAACTTCACTTGATCATAGTTGATGTACTATTTAGATGTTCACTTAATCTCCACATCTTCTTGTACTTAGCAGTTTTGAGCACTTGTTGAATCGTAGACTATTGCTCTACGTCTTCTTATGTTTGGTTCTAAGTGTTCTTGGTGAACCGTAGAGTGGTATTTAAGATTAGCCTTCTAATCTGCCACCGCTATGTAACCAACATCAACGACATAACTTCTTCAAACATTGACATTTAGCTTAGCCATATCCTCCATCATCTTGGCACTTTGGCTCTGGTTCTTTGGCTCTTTTGCCTTTTGGCACGTTGTTGCATTTCTTGGCATTACAGCTCTAGCTCATTGACTCTTGGTAGATCATAAAGTGTGTTCTTGTATTAATCTTGTACTCTATGTTCAATATTTTATCCACCATTTCACCAAGCATCAGTTGAGTTGAGTTGTTGTTGAGCGTTACGTTAAGGCTTGACTTCTTCAAGTACTCAGTAGCTTCTCATGATCTTCTGATGTGCTATCAAGTTGACATTTAATCTCCTTCTTTTTGTATTTGATAACGTTGAACATATCTTCAATCGTAGAATGAAACTTACTCTATGTTTTCTCTCGTTCAGCTCTTTGTTCATCTCTGATGATGATCATTCTTTTATATTGTCATTTAGTGCCCATCATCATCACTTTCCGTTTTGAATGATATTCCTTTTATAATATTTTTTAGATCTTCCCGTTACAAAGTATCCGTTGGAGCATTTAATGTACATATATTTTAATATCTCTGATGTTGACTTTCTGGAGCTGGTGTGTCAGCGTGCTTTCTGGCTTATGACCTGTCACATCAACCTGCAGCTTTACTTACTCTTTTGACAGGTCACTTTCAGTAAACTATCCAGTAGACACATCTTTGATTTCTACCAATGATATATTCGTTGGGATCTTCTATTTGCAATATTCCATTGTCAGTTCTCTTGTCAGACCTGATGTGACTCTACGATCTGTTGTCTTAAGAATCGTAGAGTTGAGCTCTACGTTCTGCTCAACTTTCTGTTCTTCTGTCTGTTGATGGTAGAGTGATAGAAATCGTAGACTTCTGTTCTGTAGCTACTCTACGATTATGACTTTGACTTCTGCTCTATTATCTGAACATTTTTCTAGTTGCTCTAAGGTTCTTGTTTGTTGATTTAGCAATCTTGTTTTCTCTGAACGGTCCTTAAGTTTCTTCAGGGATTGTTTGAACCACTCTACGTTCAATCTTTGTAAGTCTTCATTTACTCTATGAGATGAGCTTTTGTCTCGCTACGTCCTTGTTATCTCATTTTTCACTTTACAGTTCAGAGAATAATTCAACGATCTTTGTTGTGATTCCTCCTTTAGCTCTGAGATCTTAGTGCAGTTCTGATTTCTACACATCTTGAACTTTCCTATTTAGGATAGAGTGAGCTTTGCGATTCTTTGTTCACTTTACAGAATGATCTTTTACTTTGCGAGGTGAACTCTACGTCTTTGTGTAACAGCTCTACGATCCTTCTGATGCTTTATGATCGTAAGTTGACCCTGCGATTTATTTTGGCTTTACGACTTGGTAGGGTGACTTTACGATCATAAGATTCCAAATAACTATACATCAGATTTATTTAGCAAGATCAACCTAACATTTTTGATCTTTTTAGTTGTACATTTATTTCATTGAAGGACTTTACAAAACTTGTTATACAAATATACATTTATCATTTAGTCATTGGATACCTAGATTACTCTGCCTACAATATTCATATTGCAAGCATGCAGAGTAACTCTACAAAAAGATCAACCTAACATTCTTGATCTTTATATTCTAAGTCTTTATACATGTATTTTCTCTTATAAGGACTTTACAACTTTCAGAATCATTAGAACTTTAGTTTATAATTCTCATTAATGTTTCAAAGAGATGTCGTCAAACAATATTCATCAAAGGTAATTTATGTAACTCACAACATTCATTAATAAATCATTTTACTAACAAGTCACATTTGTCACATAAACATATAATCACACAATCAGATAGTTCACGTAAATTGATTATGATTATATATAAGCACATAATCACCTTAGCACACAAGCACATAGTCACGTCAACATATAAATACACAATCATTTAGACAATTAAGCACATAAATACTTAGTCATATTAACACATAATCACATAGACATAATTTCATTTAAACAATCAAATGGTCATTATCAAATCAAACAACTTCCAACAAATTTTAAATTAGAGAAGATAGTAGACATTCTTGTCTATTTGACTCTTCTAATGGATTGCTCATTTCGCTGCTATTATTTGTTAAAAACTTATGTTGTTTAGCATTTCTAAATCTCCGATATATCACTTGTGACGCCCCCAAATCCGGGTTTCCTAACCTCGAATTCGGTGCTCACGATACTCAACGACAAACATACTTTCTAACTAAATGCGGAATAATAAACATACATTGTTTATTGAAATAATAATAAGGTCTTGCAATCTTGGTCCCAAGGTTCTTTAACCTTAACATAAAACGTACCCTTAATACAATAAAAGGTTCACTTAATCAAACAACATTCACGAATAACTAGTACATAGGCACTATCGGGCGTCTATTCTTGCACCTTCCCTTTTCCTTTGTCTCCTCTAGACGTTTCTGCCTTGGCTGAAATAAAGATCATGATATAGCAAGGGTAAACAACTAATTTGCTTAGCAAGTATATACACAAAGAGATATATCATGATAGAAGGAAATTTCGCTTTCAATGTTCACCAACAGTATAACATTGTGAAGAATTATGAATTATCGGTCAACAGTCGAATATTCGAATAATTGAATGTCAATTACTGAGTGGTTTGAAATAACCAAGGACGTTTACCAAGGTTCTCAGCATGTAAGCTGGACCTCTTAAAAAAAATTGGTAATCGGGGGGATCAGCCTCTCATACCCCGTGAATTATGCATAAACACTTAATAACCAGCATTGATATCATGCCTTAAACAAGTTTATCCTTTTCTCAGCCAAGAGTTCTTACCATAGCAATTTAATAAGAACAGTTTTTAAAATACCATTGTCTTAACCAATTTAGACATGCTGGATCTAGCTGATACAAATAGCATAGATCTATCTCATAAACAATTCATACTTGAAAGAACTTTAATTAAATTTACAGTTCAATCATAATAGGATAGGAATTCAATTGTACAAGGTGCGAATCTCAATAATCAGTATAGATGTGAATAATCGACAATAATTATTCACTAACATCTTCGAAAATAATAACTCGAGATTGAGTTAGGGAACTTGCATGTCTGCTCAGCTACAAATAATTCTAGCTTTAACTAATTGGCCTTGAAGAACCTAACATTGATAATGTTGATCTATCAATTAGTACTATGTAGTTGTATATCGACACGCTTACTTATGCTATTTATTTAACAATTAAGCAAATCACATAGTACACATAAACTATCGTAAATCCTATAAGACACTTAATTGATCCTTAGGTTGATGGTTTAATTAATTACCAATGTTTCCCTTAAGTGATAAACACTTATTAAACCCTTAAACAATTAATAATAATTGTTCAATTGATTAACATTACTCTTTCTTAAGTAATATTTATTTATTAAACCCTTAAGAAATTTATTATGATTGTTTAATTAATGGGTTATTAAGCTCTCTCTATTTTATTGACTCTATCTTCAATTAATTACAATTAAATAGTAATTAATTAATTATCTTTAGTCATTATTATTAATAGTACTTAATAACTAATTATATTCACTTATTATTTAATTATTAATTAAATAATAATCAAATTATAAATTTTAATTGTCTTTAATTATTATTTAAGATTAAAATAATAATTAATTAGGTTTGTTTATTATTTAACGTTAATCAAATAATTAATTAGTGTGTAACGATTATCTTTAGTTATTATTTAATAATAAATAATAGATAATTAGATTTATTTATTATTTAAAATTAATTAAATAATAAATAATTAATTAGTAAATATAATAGCTTTCATTTAGTTATTATTTAATAATAAATAATAACTAATTAGATTTATTTATTATTTAAGGTTAATCAAGTAATAAATAAATTACTTAGTGAATAAGAATTATCTTTAGTTATTATTTAATAAATGATAACTAATTAGGTTTATTTTATTATTTAAAGTTAATCAAATAATAAATAATTAATTAGTGAGTAATAATTATCTTTAGTTATTATTTAATAATAACTAATTAGGTTTATTTATTATTTAAAGTTAATCAAATAATAAATAATTAATTAGTGAGTAATAATTATCTTTAGTTATTATTTAATAATAAATAATTAGGTTTATTTATTATTTAATGTTAATCAAATAATAAATAACTAATAAAGTGAGTACTAATTATCTTTAGTTATTATTTAATAATAAATAATAACTAATTAGGTTTATTTATATTTTAAAATTAATCAGATCATAAATAATTAATTTACAATTCTTAATTATCCTTAATCATTATTTAATAATAATTAATCAATTACTTAACTTTATTTATTATTTAAATATAATTAAATAATAAATAGTTAATTTTTTTTTCTAATTTTCGTTCTTGATTTCCAGATTTGGGGTCTTTCGCCAAAACCTTCATAAAACGAAATCTACAACTTCGATTTACGATCCGTCGATTTTGTTGGATTCGTATCTTCCTGAACTACACTTTTCATTTATCAAACATCAAATTTGGTTATGTTTAGGTCTCGGAAAACAGGCTCAAAGTCAGGGGTCAGCAAGGTTGTTCAACAGTTGGCATGCTTTGGTAATAAATTCATGGTTTGCTCATTTTTCAACATATTTGAGTGATTCAAAAGGGATTTTGTCCCTAACCTATGGATCTAGCATATCAAGAAAGAAAATCACAAGATCCCTTTATAGATTTCAAAATGACAAGCATATAACAACTTTTTTCAAACAAAATTTCCGAAAATCTCCTAAATTTTTCCAACATAAACTCACACATATGAACAAGCAAAACATTATATATTCAAGATCTAACCTTATCATAAGATTCTAGCCATCAAGAACATAAAACTTCAAGGATCTATGTCCAAACACATTAAAATAGCTTAAAGTTTGGAGTTATACCTTTTTGATTTCTTCTTCTTCTTTTCCTTCCCAAAATAGGTTGTGAATGGGGATGACCTAAACAATCAAGACCTTCTTCTTTCTCCCACAAGATTTGTTCTTGCTTTTTCTTCAAACTCTCTCTCTAACACTCTCTCTATACTTGGTGAATAATGAACCAACCTCACTATCATTGGTGAGGGGTCCTATTTATAGGAAAGTAGAGACCGTGGGCAAAATAGTCATTAACCATGACTAGGCAAGGGCAATTTGGTCAATTCATCAATAATAGGAAGCTTCCTAGCAACTTCCTCAATGGTATTTTAAACATTACCCAACTTCTTTTAAGGTTAAAATAGTCTTTTCGTAAAATCTTAATTATCCATTAGTTATTAACCATTCTTCATTGGTTATTAGACATTGGTTATTATCTTGTCATAATTACATTGTTTAAACACAATGGTTATTATCCCGCCATAATTACATTGGTTATTAACCACTTGGATATACAATGGTTATTGCCCCTTCATAATTACCTTGGTTATTAACCACTCTTGGCCATTTTAGTCATTACACACCAATTCATACACTTGACTCACATATGGTTATTTCTTAGCCATAGTTATATCATACCTGCCAACACAAGTATAGACATAGCTTATACATCTCCCACCAATTAACCCAAGTTGGTTTAAATAGAACACAACGTTAACTCATTAAATTAAATTAGATTTAATTAATAAGGATGTTCAAAATTCACGAGCATTACATCACTATTGGAGACTAATGAAAAATTTATTTGATTGTTATCCTAGTCATGATATTCCTTACTAGGCTATTTGAGTTCACCCTTTTATTTTTCTTAATTCATTTCAGAAAATGAAAATGTAGTTGGGGCTAGCGAGGAGAGTATGGGAATAGAGTGACGGTTCGATTTAGTAGTTATAGTAGTTCTCACTAAGTTGTAAAATAGTGTGCAAATAATTTTTGTGATGACTTAGTGTGTGTGTGTGTGTTGTTGTTGTACTATACACGACATTGTAATAATTATAACTAAGAAAATTTATGTATGTTGTTTTGTATTTTGGTGACTCAAATTGAGTTGTATAAGCCCGAATTTGGGGGCGCCATAAAAATAATAAGAATAATAAAATAAAAAATAAACATTAGAGATTTGTAATTTATTTATGTTTACTGAATAATTTAAATTGGTCCAGAGTCCAATAATGTCCAAATTGTCAACTCGATATCTAAAATATAGATAAAAGTTCAAAGATAATGTCCAAAGTATTTAACAATCTAAAATGTTCACAGTTCAAAGAGAAAGTTCAAAGTCCAAACTATTCACAATTCAAAAGTTCACAGTTCAAATATAACGGTAAGAGTTTAATAAGAAGGTTCGGGTCAAAATATTAGATGGAGCACAAACTATTAAGAAAATTTTAATGAAATGTTATTTTAGAAAATTTCACCATTTAATATTATGAGATGTACAAACATGATATTTTCTCACCGCAGTAAGTCTAAATATTAAGAGATGAAGGAAGAATGATATTTCTTACCTTAGCACATGACTCGATTCTGCTTTTTATATAATTGATCAACTTGAGCAATTTTTGCACTCCTATTGGTGTTACTAACACTCAGAGTATTCTTACCACACTCGAAAAAATGATCACAATATTATATTCATAATATATTAGTAGGAGAATTTTTAAAAGATGAAAAAATGTGAGAAATTTGTTTACCAGGGTTTTCCTTTCATAGGTCATCCTTTCACTTACCATTCCAACTTTTATTCTTAACATTTATTATAATTTTTGACCACATGGTCATTATTTTTCCACATGTTTCCGTATTCTACATAGGCTCAAAATTTTTCTTCCTTTCCTTTTCTTTTTAAAAGTCCACATACATTAATTTCATATCCAACTACCACATTTATTACTTATTTTCTTATCTTATTTTGCCTTATCTTATGTTTGTTATTGTTATTGATAATATTATATATGTGGTACTATCAAATATATATGTGTACAATATTTTACCCGACGTATTAATGAGTTTGCTTAACTTTTTAATACCTGTGACTTTTAATCAAGTAACTTTTCATTATTGCCCTTGTTATTGTGACAATTATTAATTTAATACTGTGGAATATTGTAGTGATACTGTGTGTTATTGTTCATTTATTACTGGATATATTTAATAGTTAAATGTAACAGTTCAGCCGACAATCTTTATTAACAATTATTTTGTTATTTTTTGTATTCGACAATTATTCTGTTGTGGGGTCCACTAATGATTGGTGGTTACAGCGTCGTCGTACAGTACCAAATATTCTTTGGTATCTCTGCTGACATTCATTTTATCTCTTATAATTTACACATATCATCTTTAACTTTAACTTTTTATCAATTTAACGCATTATTATTTAAAATAATATATAATGTATATAAACTGATTGTGACAATCATACGAAATAATTTTATTTAATAAAAATATCATTATTAAAATTGATAAATTAATAAAGTTGTCACCATAATTTAGGCGATTGATGATGTTATCAAAATAATTAATAAGTATCGTTTATTAGGTTTAAAGTGTTAAGTAAAACGATTTTATTAAGGGTCTTATCAGTCCACATCATGATATCTAGTTAGGTGGTTTATGCTTGTCACCGCACCCGATCCTTAGTACCTACCTGTTTGGTGCAAATGACCTTTCCCCTGTTTGAGTGTACTATTCTCACGTGGTTATGTTTTCTACAGCCAAACAAGCCCCATGACTCCTTCACAGTTCACACTCAATCAGGTGGCCATTTGATCAAATTGATTTTCCCATCTTTTCTTGTTGGCCTAAAGACTAAAAGAAATTGTTGGAACTGCCAAATGATGGACAATGTCTACGGAACTTAAGACAGACACAGAAACAGAAACTTAGATACGAAGCTGGTCAATTAAATCATTGAATTGAATTGGTCCAAATGTAGCCAATCAAAACCACTCATTTTTATTTTTTCTTATTTAATGAATGGTTTTCCTTTTTTACCACTAATTAATTAAAGATATTTTAGCTCTCATATTAGAAGCGAGTCTTATTAACTCCCTCCGTTTCTAAAATGATGATTAAAGGTACAATTTTTTTTATTTCTGAAAAGATAAAATAAAATACATAAAGTGATTCGTAATTTAAAAGAATAAATTATGTTTTACTAAGTTGCATGCTCTAATACTTTGGGATGGGGGAGTATAATAATTCATGGAATAGCTTATTTCTAGGGTTGTAAATGGATCAAGCGCTATTTATGAATAAAATTCACTTCCAATCGAATCAAGTTTATAACTAGTTGAGTTTGAACAATTTTTTTTAATTCGTGAATATAAGCAAGTTGAAGTCAAGTTATTTCTTTTTCGACTCAAACTTGACTCGTTTAGGCTTGAATTAAATCACTTAAGCGCGACTAGTGATAATTGTAATAATAATAATAATAATAATAATAATAATAATAATAATAATTTATTTATATAATAAAAAAACTTGAGCTTGACTCAATTAAGTAAAACTCAAAAACAACTTGTTTGTTAAATGAGTCGAACTCAAACAGCACATTTAAATTTATTTAGAAACTTGACTCGACTCGTATAGTTATTTCTTGAACTCGATAAGTTAAAATTTGACTCGACTCATTTATATATTTGTCATATGAAGCCAAAAGGAACAAGCCAAAAAGTCGTGCAGGCTAAAACTCTACTCGACTTATTTGTATACTTGACTTTTTGGCCTAATCTTTTGGACTTCGTTATGACAAGTACACCTGACCTAAAACTCTTTTTTTTTCTTGTTGTTTCATTTTTTTTCTTTAGTCCGTTTCAAAATTTGGGATGCGCTTCAAGTTTTCGGTTATAAAGTAATATGACATTTCTAACCTGTCATTACATATTATTCCATTAGTTTAGAAATTAAGAATACATTTTTTTTTGTCTCTTTACAAATTTAGCAATACTTTTCTGTTTAAAAATATAAAGTGACATGAAATTTCTAACATATATTTGTTTTTATTTTTAATTGATTGAGTACTAATGTGCCACAACTACTATATTTTTAACTAAGGATTAAGTTAAGGTTCTCAAAATTTTAGTCTCAAAAAGTGTCTCAAATGATGTGGTATTATTATATTAGTTAGATAAATCTCATGTGATTAACTATACCATAAAATTGTATTAAATACTCATGTCACATTATTTGAGATTAAAAATTCGAAATCCTAATACTACCCTTCTAACCAATGTTATGAACAAGTTTGAAAAAATAGAAGGTTTTTTTTGTTGAAAAAAATCGTCATTTTACAAATGAATATCTTGATAAGAATGAATTATATGTAGCTTGAGTACTATCATGTCACAAATATACATTTCTAACGAATGTTAAAAATATATTATTAAAAAATTAATGTCCTTAAAAATAAATTTTTCAATAATGTATAATATAATTTTAAAATAGAAAAAGTATATATATAAATATTAGTCATATCCAATAAAAGAATATTGGATATGCCACAAGGCCTAATATTTTCTATGGCGAGCGTATTGGGCTCGCTGAAGTGTTATACTACTGTTGGAATAATTGGGTTCAAAATGTATCTTCTCTTGTATTCTATTGCATATTAGTGTATAACTTATCGAGAAGTTGGGCTTGAACGGTCCATAATAATAAATAAGCAGCAGCAACGTTATATTTTATGAGAATTGTTGTAGTGACAAAAGAATATTATAAAAATTAATTTATAAAATAATATTATAAAGTGTAATTAGTTGTTAATCTATCATATATGGGAGGACCTAGCGATAATAATCAATCATAACAAGCCACGTCATTTGTATCCATCTTATGTAACTATTTTTTTGTCACCAAAGTTCTATTGATATTTTATTATACAATTATACAGAACTAGTATTTGTGGCACACACTGTGTGTGCAATTAAAAAAATAAATTTTAAATAAAAATTATAAAATATGGGTGAGATTTTAGGAATAAAAGGTGAAAAAGATAAAGTAAGTTACACGTGAGTATGTGACAGAGTCTCAAGAAGATAATATTTTTTGGTCATCTCCATTTATAAAATAGATTGATAGATAGATAGATAAAATAAATATAAGAAAATATTATTATTTATACAGAAAAATATAACTTGCAAAATAAGACCGTTGATAATTTTAGATCAATAATGTTGAGCTCCTGCAAAACCTCTTTAATACATTATGTTTTATTTTAAACGCAATTTTTTTTATATTATAACTCATATATGAATTCTTAAATATTATTAGTAGGATTGTCAATTGGGTCGGTCAAGCCCGAAACCCGATTGTTTGCCCCGTTAAAAGTTTGATCAAATTTAATTTGAGAGTGAGTTGAGCTGAGCTTGAGCAAAAATTCAAGTCTAAAATAAAATTCAGGCCGAGTTTGATCAATAGGAGGGCGATCGAATTATAGTATTAAAAGCATATAAATATATAGACTATTTATATTAATTATTACATATTTACACTCTCAATATATATATATATATATATATAGAGAGAGAGAGAGAGAGATATAAAGAGTCTTTTATTATGTTTTCTTTAAACTTATTTATTTTTTAAATGTTTTGTCATTTTAACTAATCTAAATAATCTATAGATGTTTATTAACATGATTAGTTGTATGTTTTAAGTCCAAAATTCTTATTTTTTTGATAATATTTAATCTTATGAACTTTAAAGATTTTAATATTTTTATCAATAGGTTGTCAAAATGAGCTAATGTCGTTTTAATAAAGAGTTGCATTAATTTTTTATTATTCATTTTTAGTTTATTAATTTTGATCTTTTTTATTTGGGTTTGTCAAAAAATAGACCCGAAACTTGTAATCACATATGAGCTGAGCTTGAACAACATATTATAAGTTCGAATGTGTTGAGCCTCAGCCCAAACTTGTCAATATATTGAATGGACTGAACTTCGACAATCTTTAAGTCCGACTCACTTAGCCTAATTGATAGTCCTAATTATTAATATAAAGCAATTGATGGATAAAAAAGCTTAGGTTTAGAACATGTTTCCACCGAAACCTAGTTAAAACCTGATTGGGCACAATTTTATATAACACACAATTTGGTTACAAACATACTTTCCTCTAAATATTCAATGCCCGAATTAAAATATTCAATTTAGGCATAAATATTTTAATAATATTTTATGACATGTCAATCACACGAGATTGGCCAATTAATATAACGATGACACACAATTTAAGATAAAAAAATTTAAGACCCTAATTTATCCTTTGTTTTTGTTTTTGAGGGATCATAATAATTGTTGCAATCTTATAATAATAGTTCCACACTCTAATCTATTATTATATATAACAAGACAATTATAAATATTATCCAAATCAACTGAATCATTTTAGTTGATCAACGATTTAGTGCTGAGTTAGTCCTGAGTTCACCATCTCTACTAATACAATATATGTCATGTTCATAATTATACCAAAATTTTCATATTTTTTATTGTACATATTTCAATGATGTACATGTATATATCAAAAAATATATACAGTAATTTTGATATATATACAACTCTTCAATTTCATGTTCAATATATTACTATCATCTATACTATATTATTTATATTCAAATTATTATACCAAATATCATACACTATAATTTTAAATTGTATTATTTATAATAACTCGTTCGTTGTACGAATTATCATTCTAGTATACTTAAGTAGTTAAACTATTCAAAATCCCAATAATCAATGTTTAAATTGATCTCTCATTTATTAAGGATAGTTAATAATCTAGTCACTTTGATATATATACGTATCCAATTACCAATATAGGAGACTGAATCTCTTTCATTATATTTTCACCAAATAAAAATTCCCTCCGTTATATTTTTATTTAATTACTCTCAATACACATTTAATGATGAAAAAGTTATATATGACATATATTATCCATCAATAATAATTGTGGTGCTAATGTTATCACTAAAAGTATTATTTTTATTATTAATTATATAAAAAAAAATTGCACAAAAAGTTTAATAGAGGTGAATGAATTTCATTATTTTCGCCCAATTTCTCAAGTATATATTTCGTGAAAAAAAAATATAAATTTAGTTCCAATTCGTTAGTTGTCGCTCCACTAAAATTTTACTTTTTTATCATTTAATTTGTATTGAAAAAATTTGTATAAAAAGTGTAATGGATTGGAATCCCAATTATAGGTTGTGCAGATATGACTTATGAGTAGCCTTGATTTTTTAAGTTCTGCATAGAATTGGACCGATCTGATCCCTAATTGTAATAACCTATTATCACAACCTGGTATAAGATACTACAGACGCGGAAAAGCTCAACCCTGTAACCAACCACACGGCGTCACTTCTACTAGTCCCGCGCTAAAACAAACAGATTTGAAGACGAACCTAATTCTCTAATTTTAGTCTCACTCTTTCAAAAATGTCTCAGCCCAGCCCAGTGAATATACTCTCCGACGACGACGAAAGCGAACACCTCAACGATGTCGTTTCAACCCCATTTGCAATCCATTCCAAGCGACGAAGAACAGAGTTCGATTCAAACCCTACAACAGTCTTTGTCATCGACGATGACCCAACGCCGCCGCCAAAACCTTCGGGTTCCACCTCCGTGCCGTCGTTCTCCGCCGAAGTTGAATCGGACCATAAATTTTCTGGTATTTTTTCATTTGATTTACTTAATTTGGGCTTCCTTATTTTCCTAATGCTACTTATCATGGATAAATGTTATTTATAGGTAGTCAAATTGCTGTTATTAGGTTTAGTTTTTTATACGGGGAAAATGTGGTGTAGGCTGTATAGTTGCCTTGGATGTGACAAATCTTCAAAACAATGTAATCATGTAATTTTGATTGATGAAATTGGTGAAATGAAAAAATATCATTGATGAAATTGGTGAAATGATAAAACAGGCATTAATGTGATCAACTAGATGTACAGCCAAGTTATCCATTAATGTGTACACGTGTGTATATTTTTTAGTAATCATGGGTATTTGAACTTCTTATAGCATTTGACTAATCCCAAGGGCCGGGTACAGGTTCCCCCGGTTCCTTGTAGTGGGAAAATTGAAGCATAAACTTATGTTGTTACCACCCCTTGGAGTTGGCAAGATTTGCATGTGATCACTCCCTTATTATGGTAGAGCACATGCCATTGAATTAATCCCGTGCGGTTTCATATGTAATTCATTTTTACGCACAGTTTAATGGTTAACTTTTGAATTTTGAGTATAGATTTTTTTTCTTCTTCATGTAATTGATGTGGAATATCAGTGTTTCACGTTCTGAACGAGTATTTAAGTCGGTTAATGATTATAATGTTAGATTATTAGGCTCCATTTTTTGAACAAAATGCTCCTTTTTTCACCATGTCTCTAGCACTGAAATAGATGGGTCTGAGAGGGAGAGAGATACAGATTGAGGGGGACGAAATGCCTCAGTTTCCAAGAGAAAAACATGTCTTCCACAAAATTATTATAGATGTTCCCAGTTTTTGGCGAAGCCAGCAGGATTTTTTTAAATTAATCTGCATCTTATGTTTCTAGTCATTAATGAGCAAAATGCTATGCAGCAGCTTCTTTGTGGTGACAAGTAGCCAAATAGGAGGTGATAGTAATCGGGTTTAACCACCGGCCTAGTATTAAAACAAATTTGTGAAGGAATCTTTTTTCTTTTCTTTGATGCTCACTTCTTTGATGTCTGCAATTCTCCATTTCAATTTTTTCGTTTCTGTACTTTCTCCTAGTACCTTCTACGCGTCTCTTTTTTCTGTCTTCATGACATGGGAGATTTTGGAGCCTCCTTTTCAAGTTTCAACTGATTGATGAGTTACGAAATTTGGAAGCATCTACAAACTTGCTATACTCAATATGAACAATTTTGAAGCTGACAGAAATAGGACAGAACATGATTCATTGTTTACTATCAATTGTACAAGGTGAGATGAGATAAGTTTTCAAAACATTTCAGGTAAGATTTTCCAGTATTGGATCCACCCCCACTTTCAATAGAGAAAAATTAAAATGGTAGGGAAGCAGAAATAATTTCTCTGATAAGAAAAACCATATCTGATTAGAAAATCTTTGTCAGTTATGTCATCGTAACTAGAATGATGAACCTGATGCACGTGAGGAAAAATTATCTGAAGATCTCCTCTTTGAATGTTGCTCCAATAATGTTATGAGCTTAAACTCTCAAAGCGTCCTATTTTATATGCATGCTACATAGTTTGGAGACAGAAGTCAAAAAGTATTCTGCCTCTACTAGTTTGAACATAAGTAAAATGGACTCAGGATTCCAAAGTCCTGTCGGAGACGGTTACTTTGAAGAGTCCGACACGAGTACTCCTCAAATTTGACACTTACTAAAATAAAGTGTCCAACACCCATGCCCTTGTCCTGGTGTCAAGTGTCGGGTATGGGTTCTTTAGGACAAAGTGAAAAGTCCATGTAACATAGGTTTGAGCAGGAGAAGAATACAGTGATGAGGAAAGTCCATGTAACTTAGATGAGAAATGTGCTGGTGTTTTCATTTAAAAATTGGTCAGCTCTGCGCAATTTAGTTGTCATGTGTGTTTATTTAGCTCAACAATGTACTGGATCATGTCAGAACTTTGTTATATTTGTTTTGCAATTTTCAGGAATCTCTGGATTGATTTGCTTGGAGTCTGAGAATGAGTCTGACAATGATTCTGGGACTGGAACTAGGAAGCAAAATGCAATGCCGCTTGCTACTTCTGAAGTGGAAATAATTTCAGAATTCAGCTCTAGATCGACTGAATGTACGTTTTCTCTTGGTAACTTAGCCTTATCTTTAATCTTTTGATTTCTTTGCGCAGTTTAGACATTTATTTTGTCATAAATTTCAAAAGTGCAGGAGAAAAAGATGCCTGTTATTTGGAATTTGCTTTCTTATTTTGTGTTGGAACTTACAAGATCTTTTATCAGGGAATTCTAACATAAAACAATTGTGTGGCGACAGTTCTTTGGATCCATTTTATTCAGAATATGATATCCCTCAGGTACTTTTGAGTTTGTATTTAATTGTTTTTGTTTCTGCTTGAAAGGTTATTTTGATTGGAAAATGGTCAGTGGTAAGTTGACTGACTAATGAAATGCTTATACTTACAATGCCTTGTGAGTAAATATATATTTCATGCTCATAATACAATCAATTTTTTTTTTAAATGTGATAACATAATAATCATTGTGTGATATTAGTTTCATCCGAGGTTGATGTTAACAAAGAAGTTGTTGTCACTTATTTTTCGTGGAAAATATGAATTAAAATTGTTACAAAGTGGCATCCAACTAGTATGAAGGCTCTTTCCTTGTAAAATCTGGTTTACTACAAAGCTGAATATGTGAGATCAGTTAATAGTTATGGTTTTGAAAGTTAGCGAAGAGATGCTACATAAAGATAGAAGATTATGCCCCACACTTAATTGTAAATTTTATCTCTTGCTACGTGCTGTTAAGTGTTCAACTCTAGGAGGAACATATGTGGATTGTCCATGGCACTCTTTACGAACGTATATTTTGTTAATTGCATTCCTCATTTATATTCTACAAATCACAATAGCTTGATGAGGTTCTATTCAGGCACCTGATTTTTCTGACGAAGAAATGGATGAGATGCAGCCTATGGCTGATGTCTTGAGATCAAATGGTAAAAGTAAAGATAAAGCAAATAAGAAAAAAACCATGGATGATTCAAAGGGTAAACAGAGGACAACAAAAGAAGAAAGACTTTGTTTGATGGAAGAGAAGAGGCAACAAAAAGAAGTAAGTCTTGTTACTGTTGGTACTTGATTTGGATCTAAAAGGTCTTTTAGATATATGAATCAATTAATACACATGACAGCAAGAAAAGTTGCAAAAAGCAGCGCTTAAAGCTGAAACTCTTGAGATGAAAAAAGTTCAGAAAGAAAAGCAAAAGTGGGAAAAAGGGAAGTTTGCGCTGAAATCTGTTGTGGCTGAGATCGACACTAAAGTAGTTGAACTGGGGTCAGTCGGAGGTAACATTTCTTGATATACTTCACTTTTTACAAAGTACTCGAGTCATTTTGTTTTATCTACCTCTATCTTCCACTGTCCTGAACAAGTGCTTTGCCTCCTAGTTTAGGACATCTGCTGACCAGGTTTGCTGAGAGAGGTATTACATACCGTATAACATCAAATCCAATTGAACGATCCATTGTTTGGGCTATGAATGTTCCAAAAGAAATTTCACAGGTAATTAATGCTTGAATTTCTATGAAGTTACTGTAATTCCCTATCATCTTTGATCACCATATTTGTGTATTCGGCTACGGTGCTCTCAGTTTGAACTGTAAATAGGCTTCTCATTGTACCATTATGAATAGTTTCTTTATGGGAGTGTTGCATCAGTATTTTCTGGGGTGCATGTTATTATTTTAGAGAATGAATTTTCTCTTTTTAATGGAGTACTAGCAAGAGTCAAAAGTATGCATCAAACTGAAACCTTATAATACTTTCTAGTACTTAAGTCAATGTAAGAATAAAGTTTATGTATGTATTTAGAATGCCCTAGGCCTGGGTTTGTGCTGGTTTGTTATTGTTGCTCATCACACTTTTTTAAGTGTATTTATCTTTCTGTTATCGTTTTGATCCCTTGATTAGTTTTCTAATTCACATCAAGTTTCTAGTTCTCGTTGAAATGATGATATAAAGAACAGAACAAAGATTCGTTTTGTTCATACAATTCATAGGAGAAGCATGAATGATGTTTCTGTTCTATCTTGGTATCAATGTTGGCTCCTTAGGTTATTCAATAGTGTTAGGATCACTGTGGACTTTTTAGTATGTTTCTCTTGTTAATAGACGTAATCTTGTTGCAATGCCAATTTCACATTTACCAAGCAACCTGGATTTTAAGATGTTGACTAATATGTTGCAGCTTTCGTCCAGTGGAATCGAGATTCCATATGTTTTACTTGTATATGAGGCAGATGAATTTTGCGACCTTGTCAAGAATGAGTTTCTAATGGATCATGTTTCTTGTGTGCAAAGCCATTATCCAACTCATACAGTTTGCTATCTCACTAACAAGCTTTTTTCATACATCAATAAAAGGTCAGCGGAAACACTTTCTCATGCTTGTTTGGTCTCCCACCCCCATGGCTACTCTGTATTTCTAATGTTATACATACCTTGTATGAACAGTCATTGAAGTATATTCTACTTGTACTTTGATGTAGTCTCATAGATGCATAAGATGCTATTTTATGCATTTTTAGTGTGTGCGCGTGTGTATATATATAAGATTTGAATTTGTATGGCTTTTGGTCATAGATGCTATTTTATGCATTTGTATGCTTAGATCTCAACAAATAAAGGAATAGAGAAGTGGGACAATTGTACTTTGTAAGATGTGTAGAATTTCTATACACTATGTTATATTTTTACTATGAAAGAGAGTTACAATTTATACAGAGGGAGAAGGAGAAGCTGACAAAAGACAGTGAAGAAGACACGGAGGAAAACATGTTCAATGTTTTCCTCAGTGCTCACAGCACATACACAACACTTCTAACACTCCCCTCAAGTTGGTGTATAGATGTCTCGCATACCCAACTTGAAACACAAGGGATGAAACATCTTACCACTAAGACCTTTAGTCAGAAGATCAGCTAGCTGATGTTCTGTTTTTACAAAAGGTAAACAGATAAGGCCACTGACTAATTTTTCTTTGATGAAGTGTCGGTCAATCTCAATGTGCTTCGTTCTATCATGTTGTACCGGATCATTTGCAATACTAATGGCTGCCTTGTTATCACAAAACAACTGCATAGGCTCTTTAGTTGAAACACCCAAATCTTCTAGCAAGGTTCGAAGCCACATTAATTCACATATACCCAAGGCGATAGCTCGGTATTCAGCCTCAGCACTAGATCTTGCCACAACAGACTGTTTCTTACTACGCCAAGTGACAAGATTACCTCCAACAAATGAACAGTAGCCTGATGTAGATCGACGATCCTCTATAGAGCCAGCCCAATCTGAGTCGGAAAATGCTTCGACTCTCATATGACCATGTGGTGCAAACAATAAACCTTTACCGGGTGCAGACTTGAGATACCTCAAAATTCTATAAACTGTTTCCATATGACTTTGTCGAGGATCATGCATATATTGACTGACTATACCAACAGCATAAGATATATCGGGTCTAGTATGAGACAGGTATATCAGTCGTCCCACTAGACGTTGATATCTTTCTCTATCCACCGTAGGTCCTGTGCCTCCTTCTAGGTGATGATTAACTTCAATAGGAGAATCAACAGGTTTGCATCCTAGCATGCCAGTTTCTGTTAAGAGATCAAGAACATACTTCCGTTGAGACAGAAAGATTCCACTGGAAGATCTTGCAACTTCAATACCAAGGAAATATTTTAAGGTACCAAGATCTTTGATTTCAAACTCTTCAGCCAGACTTGCCTTGAGATTAACTATCTCTTCTCTATTATCCCCTGTCACTACAATGTCATCAACATAAACAATAAGAATGACAGTCTTACCATTTATATGTTTGACAAATAGAGTGTGATCTTGCTCGACTCTGTTTGTACCCAAGTTTTATCATTGCTTTGTGGAATTTACCAAACCAGGCTCGAGGAGATTGCTTCAACCCGTATAACGCCTTTCGCACCTACACACCTTTCCCTTGGTGACAGATGAAGCAAAACCAGAGGGTATTTCCATGTATACCTCTTCTTCTAGATCCCCATGAAGAAATGCATTTTTTCACATCCCATTGCTGAATATCCCAGCCAAAGTTTGCTGCACATGAGATTATGGTACGAACAGAGTTCATTTTTGCCACGGGAGCAAAGGTCTCCTGGTAATCAATCCGTGAGTCTGAGTGTACCCTTTTGCAACTAGCCTGGCTTTGAGTCTTTCAACTGTCCCATCTGCCTTTTGTTTCACTGTATATACCCATTTGCAACCAACAACTGGTCTTTTTCCATAAGGAAGAGTAACTAGTTCCCAAGTATCATTCTTTTTCAAGGCATTCATTTCTTCTATCATAGCATGTTTCCATTTCTCGTTGCTAATTGCTTCTTTCCACCCCTGAGGAATAGATATAGAGGACAAAGAAGAAACAAAGGAATGGTAGATGCAGATAATTTATCATATGAAACAAAATTCGAGATAGGATGTTGTGTACAAGACCTAACACCTTTTCTAAGAGCAATAGGAATGTCAGTATCATCAGAAGAACAATAGGATCAGGATTCATACCATTAGTATTACCAAGACTTGGTTCGGAGGCAAGGTTGGTGTAGTGGTGCAGTAATGGTGACCTTATTCTTCCCTTTTCGAGTATAGGTTCTCAACTCAGGCTCGGGCTGTTTAGCATTATTCTCCCCCTGTGTAGAATTATCAGACACAACAACAGGAGTAGGGAAAGATGGTATAATAGTACTTGTAATACCGTCTCAAACTGAAGAAGCGTCTCCTCATCAATAACATCCTCCCCCTGAGGAGAAGGTGAAGAAGAATAAAAAGGTTCCGACTCCCAAAAAGTCACATCCCGAGTGACAAATACTTTGTTAGAAGGTGGATGATAACATTTATAACCTTTTTGGGTTGGAGAATAACCGATAAAAACACATCGAAGAGCTTTGGGATCTAATTTACCCCGAGTGGGGGTTTTATCATGAACATAGCACACACATCCAAAAACTCGTGGCGAGGGAGAAGGAGTGGGTATGTGCTGGAGAATGGAGATAGGACTTTTGTTTCCAAGGCTTCTAGAAGGAAGGCGGTTGATAAGGAATGCCGCAGTCAGAACCGCATCACCCCATAAAAATTTAGGAGTTTTCATTGTAAACATGAGAGTGCGGGCAACTTCTAGTAGGTGTCGATTTTTTCTTTCTGCGACTTCATTTTGTTCTGGGGTTTGGACACAGGAGGTTTGAAGAATGATGCCATGCTGGGAGAGGTAAGATTCAAAAGCATGATTATTACTGTATTCACGACCGTTATCACTATGGAGAATTTTGACTTTAGCGTTAAATTGAGTTTGAATCATTTTATGAAAGTCCTGAAAGCAACCAAAAACTTCATTTTTTGAACGCAAAAGGTAAATCCAAGTTACACGAGAATGACAATCAATAAAGCTAACAAACCATCTAAAACCAGAACGGGAAACAATCCGAGAGGGCCCCCAGACATCGGTATGGATAATAGCAAAAGACTCAGAATGACGACTGTTAATAGCAGAATAAGTCGAACGTTTGTGTTTACCGAGTTCACATGGTTCACACAAAAACTGAGTTTTATTACAATTCTTAACTAAAGATGGAAACAAGAATTCCAATACTGAAAAAGAGGGATGACCCAAACGACGATGCCATTGGTGGAGAGAGACTAGGTTGGAATCTGAAACAGAGTGAAGAGCCTGAGTAGGGACCATGTTAGATGAGGGAACATCTAAATAATAGAGACCATCAACTGCACTACCACTGCCAATCTTCTGTCCCGTCACCAAGTCCTGAAAAATACAATGATTTGGAAAAAAGGTTACTGAACAATGCATAGATTCAGAAAGACGTTGAACAGATAATAAATTCGCAGTGAAGGAAGGAATATGGAGAACAGATGATAAAGTTAATGAAGGGGTACAAACTACAGAACCACTCCCGGAGATAGAAGACAGGGAGCCATCCGCAACGCGAACCTTGTCTTTTCCAGACCGGGGCATATATGAAGTAAAAAAGGTTGGAGGACCCAGTCATATGCTCGGAGGCACCTGTATCGATAATCCAACTGAGGCAAGTGGGTGAAAACATGAAAAGCACAAAGGAGGTATACCTGTCTGGACATAATGAGAGGAAGTAGGTTTGGAATAGAATTTCCGGAAGGCAGTGATTTCCTCCTCAGGAGTCAGTGCATGGGCAGTGTCTGTAGTACTGGGTACATCTGCAGAGAGTGGAGGAGTAGACATATAGGCATGAGATCCACGTCCACGACCAGACCGACCTCCACGTCCTTTAGGACGCCCATGAAGCTTAAAGCAGCGGTCTCTGGTATGATTCTTCCCCCCACAATAGTCACACTCACGGGACTCTTTCTCAATAGTAGAGGGAACGGGAAAGCCAGACTTAGGATATGATGCAATCAAGGCTGATCGGTCAACAGGGGTGGATTTTAGTATCATAACTCGACGCCTACTTTCCTCTTGTTGGACTCTAGCATGAGCCTCTCTTAGTGATGGAAAAGGTGTCTGACCAAGCAGCTGTGCTCGGACTTGATCAAATTCCATATTCAAACCAGCCAAGAAATCTACAACTCTATCTTCATTGATAAACTTTTGATAAGCCGTTGCATCTTCCGGACATTTAGCTGAAAAAACTCGGTAATGATCGAGCTCCTGCCAGAGTGCATTAATCTCTGCAAAATACTGTGCCACGGGCTTCTCCCCTTGATCCAACTCACGGATTCGTTTACGGATATCATATGCCTTAGACATATCACCAGAAACAGAGAAGGTTTGAGAGATAGCTTCCCAAAGTGCATATGTTGTGTCTAAGAACGTGTAACTACTCCGTAGATGTGGTTCCATTGAGTTAAAAATCCATGTTTTGACCATAGAGTTATCAGATTTCCATTCCTCTTGAGCAATACCCACTTGTGTAGGCATGGTGGTTGTTCCAGTGATAAAGTGTTGCATTCGGTTTGCTTCAATTGACATACGACATGCCTGAGACCAAGCTAGGTAATTGCTTCCATCCAACTTAAATGAACTAAGAACCAAAGCAGAGTTGAGATGGTGATTTCTAATAAACTGCCCTTTATTGGTTTCAATAGTATTACTGTGAGTGAGACTAGATTCTGCCATAGTGAAGGTACAGTGATAGGAGCAACAAGGATAATATATAGGCAGAAAAAAAAAAATCTGCAGGTATTTTTTCCTTTTTTTTTTTTTTTTTTTTAGTGATGGTATAAAGGCTTTTAGTGATGGTATAAAGGCAGTATGTCACAGTGAATGAGCAAGGCCAACCAAACTAATACTAAGCAGTATATAGTAACAAGGTATGCAGTAACTCAGTTATGCATAAGCCAAATCCAAGCCACTCAGTTATACCAATAGTGAATAAACAAGGCAAAGGCACTGTGAACAAGCAACTCGGGTAGGCCAACAGTGAACAAACAAGGAACCCGATCAAATAATAAGCCAAAAAACCAAGCAAACCTGATTTTCTCTCTAGAAGACCACTGCGAATGGGTAGAGAAGAGACAGGCGACCACTGGGGAAGAAGCCGCGCCGGAAAAAACTCGCCGGAAGGTAGCTCACGCGCCGGCGCGTGGCGTCGGCGGTCGAGCGCGTGGGCGGCGCGTGCGGCAGCGGGTCGGAAAATGAAAAGCTCCGTGGTGGTCGCCTGGCTATGGGTAACTTATTTATGATATCAATTTCAGCATATGCAAGTGTTCAAGCTAATTTTCAACTGAAAAGGAGTAGCAGTAGCGACGCGAAGCGGAAAAAGAGAGAAAAAAAAAAAACTACTGATTTAAATCTGTAGAGGCTCTGATACCATGTAAGATGTGTAGAATTTCTATACACTATGTTATATTTTTACTATGAAAGAGAGTTACAATTTATACAGAGGGAGAAGGAGAAGCTGACAAAAGACAGTGAAGAAGACACGGAGGAAAACATGTTCAATGTTTTCCTCAGTGCTCACAGCACATACACAACACTTCTAACACACTTATATTAAGAAGTGGGATAATTTAACAAATATATGTAAATATAATGTATAAGTGTGTTTTTGCAAGCCTTATATCCGTGTTAGACACACCAATAACTGGACAGAGGTAGGGTTTTGTTACATAGAGATACATTCATCTTCTTGGATTATTAAAGTTGTTTTCTACTATATTATTTGTAGACTGAATAATATGCAACTTCCTATATTGCCACAGATCACTATGCATGAGGTACACATTACATGATGTCCACATTTTAATGTGCAAACTGTAGGTTGATTACATATCTTTGATTCTCTTTTTGTCACTAAGACGCAGTACCCCCACCGACCTACCCTTGCCAACCCAGTTCCTTCTCTTAATTATTTTTTTGTTTCTCTTTGTTTGCTAATTATATATTTTTTAATGATAACTTGATAAGACATGCTTTAAGTAAATGGATTATATCTTGAAGACTCCAACTACAATCGGCAGGCTTTTGTCACGGGCAATATATAATACTAAGTTCATGCTATATCCCTTCCTTTATGTGTATACATTGTCTATTTTCGCTGGCAATTGCCGAAGGTTTCTTTCCATGGATCGGGATTATTGGAATTCTTTTTGTATTCAATTTTCAATATAAGGTTTTGACTGGTTAGTTCTATGATATGATCCTGATAACTTTATTTAGTTTGATTTGTGTACTTTCGTATAGTACAGAAATATATTCCAATGCTTTAATGATCTAAACATCGCTTTTGAAGACAAATAATCCCTCTTAAATTATTTGTTCCTCATTTATCCATTCGATTCCAATATTTTGTTAGGGAACAAGGACAGTACAAGGACCCAACCAAATATAGTGGTTGGAAGCGCCCACCAGTTGAGGAGGTTGTTTGAACAATTCCTTATCTTTTCTTTTGCTGAGTTGGAGCATTTTCTTTCAGTACCTAGAAATTTGTAACATGTCTTCCTGCTAGATTTGGAGAGCAACTTAAAAGTAAACACTTCTCGTTTTCATATCTGAAAATATTGACATTTTACAGGTGCTGTCAAAATTAACCACACATTTTTCAAAAGTACATTCAAGGCAGTGCATAGATGAAGCTGAATTAGCTGAACATGTTGTTGGCTTGACTTGCAGCCTAGCCTCTTGTCAATTTAGGTAATATATGCTTATATTGTAGCAATTTATTATTGATCTATTCACTCCTTGAAAGGTAGGCTGAAAATAAGAAAAATTGTCTACTTCACATAGGTTTATTAGGTGGCATGAATACATGTGCTTAGATGCTTACCAAAAAGTGTACTCTCTCTGTCCAGAGAAAGGAGTGCCATTTCCAGTGGAAATTATAAAGTTGGACTCTTTATTCTGGACAGAGGGAGTATAAATAAAGTCAGGAGTTTGGGCTTTTCTTTATATCTACTTTGAACTGTCAAATAGTCCCTTAACACTTTACCTGATGTGTAATGTGGTTGAGTGGTTTTGTATTTTAATTAAATCTTGTGAAAGTCTACTTTTTCAACATATACTTCTTACCAAACTGAAGCGTTCAAAATTCAGAACCTACATACTAGACTCTAAAGTTGGAGTTTGTACTTTATTATCTCACCTAGTTTTTTGCTATTTGAAGGTATCCAGCAATAATAATCTCTCTTTCTCTTGCTTTGTAACGGAGCCACGAAGTGTAGCATTTTGTTGAATTGTTTTCATGCACAATCTTGATTAACACTTGCTTAGGGAGAATTGTGCTTCTTAGCATGACCAAGGCCCCGTGCACTTTGTTTGTTTTCTGTTTTTTTTTTTCTTTTCGTTTTTTTGGGTATATGCCAATCAAATAGTATCCCTCTAATTCTGTTGGTCCTGTTACCAGCTTGATTCAGTGGATCTGAAGTGTTCCTTTCTGGTAGTATATATTAAAGCAGTCAAACAGATCAAAATATTTCGTAATACTAAAATATAAAGTATATGTTATCATTATTCCTGGAAGTATTAACAGCATACATATTTAATGCTTATTCATACTCTTGCTATGATTTTTCTTTCTAATTAATTAGTATTTCCTATTAATTTCAGAAAGAAGTTAACACGGCTATCTGTAAATGCCAACGGGTCCTTTGTCCCTAAGGATTGTGTCGACAAGACTCTGATAAAGAAGAATTTGTGGTAAGCACTTCCGTATAGACGTCACATTATTACTTTCATATAAAGAGCCATGCTAATACTACCAAAAGTGTGGCCAAGTAGTCAGCGTCTTTTTTTCTTCCTGAAATTTTTTTTACTGCACAATGACATAAGTCATTGCTTAGCCTTGTTTTACTTGGAAATAGCTGTTCGCGAAATAACCATGTAATCCTTATTGTCATGGTGCTGGGAGTCTCGTGTGCTAGACTGCTAGTTCATATACTTGTGCTGGGAGTCTCATGCGCTAGTTCTTATTCCCATTAATTCTCTCCAAGCTTTAATTACATCTACTAGTGCATTGCATTTCTGTTCCTCGTGACACTGCTTTTTTCTCTCAGGTTAAAAGCACTTGTAGCAATCCCAAAGGTTCTACCACGATTTGCCATTGCAATTTGGAAAAAATACCCTACAATGAAATCCCTTTTGAGTGTTTATATGGATCCAAGTAAATCAGTGAGTATTTCATGACTTGACTTCTCTGTAAAAACAAACCAGCTTATTTTTTGGTATTTGAAGCTAAACTTTTCAATTCTATCATTAGTAACCTTTATGCCATTGTGACACTGTTCACTTTTGTGTGACCTTCCTAAAGATTTATATCAATAAGCTATTTTTTCTTGGGAGCAGATACTAGAGGCTTCTTTTCTTAGTTGATTAGTTGAGTGTCATGTAACCTCCCAAAACTTCTAAAATATTTCCTAAATCAGTGCAATGCTCCATATTTGAGGTTTAGTTTTTTGGCTTGATTGTGATGATCTTGAATTCTTGATAATACAATCAACATATAATTTCATTGACAGTTGCTAGCCCTCACGGAGATAGAGATTATGGTGTTCATAGTATATTTAGCTTGATGCAAAAAGATGCTTTGCGCAGGAGCTTATGTTGTTCTTTTTCCCCACCCAATCATCTTTCGCCAGAAACAGACAAGCAAAATCCTTAATGATCATAAACCAATCAAAGGTGGCATTGACAAGATTGATATTTAACTTTGTTGTTCAATGTAAAATGGCAGGTGCATGAAAAAGAATTTCTACTCAAGGACTTGACAACAGAAGTTTTACTTGGTGAGGATAGAAGATTAGGTGAGATTTGTTCGAAGAGAGTGTACAGAATATTAATGGCACAATGCGGGAACGTCAAAGCTGATGATGTTGAGGATGGAGCTGATTTCTTCCGATCTCAATCTCCTTGAATGATGTATTCTGTTGTAAGTTGCAACTAAAGGGATGGACGAAACTAGAGGTGAGTATATGACCCACCCATGAATTGTTTATAATTAAGGCTGTCACAGCTTTCTTTTTCTTTTGAATAAAATACATCTCAGATTATGGAACGAATTTATATATATCTGTTAGTGATCTATGGCTTCGACATAATGTTAGGGGTTGTTTGATAAAAATTGAATGAAAAGTTCTGAATGGTTAAGCAATCTGAATGAGCTGAATGACTGAATATTGAATGAAAAAAATTATTTGATAATTGACATGTCTGAAACATCTGAATGACATAATTTTATTATTTTACCCATCTGAAAAAAATTTAAAGTTGTTATAAATTTATTTAATATTACTTAATATAATAGTTAATATTTTTTTAATTTTTTTTATTTCATTCAGCCATTCAGTTAAAAAAATCTGACTTAACCATTCAGCTCAATCATCTGACCGATTCAGCCATTCAGACGATTTTTATTCAAAACAAACGTACTTAATGACTAACCGATTCAGTCATTCAGATGTATTCAGTTTTAAACAAACAGCCCCGTAGGCACTGAAAGAGGTACCTGCCGAGTTGAAAACCCTTTTCACAGTATTTATTCTTCATGCATCATTCATAGACAATGTAAAATGCAGTCTAGTCATATCATTCTATCAAGTTCTGCATTCCATCGAGTTGGAGCCCTGTTGGTGTGTGGCTCCGACATAATATTATGGACACTTATGGCTCTGCTTCTTTCTTGATGTTACCACACAGAAGAACTTAGCTGGGTATGTTCAGCTCCCCTGATTGCTCTCAATAGGAACTCCAAGTTGTCAATATTTTGATTTAAAATCATGTATACAGATTATGAAACATTGCGGCCTTAACTATAAATTTGTACTTGTTAAAAATGCCTAGTTTGTGCAAGAGGGTGGAAACATTGTGGCCTTATCTATAAAATTGTGTATGAAGATGTAGTTCGTGTAAGAGGTGGAAAAGACCAAATAAATGCAATTGTCTATGATGTTACATATTGCTCTGGTTCAGAAGTTCTAAAATTATTCATTACAAGAACCCTTCTAAATATTACAACTTTTGTCCCTTGGATGTATTTTCTTAACGGATGAATATCTTCATAATCAAAATTTATAACTATAAATAATCAATTTTTTGGACATGCAAGTTCGTGACAAGAGAGTC
This sequence comes from Aralia elata, assembly GCA_034770075.1. Classification (NCBI taxonomy): domain Eukaryota; kingdom Viridiplantae; phylum Streptophyta; class Magnoliopsida; order Apiales; family Araliaceae; genus Aralia; species Aralia elata. The sequence continues at coordinate 23,695,549 of CM068378.1, read as the reverse complement.
AGCATACAGGAAGAGGATACAAAGATATGTGGCCATTTTTAGAGGTGGTAAGAAAGTAGAGGCTTACATCTATTTATCCCTTAAATGACCATTTTTGAACAACTAGTATTATGTTACGTTGGAACTTGAAAAAAATCAAGGAAAAATATAGCAGAAATGAAATCTAAAAATTTATTTGAGAATTTTTCAAACTATTTATTACATGATTTTTTAATATTGTTTTTATATCAAAAGTTTACAAATATATATACACTTAAACTTATCTTTAGTAAAATAGTTTTTTTTTATTTATTTGTGTTTTTTTATTTGAGTTATGTTATGTATTGTGATAAATTTAAGTTGAATTACAATTGCAAAGTTTATCAATACACGAGATTGGTAGGAATTATAAAAGGGTTCACTTATTACAAATCTCTCCCAAAAAATTACTATTAATATTTATTTATGTAACTGACAATCATATAGTCGTTGTAAACATTCGTAATATATATTATTTTCTTTTTTAGTTTCCTTTCTTTTCCTCCGTGCTTTTCAGACTCCAAATATACAATTAGGAGAGAAGGAAAAAAAAGTGAAATGATTTATAGTTCTACTTGAGTCCTACAATACAATACAAAACAAAAATTATTTTTATTATTATTAAAGTCGATACAAAATATTTTAAACTATATAGTTTAATTTTATTTTAATTAATACAATGACGAATACTGTAAATTTTCTAAAAAATACTATTATTGTAATATTTATTTTTTCATATTCTTAATAAATTTTATTAATTTTGAATTTAAAAAATATTTTCTAAATTAATTTGTAAAAATCAATAATTTAAAAATATTAAAAACCTTAATTTTTAATTTAAAAATATTTTCTAATAATTTGAAAATGAGGTAGTAATAAATGAAATTTCTGAACATTGTTTGCGATTAGGGCTAAAAATGAATTCGAGTGGTTCGAAACCCGATTCGAGATTGGCTCGAAAAATTCAAGCGAAACTCAGATTTGATACTTAAACGAGTTAAATACAAATCCATTTTAATACTCGGACACTTGTACGATTTGAATACGAGAGACACTCACTGTTTGCTTATTTAGAATATCGAATTTTTCTTATCTCATTGATACATACTCGATATAAGTTCGTTGATTCCTACTTGTATACAGTATCTAGTATTCTCGATTTATTTAATATATATTATTTAACAATTAAATTCTCCACATATTTTTAGAATTGAAAGTAGTTCATTAGTTGTTTGAAGTGATAATATCATCTCAGTAAATTTTTTTACAAGGCTAAAAATCTAATTTAAAGTGTTCAAATTTTAATTATTTTAACTACTTGAATGAGTTAATTTTATATATATTATCATAATATAAATTATCCAGTTCTAATTTGTGTATGTCTCAAATGTTTTTGAGTAGTTTAATTAAAAAAAGAGTCAAACTCGTGTACAATAAAACAAGACGAATTTGAATCTGAACAAAGATTACAAAAACTTCAAGTACAAATCCTAATACTTTAAAAAAAAATTCAAAAAAAATATGAGCAAATTAGTGTTGGACTCCACTCGAAATTATTTTCACCCTAATTTGTGATAAACCTCTTACTTTGGTGGAAACAAAAATGGACTCCACTTTGGAAGCACGAGAGACAAGAAAGGTCCACGGCTTAAAAGCAGCCGCATTACCTTTTTCTAAATAAAGTGGCCCTCCTATTCAATCCATCAACGTGTCTCACTATTTCTAAGCCCATTTAATATAAATGGGCCCATTCTCCCTCAAACCTAACTTTAGTGGGCCACACACCACTTATGACCTAACCATAGTGGGATTTACCACCATTAACAAACCCATTTGGATCAATTAATGAAGCCATAATAATTGATCTCTAATCTAGTTAGTTATCTTTCTCTCTTTCTATTTTTTTTTCTAAATTTATAAATAGTTTTTTTTTTTTTTAGCTATAACAAGAACATCAATAAAAACCTCATACAATACTTGATGTCAACTGAACTGGTTGAACCACCACTAGCTTCAACTTCCAACAAGCCCATTATTATAATAATTTTTCTAAAACAACTATTGTAATGCTTTATATAAATATTTTGCTTAAATACTTGCGAATCATTGACACACATTTAAGCATTTGTGTTCTATATATATATATATATATATATATATATATATATATATAGAGAGAGAGAGAGAGCTTTTCTCCTATAAGGACCTAAAGTAAGGACCAATTTTTTTATTTTTATTTTTTGCTTTTTTTTTTAGAACAACTAAAAATAAATAAATAAGTAATTATAGAACTGAAATTTTTACATAATAAAGTGTTTTGGGCGTGATTTGGATACATATAACAAAACATAATTACTGTGCATAACAAAACTGTACATACATGTTTTGTTATATGTATCTAAATCACGCCCAAAACACTGTATTATGCAAAAATTTCAGTTCCATAATTACTTATTTATTTATTTTTAGTTGTTCTAAAAAAAAGCAAAAAATAAAAATAAAAAAATTGGTCCTTACTTTAGGTCCTTATAGGAGAAAAGCTCTCTCTCTATATATATATATATATATATATATATATATATATATATATATATATATATGTCTATATATTGGCAATTACACGGTTTCATTGCAATAATGATAGCTCTTTATAGCAGTAGGGCATATGGTGTGTGATGGAATACCCTCCACTAATCAAACTTACCATCGTATTATTGTGTAATTCTTTCGTTTTCAAAAGTAAAGATTTTTAATTTTTTGTTTAAAATAATCTTTAAAAATATGTCTAACAGTAAAATGAAAATAGTAGATGGTATTGATAGTAATATTATATAAATAATAACATATTAGAAATTTTATTTAATTTAAAGCAAACAAACAAAAAAAAAATGTCTAAAAATCACTCCCCTACGCTACTATAATCGAATCTCCATTTAAATCTTTCTTTCATCATCAAATCAAGTCACCTCATGGCCCACGCACACCGCACTAATGACTAAACTACCCAATGTTGCAATATTTTTGCATGGGGTCCATTATGAGTTATTTTTCCCAACACGCTATTATTATATAATGCAACTCCAGGCACCTTCTTCTCCCTAGAGCTAGTAGCTCCTTGCTTTTGAATGATCATGGAGAAAAGCAAGTCATTCCCAGATTATTCCGGTTCATATGTTGAAGCCCGGTTCGGGTTCGAGGATCGATTTGATCGATGCAAATCGTTTAGCTTCAACGGCAACGGCCCCGGCGAAAATCCGGAGGTGAAGAGGAGGAAGAGGGTGGCATCTTATAATATGTATACTGTGGAAGGTAAGCTTAAATCTTCCTTCAGAAACAGCTTCAAGTGGATCAAGAACAAGTTTACAGATGGCTACTATGATTGATGAGAGACAAACTTTCTCATCAATTTGATCTATATGTTTGATGAGAGAGAAATTTTCTCTAGTTAAAATGAAGTGTGGCTATGGAACTTATCATTTGAACTTTTGACTCTGTGTATATATATGTGTGTGTGTAATATAAATGTCACTTTTATTCCAAGTTGAGTTATGTGCTGTATATTTTACAGTTTTCTGCTTAAAAATATAGTGTCAATTAATTCACAAAAAAATATAAATAGAGATAAGTTGGTTAAACTACTTGATGAACTGGATAAACAATAACAATTCAAAATTCTTGGAAAATTGTATTTATTATAACTCACAGTTCAGTTCATAAAGAGTTAAAAGTAAGACAAAGAATGTAATAGCCTGGAAATTTGATGTGTTGGGGACAAAAAGATACCATTTTCCATAGCCTAATGATCTTCCAAGCCAAAAAGCTTTGATATCTTCTCGATATCAAGCGTCCGGAAGTCAACAGTAGACATGGACCTGCGGTTGAGCCTGTTCATTCTGTTATCTTCAATATGGTTGACGGTTTCTGTTATAGAGGCCATTAAGAGGGGGAAATTCTTGATGTTCTTGAGAGCATTAGGATGAGCCTCAGTTGTTGCAGATCGGTTAGGATTAGAGCGGAAAGGCAGATAAGGTAAAGGAGGAGGGCTTTCTTGAGTACTCCTGCTTAGCTTCCTACTTGAGGAAGCAGAAGCACCACTACTTGTTGTACTGATAACCATCTCTTGGCTTTGCGCGCTTTGCTCTTCCTGCTACCAGACAAGAATTATTAGGAACCATTTCATCTCTCTTGAATCTTGTTCTGAGAATATGCAGGTTAAATTAGGTTTTGAAAGGAAAAAAAACAAGAAATTAAGAAGAATTTCTTAATCCAAAATCCAAACACATTATTTGTCTGAGAATATAACATCCCTTCCAATCTTCGGATGATGTGTTCAGAATCAGTATGGTTTAATTAAGTATCATCTCTGTTTTTGATTTTCAAACTGAAAGCATGTGCATAATCTATAAGCCCTACATAAAGTTTAACATGGAAGACAACAACTCTGTTCAAGTAATTCTTCAGCGAAAAATACTTTTAATGTTCAGTAGCCACATCAGTTTGGATGTGTGCACGAACAGTATCTGTTGTGCTGACAACATATGACTGCCCTTTTGCCAACTCAATTGAAAACCAAAACAGGAATACTATTCAAGATTCGAGTATTAAATGAATTATCTGCAAGACATTTTCATGTTAACTTCTAACTTCTTTCTTGTCTTCCTTAAATTACTCATACAACATGCTGCTTAACACAGAACACAAACACTACTATGTGATCAGAGCTGAAGCATTTTATAAGATTGAATTGTTGTAACCTGAAGTCGAATATGATGGTCTGGGGATGTAATATATTTACGGTGAGATTTACCTCTTTAGAAGATTCCAAATTCTCTTTGGCATATTCAGTGCCCAACTCCTTTCTTCCATAACCTTCACGCTTTCTGATAGACTGTTGCTTTTTCTTCAACTTTCTACTCCTGCTGAGGCAGTGAAAACATAATCAGACCATTTAGATACAGGCATTAGGAATAGATCATACAAAAATAACTATTCAACGATTGTAGAAATCAGCTCGGCTTGTTTGATGTGGTATTTGACCTGATGAACTTTATTTCGGTATATCATTTAGGATACATATATCCTTTAGTTACAGATCCCTACAAAGTTTATCTTATCATTCTTGCTGAAGGCTCTGTCATCGCCATGTTCCATTCAAGAGTGATTAAATTTGGTTCTTAAGCTATAATGATAACAATTGACCACCACAGGTTTCATTGGTTAGCCAATGTCACCTTTGGTGTTAGGAGACTAGAAACTAGCATATAAAATACTAAAAAATGTAGTATGATCTTGGGTCTACTTACATGACTGAGCACTATGCTTACACTGCAATATGTTGCAGTGTACTACGTCCATTCCAAAATTAGAGATACATTTTGACTTTTTAAAGTCAATTTGCGAAATCCTAAAACTCAAAATTGATACAATTTCGTTCAAGTTTTGAAAACAACAAATATGATAATTAGTAGTAATTTATAGTTAGTTTACAATTCTTATATTTATTTGTACTAAAATTAAATAACTTCATATTAATTTTGAATTTTAAGATTTCGCAAATTGATCCTAAAAAATCAAAATGTATCTCTAATTTTGGAACGGAGGGAGTAGAATTCATAATTATTTCTACTTTTCCAGTGTTGGCAGTGACACATTGACCTCATATTGTGATCCTTTGCCAGTTCATCATAATCTTGCTACTAAACATGAATTTCAACAATAAATGCCCGTACCGCAAAGCGGTGCGTTGAGATGAAACACGTACGAATATAGAGTTTATAATGAAAATATTTTCATAAGAAAGTTAAAATAGTGTTTGGTTATATAATTGTAAAAGTACTTTTAAACAAATATAAATCATACAAAAGTTAAGACTTTTAGTTGTTCTTCAACAATTCAAGGCAAATTTGTCTATTATGCTTTGGCCAAAAGCATAAATCTTCTTCTATTAAAAGTGTTATTTTGCCAATCTCTACTCACTAAAAGTATTTTGTAGGGTCACCAAACACCAAAATGTTTACAAATTTAGTTTAGAAGTGCTTTTACTCCACCATACTGCTTTGCCAAACGGGCTCAAAATCTGGAGACTGAAGCATTACCGGTTGTACTACTTACTGTTATACACTTCTATGATTAATAAGATACAGTTTAGAAGCAAAGGGAATATATTATCTGTTTTGCACCATTTCTTTTTCAAACAATAGACTGGTAAAAAGTGGTAATTGATACCTATTGCTAGTTATTGAGTTCTAATAGGAAAGAAGAAATAAATGGATTACATACTTTTTCCGATCAGTTGATTGAGATGGCACATCATCCTCTTTATTCATTGCAGGTAGACCAGCAAGGCCACATGCTAGTGGACTTGAACTAAAGAACTGCAAGCAGGAACCGCCATTTAGAAGAAGAAAACAGAGAATGAATGTCTTAAAACGCAACCTTACCGCAATCAAAATAGGAAGCGAAAAGGAGAAACAGGAGAAGAAAGCTTTTGCTAGATACTAATGTCATGCCTATCTCCCATGAAATATGATTTAATGAATTCAACTTGCTGATCAAATCAGAGTTCAATTGAAAGATTTGGATTCGTGCAAGTAAGGAGCCTCAAGTAAACTTAGTTGTAGATTTACGCTAATTCTACGATATAAAATGCAAACATTGCCCTCTTAGTTCAAGTAGTTTAGAAGTAGGCAAGAACCAGAAACAAAAGTACTTTCTAACGAACTCACTTCATTTTGGAGAGCAGAAGCAGCAGTTCCACGATATGCTGGCTCCAGAGATAGAAGTGCAGGCAAGAGACCTAGCGCAGAGTCGGGGAGATTTCCAAAGGCCTCATGGAAATTTGGTCTGTACTGTTGTGGTGGTCGGAACGTTGTCGGCGGCTTCATTTTCTTCCAATAGTCCTCCGAGGGTGAACCACAAAGCTTAAATATCCTATGCAGTTGCTCAACCTGAATACTCAAGAAGCTCATCAAACTAAATAAGCTGCCAATAGTAGATCCTTACAGACATATTCTAACTTAATTTTAAATGTTGGTGATCCAAAAGGAGCAACAACCATATAAGCCAGAAAACGTGGTCTAAACTCAATTCGAAACATTAGGAAAATATAACAACTGCAATTTAAGGGACAGTCAACCTAACCTTAGTAACATAGATGAGCCTGCATAAAAGTTAATATATTACATTCTGTTTTGTGTGTAATTGAGCTTAAAACTTTTCCATTACACTGGGTATTGTTTTTTTCTTCTCGTGCGTATATTCAAAAGATAAATCAAAGTTACTACGTGGTAGTTCAAAATAACAGATATTAAACCACTAATTTCCTGCAATCCTAGAAGGATTTTGTTAAATGACATTAAAATGAATGAGAGAAACAAAAGGCTACAATGAATTCGAAGACGAGAAGAAATACACTGATTTTTTTAATGCTGTTATAATGAACTGGAACGCTCTTTTTTAGATAACTGGTATTGTGAAAATTTACCTCTGTCCGACCAGGCATAATTGGCCTTCCTATAAACATCTCAGCTAAGAGGCATCCTGCACTCCACAGATCAATGCCAACTCCATAATCTGTAGAGCCTAAAAGCAGCTCTGGAGCTCTGTACCAAAGTGTCACAACACGGCTTGTTAAGGGACGCTTTTGTTTTGGTTGATAAAAGTTAGCTAGCCCAAAATCTGCAATCTTTAGCATCCCACTTTTGTCTATCAACAAGTTGGATCCTTTTATATCCCTATGTAAAATTCCTCTCTCATGGCAGTGCTGGAGACCTGAGAGAAGCTGCTGCATATAGCACTTGACCTGCATTTAGCAGACACATTATTTTCAGATGCCGAAGAGTAGATTTTAACAATATGTTTGATTAATTTCCAAATTTTCCACATTCTTCAATGTTACTACAAATCTCTATGATTCTTTCTTCTTTGTAATTGCATCCCCTTTCTTTGGGACTTCTACCTCCTATATTATTAGCCGAACGATCAAGCCAGTCCACGCCTTCCACTACCCTTTGTTCAATGGGGGAACAAACTGTATGATTAAGTTTCCATGTTTCCCTATTCAATGAAATTCTCATCATTTTTATAGTAATTGGTAAGGTGACACCAATAGTTACTGTGAAATTAAAAAATTTGTATGATTAAGTTTCCATGTTTCCCCTTTCAATGAAATTCTCATCATTTTTATAGTAATTGGTAAGGTGACACCAATAGTTACTGTGAAATTAAAATTTTCATACCAAATAGTGGAGATGTCAATTAGAAAAGCAGACCTGTGGCTCAGTTAGTCTTCCCTGTGGACGGGTGATAACTTTGGTCAAGTCCGACTGCATGTATTCAAAGACCAAATAAAGACTATATTGCATTCTTGATGTGGCTAGTCCTTCCAGCTTAATTATATTAGGATGATCCAGCTTCTGTAAGATAATGATCTCTCTCGCCATAAATTGCACACTCTCTGGCTCTGCCGTGTCGAAACGCACCTTTTTCAAGGCAACAACTTTTCCCGTGTCCCTGTCTAGAGCTTTATACACGTTGCTATATGTTCCATGGCCTACCTGCAAAGGCCAAAGACAAACTCAATATTTGATCATCTGCATACTCCTTTTTTCCTTTCTTTATTTCGGATAATTTGGCAACAAATAAAATTAATAATAGAGAATATACATCGCCATGGAGGGAAGGCAACAAAAATTCAGGAGCCTCCTCTAATCAAGCCTTATAATCATCTATGGTCTATGCATCTTTAGTCAATAATACTAAAATTTAAGATTTTGACAGTTGAAAAAGTGAAATTTAAATAAAAGATGCAGCTCTCCACAAAGAAAAATGGCACACCATCTTGTGAAATGAGAGATTTTAAATATAAAAAGAAAGAACTCATCACAAGTAAATAAAACAAAAACATTAGATTTATGAAAATTTGCACACCAAAATCGCAAAATCATTAGATATATGAAATCATGGTCTCACGGATAAAGGAAATGATGTCAACTTGAGCTCAAAACATAGTGCATACCGCCGCACCACAACAAATTTTGGACTTGCTTTGGAAACAACGCCAATTTAAATATAAAAAGAAAGAACTCATCACAAGTAAATAAAACAAAAACATTAGATTTATGAAAATTTGCATACCAAAATCGCAAAATCATTAGATATATGAAATCATGGTCTCACGGATAAAGGAAATGATGTCAACTTGAGCTCAAAACATAGTGCATACCGCCGCACCACAACAAATTTTGGACTTGCTTTGGAAACAATGCCAATGAAAACTCTCATGTTAGACAAATTTATACCAATCAATTGATCAAAACTACATGCTGACTATATGTTTATTTCTCCAGAAACAATACAATTCATGCAAAGGACAAGTGAAGGGAAGAACGGGAAGGGGGGTCTTTTGCATACCAACCTTAGCAAGCTTGTCATAAGAATCAGCACTCTTGGGAACCAAACCAGCCAAAGCATCTCTAGGCATATTATCAACAAGCCACTTAGGCCATCCATCAACCAGTTCATCTGCACCAATCTTCTTGATTGTAATCCTCTGTGAAACATTCCCAACCCCATTATTTCCTCTCTCTCCTTCTTTGGTAATCTTTCTCTCTCCTCCTCCTACTCCATCCCCATTACCAACACCACCCAAATTCTTATTATCAACCTTAAAATCACCCTTCTCTACCTGTTTCTGGCCAATGGGTCTCCTTCCAGAGTCTACTTTAGCATACCCATTTTCCAATTTCAACTTATCAAGGGCCCGATGCGGGCTATACTGCACCCCCTTTGCCTGAACACAACCCATTGCTTCTTCTTCACGGCGGCGAAGCTCCGACTATTCTTAGCGTTTTGTGGGGAATCTGTGGCGGTAATAGCTAGGTGACATAGCATTGATGAGAGGGAGTAACTGAATTGAAAAAAATGGATTATGAGAAAAGAAGGAGAAGAAAAGCAGGTGATGGCATAAGGGTTCGGCCGGCATTGTTGTGGAATAATGGAATGTAAGAATTGAAGTGTCGTTTTCAGGGTCTCTGGATTTCTCCGCTGGAACACAAAATTGAAGGGGAAAAGATTGAGGAAGTTTCTCCATTTTCAAGGGACTGGACTGTGTTCTCAATGAAGGGTTTTTTGTATTGTCTGGTTAGAGGGAAAATTTATACTCTATATCTGGAAGCTAACCCCATATTTTTGGAAGGTAGTGGGCGATCAAGGAGGCGCACACGGCTTCCAAATTCCAATAGTTACACTCCTCTCCAATTATCTCCTAAATTTTAGTATAAAAGTATATACTTAGAATTAAATAAATAAAAATAATATTAATAGTTCTGCATAATACTTAAAAGGACTCTTACATTCTGTTTCGGGACGGAAAAGAAAATAATGAAAATTAATTTATAATAAAAAAAAATAGAAAATTTGTATATTCTTTTTTTCATGTTGTTACTAAATTTATAAAGAAAAAATAAAAGAAAAGTTAAGTTTCACATTTAAATTATTAAGTTGCCCTTGTATTAGTTTCATTATATTTATAAAACTAGAGGGTATATTAAGGATTATAAAAGATGATTTTATGTTATTTAGCCTTTCATTCAATATGTCTTTTTTTTTTGGACGGAAAAGTTTGACAAGAAAAGTGGTTAAATTTTATATCCATTTTTTTGTTTTTCAGTTCATTTAAAATCTCAATAACAAAGGAATTAAATGGAAAAGTTCCATTTCTTCTCTTTTCCGTCCATTTTAAAACTCAGTTACAAAGTTTGACATTTATAACGTTTGCCTTCATAACGTTTAGTACGTTTGGCCACTACACCAAAAATAATATGATGTGTTTGACTCTCAAAAGTTCAACTTGGGTCATTCGAGCGAATTGGTACATATAATATCAAAACTGACTCTTGAAAGTTTAGATCGGGTCATCCGATCAAGTTGATGGTATTAAAATTGACTTTCAAAAGTTCAGGTCAAGTCATCCGATCATATTGTCGCAGGTATAGATACGAAAGCGATTAGTATTATCCCGCAATAGACAAAGGAATGGAGATAGGGACACTAAAGTCGGTGATATTATCCTACAATAGTTAAAAATGCAAGGATTTGGAGTTTATATGATTGTGTTTGAGTCGTATTTAAGTGAATGTTTTTAGTTATGACTTTTTGGGGACGTTAAGTTAATGGGGGACTAAAATAACTAAAGAAAATATTATTAAGACCTTGGTATGTTATGATTTGATTAAGATATTATTGTGCCAACACATTACACCTTGGTATGCTATAATTTAATTCAAATACTAAATTTGATCCAGATTGTTATATACGAACAAATATTAAATATGAGTGCAAATTCTCGTAAAAAGTTCATAATATTTTCAATCATTTAAATTAATTGACCGGTATCAATTTCAATTAGACTATTCACAATTATAAAAATATGATGTATTAAATACAATTGGAGAGAAAGTGTAATAGAGAGGATCCAAATCCCAAGTTTAAGCAACTTTGATCTTATAAGTAAAGCATTTAATACTTATCACTTAATTGATCTTACAACATAATTGTTTCAAAAATAAAAACAATTCAACACTTTTTCACCATTTGATGAACATGTGAATTTTTCATCAAAATTTTAATAAATGAAAATTATTTTAGACTTTTAAAGGTGAAAATAATTTTTAGGATTCTAATATTTTGTAAGATTGATATTAATATTATTAACTATTTATTAACATATTTTGAACATTACTAATAAAATTATTAAAATTAAATAATTGATGTATCGAATAAAATTAAAAGAAATGTACAATAGAGAGTAACCAAATCCTTAAACTTGAAAGAAAAAGAAAAAAAAATGTAGTGGTGACCGGTAAGAAGATGAATCCGAATCCAGACCTCACAATTTAGCGTTACACTCGATTTTAAATTGGACCAAATTTGCTTCGAGCAAATGTAATCCACTAGCTAATAAATCAATTAATAATCTTAATAGTATTAGATACATTCGAGTCAATTTTTGAATAATATCGCCCTATTAATAAGTAATAATACTCCCATGAACTATGAATAGGCACAACAAAGAGAAAAACAGTTGTTAAACAACCAAGACGCCTGTTATCAAGACTACTCCAATATGTTATCGAAAAAAATTATAGATGAAAATATTTTATTCTTCTTATCATCTCCAATAAGTATATCTTGAAGCTAAAAAAGGAAGAAAGAAACCATACAAGGTATATATAGCAACTGTTTAGGCATTCCTCAGCTAATCTATTTTCAGTATTAGTTTCCAGTTCTTCCGAGTCTTTGAGTGGAGGACCTTCCCAATTCCAACAGAGCAGAATTAAATGCACAAAAACTGCTATCGGACTATTTTGCTGAAGCTAATACTGTCCCCTCCCATAACTTGCCGGGACATGCCAAGATCAAAGGGTCCCAAAGAGTCATTCTGCACTCATCCATTACAAAACAAGTAAATTAATTAGTGTTTTTTCACCAAGAAGGAAACATTAGTAAAGCGGTAAGATAATATTCAATTACCCATTTGATGCCTGTCAGACCAAGGCTGTTGTCTTCGTTATGAATTCTTGAACCAGGCAATTGATCTGTCTTTGATTCCTGATATGGAGGGTCTTGGGCAAGGCCAACTTGTTTCTTCAACTACAAAAACAAAGCAATGCATAGTCTTAAAAGGAGGGTATTGCTTACTTACCAGCCAAAACTTAAGTCGCCTAAAGACAACTGGGCTAACCAATTTGTCATAATAACTTTGTTCTTTTGATGTATACATACACACACATTCACAAAACAATTTATACTCACGATCACCATATCTGTCAACTTTTAGAGTATAAACCCTGGATGCAGCATAATACCTACCAACAGGGCATGTAAAGCCTCAACTTCATATTATATAGACTCCTTTTAAATAAAAGTACCCTTGTTCAGCACACAACACATTGTATGATATTTGCCAAAGGACTGGTCCGAGTCTGGACATGCTGCGGTAGAGACCACACTATGGTCTATGGATGCTTTAAGGAATGCAAAGCAATGTCAAACACTACTACATAAAGTCGTATATAATAATATAATCTGACAATTAAAAATAAATTAATTCCTTAGTAATCCCTGTGTCCTTGGAGTTCCTACCCAGTCCGTCTAGCATAGATTTACACCCTAATTGTTGCCTAAGGAGCAATAACAATAGATACATCATAAAACTGTTTATTTTCATATAGATGCATCCTTCACATCTTTTTAGAAAAATTGGTTTTTAGGGTATCTAACTTTTCTAATAAACCTTCAGTTTTTCTCAACAAAAAATTGAATTTCCATCCAAAAGTGATGGTTTGTGGATACAATAGAAATCATAGTTAAGGCCAGATTTCCAAACACATTGATTGACAGAGTAGTTCTTAACAAGAATCTCTGAACTAGAAATATCAAAAAAAATCCTAGAATAAAAGTTACCATAAAAGAAAGATTGAGCAAACCTTTGAAAAACAAGGAAATGTTAGAGAATTTGAACTCGCATCATCTTTGGAAGACGAGGAGAATTTTCGGAAGGCAAATGCATGGCATGTCTCTTCAGCGTCCAATATAGATGAATGAGAATCGTTCAATGATGGCTTTGCCGGTTGAGGGTGTGAATGGATCTGTGCCTCCAAAAAAGATTAAATGAATCAGGAATTATAATTTCGACTACAATCCCAAATCCTAATGGTTTGGGCTGAAATTACTGACCTTGCCCTTCAAGGATGCTTCAGAAAGCAGACCTCCAATGCTTAGGGTAGTTAGACTATCATCCCATGGAAATGGAGGTTGTGCAAGGTCCTTATCAACTGTTGTATGCGGAGATGATTTGCTACCATTTATTGCTGACTCAAAATTATTGATCTTTCCCTGCAAAGAAGCTTCACAAAACAACCTTCCCATGCTTATATCGGAAATTAGCTGAATTTGCTGCAACTGTTGTTGGTTTTGATTTGATTTGCAATTATCTACTTTGCCGAGCAATGACGCTTCAGAGAAAAGGCCTCCAATGCTCAAGTTAGTCAAACAATCATCCCATGGTACAACTGATTGTCCAAGGCTATTGTCCATCTTCACCTTGTCAACCTAGTAAACAAATAATGCACATAGAGAAGTCAGGTCAAACTTCACTGAATAACATATTCATCCAAGGTTTTCAACAAAAAATTATATATTCAGCAGTCAAATACATTCAACTCATTCTAATATTTATCATGTACTATAATTATATGATGTTCAAATGAAGTTAAGTAGATGTGTATCAACTATTTGGAGCTTCTGTGGATCCTAGATTATCCTTTCAAGACTTAAGTGGTGTTTGTTTACCTCTTAACAGCTCCACATCTGATTCAGTAAGAAGGTAAAGTTGTTTGGTAAAATTTTGTTTGCCTCTTATCGTTTCTTAATCAGTAAGAAGATATAAATCTAAATCATTAAGAGTTGCCTCTTAATGAAAATTTTAAATCTATGGAGCCTCTATAAATATTGTACTCCATCCATTTCAAATTTTAAGATCATTATTGATTTTTGAAAAGTCAATTTGAGAGATTTTTAAATTTAAAATTGATATTTTTAAATTTAAAAGTCATTCAGATGTTTTATACTTTTTAATTACCAAATAGTTTTTTAAGTTCAGATATTATTTCACTCATAAGATATACTAACCATTCAGATCTTAATTACTCAGTTTTATCAAACACAGTCTTACCAAATGATTAACTGGTAAATCCACATACATCTGCTCAATCACAACTGCATCTACTATTTTGCTCATATTATTTGGCTTTTCAAATTCTTCACTTGTTGCCTCAAACTCTTTCCTTAAGTCAGGTGTAAGCTCTGACTTAGCAACACAAGCTTTAGGAATGCCTTCGGATCCTAAAATAGCCTCCAACGGACTAGATTTGAAAGGCATTTTCGGCTCAAGATTGGAGAACCAGCCATATCTAGAAAGATAAAAGATAATCAAAGATAAATCAAAACTATCATATGCCAACTATCACGTAAAGCATATAAGCCTTGTACCTTAGACGGAAAATTGTAGGTCTGTTTATGGCAGCATACACATCTCCGGCCCTAATGCAAGTGTCATTCAAAGTCCATCTTTTGTCAGAGCACTTTTCCAACCGTATATTGTATGGAACAAGAATGGGCTCCCCTAGAGCTATAGATGAACTGCCCCATTTGGTATCAATGTGCTTAAGGACAGATGATATCTTCTTTCGAGCACGTAAAGTAAGTTCCAGGAAAGGATTATAACCATCCTACAACATAGAGGAAAGATTATAAATTCAACAATTCAGATTTAACTTTTTCATACATGCGATTTTGCCCCATGCACATTCAGGTTCATAAGCTTACCTTCTCCAGTCCTTCGCGAGTGACTTCATCTATGGGGAAAAGCTGCAGCTTAATCTTTGTTGAAGGGTGAAACTGATCGGTAGTAATTTCTGTTGTGGGTACTTCTTCTGTTGTTTGCGGAAAAGAACTTTTGGTTGCAAGCTGCTGACCCAGCAGTTGAGCAGCAGTAGAAGGCAACACACCTGGATTTTCTTCAGTTTAAAAATAGTAAGCTCTCCCTAGAAGGGAAGGTTCAACACAAGTATGGAACAAATAACAAAAATATGGATGCTTATATAGTTTTTTAAAATCTTTTTCTTCTCAGCTATAATTTTGCATATTATTTTTACACTATTTTACAACAATAAAAATGAATAAGACACTTAGAAAATTGAAATCACAGAGACATAGTCAACATTAACAAAGCACAAGACCCTTCCAAGTACCAAATGGTACATCAAATAGAAAATAGCACAGAAGTATGGCAACAAAAAGAAACTTAAAGTCAAATATAAAAGACTAACTCCAGTAGATCAATTAGATTCCAAACCTGCTGCTTTCTGATGCTGCCCAGATTTGTTGATAATTTTTTTTACTCCCATGCTACCTGGACTTACATTGCACTTTTTGGGGGATTCAACTGTCTTTCCTCTTCGCTTTCTGGTAGTTGTCATAGTGGTTCACCTTTACTGCAATTCATGACAATTATCATGTAATTCAATTGTTTCCTTCAAAATCCAAGTAGTGCATTTCACACTTCAGTAATTGGGATCAATATATGCCGCAAGAGCATTATTTTGTCTCTTTTTTTATTATAACTAATTGGTAACGCTACATGTGCATTATGGTATGTTTCATTTTAAGAACCTGAGGCACCATTTGCAATTAATAATATACAACAGGGTCTAAAAATTTGTCAAAAATAAAACTAGAAAAAAGTGGGCCTGAAAACTTGCTACAAATATCAAGAAGGTAGAATAATAAGGAGAACAATTGAGCAAATTATAGAGTTAAGCATTTAATTTATGATGATCATGACATAGTTGTTGAAATTCTTTGCATATGTCCGTCTGTCAAATGTGACGCAAATGTGCTGTGAGACGCAAATCAAATATGCATAATCATCTTTAATTCAAAGATGATACACTGATAAGGAAAAGCAATTGATTATCCCCTTTTCTGATATCTTTCAATCACCAGTCTTAAAAAATGTGGAAGAAGAAACTTTGTGTTTGATTATGTAACGTAAGTGTGGAAGCAGTCCCACTAGTGACTAGTCAGCTATCCCTTTAAATATCACTCTGGCGCCACAGGACTTGATGGTAATATAGAGATTACATATTCCTACGATGTCAATAGCCTATACTTCATGAAAAGTGATGACTTGCCCTGCAACCCACCTTTATCATTACTAGAAGAGCTATTACTTTTCACTTCAGCTAAAATACTTAAAAATCTGCCACTTGTGTATTACTTTATTAGGATACTGAAAGGTCCAAAACTGTTAAGGATTCCAAGCACTAAAAACATAATGGATTCTCTGTTTTCCAACTCACAACCATGATAAATTTCATGACAATATCCTAAAAAATTTCACAAAAGCAGGCTTAGGTTTATTTGAGCAGCGTCTAAACCTCTAATCATTCCTTTCCTACGTAGTAATAGAGTGGCTGAAAAATAGAATGTCTTTCTACAAAAGAAACAAGCCGAATAGTCAGTAGATGCTCGTCCAGGAACATTAACCATCAAATCTAACGGTACACACCCCATCCACATCTTAATCCATCTTTTATTATTACACATTTTAAACCTTCTTTGATTACGCCATCCACCCTAAATCAGGACAACAACCCATGTTTTCAAAAGTTTAAACAAAACCTTTTAAGAATTTGAATGCAAAAAATCAAGTTGGCAGTTCTATCTTAAAGCCAACTCCTATACTGATATAGTGCTTTAACATTGAACAAAACTGAATTTTATGAATCTACCACCACCTTATATTCTCTCCCTTACTTTGAAAGCCAGCCAAAAAACCAATGAAAGCTTTCAATTCAAACTCTGAACAAAACCCTAGACAAATGCTATATCAAACTCAAAAATACAAACAAGCAAATAGACATACTAACTCCTAGTAGAATACGGGATTCCTTGCATATAAATTACAAAAAAAACAAAACAAAAGAAAAGTTATGAATCCATTAATCACATATTACATTTTTTTCGAAAATTGAAGCAATAACAAGGCCCAGATCATAATTCTTATCAAATTATAACCTGATTTCACCAGTCGAATGCCCTAATTATCCCATAACAAGATGCACGTTTTCAATTTGATATCATAACTGAAATTTAATAAATCTAAATTCTAAACATAACATACTAAGACATATGATTTATATAACAACAAAAAAAATGTTTACGTACCATATCGGAGCTAAATTTTGCGTTTTGTGGAAGGTACAGAGATTCCGATGAAATCGAACGAGAGAGAAAGTGGTGGCGGGAATGATTTGGAGAGAGACTAACCGCGTTAATTTGAAGTTAGGGTTTTCAAATGTAATTCAAATTCGGAGAGTTCCGCTTATAATATGGATATAAATATAAGCCACGTAGATATTTTTATGGAACAATTACATATTATAGTACATTTTTAGAAATAATTACAACAACAGTGCATAGATAAAATAATTACAAAAGTAATACATTTTTCATATTTATTTACAAAATTAATGTAATTGGGCCAACGTATACCGCCACCGACCCCAAATATGTATTTTGAATAAATTTATGTCATCCATTCAAATTCACCTTTTAACTCTCTGCAAGGCTTTCAATTCATTAATTACTCCTTTTTTTCACATCTCAGTATAACAATGGGGAAACTGAAAAAGAAAACGACGCCTCTTCTTCTTCTTCTTTTTAAAACTCACCAAAAAGGTAACCTTCTTCTTCCTTAATGATTGAAGGGAGAAATATAGGTGAAATAGATTGTATAAATAAAAACCCACAAGTCATTTTTGATTTAGTAGACATATATACAGAGTTACCCCCTCTGTAACAGTATTCTCTTTCTCTCTCTATACACTTTCTCTCTCTGTGTGTGGCTGCGTTTGTGGATATCACCCAAACCTGTGCAACTTCCTTTGTTCTTCATCTACTCAAAGTAAAGACTTGGGCTTGTGCAAAATCAGGTTGATTCTGTAAAGTAAGTTGGTTATTCTCTCTCCAGATAATGCAGTTGGTAGCCAAAGCTTAACACAAAGGTAACCAATTCAGTTTTATTGGGTTACAAATTAATTTAAAAAACTTTATTATAGAATTTTTTTTAATAATGCAGTTGATAAACCAAACCTTAACACAAATGTAACCAATTCAGTTTTATTGAGTTACCAATTAATTATAAAAAATCTATTATAGAATTTTTTTTTTCCATAGTGCAGTTGGTAGCCAAACCTTTATACAAAGGTAACCAATTCAGTTTTTGTGGGTTACCAATTAATTATAAAAAAATCTATAATAGATTTTTTTTCATAGTGCAGTTTGGTAGCCAAACCTTTTTACAAAAGTAACCAATTCAGTTTTATTGGGTTATCAAATAATTAAAAAAAATCTATTATAGAATTTTTTTCATAAGGAAATAAAATAACACCTACCCATTAATTACTAATAAAGAAATATCTTATCCTTATCCAGTTGATTGTATCCTCTCACCATTTTAACTCATTACTATATAAATAAATATCTAACAGTTTTCAAGGCTAGACTAGATATACTTCTTCTATATAAAATAGATACAGCATTAGTATTTGTATTAAACTCTATACAATTGCAATGATGATAAGATCAGTGACACCTTCTTCTTCTTCTACTCTGTTTATGGAAGCCATTAATGACCTTCATTAATGGCGGTTTTTGATTTCTTCGTTGCCGGATGTATTCGTAGTCGAAGTTTTGATTGGTTCCAGATTTTTACTTTTTTCGTTGTCGGATTTCTCTGTAGCACAAAGTTGGGTTTGATTTCTTTGTTGCCTGACTTTTGCAGCAGAAGGTTGATTTCTTCGTATACAACATTAAAAGATGGTTGTCGGGTGTTTGTAATTAATTTGTTTTTTTTGCACTCTTGTTTTAATTATTTTTTTTTTGCACTAATGTTGTAATTTTTTACTAATTGTTGTATATTATTGTAAAGAACCCTATTTTTATTTGGGAATTGGCTGTGGTACAATACAATCGTTCTGGGCTTGTACTTTTTAGCCCTTCATAACTCGCCGCCCAGGTACATAGAATATTTTTTACTCCGTTCCAAATTAATTGTTCAGTTTTAACTTTTTAAAGTCAAATTGACCATTTTTAAAACTAATCTTTTTACTATTTTTGCTAAAATATAGGTGAAGAGATTATAACCAAAAAAAAGTATATACAATTTATTACTAACCCTAATTTTTGTAATTTTATAAATATATTTATATATGCTTAATTATTAATTCTAAAAATAGTCAATTTGACTTAAAAAAATTAAAACTGAGCAATTAATTTGGGACGAAGAGAGTAGTAGTTTATTGTAAAGTGTAACAATATTTATTATCAGATGATAACTCTTTTAATCAGAGAGTAGGTTAATTTTGTAATTTCAACAGAAAACTTTTAGAATATATTTTAATTATTATATCATTAATAAATTTGGAGATAACTATCAAGTGATAACTTTTTTAATCAGAAGAGTAAATCTTATAATTTTAGTAGACAAATTTTGAAATACATAACAAGACTCGTAAACAAAGTTAATTAAACTGAAAATTCAAGTGTATTATTTTCTTTATGATATAGATTAAATATCTTACTTATGTATTTATAAATTCCTAATAATCAAAATCTATACACACACACACATATATATATATATATATATATATATATATCAGTTCAAGTTTTGAAAATAACTTAATAAGATAATTTAGTTAATTTATAACAATTATAATTATTTGTACTAAAGTTGTAAAGTATCGTATTAGTATTGATTTTGAATTTTAACATCTTACAATTAATCAATTAAAATCAGAATGCATCTCTCTAATTTTGGATCCCAGAGAATATATGCAATCATATACACATTTCCTATATACGCCAATACTACACCCAAAACATATGAATATATAGGACACACGTGTACACGAAAACACACAACAAAATGAAGGCACACAACATTATGAAGAATAAAAAGATTTATATGTCACGTGTCAATAAAATGAAAGTGTAAGCGATAAAATATAATAAATATATATAAATTATTTCTTTCCACATTCATATCCGATAAAATATAATAAATACATATAAATTCTTTCTTTCCACATTCATATCCCACGTAACCACATTCATACGTAAATATTTAATATCAACATAAATTTATATCATACATAGCAATGCCAACATTCTTATAACACAGTACATTTACAAATAATATCAGCTTTTTGACTCATAACAGGCTAACACATTTTTAATAGTTATGTAATGTCATAATAAGAACTACATCATCCAGAAGTAACAGAAACACAAATGAAACCTACAAGTTTTCAACTAGGTCCAAAAAACAAACTGAACCGACACATGCAAATAACACAAAAAGTAACCATGTCTGTACCAACAACTCATTGCGCTAGAGGCTACCTCACCAAACCGACACATGTAAATAACACAAAAAGTAACCATGTCTGTACCAACAACTCATTGCGCTAGAGGCTGCCTCACCAAACGCTCGCTTTCTTTTCACAGTTCAAACACCACGCAAGGCCTTGGAAACCTGCACGTTTATTGTGTAAGCAAAACCATTTTTATAGTATGCACTTTTCACTTTGGGAGAGGTTGTGAAACAGAGATTTCAGTAAGGATATTCAAGACCAGGGCTATCAGCATGCATGTCCATTGAGGAGTCATTGGAGCTAGGGGTATTTGTATTTGAATCCCTGTTCAAGTGATGGGGGAAACCATTTTCAACATTTCTATTTCCATTCCCGGATGGAATAATGTTATTCGGGTAGTAACCACCCTGTCCCAAGTGATAGTTTTGAAGGCTACTACGAACGGGGCTAGAGAGAGCATTTGAGAATACGGAGTTCTTAGCTTGGTGATCAGGGTGGCCTGAGCGAAGTCCCTGCGCAGCAGATGCTGGACCACTTGAATTAGTCGAAACTGGGATGCCTGGATGCATTGCAGTTTGATAGTGTTGGTGTTGTTGGAAGGGCAACCTGGGAGACGCTGGGGGCTCTTCTGCGCTATACTCGAGCTCGTTCTACATGGAGATAAGTCAACAAATAGCTAGTCAGTTGAGTAAGATTAAATCCATTTATTATTCACTGGGAGGAAAAAATGTAGTCGCTATAAAATTTTAACAATTGAAGATGCATGTAAAAAACAATCTAAGAACAACAAACCAAAAAAACATATATAGACTTTCACAAAACGAGAGCAGATGCCTTGAATATGAATAACGCTGATTATCGTCATAATGCAGAAGAATGACCACAAAGGAAGACAACAAAATATGACTGCACTTTTATGATGTACATGTACATGTCACTAACAATGTACAACTGACACCAGAATAATCTTGATACCCTGCTGCACAAGACTAGTTTAGAAATGTCATTTTCTGCACCAGAGTAGTCTTTAGTAAGGAATTGGTTGATAGGTTACATACTTACATGACAATCAAAATAGCAGAGAATGCAAAGTGATGACAAGAGACCTTTCAGCAGAAAATCGCAGGAATTCCAAATGCAAGCATTAATAATTCTTGCAATTTAGGTGGAACTAAATCAGCCTCACGCTTGCAAAAGCAGCATTTGAGCTTACATTAAAGACAAGACACATGTAGTATATCCTACAAAAGAAGAACAAAAACTTAGCTACTGGTAAAGGAATCATCCAATAGGTTGGATTTTAGGTTCAACGCTCATCCAGTTGGGAAGGGGTTTAAGCAGGCTGGTCCCCCACCCCGTGCCCCTCTCTTTTCATGTGTAGCCTGGTCGGCCGGTCCCCTCCCACACCACCACACACACCAAAAAAATGAACATGCAAACAGGAGATACCATTTCAAATGGTAGCAGTAATGCCACAATAACAATGACTATGCCAAAAGAAAAACATCTCCAAGTCTGACCTTCTTAGGCTATTTTCGAGTGTCTCTAATTAATCATAAATAAATATTCGATCTCATACCGAAATTTTTTGTAATGAGAGTATTCATCCCAGCAACCAGTTGATTTCAGTTCAAACAACATCACAAGTATTTTTTTCAACTTTACGTACAGATACCTCAATTTAAATCTGACATATATATGTAGTTGAAAATGCAAATCTCCATTAATAGTGGTGGCTGGACATGATGTCTAGATCCGATAATATTTGCTCAAACAGTATAACATAGGTGACGATGTGGCTAAATTTACAGCAGCTGACGATGGTTCTGATAGTCCTTATTTTTTAGCACTAAGTTGCCAAAGGGAATGGTCATAGGTGGAAGTGGTGGCTTGGAGGGTAGTGAAACAAAATGAAGGTGGAGAAGACAAGGTTTGCAGATGGAAACAATTACAATCAACAAAGGATTGACAAGACAAAATGATGCCAGATTGATTTTGAATACAAATAGGAGAAAATGGTCAATTTGTTGAAGCATAATAAGCATGTTGTGGCAGTACAATTTCTTGATCTGGCACTAATGCAACCCCATTGAAATTGTAGAGAAATAAGTACTCTATTTACCTTCAAGTAGGATTTAACATGTTACTCCCTCTGTTCCTTTATTCTTTTTTTTTTGGAGAGAAAAATTTATTTCTTTTTATCTGTCATTTGTAGATTTCAAGAAAGAATTAATGACTTATCTCTAAACATCAAATACTAGTGTGCTTCTCTGTCATCTTTCCAAAAAGTTTTAGGGTAATATTGACATTGTATACCCAAATAATCGATTAGACAAAGCATTAATGACATTTCTTAATCTACATGCTTCCTCCTAAAACATCAATTAAAAAGAAACGGGGAGAGTATATATTAGATCCTTCATCCGATAATTTTAACCCTTCTTTTTTTTAAAAGAAAATTTTAGTATAACTTCTTGTCCTAAATAATGGTTATTTTTGTCCAAAGGGTCAATCTATTGGACAGTAAATAACTATACGCAATCGAAGGTTTCTTGGTGTGTATGTGTGTGTGAGAATATATATTTGGACAAACAAGGAAAATAGTGATTAAAATTTCCTCTATGGTGACAATACCTACATCTCCTACAAGATCAAGATATATGCAGCATAAGAACTTATTTATTATTTAGTTTGGCAAGTAAAAATTTCCTCTAGGGACATGATGTACTATTTGTGCCTTGGTGGTGTATGAGATTTTATATTTTTTTTGTGGCTCTGTATGTACATGAACAATTGAACATGACTGAAACCACTTTGGTGCCTCTTTAACATGTGCAGCATAAGAGATTATAATCAAAAAAATAGGCTAAAGTTTCCTGTCTAGGCTCTAGCCTGATTAAATGTTTTGAATCCTGTTCAGTCCATGAAACTGCAACCGGAGAACAATTACCGAACGTATAAAGAATTAGAAAAGGAAGCTATATATAAATGTCAAGCAAGCATGCACTGAAGAATATGGAAGAAGCAATAAATTGAAAATTAATGGGACTACATTTCAGTAATTATAATGTGAAACTACACGAACACCCAAAAAAAGAAAAAAGAAAAAATTGGAAGCAGACAAACCTGTATGTAAGCAGTTATATCAGTAGCTGTCACTCTTGATCCATCTTGTTGTTGTCTCAGAATCCAATTGTAGAGTTTATCCTGACACCAAAAGGAAGTGTTAAGGTCAACAGTAGTTAAGGTTTCTGCAAACGAAAGGTTTACGACTTACAAGAATATGTCCGCTAGTACAAGCAAATAATAGATTAGTAAGAGTTTATAAACAACTTTTTTATACAGGTGATTTTGGCTCCAGGTACAAGGATTAGAACCAGCGACTTTGAGGTTATTCCTCGATATAATTTATAAATAACTGATGGAGCTAATTAATTTTTTATGATAATAATCATCAAAACCTCAACCAGATCATCAAAAACTGAAGACAGCACAAATGTATATACTTTATATTAGAATAAAATATCCTTCAAACTGTAATCATATTTTCCTCCACAAGCAATGCCATAACTACAACAATAGACAACATAAGAACCTCACAAAACTTTCATTCTTACATAATCAAATAGCTATTCCATACTAAAATAAAGTGCTTTTAATAACCAAATGAGCTAGAAATACCCAAGTTGCAACACTAATGTAATCTTAACTTATCTTCCAACACTGCAACAGAATAATGCTTGAACCATCAAACAAGAAATCCATTACAAACCCATTAAACCTCACTCTAACCAGTGTACAATTGTATCACTGACACTAAATTGTGCATATAAAGTATCAATATACCAAAACCAGTGCAAAGTAAAAGGGAAAAAAAATCACATTCATACTTTTTTTAACATAATAAGTTAAGCAATGCATCAAAAATACAATGCACAAAAGTAAAATACTATATTCAGTGAATAAAAGGCAACAATTAGAAACCAAATAACCGGTAACATGATAAAAAAAACTCACAACCCCATAAAGTAAAACCCCAATCAGACAAAACCCAAGAGAAATTACAGAGAATATAAGGGAATTCGAACCAGGCCGTGACGTTCGCCGGCTTGAAAGCAGAGCTTCTGCTGGTTCATGGTCTGGGTGTAGAGCTGCGAGAGGGAGTTGGCGGCGCTGCAGAAAGTGGTGTAAAGGGTTCGATCGACCTCGTCGAGACTTGTGGCATCGGATTTTCTCTTCTTCGCCATTGGAATTCTGGTTCGGTGGAATTGAGGGCTGATTATATAATCCGGGTTGGGTTTGGCTTGGGAAGTCTACAAAGAAGTGGTGTGTTGAGGTTTGGTTTTTATAGGGAGAGAGAAACGCCCGTGGGCTGTGGGTGTGTTGGTGGAAGAAGAAATGGTGTTTGCCACCTGTCATGCAACGTGGCTTGTAATTTTGTTGGTGGGACCCAACATTATAAGAAACTTTTTCGTGGGCCAACTTTATAAGAAACTCTTTCATTCTACATATAAAATATGAGATTAAAAGTTCAAAAAATAAAAATAAATTTTGAACTAATTCACAAATTGAATATACGACTAAAATCGATTTGTGTTTTAAATTTAATTTTTGATTATAAGAACAATACAAATTTAATTTTTAATTATAACAACACTAAATTTTGAGTGATAAAATAAGATGCATCACGTGCACTAAATTTTAAGATACAAAGTGTTTTTATGCAAAAGATGTGAATGTGCAAATTATTTAAACATCTAAAATTTAGTTTGGAATAAAAATTACATTTGGATCTCAATTATAGAGTGTAATTTTGTGATTTAGGAAATTTATTTTTGTTCTAAATAAATTATTAATAAATTGTCTATGTAACTTTCATGTTTTTAATAAATTATCATATATTTTAGAACACAGTGAGTATAATTTAGGAGTGCATGTAATTTTAAGAAATTACTCTTACTTTACAATATAATACACAATTAATATTGTTGTTTGTTGCAACTTATTTGAAACACTTTACAGTTTATTTTATATATAAAAAATAAAACAAAAAAAATGAAAATAAAAAAATCTTAAAAGGTATTGAACTCTTTCTCGAGGTCTACCCTGCTCGTATTTACTTGTTTATTTCAGTTTACTTAAAATAAGTTGTAATTTATGTACAATACTTTCGATGCATAAAAATGCAAAAATTAAAAAAATAGTATCAAGGTGTTTATTTTTCAGCGTATAGTTTATTAGATTTTCAAGTACTGTATATTTTTTCAGTGTATTCGTTAGATAAAAACGTATTCTCATGGGAAGTTGTTTTTATAAAAATGAGCCAAATAAGACACTGCAACTTATTAAATAAAGTACTTAAATATGCTACTTAATAATTTATAAATTATTTTAAAATAAGTTACAACAAACAAGGCCTATATATATGAAAAATAATCTATAACAAATATGTGTTATAAATTAAAAATAGACAAATATCATCATTAGCATTTAATGCAAGAATTAACAATCGAGATTATAACTGAAAAATTAATATCGAACGATAGGTTGCGATCGCTACTAATAATAGCGGATGATGTCGATAACATTACTGGCATCTGCTAGCAGACGTAAATTTTTCAATTTTAATTTTGATTATTGATCGTTAATTCTTATATTAAATGATAATGACGGTGTTTATTAATTTTTGATCTATAATAAATATGTGTTATTGTACTTTTAACTTCAAAAATATCATTTTCTTTGGGTACTGCTAAATAAGGGTGCACGTCTATATTGTGATCCGCGAAGCCGAATCGTGCCAAATCAAGCTAATCGAGCTGAAGAAAATTCATTGGCTTATATAAATCAGTAGTTTTGTTGAGAAGAACGACCCTGATGTAACATAATAAGCATTATGGTAGCATGAGAATGATATTATTTTTTTCCACCTATTTGACTATTACAAATTTCGAGTGACACAAACTTGAACAATATTACACTTCAAGCGGTAAACAAACAATTTATCAATTTTACCGGTATAAATTTGAAGTATTATATTCGTATCTAAACTTAAAATTATAATATTTGTATCGAGATATTTGTGGAAGTCACATATTAAATACATTAGTCATATTTTTAGAAAACACGAAGGACTCGTGACCTTTTTATGTTAAATACATTTAAGAATTTAAGAAAGAGTTAAATTAATATTCATATTTTTACTAAATATTTATTGTTTAAGTTCGTCATATCTTCGGTACATGAAAAAAAATTATGTTTTAAAATAAAATAGACGAGAGTAAATCGTAATCAAAATATTAAGATAAAGACGGTGACAAAGACAAAAAATTATTTACGTGGACAAAATATACTAAACACATATTTTTCAAAATTATAGTGAGCAAAATAAAAGAGTTAAATACATTTATGTCCCTTGAAATATTATCTCTTTTGCACAAGTGACCTTAATGTTTAAAACTTTATAACAGCATCCTCCAAGTACATTTAAGTAAACAAAAGTGACCCTAAAACTATTTCTGGCAAAAAAAATCATCTAAGTGTTGACGTGTCATCGGGGAAGCCATGTATTTCACTGTATTTTATAATTTAAAACGTATTTTCAGTGTATTTTGACATTAAAACAAAATAAATCCATGTATATACTCATTTCCCTCCAACCTCACCCATATGTTTTCCCTCCAACTCCAATACTGTTTATTTTCCTACATCTATTTCAGTCCAACACAACAGTATTAACCATCCCCTATATATCAGCGTTCATGGTGGAAAGAAAAAAAGGAGTAGAAGAACAGAAAAAAGAGAATGAGAGAGAGAAGGTGCAGAGAAAAATCATACCTGAAATGGCTTCAGTTTTGTGTCACTGTCATCTTCCGGCTATCCTCAAGACATCTTGGACTGATAGATATTCAGGTAGGATATTTTTTGCTTGCCAAACTATTGGAGTTCATGGATGTGGTTTCTTCTACTCGCATGATCGTCCAATGCAAACAAGAGCAATCTAAGTTATTCCTGGCCTTCTGAGAAGGATTTTTGCAACTAAGCAATAACTCACAAAGATGCATAGAAGAGAGAAAATTTATAGAGGAATAATAATGTTTTTTACTATTGTAATGTTTATAAAATTTATGAGAAATGATCTTTCTAGTATGCAATATATGTAATATCAATCCATGTAATATCAATCCATGCTGTTATGAATGAAAAACGGAGTTCAATTACAAGAACAGAGCACACAAAACAGGTTTTCAAAACAGAGTACGCATGTAGTTCATTCATCATTCACAGAGTACACCATTCACCATTCACCATTCACAGAGTATGTAACACACACACAACCAAATTCAAATATTACATTCACTATTCACAACTTTCCAAGTTGTTTGATATAACACATCACCATTGAAACTTTGCAAACTATAGACATGTAGTTCCTAAGTTTGCAAAGTTTCACATCAAAATATATGAAGTAGCAGTCCCAAAAAAATATGTTACAATCAAGTAGTAGCCCCAAAAAATATATTAAGTAGCAGCCCCAAAAATTATATGAAGTAGCAACCCCAAAAAATATATTATATCCCCTAAAATATGTAAAATACTAGTCCCAGTCCTAACTCCCTAATGCTGCGAACCAAACCCCTACATAAAAGATTTCATATTCTTCAAAGTAACATAATTCTTCCCCCCTTTGATAAGGATCGGTGTCCCTTTATAAGATGATTGTGTTTAAGATATTCCATCACAAAGCCAACTCCTATCAGGTACATTATTCTTCATTCCACTTGTGCCGGTTTGAACCTACAAACGACAATATATAACTCTATGATCCTCATTCAAACTGAACACTGTAATAAACAAAAATGACAATATATGTGAACCAAATGAATACTTTCACTAGTATTGCTAGCATTTGTTCCTTGCTCACCTCCTTGAGATGTTGAGCTCCTCATGAACTAAAATAGAATATAAAAAAGGTGAATATGTTGGCAAAAGTAACCAAATAAAGGAGTATAGTGTTATATTACTTACTGAAATTTTTGATCTTGTTTGAGATTGTTGAGTTACAACAGGTGGTTAAATTTATTTCCTCTTGGTTGACTGCAGCTTCATTACTTTATTATCTGACTGCAGCTTCATTAGTAAGTTGGTTCCGTTGTTGCTTCTTGTGAAACCTTGAATTATGTCCATACTGCCAATAAACTCTACATCTAAGAGAATTTTGGGAAAAAAAATTCCAAATTTCCATGATTACTATCTCATCCTGACTGAGGTTCATTTTTATTCCTTTTTTTTTTGATAAATTTTTTTTTCCTCAACTTCTTTAGCCCACTAGGAAGTTTGTTGTATCATTATTAGAGTACCTTGACCTCAGCTTCCCACATATATGAACTCCCCATTGGAGCAATGACTTGTGCATAAACTAACTGGTAGGTGTTGATCTTGTAGAGATCATTGACAGATATACTAGGATCCAGGTTCTTGAAAGATATACATGCAATGACATGACTACATGATATGCCAATTATATCCCATCACCTAAAACTGCAGCCCTTTGTCTCCAAATCAACTGAGTATTGATCTCCATACATTGTCCTCACTTGGTATCTAAATTCACTAGTAGGTATAGGGACTGATTCTCCTACTTATTTTTTTATCAGTTTCTAACATTCTAGTGCATTAGGACAAAAAGTTTCCATACCATTTCTTACATATATCTCGATTAAAGGTCATCTTTTTCATCAACAAGTCCCTAATATCCTCAAGCATACTGAGGATAGGCTTCTCTCTTGCCAACTTGATCATCCCATTGAAGCTCTCACATAGATTGTTAGTCAAACTATCACATTTTGGATATTGACTGAAATGTAATTTTGACCATTATTGGGGTGGCTTGTCAGTTAGCCACTCGATTGCCTTAGGATCAACCTTTTTTGGTTCCTATATTAAGTGCATAAACTTCATCCTATTACTGGCATTTGCACAATTTCACAACAATTCCCTTAGTTGCATACATCTATGCCCAACATTAGCAAAGTTCTGGTGCAAGTGCTGGAAACAAAACCTTCTACCAGTATTAGGGACTATATCATCATATGTTGCAATCAACCCTTTCCGTTTGTTAGACATAAATGTCCACTAATATTCATTTTTAATCCTTACATCATCCTTTAAATTTTTTAAAAATTATGTTCATGTAGCCCTTGTCTCACTTTTCCACAACTGTATACGCTAAGGGAAACATATTGTCGTTAGAATCAATATCTACTACAGTTAAAGGACTCTTCCATTTGTACTCTTTAGGTGGGTCTCATCAACCCCAATGACAGGCCTACAATGCTTGAAGCCTTCCTTTAGTCCTCCCAAATAGATATAAATCATTTTAAAAACTGATTTTCCTGTTGTTAGTGTACCCTATTTAATAACCAATTCAACTGTAATGCCTAGATTTAGCCTCTTCAACTCTTCAGCATACTGCTAGAGCTTCACATATTGTTCATAAATGCTACCCTGGATCATTTTTACTACTTTGACCTTTGCTCTATAAGCTTGAGCCTCTGATATCTTCACAATATATTCCTTTCAAACAGTTTCTACAAAGGTGGCAGCACTTGTCTTTGGATTTTTTTGAATTCATTCATATACTTCTCTGTAAGCCACATAAAGTTAACATGCTTATTTCTAGCATCTCTCGAACAAGTATGGGGGCCATACAACTCCTTAACTTGCAATGTATTCTCCTTCTACAACTTACTAGCATATACCTTCCATGGATAAGGAGGACTGCATTTATAACCAACTTTGAAAACTTCATTCTTGTATATTACTAGATTTCTTTCATACTTGACTGAGTGAGCTCTAACTGCCTTCTTGAATTATTTGTTGTCCTTGAACAACATGCCATTTTCAAATTTAGGATCATCTATCATAGTTTCAAGATCAAACTCTAGCCATTTTGGTCCATTTTTATCTTCATTTACAGTCATTTTAGGAATTATTTCGTGCATAAGATCTTCCTCATCATCAATTTCAGTGACCTTATCCTTATCTTTTGCAGTCACAGTCTCCTTCCTTTTTGCAGTCACCTTCTTTTTCTTTCTTCTTGAGACCCCTACTTCTTCTTACTCTGTATCATCTGAACCATATATGCCTTCTATACCACTATCCACATTAGCCTTAAATGCAATGTCATTTTCCTCATATGAACTATCATAAAAGTGTTCATTGAATGAGGGATCTTCATTGTCATCATCATCAAAGTGGATGTCTTCTTCATGACCACCAGACTGGATATCTTCCTCATTAATATTACAATGGATGCCTTCTTCATTATCAGGAACCTGGTTGTCTTCCTCATCATCATCAAATATCTTCAATGGAGATAACATTTGTAAGGGCTGGTGACTTATCACTACTATATCCACCTCTCTGGACTTCGGAATAAAATGCTTCAATTGCTTAATATCATCAACTGATATCAGTTCCCTGTATCCCTTAACTAGATTAAAGTGGTAGCATGATAATAACCCACAAAGTCTAACCTTCATTACCATGATACTCAACTCCTCTAGGGTTAAACTGACTAAACTCACAATAGTCAAAATATTGACATTGACCTTTTCATACCCCCATCTACAAATTCATCATCATAATGCAATCTTATACAAAAAAAGTTATCATCATGCAAATCTGCAATCAACAAAAGCATAATAAATACATTAACAACAAAAAAAGATTATTATTTCACTACTTTTGAGCATAATCAGCAAAAAAAGCAAAAGGAGATAAAGAATATTTTGAGACCCAAATAAGGGACCACACAATTTTAAAAGAATGAAGAATCGAATAGGGGAATTGCACAATCACTTTCTCAACTATCATTACTAACTAATATTTATATATATATATATACACACACGTGTATCATAACTTTTCTAACTACCATAAAGGTGAAAGTAACCATGTCAAAAAATTTGCCTTGCCTCCATATTTTGGAGTTCGATTGTCTTCCAAATCTCGAATTCTCACAACACATACCATTGCAGCTTGATTTCGAACCTCAATTAGTTAGATCAGACCTAGAAACCAAAACAATTTCTACAATTTTACACATTATCGAGCTCGATTATTCTTCTATATACACAATCCTAGCTTTTTACAGAACTCAATTTTCAGAGTTTGCTTCAGTAAATACTTTTAGTGGAGTAAACCACCCTACTTACATTGCAAATATATTTAATAAATAAATTGTATATTGTAATAGTCATATACACTTAAACCGTGTACAATAGGCTTTCCGATGACACGTCATCATTCAGGTGATTTTTTTGGCCGAAAAAACTTTAGTGTCACTTTTGCGTACTTAAGTGTACTTGGAAAATGTTGACATAAGGTTTTAAAGATTAGGGTCACTTGTGTAAAATGGGTCATACTTCGAGAAACATAAATGTATTTAACCCAAAATAAAATATATATTATATTTTAATCCTATTATTTAAAAATAGTATCTATAATTAAACTATTAAAAAAATCATCAAATCAAGATGAGTAATTGTCCACCTTTTCAATAGAGTAGTGATATCTACACACTATTTATTTATAATTGCACACTCAAAAATAGTAAATGGACAAATTTATCCTTTAATTAATGAATCCCTAATTTAGACATTTTTCATATACCCACTTTGCCTTTTGAGACTAATATGCAGATTGCACACTCAAACAATATCTGACTAAATTAAAATTGAACTCTCTTTTCTTATCGGACTTCTCATCCTTTCCCATGTGAAGGGTTTTGTGAGTAGTTGCGCCAATCACCTTCATGTTTTTCTTTTTTGAACTCTCTTTCTTTTGTTTTTCTCATGTTCGTAGAGAGGGTAATAGAGCAATCTATGAATTAACGGGTTTAGTTCAAGTGCTAGATTTAGTTTGTCCTATATTTTGGTTTGATGGTGTACATCCCTGTGTATTTTCTTTTGTTGACAAGGACACTAGTTCCTAATAAAATTTTCTAGTTAAAACATATCTCCACGATTTTGTCTTCTCTCCTACTTTGTCCATTTCGCCAATTTGCAATCTAATTGCTACTTGCTAGGTGAAAACTTTTCACATATCCTAAAAGCATGGATTTTAAATACTTCCCAAAAGATCTTAGAAGTATAGAGCTCTTTACTCTAATATAAAATCATACAATTGATAGCTCTAATTGCCATAGGTAGTGTCATGGTGCCGATTTTCGACATAAAGTATAGCAGAGATATCCAGCAAGAAGAGGAGAAAAGAGCAAAGAGGTATCTGTCAACAAGAGTAGAGTCTCTTTACTAGATATTCTTTCTAAATAATGTTCTCAAATGGCACATTAGAAATGTGAAGAACGTGTCAACTCGAATATTTTAATTGTGGATAAACTTGTCTGTTTATTAATTTTAAGTGTGCAACTATAAACAAAGGGTGTGCATATATCACCATCTTTTCAATACGGTGGATCTACCCCTTATGGAAGAGGCATATTTACTCCTCCTATTAGGATTTAGGCGACTAAACATTAACTAAAAGTGAAACAACTCCGCCTCAATAGAATTTGACCCTTAAAATTTATTTGCAAAAGGATATTGACATGGCTTAAAATTTATTTTCCTACATATAACTCATGAGTCATGACACTCCAACCCCCAAAGGTCATGTTTGTTTGCAGGAATTATAATGTCGGTACTATATTCACATGAATTATAATCCCAAAAGAACTAATACTAGTATTAAATAATTTTAACCATATGTTTGTTTAGAATGAGATTATTCATGAGATAACTTAGAATAATCTCATGTTATGTTTGTTTTGTTCAAGATTATTTAAAGGATTGGATAAAAACTTATTTGGACTATTATATCCTTACCAATAATAACAAAGAGATCATATTCTCAATAGTGTAAGTATAAATAAATAGAATAAGATACGTTGGTCATTTTAAAAAAGATAAAGGATAATTTTGTACGTAAAATTTTAATCCTAAATGGTAGAGATTATAATACCTGGTTAAACGTGCTATTAAATAGTCCCTTATTTCAAGTTATTTTGTTATTTCAAGATTAATAGTCCTAAGTCTAATTTTTAAAATAAATAAAAAACTTAGGGGGCGTTTGTTGTAGGTCATCTTAAATACTTGGTAATGTAGTTGGTTATCTTTATAGATCGTGTT
Organism: Aralia elata; assembly: GCA_034770075.1. Lineage (NCBI taxonomy): Eukaryota > Viridiplantae > Streptophyta > Magnoliopsida > Apiales > Araliaceae > Aralia > Aralia elata. The sequence continues at coordinate 23,661,336 of CM068378.1, read as the reverse complement.
TATTACACTGGTAATCTTACATTCCGAGTATTCAAATACCCGGTAAAATGTCAAGATTCTCAGTAATCAGATGACCAAAAAATAGGTGGTAATATGAGATTATCACATATTAGTCATCTTGAAATTTTTATTTAGACAAAAATATCTTTTATATTTAATAACTGAGACATAAATATCTTTATTAGTCACATAATTTATATTTTTTTCTCCCTCTATTCAACTTTACTTGTCCTAATTTGAAAGTACACACTTAATAAAGAAAAAAATGTATCTTCAAATTACCCATCTTATTTACTTTATTATTATCTTTTTTATTTTATTTAATTTCTCAACTCTCTCTTGAGACAATAAAATAGAAGAGAGAGGAAAAAAAGGGATGTGGCTGTAAGACCCCGACTTTTAATTAATAAAACTTAATTTGTCTTTATATGTGTTTCTAAAACAGTAAGATGTTAAATTGATAAAAAGTTAAAGTTAAGGATAATATGTGCAAATTACAAGAAACAAAAAGAATGTCAGTGGAGACGCCAAAGAATATTTGGTATCGTACGACAACGCCGTAACAACTAATCACTGGTGGACCATACAACAAAATAATTATCGGATATATAAAACGACAAAATAACTGTTAATAAAAGTTGTCGACGGAATTGTTACATTTAACTGTTAAAATATTCGACAATAAATGAACAATAACGCACAATATCACTACAGTATTCCACAATATTGAACCAATAATTGTCACAATAGCAAGGGTAATAATTGAAGGTTACGTATTTAAAAATCGTAGGTACTGAAAAGTTAGACAAACTCATTAATACATTAGGTAAATAACACTGTAAACATAAATATTATGATATTAATACATCAAGTAAATAATACAGAAGATGGACAAATATAACAATGAGTATGAATAGTAAAGAAAATGTAATCTTGAAATGTGAAAGTTGTGTCAAAATTTATGTGTGATGGATTAAAGATAATCTTGAAATGTGAAAAGTGTGCTAAAGTTGATGTGTGGTAGATGTTGGTTAAGTTTTTGCTATAAAGGGAGAGGGGTTAACATAAGGAGTTGATATAATCTTCTTATTTGTTCTTCCTCCCACTTTCTAAATATTTCTTAGTGTAAGTGCTTCTTTGAGTATGCTAAGAATACTTGAGTATTGATAATATCAGTAAGAGTGCAAAGATTATTCAGGTGAGTCTTTTCTTTAAAGTATACTTACACAAACATCTACACACATTACACAATATTTATGACTATTCCTTTAGAAGATTTGTTTTGAAAAGCTTTCTCTAGAAGATTATTTTGAAATGTTATTTAATTCATTCAAATTTTTTTTTAAAGTTTATTCTACTCCATTTTGTACACTACACAAATTATTTTACAAATACTATCAATATATTTTTGATAATTTTACAAGATACTAGTTAGTGTACACCATAGAACTTATATAAGACAATTACTAATTAAATTATAAATATATATTTAGATTGATCTCTTACATAGGAAGCAAAATCTAGTCACGTGCTAAGGTAAGATATATCATTTTCTTCATATTCCTAAATTTAAACCTACTATGGTAAGAAATTATTATTCGTTTATACAACCTTTAAACGGTGAAAATTTTTGAAATAATAATTCGTTATTTTTTTTTAATAGTTTACGCTTTATCTAATATCTTTGGACCAGAACCTTCCTATTGAATTCTAATCGTTGTATTTAAAATGTGAACTTTTAGACTGTCAATATTTTGGACTTTGAACTTTACATTTGGATTATGAACATTTTGACTTAAACTTTCTATTTGAATTGTAAATATTTTAGATTGTTAAATATTCCTTATACCGTGAATTTTACCGTTGAACTTATTATCTATGAATCTTGGACAATGCCTTGGACTTGAACTCATTCCAATATTCTAGATATCAATAAATATTTTAGATTATTAAATATTTCTTATACCGTAAATTTTACCGTTGAACTTCTTATCTATGAATCTTGGACAATACCTTGGACTTGAACTCATTCCGATATTCTGGATATCATATTGATAATTTGGACATTATTGAATTGTGAACAAATTAAATTATTCCTTAAACATAACTAAATTGCATATCTCTAATATTCATTTATTGTTTTATTATTCTTATTATTTATGTTTATTCGTGTTGTTGTACTAACCATCAAGACTTAAGTTATTATGAATGTCTTTAGTTTGGGTACAAAGACAATATGGTCGTTGGATGTTTTTAGTCTGTGTGACAAAGACACGTGGTGAAAGTTCTCTTTGGCCTTGGTGCAAAAAAGAACTGTTGTTTGGCATGATCATGACCATTGATGTTACGGTTGATAGGATCTTGATGATAGATTTTAAATTGGAGAAAATAGTATACATTATTGCCTATTTGACTCTTCTAATGAATTTCTCATTTCGCTGCAGTTATTTGTTAAAAACTTATATTGTTTAGCATTTTATAAATAATTGATTTATCACCGTTGAAGGCTACAAATAATTTTATTATTTTGTTATCCTAGTCATGATATTTCTTATTGGACTATTTGAGCTCATCATTTTATTTTTAATTTCTTTCAAGAAATGAGAATGCAGCTAGGGCTAGGGGGAGATCATGAGAATGGAGTGATGGTCCGATTTAGTAGTTGTGGTAGTCCTCACTAAGTTGTAGTAAAATAATATGCAAATAATTATAGTTAAAACTTAGTATGTGTGCTGCTACTATACACGACATTGTAATAATTATAATTAAAAAATTTATGTATGTTGTTTTATATTTTGGCGACTCAAATTGGGTTATGTAAATCCGAATTTGAGAACGTCACAGTGGTGGTGATTCTAATGTCAAAATTAATAGTGTTACTTTTTTCAATGTATGGCTTGTTGTTTTCAATTAATTTTTTTAAAAGTTAAATGAGAGTATTATTAAAAAGTAATGTCAAAAATAACATTAAAAAGGAAAAAGGACAAATAAATTTGAATAAACTAAAAAAAAAATTAAAACAAATAAACTTGGACGGATGGAGTAATATTTTGATTATTTTTTTTAGTTTGTCTACATGTTTAATTTAACTAAAATAATTCATTGTCTATACAAAATATGTGGTGTTATTTGTTATTTATTATTATAACTTTTATGTGTTATTAATGATATACTTGAAAATTGTGTGCTTGATAATTAAATAAATCTTGAATTGTTATTTTATAAACATATTAAAAATTTTAATACGATTTACTAAGTAATACTGAATTAATTAGTTTGATAATACTTTGATGATTGTTGATTATATTTAACAACAACCATATAAATGAATCATTCAACTAAAATTAGTGCAAGGATATTTTAGTAAAAGATTAATATTTAAAAAAAATATATTCAGTAATATTAAATTCATACCAAACACTCGCAATAGCAATTATCAGTAATCACATATCTTCTACTAAACAAAAATGTCACAATATGACCATTTCTTATTATCAATAATCTAATATCCAATAATTTGTACTTAAATAAATATTTATTATGATCTATAACAACACCCTATTAAAATTAATAATCTAATTCGAAGTGTCATCCTCGAACAAATATGGCCCAAAAGAATAAAGGGAATAGTAAAATCAGAAGGCGAGATATTGAGGTTCAAGAATTGTATCCACAGGCTCCGAATTGACATATTGAGTTTCTACCAAGTAGCTTATGATAAAAGTCTTAACCAAAATAATAGTAGTAGCCAAACACCCTTGAATATTACAGGAAGATACAATAACTGTATAAAATGACAGATTATATTTTATTATTAAATTAATAATTTATTATTTTTAAAAGCATATATAAATTAAATATATATTAATTTATACATGGACTCTTTTTGAAAAAATAAATATAAAATCTAGATAAGACAGTTTAAAAAAATAGAGAGAGATTAAGGACAAGTGTCTAGAGGGAGAAAATATACTTCTTCTTTTTGTCAAAAAAATAAATTGTGAACAAATTTTTTGTGATAAAAATTTATTACATATTATCAACATGTTCCTTAAGATCCATATCTATATTCTTAAAAGAGGACAACCAGGATAGCTATTTTTGGACTCTTAGTTTCACACACACACACACACATATACACACACACAAAAACCTTCTAAAACGAACTGAAAAAAAGAACCAAAAATGAACCGACCTTTAGCGACGGTTCTGTCCGTCGCTATAATATATGCGTCGCTTAACAGAGCTATGACGATGGACCGACGATGGTTCTATTTGTCGTTATAGCTCGGTTTAGCGACAAACAACTATAGCGACGGACTGTTAACGAACCGGTTCGCTTAAGAAGGGAACTGATATATATATATATATATATATATATTCATAAAAAGAGGACAACCAGGATAGTTATTTTTGGACTCTTAGTTTCACACACACACACATATCCTCTATACCCCTGTTTCTTATTTTTGACCCCCATTATCCATTATTCATTATTCTTAACTTTTTCACCCACTAAAATTTATTTCTACTGCACGCACCAAGTGTGCGTGCCAAGATAACTAGTATGAGAATAAATTATACAAGGACAATATATAAATAATAGCAACGTGTCATGTATATAAATTTAAATTATAATAATGTATTGTGTAATTATTATTTATCATGATAAAAATATATTTAATTAATCCTATTGAATTTGAAATTCATAATTTTATCCTAAATTATCTACGTGACATTGTGCCATTAAATGGTATAAAATACGAATTTTACGAACCATCTCTATATAATTTATTCTCAACTTGTATTATTAGAAATTTAAAATGATCGTATCAAATGACTTATGCCATAAAACTCCTAACCGTAATTGCGGCATGATATCACTCAATCAATTAACAATTAAATTTACAATATGTTAAATTTTTGATGTCACTCTATTAAATCATAATCTAAAATAAAAAATGTATTAGGATAAAAAAGAATATTTTTTTTCTTATTTTGGAAAGAAGGGAATATATTTGTTTTGTTTTTTTATTCTTGTCATGGCCTAAAATACTATTCCACCATGGAAAGTTGGATCTGATTCCAAGCGGTTGTTTATAGAATTCGAAAATGTCAAAAACAGGCACAAAACTGAAAAGAAACTCATTTCTCTCTCTCTCCTCGTAAAATTTGCAGTCTACGTCTCTCGTTGATGGCGACCACCACACTTTTTGGTTGTACAACTGAAACTTCAAACTTCTTATCTTACTACTACTATATAAGTACGTTTATTCGCACTGTTACATTACCCGCCATCGCATTTCCTAGCGCCAGAACTCCGGAATTCTCACCTCTTTCTGTAAGATTCTGATCTCCCTTAAGAATATGTGTAGTTGATTGATTTTGATTAATTAATTTCTTACGGCTATTTGTACCTAATTTATGGCGGATTAATTTGTTACTGATTCTTCGGTTCTATGTTTAATTTTGTTTCATGAGTTATAGATCTGGTTGGTAGTATGTAGCAGTTTATGTAGTCCTAGTCCTGCTAGACTCCAGAAAAATAGAGAGGGAGAGGAGAGGATTTATAGAGAAGAAATAGGGATTGAAAATTGATTTTGATAATATTCGATTGCCAGAATAGAAGAAGGGTCCTATTACGTATACTTCTATTGCAAAGTTAGAATAAATCGACACCCATAAATCTTACTAATTAATAATACTAAAATAGGTCTCAACCATTGGATCCATTCTTAGTCTATACCCGGTCCATACTGAGGATTATGGTTTGTTACAATACTCTCCCCTTCAAAACCCACCTTGTCCTCAAGGTGGAAGTGCTCTATGAATTCCACCTCATATGCATCAGGGGTCTTCTTTCCATCGGTAGGTAGAAACATTAGGATATTTAACATGACTTGGAAAATTGACAAATACTCAAGAAGTTGATGAAACAGTTCATCCTCTCCGAGCTCGCACGGATCATGAGTCATCACGTAATAGGAGATCCTAGTGAAGAAATATGGAACGCCATTCACACTGTAACCAGCCCCATCAGTTGTATGGTTCACCTCTATGATCACAAACTGTTGACCGGTACAAGGAGTCTCATTCCCCATTTTAAGTGCACGAGCTACTAATAAAGCTCCATTTGTGCTATTTTGTCTTGTGATTTGGTTTCCCCATTTCAGGCCAACCAAATTTATAGCAGTGGGCCTCACCATAGGAATGTCAGCCATTAGAGGGGAACTTAAAACATGCGCATGCTCCAAACCTTCAATATCATGTATAAACACCCTTAACTCTTCCATCACTGCAAGAAGAACCTTAGCATCATTGTTCATACTCACAAAGGGAATTAATTCCCATTGCTTTCGCTCCTCCCCAAGATTACAAACAATTGCCGAAAGTCTTCGGACATAATTCAACTCATTAGACTTGACCTTCTCAAGTAGTAAGTTTGCCACACTAGCACAAGGCATTTTAAGAGAAGAGAAAATGGGTCGTTGTACAACCTCAGTTTTAGGCAGCCCCATTAAAATGAGAAATGCCACCTCCAAGTATCGAATATTTGCAACCTTGCTTGCTTTCTTTTGATGAGATATACATTCCAAAACTATCCCTGCAAAGAAAGCCAATATGCCCAGTACAAACGGAAGAAGGCAAAAATAAAACTCAAGCATCACAATTCCCTGGAAGGCAATTATATATATTACTGCAGCAAGACTAAACATTATTCCAAAGGAAAATGCTGTGAATATAGGTAGATAATGTGCCCTTGCTCCAGCCCATATAAAGTAATAGTTGATTCCACCAGCAGTAGATGAAAACAAACCAAACATAATTTCATTTAAATGATGACTTCTCTGCACATTTAAATCAACCACTTTCGGAAAGCTGTCAAAAATTTCATCAAAATGTTGCAGCCAATTTTGGTCCTTCTTTGGATGATGATCATTGTCAAACCAGACTTCCAAACACTCCATGAATGCATTGTCTAATGCAATATAAACATCATTCTCAAAAACAAATAATATCTCCCAAACACAAACTCCTCCAACTAATATGTGCTCAGTCCCGAGGAAGAAGAAGTTGATACATTGTGGCATGCTTGATAGGAGTCCCATTCTATTGAAGTTATTTGCAATCAATTTCGAAAGTCCCTTGTAGTAATCCTTTTCAACACCACTTCTTACAATTTCTTCCTGATCAACTTCATAAATGAGACATTCAGTGATGCATCTATCAAAATTATCTCCATCATATTACTTTCCAAAATTGTCTCCATGTGATGCATGAAATGTAACCAAATTCCAAGGCATGTTAGCAGCAAGTAACTTAATGTATATACTCAAGAATCCACGAAGGCAATTTGTTTTTCCTGTTGCAGCCTCTAAAACAAAAGTATGAGTTGTAAGTATGCCATGTCATATTATGAGACCACCCTGACATAGGCAGTGTGTAACTATCTCAATAAAATGAATAAGCACTACACCACACTCCATTCCATCATCATATAAGTTCCAAAAAACACCAATGCGACACACTCTGGTAGAATCTAATAAAACTGAATTCCAGGGCATTGGTAAGGGCCAACTACCAACAAATTTTAATTGCTCCATGATGTAGCAAGCACCCCCCTCAAAAGAGTTCCCCATTATATCAAAAACCCATTCTGGACTAAAACAAGTCACCTCTGTGTAACCACTATTGTTTTTACACTCCCCCTGATAACCTTTACTAACTGATTGAACAGATACTAACATGAAACCATTCTCCCTAGGCCAGAAAACTTTCAGGAGGGAAAAAATATCAAGTTAAAGATATCATCCTTGTAATGTTTCTGGTAGATTCCTATAGCGGATGCAGGAACTAGCAAGAAAGTATGGACATCAATGTATGGTGCATTATTTCTCTTCAGAATCAAAGCAATGAAAGCATCGATTATTTCTTTGACAAACTGAGAAAGCTCTGGCAAGTTGAATTGTTCACTCAAATTTAGAAGTCCCACATTTAATTGAAGACTCTTGTACAAAGAATAACATTTCAAAAACTTATGAAGGTCTTCCATTAAGGGTGTAATTATTGTAACAACAAGAACGCTCTGCATAACATTATACACAATGAAAGGTGATTTCCCTCCAAGCTCTAGTGTAACTGGTTTAGGATTACTTTTTGCAGCCAATTTGAGTAAAACCTTACTAGTATTAGTTGAGCCCGTGAAAGCAAGCTTGTCCACATCCATATGATGGGCAAGAGCTCACCAATAATTGGATCATAACTAGAAACTACATTTAGAACTGCAAGATGAAAACAAGCCTCATGGAAACACCAAGGAAAGTTCCAAGGAATTATTTGCCCCGCAACACTAATTGGTTCATGTAAAACTTGCACCTGGAGTGGTCCACCAGCTGGACCCGTGGGACCATGGTATCTGGCCACCCAACATAATAGTGAAATAAACGCACAAGCATTGTTACTTCAAATTTAGCAGCCTGTTCATAAGGCTCCCCATTGTCCCATGTTTCAATAGCTGCACTCTCATTATTGTATTTCTCAACCAAATCAGCAAAACGCAACAATATGCGCAACCTTCCATATGGGGTCATTTTCGGCCTTGGCCTCTCATCGAATGCCTTACGGGCAGCAGACACTGCACGATTGATATCTTCTGCATCATCTTTAGTGATATCAACAATCACTTCCCTTGTTCAAGGGTCCAAAGTTGGAAATGTTATTCCAGATGCGGAATTGACAAACTGGCCATTGATTAAAAGGTGGGTATAATTGACTTGAACAAGTGGAGTGACGGGTTGCTCGACTACTGCAGCAATGCTAAACCTATGGGTGCCCCTTTCCAAGATGGAAGTTCTCCCTTCACCATTTTCATACACAATTTGAGGTGGTTTTGTGTTATTAGCCACAGAACTTGGAGAAGATGGGTATACTGCTTCCTTAGTTTTTGGTTTAGCAGAGGACCTGAATCCATGCACGGTTCGATCACCAAGAGATTTATACTCATTTGGTGGGTTTGGTTTAAGTTCAACAATGTATCCATTTCGTTCTGGACTTTTATCAAACATCTTAACCGCAATAGTAAGTCCCTTTTGATTTGCACAAAATTTCTCCCCCACAACATTGTCCACTATAAAAGTAGATAAGAAATTACTTGCGGGAAGGGAATTCCGATCTGAAGTTTGATGAATTGGTGAACTCGGATCTTCCAATTTTGCTAGCAAACCCTCGTGATCTCTCTCCTCGAGAACAATTGAATCACCATCTTGTTGGGTCTGCAATTGGTTTTGAAAGCCATTTTCCTCTTCAAGCTCCGCAGCTGCATCATCTAGATCATCATATTCCGACTCCATGGTTTCCTTTGTTACACATACGCAGTCCTTTTCTTTGGTATAGCCACAAATTAGAACTCTCTGATCATGCTCTGGTTCGAATTTTGAGCGAGCTTGCTTCATAGCTTCAATGCCTTGATCAGCCCATGTTGTCATAGTCTCTGAAAATTTCTCCGCGAAATTGTCCCAGATAGCCGCGATACGATCAGATTCCATGGATTCAGCTCTCAATGAAAACACCAATGTAACAGTTTTTGTAGTCCCGCTAGACTCTAGAAAAATAGAGAGGGAGAGGAGAGAATTTAGAGAGAAGAAATAGGGAATGGAAATTGATTTTAATAATATTCGATAGCCAAAAGAGAAGAAGGGTCCTATTACATATACTTCTATTACAAAGTTAGAATAAATTTACACCCTTAGATCTTACCAATTAATAATACTAAAATAGGTCTCAACCATTGGATCCATTCTTAGTCTATACCCGATCCATACTGAGGATTATGGTTTGTTACATAGTAGGTAGTAGAATTACCATTTGAACTCTCTGGTTTAATTTTTATTTATTTATTTATTTATTTTTTAATTTTTTTGTGTATGTATGTGCTTTTAAATGAGATGAAATTGTCTGCTGGTTTATGTGCTATCAATTTCTGTATGTTCATTATGTAATATCTTAGATTATACCTATTTAGATGTGATTTCAGAAATAATCCTTTCATCAGACTAATTATGTTCATTTCTTGATTTCCTGAGCTTAAGGAAAACTTTATTTGTTGTGTAACTTTGTTTATTTTGTATTTTAAAACTTACATGCCTATTGGTGCTTGAGATTCAGGTGTGACATATACATCCCTGATGACTAAACAATATAGTTCTGTTTTTGATTTGGTGGCAGAGAACAAAGGATGTCTCGAGCAATCCAGGGTGATCAGAAGGCAGCTACGGATGCAGCAGCATGGATGTTCAATGTTGTCACTTCTGTCGGAATTATTATAGTCAATAAAACTTTAATGGCTACATATGGTTATAGTTTCGGTACATATTCTACAAACATGCTACCAAAATACTTGCTTCATAGCTCTGTCTTTCTTTGCTTGTCTGCTTCAGAATTAAATGGATAAGCGATATCTATACATATATACAGCTGGTCGTTTATTTAGTCTTTAGTCTTGTTTTTGTGCTTCAGAGACATCCTAGTAAGAGTTGGTGTTACAACAAACTATGGTCAAACACAGAAATCAATGAAAATTTAAAGACAAGAACACAAGAATTATGTCAAAAAATCGAGAAAAATAACGGCGTTAGGCAGAAGATATCACCATTACAAAGTATAAAGAATACAATATGTGAAGAGAAATCTCACACCTCGAAACCCGAAGACACCCAAACTGTTTCTCTCTCTGAATGTGGCTGAAAACTGAGAAAGAAAAGAATACAAAAAACCTAACTATAATAACACATATATAGCTGGGCAAAAAACATAATAGGCCTAAAAAACGTAACAGGCCCATGCCGTAGTTTAGCGTTTTACTAGTATTTTCTAGCATGCGAGGGGGTCTATTGCCCTGTATGTCATCAAGGTAGCTTCGCCCCTGCATGGGACAATTCATGTCCTGATGCATTTGGTACCATAGACTATAGTTCTTTCTTGTTGGACCTCAGATATTGTATTTTCATGATCATGTTGTCCAAAAAAAAAATATGCCTACGTGGGTGCAATCAATTGCTAAAGCAAATTAAAAGAACTTGTATATGGAAAAATGAGTTGTCATCTAGCCATTTTTATCAGAACAAAGAGTCGTAACATTTTCATTTTTAATTATATGTTAAATACGAATAGGCAGAAAAATAGTTATAACGAGGATTGTAGCTCAATCATAATCAAATCAATGATGTATAAGCTTGCCATATCATCATTTGATCAGCCCATTTTAATTACTACATGGTTCTTTAAAGCATACTAACCGCAATATGTCCAGTTATACATGTGTCCGTCTATAATTGATGGTAATTGGAATTGATTCTAGAAGAGCAAATAAGGATGTTTTATAGTAATATTGAATTGATGTGTCAGTCATCAGTTTAGCTAATACTCGCTACATCTGATTTTGTGCATCATGCTTTCCATTCCCAAAATGTTTGTGACACTTAAAAACTCGTTCAATTTTAGCCTGGCATTAAATTACCCTTACAAAAAATGGAGAAAAGGGAGATAATTTTAATTGTCAATTGTATGTAAGCAAGGATATATATGGAATAAATTGGTCAACTGTTTTTTTTTCCCCTTCTTATGCTGTGTTCTCAATTGACCATTGCACACAATATAATGGAGGGAGTATCATTATTGATAATATTTAAACTCAAAATGTAAGCATATACTGTGCTGTGATTTATTTCTTTACTACTTTGGTGTTGTCTAGGGACTAGGATCGTGCACTCATTTTATGTTTGGACATTTTACCTCTATTAAATTTCGATAATGAAACAATCCTTGGCATTGAGTTCTATCGTTTATATGTAAAATTGCAGCTACTACATTGACCGGTCTACATTTTATCACAACCACCTTGATGACTGCTGTTCTCAGGTGGCTGGGATATATCCAGTCTTCCCATCTTCCATTGTCCGACCTTCTGAAATTCGTTCTATTTGCCAATTTCTCCATCGTTGGAATGAATGTGAGTTTAATGTGGAATTCCGTGGGATTCTATCAGGTCAGTTCTAGAGGACTTCTGGGTTCATTACTGTGTTGTGGAAATCTTCAAAATTAACATAAACATTTTTCTTAATTTCTTGTTGTCAGATTGCGAAGCTGAGTATGATTCCTGTATCTTGTTTTCTGGAAGTTGTATTGGACAATGTGCAATACTCAAGGGACACTAAGCTTAGCATTGTATTAGTTCTCCTGGGTGTTGCAGTCTGTACTGTTACTGATGTGAGTGTCAACACCAAGGGTTTCATTGCTGCCTTTGTGGCAGTTTGGAGCACTTCTTTGCAGCAGTATGTAAGTTATCTTTCACTGAATCTATGGTCTTACATAATTTGGCAATGGGAAAATTGGGCAACAGGTCATGGTCTTTGGCCTTCAGGCCATGTAGGTTTGACTAGAAAAGAAAGAAAAATGTAAAACTATTTAAATGTATTAGCGTCATAAATTTGCTATTCAATCACGCTCATTTAGCAAGCTGCTGCTTCTTGTGCCCGTTATCTGTTGGGATATGGTGTTAGCAGTTCTTTTTTGGTGCTTAGAAACTTGAAATCGAATTCTAAATGGTTAAGATGGCAAGGCTGTGCTAAGATATTATATCTATAAAAATCTGTTCAGTTTAAATTTTAAAGTATCATTTCTCAGCCCCACCTTAGAGTGCCATTTTCTAATGTGCTCCTTCCATTGTATCGTTCATGTGCAGTTTGTACATTTTCTTCAGAGGAAGCATTCACTGGGATCTTTTGAGCTATTAGGGCATACTGCACCAGCCTGTGCCGGATCCCTGCTGTTTTTAGGGCCTTTTCTGGACTACTGGCTGACAAATGAAAGTGTTTATGCCTATAATTATAGTTTAGTACCTGTGGTAAGTATATCAGAAATTGAAATATGAAAGTTAACATAATGAGCATAGGTTGCATACATTTAATATGGTACTCTTCATTCAAATAAGTTCCTTTGAAGTCTTGCCAACTATACGTTTGGTATGGTTCAATGGACAATTTGGTGAACCATGGTATGTTAATCTTTTTGAGTGTACACATAACAAAAGTGGTACCTAGGGAATGTGGCTTATGCATGCAGTACTTTTAATTTCATGTTGTTTGCGTGCTTAAATAGTTGTTAGAAAGTCTCAACGCTCTCCGTTTAGTCTAGCTGGTGCCAATAATCTCTCTAGTTTGAGACCTTGAAAACATTGTTTAAACAAATTGCTGAAATCAAGTAATGCATCTAGGCACAAAATTATTATGAGATGTTGAGGTGTTTAAGTGTGGTTTGGAGATATATTTATTTAGTATAATTCCACATCATTCATAATTCATAGCCTCCACGGTGACACAACGACATGCCTCATTCGGGGGGTATGAAACTATTTTGATTTAATACATTATTTCTTGCTTGCGGAGTGTAAAAATCCACCAGTGTTGGAACTAATATAAAAGAAATTATCTTCCACTTGAAGGTTTTCAATTTCAATTTAGGGTCATATAGTGATGGGCCTTCACTGATTAACATTTGTTGTGATGATCATGGTGATTTTGAATCTATGCTTCAAATTTTACCTCTTAAGGTTCATAATTGGGCACTATCATGTATACAAAACATGGAAGATGCATATAACAGTTTACTCTATGCTTCTCTGTGTGACTGTATGTAGTTGGAGTTAATGACTTGATGGACTATCAATCTGTATCCTTTAGTTGCTGGTGGAATTTGAAAAACATGTGACATTCAGATCCATTCAGAGGTCCTCTGAGCATAGAAGAAGAGTAGTTAAGAAAATTCTTTGGGTTCTGGTGATATCTGAATTGAATGCTAGTGAAGGATGCTCCTACTGCATTATAAGGGCCGCACACATAATTGCATATTTCCATTCACACAATTTTATTGTTGTTTGTTTGTTGACTGCAGTTAATGGTCAGAGTTTATCCGTTTTCCGTGCAGTTGTTCATTGTCCTGTCTTGCACTATTGCAGTAGGGACCAATCTTAGCCAATTTATCTGCATTGGCAGATTCACAGCAGTGTCATTCCAAGTGCTCGGCCATATGAAGACTATTCTCGTCCTAACCTTGGGATTCTTATTATTCGGTAAAGAGGGTCTCAATCTACATGTAGTTCTAGGTATGATTATTGCCATAGTGGGGATGATTTGGTATGGTAATGCCTCATCTAAACCCGGAGGAAAAGAGCGCCGCATCGTTTCTAGTCCAAGCAACAAAGCCGAAAAGCAAAATGGGTTATTATCTGAATCCAGTGATCCTGATGAGAAGGTTTAGAGTTCACAGGGATATAGATTCATAGTGAAAAGAATTTTACCTTCTACCTCAGCAGATTCAGGGAGTCGCTTTTTCTAATAGAGGTCAGATTCATTATAGACCTGTGTTTGAGTTGGTTGTTACTAATTTTTTTTCCCTCATTGTTCATTTCTTATGCAATAGATGTATAATGTTGAACAGGGTGCAAGTTACTCGTATAATTTGTTGGATTATGATATATATATTAAAATTTTAAAGATTAGTCTTTTGATAGCAATTTCAATCCATTTTGTACTTAAAAACATCCTTTTTCTCGTGCCAATTATATAAGTAATTGGCATTTTATGTTTTTCCCTTGAATGTAGCTATAGCTGAAATGCAACACATGAAGCTACTATAGTAAGCCATGCTAATATTACGTCCAAAATTATTAAAATAATTGCTGAAGTTGTGATTTAGGTCATGAGCATTGAATACATCTTAATTATGCCATCTGGATTCTAAACAAAGTAGGTTAGTAAATGCTACCAAACGGTAGATGGACTTGTCATAGGGAAATCCTGAAAATCGAAACAGTACTGGAGTTAAATATAGACAGCACGCTGGTATCAGGTCAAGCTCAATGAGTTTTCAAATTTAAGAACGCTGATCGATTAGGTACGCAAAACGAAATCGGGTATGACAAACGCTATCCATGATAGAATGCAGAAGACATTTAGTTTGCGTACTACTATTTGGAATGATAATACCCAATACATGGAACACAGAACAATAAGAGTTCTTGATAACATTGTAATCGAACTTCAAGTTTGGTTTGGTTCTTCTGGAGGTTAAACACACTTGAGATTCTTGTTTTTTTTTTCGCAAATGCAGTTTATTAGACTCGGTTTATTTGGTCAAAATGCAATGCTAAGTCACGTTTAGACGTCCAAATGCCCCAATCTCAACGCCTCAAACGTCCAATAAGTCACAAAACGAACAAAGCCAATATGATTTCTCACTCGCTTGGTGCATCCAACAACTGACTGTAGGCCTCATAACAACATCATTATTATTAGTGTAATATACACTCAGTGTGGTTCCAACTACTGATTGTACATTGAAATGAAGATCTGGGGAAAGCTAAAATGGCAGTGGGAACTGGGAAATGCAATGTATACATGAACAGAGTGATTTTGTGGTTAATGCATGCATTAATGGCGTATTGATCTGCATGGCACACGTGCACGTGGTCATTAATTAATGCTCTCTCTCTTTGTAATCAGAACCCCCTCACTGATTCTGTGTATCTGTTTTCATGTGTTTCTAGCTGTATTATACATTTATTGGTAGCCTTCTTTAATTTGATGCTATTCTATGGTGTTTGATGATTAGAAATGACCGTTCTGAACACCTGGAAAAAGGTATTTACTGATAATGTCCTTGTGTACTATCCAACAGTCAATTTTCCAGTCTAGAAAACAAAGATTTTGGTGCCTCAATGGAAGAATGCTGTGATGGGCTTGCTGAATTTGTTTTCAAGTTTAATTTTCTGGTTGTTAATGTAACACTTTAGTTTCACATCACATCGATAAAGATTCAAATTATTATTAGTACTAATACTTTTAGTCGTGACCACATTAAGATACTAATATTAAGATACTAAGAAGATATTAAAGACATTGGACTAAGCCTTGATATGTTATGCTATGATTTGATTCAAACTCAGAATTTGATTCGAATTATTAGGGCTAATGTCACAACTCAACGTTAAAAATAAATAAAAATCCAAACATTATATAACTAATTCCTCTTATTTCTTTTTGCATTCACTACCATCCAATTTTTGCAATCCAAATGAAGTGTTAAGGTTAATTGGAGCGGTCCTTGATGAAGTTGATCATAAAGTGAAAGTCATTCCACATTTGTCTTAATTTGATAAAAGGATTCAATATTTTTACAAAAAGATTTTGATACTTTCACAAACTTTCTCTTACATAAATAATAAATAAAACTTAATTTGCGACAATTAATAAATTAATATGACGATATTAAACTTAGTAAATTTCAGTAAATTAATATGACAATATTAAACTTATGATTACATAGTAAATTTAGAAATTCCTCATACATAATTATAATTACGTTGCAATCAAAGACATATATTAATTAATTAAAAACTCTAAAAGAGGAACAACATACATCTTGAACTAACTTCATGGGTTCGACCATCTTTTTCAAAGGGCTGTTTCAAAAGAGATATAATGTAAACGTTATATCTTGTCTTGTGACTCTTGTCCCCTAATAAACATTTTATAAAAATAATAAATTAAAAAATGTACTGTCCTTGCCCACAGACCTTGACAGTCACACCCTGCTATTAACATGTGAGAACTGCAGGATGATCAATCAAATTCATGTACATTTTCATGTCTAACACATACACAAAATTGTCACAAAGGAGCTTCAAATTACAAAAAGAAGATCTATTTAATTTCTCTTTTCCATGTCTTGTTATTCCCCGAATATATAGTGGAGATTTGATAGTAGCTTTATACTCCATTACAAAATTAGAGAATATATTTTAATTTTTTAGGTTAATTTGTAAAATTTTATAATTCAAAATTAATACGAACAATTATAATTGTTAAAAACTAACTAAAAAGTATGATTGTTTTTAAAATTTGAACATATTAACGTTAAATTGACTTCAAAAAGTCAGAATATATATTTAATTTTGAAAGAGAGAGTATATATTGGAAATTGATATTTTTACAATAGAATTCTATAATTTCAAGCGACTCCTCTCACACAAATAGTTAATGAAACCTACATTAATTTAAGTAATGTTTTGTAAAAAATATCAAAATTCTCTCGTAAAAATAACAATTTTTATATATTTTGCATGAATGTCTCTCTCTTTGTGAGCTGCGGACAGGCTGGGCTTCTGGCTGAAATTCATTTAACTGAAAACAGGCATGGCCCTAAAATGGCAATGAGTAAGGTAGGCCCATTGTGTGGCCCAACTCTCTCTCTCTCTCTCTCTCTCTATATATATATATATATATAAGAATACAAACATATTATATTTTTCATTCATTGATATGAAAAGAAAGAAAATAATTTAGTGTGGGGCCACAGATAAATTCTTTCTTGTCATCTCTCCCGTGTGTGGGCATTGATTTTCATTCTAATCTTTTCTTTTTATTTTATTACTTGCTTTTGTATCCAATAAGTAATGTACTTTCCATTCTTCATCACAACATCATTTGTTACAAAGAAGACCAAAAAGAAATTTTGGCCCACTACTTCTCCCTCCAACCAACATCACCCGCAACTTCATTAACCTAATTATATGCACCCTTTTCATTAATAACCATCATGACTAATATGTAAAATTAACATTTCCAATTATTTTCTTGTGAAGATATTATTTTTTAAAATTTTATAATTATCAAACTTGACTTACAACAATAAATGTAATAGCCTAATAGTAAGACCTCTTTTTTAATCGTACAGAGTTACAAATAACAGGTCGATTTTTTGCAAATTTAGAATCAAGTCAAACACTATATAATGCAAAATAAGTTTAAGAGAATTTCGCTTTGTCATTGTACATTCTTCCTATTCCCGTGCGAGAAATGTCAAAACCAACACTAATTCATTTCTTATATTTCCCTCCACACCCCTTTATCCATATTCTCCCTTAAATACCTAAAATTAAAATATTTTTCCACAGTTCTCCCTAGTCTCCCTCCATACTTACTGAATTATAATATTATATATATATATATATGTATAAATGTAAACCGTTTATAAAAACCTAAGTATAAACTTTATTCACTAAGATGTATATAATGGATAAATTTGGTAATTATAAAAATTGAAAAATGATATTGTCATGACTAGGGGTGAGCAAAAAAAGAGGTAAAACTGAATTACCAAACCGAATCAAAAAATTGTAATTGAATTATTTTGATTATTTTGTTTAATTTGGTTATAACCGTTTAATTATTCGGTATTCGGGTTCGGATACGGTTTTTAAAATTTAGCTATTCGTATATCCGAATAATTAAATTAGATATTTAACTTTGTCCTATGATTCTGCACTTATGTATTGTTGATTTAAAATTATTAAACTAGTTTATGAATTATTATAGTTGTTGATTGTAGTTAAATATTGTTTGAAAATTCTAGTATGAAATTTGAAACAAATTTTTTTATTTGGCAAAAATAAGTTCATATTTCGGTTATATACTGAATAATCGAATAATATACTTCGGTTATTCGATTAGTGCTAATTTTAAATAGTAAAAAAATATATATAAAATTCAGTATTCGATTAACCGAATAAACAATTCGATTCGATTAAAATCCAATACTCATCCCAAGTCATGACAAAACAAAGAAAGTCAATTTTACTTCTTAATATACTCTATTCTTCCCTCTTCTTCTTCTTTTTTTTCCCTCACTTTTCTTTTCTTTTTCTTTTTCTTTTTCTTTTTCTTTTTCCTTTTCTTTTTCTCTTTCTCTTTTATGTCCTTCACCCCTCCACTCTCCCTTAGAAAACCCCAAAACTATGCATAATGTAGTCTTAACTACTCAATTAATAGGACCTTTCTCTCTCTTTCCCAATAATTGTGTGCGCGTGCTCATGCACGTGTGGTGTTTATTATTTACAATCTCTCTATATTATGAATGACCAAAATGAGTTAGATTCATTGATTATTAGCAACTAAAAAGTAAACATTATTTATGGTGGAACCACTTCTTCTTTTTTCCCCTCTTCATATTTTGTTGGTGCTAAAGAAAAAAGGAAATAAAAGTTACCATCCACATATAATAATTAGGGTCTTTAAATGTGTTAATATTAAGTGAAATCATTTAGAGCTAGATATGTATTGCCTTTGCTCAATTCATTTATCTTGTCAATCAACTTCCAATGAGTGAGTACTATATATGCATTATCTTTATCAAAAAAATAAAAAAAAAATAAAGAAAAAAAATTCCAACGAGTATATAACCAGAATAAAAATGATGACTAAACAAAGTAGTTTGATTAATTTCGTAATTGTAATTATGTTGTTATCTTTTTATATAATTTTCTATTTTAGTTTTTAATGGAAATGGAAAAATAAAATTGAAGGTGGTGTATTAGTGGTGAATTGTCTCATCTAGTTCCTTAAATAATTGTCAATTATCAAAATGTCGTATTTGTTTAGAAACAAATTGATAAATGAACTTCATGGTTTACTATTTGCATTTAAAGACAAGATTAAAATATACTACCTCCGTTTTAAATTATAAAATTATTATTAATTTTTAAAAATCAATTTAAAGTATTTTAGAACTCAAAATTGAGATGATTCATTGAAATTATAAAACAGTAAATTTTACCGTGATTGTTAATTTTTAATTTTTTAATTACAATTTGTAATTAAGTTTTCCAACCTTTTGAAGTCTCAAATATTTTAATTAAAATGAATAGTATATAAAATTCACATGAAGAAAGAACAAAATACTTGAACTTTGAATAAACTTATAAAATAAAAAAAGTTATAAGGTGAATATAATAGAACGATAAAATATATAAAAAAGAAAACGGTGAATATAAAACTAGAAGGATAAATAAATAGTAATAAAAAAAAGAAAAAGGTATGTTAGGAGTGGTAATTAAATTTGAATTTAATAAAGGGGTAATAAGGGTGACAGGTTGGATAAGTTGTCGGTGAGGATTGGTCAAAGTATGATTGATTAGGTTTACATCCGGAATGGAAGTGTGCTGTTTGTCCACGTCAGAATGGAGGACAGTGGCACGTGTCACCTTACATGCGGTGGGCCCCTCCAGGTCATCATCACCACCCTCCCTCTCTATTTCTCTTTTCTCTTCTGGTAATTATTTCCCCCTTTTTCTTCCCCCAAATTTTTCAGTGCCCATTTTTCTCCAAAAAAGAAAAAAAAAAAAAAACGGATGAGAAGCCCATCAAGTAGGGTAGGGCCCACTTTTAGAGAGAGAGAGAAAATGTAGGTAAGCGATCGATAGATACAGTCATATCATCAGACTCATTGTGAAAAAGAGGAATTTTCACAGCTCAAGTGACTGCCTCAGGTGTGTAATTAAAGATAAAATTCGAGTCCCGTGAGCAAAACATTCATTGTTTGTTTTTTTAAAAAAAATTGCTATGCTGATAAAAAGGTACCTATTTAACTGTAAGTATCTGACTGCTATCCCTGTCTATGAAATTACGAGTTCTTTTTTACATACACGATAATTGAATATAATAATTAAATATAAATTTTTTATAATTTTATTTTTTTATATTTCGATCTCATTAATATTTTTATAATTATAAAATAAATATACTTTTTACAGTTTAAATTAATTTATTTTTGTTGATGCGTATCAAAAAATTACATATTAATTTGTATGTTTTTACATATTTTTTGTATCCGTACTGTTAGATTGTTAAATGAAAATTAAAAATTACTTTGCGGATAAAATGAGATTTGACAAACTATCTAAAGTCAATCCTATACCGCTTCTTTGTATATTTATCAAGATTTTGCCTACCATATTTGAAAAAATGGATTTGATTCTTTGTAAATTTATCAAGATTTTGCCTACCATGTTTGAAAAAATGGATTTGACACTTCCCACACTTATTTATTTTATTTTTTTAGTGCAAATGGTGCAATATATAATCATACCGTATGCATTTGAAATTATACATAGCATAAGAAATATCTTTTCTCAAAAAAATTGTAGATCAAACTCATGATAAAATTTTAGAAAAGAGAAGTAAAATAAATGCAATTTTTACTTTGCACAATTTTAATAAAATGTGTTTTAATTAAGCACTTGTATTGGGGATAAAATATTTCAATAAGATTCTATGTAATACTCTATGTGTTCCATAATATAGGATATTATGAGATATTTTTAAATTCTAATTGATATTAGTTAATTTAGTTTTAGACAATACAATTATGAAAATTTAAAATCTTCTAAATAGTAATACTAGTTACAAAATTTATTGCTTTTAAAAGTTAGATAACTCACATTAATTTTAAATTTGAAATTATCTTAAATTAATTTTTAAAAATAAATTTTATTTTGTATTTTAAAACGAAGAGAATATAATATAATATGATTATGGGATAAAATGTAGTTGTCATTATTTCAGAGGTTATTTTGAAGGTGAATTATATGCAATTTTATGATAGAATATATAAACTAGTATGCTTGCTATTTAGTTGAAATGAGAAGAAATATGTATTTAGCTTAGGTTCACCAAAGATCTTTGTGTAACACTAAATAAACCACAAGTGAGTAACTCGTAAATTATTTTCGAAAAATAGTAAGTGTACTTTAGTTGCAATGTTGATGTATTAATTATTAAAGTGTATATTTATTTGTCTTTTGTAGTGCAGTTGATGACAATTTTGTTAATTAAGTTTTGAATCGTCGGAGACATGTATGTCGCTTCTCTCGTTCAATTTGGACATACTAACAATCACCTATCATATATAAAACTCACTTTCTACATTTAAACAATCAAAACTCTTATAAGAAGGAAAATGACTCTTATAAAATTGAAGAAAAAACAAAAGATTTAACTTAAATCAGGAGAAAATAAAATTCTACAAATAGAAAGAAATAACTTCATATAAGAGAAAACAACGATAATATAAGAGAAGGACGATAATAAAGGTTTAGGTAAGAATCTCTTCAAAATGGATAGAGACTCTCCTTATATTTGAGTCTCAAATTTTAAATTGAGATTAGGTTTGACTCAATTTCTTTATTAGTTTGCTTGCTATTAATGTAAGATACCAACTTTTATAAATAAAGTTTAATTTTTTTTATAAATATTATTCTAAATAGTAAGGTGTTAAAATGATAAAAAGGTTAAAGTTAAGGGTGATATGTGCAAATTATAAGAAGAAGAAAAAGTATGTCAGAGAATATTCATTATGTTGAGGAATATTCGGTAAAATACGACAGCGCCGAAACAACCAATCATTGGTGGACCCCATAACAAAATAATTGTCGGATATAAAAAACGACAGAAATAATATTTTTAATAAAAAATTATCGGCAGAACTGTTACTTTTAACTCTTAAAATATCCGGTGATAAAAGAACAGTAGCACACAGTATTCCATAATATTTCGTATTATTGAATTTGTCACTGTAGAAATTGCTAAGTATTTTATATTATTGAATCAATAATTGTCACAGTAGCAATTGCACAATATTTCATATTATTGAACCAACAATTGTCACAATAGCAACTGCACAGTAATTCACATTATTGAACTAATAATTGTCACTATAGCAAAGGTAGTAATGGAAAGTTACGTAATTAAAAGTCACGAGTATTAAATAGTTAGACAAACTCATTATCTGAAGAACACTATATCTGTGATATTAATACATTAAGTCAATAATGCAGAAGATGAATAATATAATAATAATCTTGAAATGTGAAAGGTGTGGATAACTAATGAATGGTATAGATTAAAATCTTGAAATGTAAAACGTGTGGATAACTAATATATAACATATTAAAGATAATCTTAAAATGTGAAACGTGTGGATAATTAATATGTGGTAGATTAAAGAAAATCTTGAAATGTGAACGTGTGGATAACTAATGAATGATATAGATTAAAGATAATCTTATAATGTAAAACGTGTGGTTAAGTGATGTGTGGTAGATGTTGGTTAAGTTTTGACTATAAATAAGGAGGTTTAGCATAAGGAGTTTCATAACCTTCTTTTTTATTCTTCTTTTCACTCTCTAAAAATTATTTAGTGTAAGTGTCTCTCTGAGTGTGATAAGGCTACCTTAAGTATTGGTGAATATCAGTAAGAGTGCAAGAATTATTCAGGTGAGTTTTTTTATAAAAGTTGCATAAGCACCCACACACACCACACAGTGTTTACAACTCTTCATTTAAAAGATACATCACACAGTGTTTACAACTCTTTCTTAGAAGATTTATTTTGAAAAGCTTCCTTTGAAAAATTATTTTAAAATATTACTTTATTCCTCGAAAAATTATTTTAAAGTTTATTCTACTCTATTTTGTATACTACATAAATTTATACTGTCAAGTCACCTTTGACGATTTCATAATATACGAGTTAGGTATACCATGAAACTTACATGTGGTAGCTACTAATTAAATTATAAATATACATACAGTTTGATCAACAATATAGAAAATAGTATTTAATCACGTGCTAAGATAAGGGATATCATTTTTTTTATACTCCTAAATTTATAATAAGAATTTTTTTTTCTATAGCCTTATTATTAAACAGTGAAAATTCGTGAAATCTATCCTTAATAGTTTGTGCGACATCTATTATCTTTTTGATCTGAATCTTCCTATTGAATTTTAACCGTTATATTTGAACTATGAACCTTATATTTTATTTTTGAACTCGAATCAATATTCTGGATATCGTGTTGACAATTTAGACTCTAGACAAATTAAATTGTAAATCTCTAATATTTATTCTTTATATTATTATTCTTCTTATTTTTGTTTATCCTTTATATCATTGTTATTTGTACTAGTCATTAGGACTTAAGTTGTTGTGAATGATTTTGGCTTGGGTTAAAAGATTATATGATTGTTGAATGTCTTTAGCCTGTATGATAAGGACACATGGTGAAAGTTCTTTTTGACCTGAGTGCAAATAAGAACTATTGATTGATATGATCATGACCATTGGTGTTACAGTTGATAAAATTTTGATGGTGATTTTTTTTTATTGGAGAAGATAGTATACATTATGATTTATTTGACTTTTCTAATGAATTACTCATTCTATTGTAGTTGTTTGTTGAAAATATTTATTTTTAAAATCTCTAATTTTAAAAGCTAAGAATAACTTATTCTTCGTTATCTTAGTCACGATATTCTTTACTAGGCTATTAGAGCTCACCCTTTTATTTTATAATTCCTTTTAGGAAATGAGAGTGTAGCTGGGGCTAGCGGGGAGAATAAGAGAATGGAGCGATGGTCCGAGTTAGTAGCTATAGTATTCATCACCAAGTTGTAAAATTGTGTGACAATAATTATAGTGATGACTTAGTGTGTGTACTGTCGTATTATACACGACATTATAATAATTTTAAATAAGAGAATTTATGTATATTGTTTGCATTTTTACGACTCAAATTGGTGGTGAAGACCTAAATTTGGAGACGTTACAGTTGGTATCAGAGCTTAGATATATTATCTTTGGTAGAGATCTTGGGTTAGAACTAGGAGGGGGAGACAAATAGAATCCTTCACTAGTGTGTCCTACCTAAGTTAAATTCATTTTCTAATTAGTCGGATTGGATGTGGGGACAAGAAGTGACATGTTAGTTTCTTTAACTAACCTTTATTTTGTAGTCGTATTTCAGAATGATATCTGAAAATCAGGAGATAAACAATAGAATGCAAAAGACAATTGAGACTTTGTCAACCATTAACCAATAAGTTGTGAATCAAGAGGGCAATAATCCTCACGTGACTCTAGAAAATAACGTTATTGACCACATGATGTATGATGACTTTTTAAGGGACTTTTTACAATTCATAGAGAACCAGACAAGAGGAACTCTTGTTTATAATATAGGTGGAAATGCTGGTAACTCGCGGCTAGTCATTGCTAAACAGTTCAAGGAGTTAGGACCACCTTTATTTTTTAGAAAGCCAGAACCACTTAAAGCAGAGTAGTGAATCAAACAAATGACGAAAATAATTAATGTATCACGATGCGTTGATGAACGAAAGGTTCCCTCGCCACCTTTATACTGCGAGGAGATGCGGATCATTGGTGGGAATCAGTGAAACGTACTCATCACTCGGCACTCGAAATGTCTTGAGCGAAGTTCTAAGAACTGTTTAATAAAAAGTATTTTTCAAAGAGTATTCGCCAATATGAATGAAGTAGAATTCATCAAATTGGAGTAAAACAACATGACTGTATCGCAATACGAGACCAAGTTTGTTGAACTATCCAGTTTGTACCCCACTTGGTGGACAATGAAGAGCACATGACTCAAATATTTTTATGAGGTTTGAAACCTAAAATACGTCAACAATTTATTTCTCTTAAATTTCGTCTGTATTCAGATATCGTGGATAAGGCTCAATTACTGAAGAAGGAAAAATAGACGTTTCAACCCGGAGGCAATGACCGTCAAAGGGAGAGAAATCATGATAATAATTATAACATTGACAATAATCATCGGAACAACGAGAACCATCAAGGAAGAAATCAACATGCCAAAAATAGAAACCACTTTGGTGGCAATCTTTGCGCAGATAATAGAAAGAGCAGACCTAATGAAAATGACTTCAAGAAAAGAAGATTCAGTAATGATAATGGAAATACACCAGCATCAGTACCAGTTTTAAAAGGAGCGGAACGAGTACCAGTCAAATATTACAAGTGTGGACATGAGGGACATATCAGCCCAAACTATACTCAATCATCCAAGGTTTGTTACAGTTGTGGGAAGGAAAACCACATTGCTCGATTTTAGCCGTTGGCAAAATCGAATCCATTTTATAATGGTGACACCCAAGGCTAACACAGACAAATTAAAACCTATAGTTTATGACAGAGTTTTTGTCGTGACATCCCAAAAGGCGTGAAACCCAAATGCAGTTATAACCGATAAACTACTCATAAACTCTTACGAAATCTATACCTTGTTAGATATTGACTTTACCCATTTTTTTATTTCACTTGCACTCAACATTTGAACTTGACTCCTGAGAAATTAGACTTTAACTTATATGTTAAAACTTCATTAGGAGAAATATTCATTACATTTACTGTCTATAAATCTTGTTTGGTCCAAATCAGCACCCTCGCATTACCCGTTGGTCTTATATCTTTGAAAATGTATGAATTTGATGTGATTTTAGGAATTAATTGGTTAACTACCTATCTGATTGAATTAATAAGATCATTAGTTTTCATATTAATAATCAACCTGTTATGCAGATTCAAGCAACCAACTCGTTGAAATCAATAACTGTCATTTCTTGTCATAAAGCTATGTGTTTATTGAAAAACAGATGTCAATCCTTCTAAGCCCATGCCATTTATTTAAGCAAAAATACGTCAGATTTGAATGATATTTTCATTGTTAATGAATTCCTTGACGTATTTCCCGAAGAACATCTTAGCCTACCAAAGCCCGTGAAATTGAATTTTGTATTGATCTTGAACCTGGTACTAAACCTATTTCTAAGACCCCATACCAAATGGCTCCCATTGAACTTCAAGATTTAAAAGTGCAACTATAAGAATTGTTAGATACTGGTTCCATATGTCCGAGTACGTCGTCTTGGGGTGTTGTTTTATTCGTGAAGAAGAAGGACGAGAGTATGAGGCTGTGTATTGATTATCGAGAGTCGAATCATGTCACCATAAAATTAGGTACCCGTTATCTCGAATTGATGACATGTTTGATCAGTTGCAAGGTACTCAATATTTTTCAAAAATTGATCTCTGTTTTGGATATCATCAGTTAAAGATTAAAGCTGATGACAGTCCAAAGAATGCCTTTAGAACTCGATACGGGCATTAAGAGTTCTTAGTCATGCCTTTTAGATTAACTAATGCTCCTGCTGCCTTCATGGACATGATGAGCCGAATATTCAACAAATAGTTGGATCATTTCGTGGTTGTCTTTATTGATAACATCCTCATATACTCCAAGAGTCGTGAAGATCATGAACACCACTTGAGATTGATACTTCAAAAACTTCGTGAGAACAAATTGCATACCAAGTTGAAAAAATGCGTGTTCTGGCTTCAAGAAGTAATGTTCCTTAGTCATGCGATCTCTAAACAAGGAATATCGGTTGACCCTACGAAGATTGAAGCAATATTATATTGGGAGCAACCTAAGACAATAACTGAAGTACGAAACTTTTTGGGCCTAGATGGTTATTATCGGAGATTCGTAGAAGAATTCTCTCGAATTGTCTCGAATTGCTACTCCATTAACTCTGCTGACTTGGAAAAGCACAAAATTCGAATGAAGCAAAAAATGCGAGAAGAGCTTTCAAGAACTCAAGAGGAGACTCGTTTCAGCCTCAGTTCTGACAATACCATTAGGATCGGGAGGATTTATCATCTACAACGATGCTTCAGGTAGAGGTCTAGGTTGAATTCTCATACAAGACGAAAAAGTTATAACTTATGCCTCTCGACAACTCAAGAAATATGAGAAGAATTACTCTACACGTGGTCAGTTCTCTTTGGTCTAGGTACAAAGAGGAACTGTTGATTGACATGATTATGACCATTGATATTACAGTTAATGAAATCTCGATGGTGATTTTTTTATTAGAGAAGATAGTAGGCATTATGATATATTTGACTTTTTTAATGGATTACTCATAAATATCTGATTTTAAAGGCTAAGGATAACTTATTCTTCGTTATTTTAGTCATGATATTCTTTACTGGCTATTTGGGCCCACCCTTTTGTTTCATAATTCCTTTTAAGAAATGAGAGTGTAGTTGGAGCTAGCGGGGGAGAACAGAGCAATGAAGTGATGGTTCGAGTTAGTAGCTGTAGAAATCCTCACCAAGTTATAAAATAGCGTGACAATAATTATATTGATGACTTAGTATGTGTGCTTTCGTAGTATACATAACATTGTAATATTTTTAAATAGGAGAATTTATATATATTGTTTGTATTTTGACGACTCAAATTGGATGATTTGAGAGCATCATAATTAATATATGCAATTCATATTTGAAAACATGGCAATAAAACGAACTATTTTCTTTTAATGATTTACTTCTTTGCAATTATTGGAACATATTAAATGAAATAAAAATCATAATTGCAAAGGTTAAATTAAAATCGATAGTAATTGAACGATTTAATTAATAGTGATCATAGTTACAAGCAAAATAAATACAACACTCTATAATTAAATTAGAAAATTAATATTTCTACAAGTAAAAGTGACAATTTTACAAAATCTCTATTACATGAACAGTAAATAAGTCCCACACTTATGACTTTATAAACATATCAAATTTTACTTGTGTAAATAATAGTTTCTTTACATTATCAATAATGCCTTGATGACAAAATATTAGATATGAAAAAAAGATACAAAATAATGTGTATGATAACGATTGATAATAAATATTGAACACACTTATTTATAATAAAATATTAATTAATTATAAATTATTTTATATTTATTTTTTTATAATCAATATTTATCACCATAATATTACTCTTGTCTCCTATGTATTATTATATGAGAGCACCATGCTCACCACCCTTACAAACAAACATTTACTAAATTGGGAGCAAAAGTTATTTTTGGCAATAACAAGCCAAAAAAACCCCAAAACACTGTTCACACGTGCAGGTTCTTTGCTTTCTTAAATCATATGACAAATTCTTACCTAATGACAATAATAGCCCTAAACTTTTGCATTTATTTCAACGTCAGATACCGCTAGATTTTCTTTATTGACATCACTACCCTCTCTGACCAGCGCCAGAAATCCACACAAAAGTGAAAGCGATCTAAAATAATGGAGGGTACTTTCGTCATCAAAACACAACCCACTAGATTTACTGCTAGATAGAGAAAATACAGAAAGTGCAAAGTACAGTAGTGAGTAGACTACTTAATCTAATCTGCTCTATCAGACACAATCAACGGTAAGGATTGACTAAGGGTGGGTCCCTACTACAGTACTACACTGCGCCGAGTCGTACCGTATAATTGAAGATAGCTGCTCCTGTGTCACGCTATTTACGGCGCGTTGCTGTGTCTCCACTTTCTAGCTGATATGGTTTGATGGTTTATTGAACGGTGTAACACACGCACCATGGGGGAGTAGTGGTGAGCCGCGATGACTGATCGCCTGCTGTAAACATACGGTAAGTATTCCCTGCAGCAATTTATTTATTTATTTATTTTAATAAAAATAAAAATAAAAATTAGCCAGTGTCACTATGAATGAAAAGTAGATGTTGCTGTCATCAAAACAAAGGGGTGAAACTTTATTTTCGGAATGTACCAAAATAATGTCACAAGTATGTAAAATTTTAATAATATGATAATTAATATAATTCACAAGGCTAAAAAAAAAAATTTATTTTGCTAGCTACATATTTATATATAGTTATACATTTTTTTTATACTGGTATTAACGTTTATTTTTACAAAAATATAATTTTATTTTTTAATTAAAAGTGATTTGAACATTTTACGGCAATTGTTGATTGTCTTAAAATACTATCTTAAAAAAAGGCTACTGATGATGCTAAAATAAGTATTTATATTGTGAAAATAAATATGTATTTAATTATATTTCTAGTTTTATTTTAATAATATTTTAAAATTTAATTATATTTAAATTTATGATGATATAATTATTGATCTGTACGATAATGGTGCCAAAAAATAATAAAGATAATACTCCTATTAGTAGTGCAAATTAGTGTTAATTAATGATGATGATGAGCAAATACAAATAAATTAAGGCATGGGAATCTCTAATAAAAGTAGACAGTGATGGATCAATCCTTAATCACACGTACGCGGACACCTAGAGAGACAAACAGATTGTCTTTCTTTTCCTCCTCTTTTTTTTAGAGAGAGAAAAACAAACAAAATACTATCTACTCACTTCATAATAATTATACATACATACAGACATATATATATTATTATTTAGAGAGAGAAAAAATGGGTCACATGCCATGTGATAAACAGCTGTGCCCTCCTCTCATTTTCTCTCTCTAAAACTCTCCAAAATATATACCCTTCTTACCTTCCTTACTCCATCTTTTGACTCTCTTTCACCCTTACCTATCTTTCTCTCTCTCTAAAGCCACCAATCCCACTTTCTCTCTCTAAAACACCAACCCATTTCCTCCTCTCTAATGGCAGAAGCAAAACTACCCATTTCTTGAACAAACCCATTTTCCCAATATTGAAGAAGATGAAACCTCATAATAATAATACCTTTCACTACCTTTTTAATTCTCTCAGCTCAAACTCTGTTTTCTTGCTCTTGTTCTACCTCCTCTGTTTTCTTGCTCCTTCAGCTTCACCAGCAGAAGCTCCCAATAATAATGGAGTCTACAGAGATTCCCAGCAGCTCTTGTCTTTCAAATCCTTGCTTTCAAACTCAAAAGAGCTTAACTGGTCACCAAAAATTAGCCCATGTAATTTTACTGGAGTTTCATGCAATAAGGACTCCAGAGTTTCAGCCATAGATCTGAGTAACTCTCAGCTGAATCTTGATTTTCAGGCTGTTTCTTCTTTCTTGTTATCTCTTCCAAATTTGGAGACCCTTTTGCTCAAAAACTCAAATCTTACAGGTAAGCTCACTGTCACAACAAGATCTCCATGTAGTTTAGCTTTGAGCTACTTGGATCTGGCTGAAAATGGCATTTCTGGTCCAGTTTCTGATGTTTCTGGTCTGTCTTTGTGCACAAAGTTGAAGTCTTTGAATCTCTCCAAGAATTCAATGGACTTTACTAGCACTGATTCCAAAGGATTGAGCCTTAATCTTGGAAGTCTTGATCTTTCTTACAATAGAATAACAGGGCAAAACTTTGTCCCCTGGTTATTATCAAATGGTTGCTCTGAGCTGCGGTATTTGTCCTTGAAGGGTAATAAGATAGCTGGCTCTGTTCTTCCCTTGTCAGATTGCAAGAATTTGGAGTATTTAGACCTTTCTGCCAATAATTTCTCAACTGGGCTTCCTTCTTTTGATGATTGTTTGGCTCTAAATCATCTTGATTTGTCATCCAATAAGTTCAATGGTGATATTAGTGCCTCTCTTTCTGCCTGTAAAAAGCTTATCTTTCTCAATCTCACTCATAACCAATTTGATGGTGGGATTCCTATTATGCCAAGTGGAAATCTCCAGTTTTTGTATCTTTCGGGCAATATTTTTCAGGGTGTTATGCCTAATCATCTTTCGGATTTGTGTTCAAGTCTTGTGGAGTTGGATATTTCTGCTAATAATTTGTCCGGTTATGTTCCTGAAAGCTTTGGCGGCTGCTCTTCTTTGGAGCTTCTTGATATCTCTAACAATAATTTCTCTGGTGAGTTACCAATTGATACCCTTCTCAAGTTGAGTAGCTTAAAGACTTTGGTGTTTGCATTCAATAATTTTGCTGGTCTTTTGCCCGAAAATTTGTCGAAAATGACAAATTTGGAGACTTTAGATTTGAGTGCTAATAAATTTTCGGGTTTAATTCCATTTGGGATTTGTCAAGATCCTAGAAACAGTTTGAAAGTGTTGAATCTTCAGAATAATGGGTTCGATGGTCCAATCCCGGAGAGTCTTAGTAATTGTTCACAATTGGTTTCGCTTGATTTGAGTTTTAATTACCTAACTGGAACAATTCCATCAAGTTTGGGGTCCTTGTCAAAGCTTCGAGATTTGATACTATGGTTGAATCAACTACATGGGGAAATACCAAATGAGCTCATGTACATACAGACTCTAGAGAATTTGATTCTTGATTTTAATGATTTGACTGGATCAATTCCTGCTAGTTTAAGCAATTGTACTAGTTTGAATTGGATTTCCTTGTCGAATAACCTGTTGAGTGGTGAGATACCGGCTTCGTTTGGTCGACTGGCCAATCTAGCAATTCTTAAGCTCGGAAACAACTCGCTCTCTGGGCGTATCCCTGGGGAGCTAGGGGCTTGTCGCAGCTTGATATGGATGGATCTGAATACAAATTTGTTGAATGGGACTATCCCACCTGCTCTGTTCAATCAATCTGGCAATATTGCGGTGGGATTGCTTACTGGGAAGCCTTATGTGTATATCAAGAATGATGGGAGTAAAGAGTGCCACGGAGCGGGGAATTTGCTCGAGTTTGGAGGGATCAGACAGGAACAGTTGAACAGAATTTCGACAAGGCACCCTTGCAATTTTACCAGAGTTTATAGAGGCATCACCCAACCTACATTCCACAATAATGGGTCCATGATTTTTCTTGACCTTTCTTACAATAGGTTGGAGGGTAGTCTTCCGAAGGAGCTGGGGTCCATGTATTATCTCCAAATACTGAACTTGGGGCATAATGATCTTTCCGGCCCGATTCCTCAAGAGCTTGGAGGAATGAGGTATGTTGCGATCCTTGATCTGTCGTATAATAGGCTCAATGGATCAATTCCTCAAAGCTTGACTAGCCTTAATTTACTTGGTGAGATTGATCTGTCGAACAATCATCTGTCTGGAGCAATTCCAGAAACGGCTCCATTTGATACTTTTCCAGACTATAGATTCGTGAATAATTCAGGCCTTTGTGGGTATCCACTTCCTCGTTGTGGGCCAGGTCCAAATGCAAATTCAAATAGCCAGCATAAGAAGTCCAATCGTAGACAAGCATCTCTAGCAGGGAGTGTGGCAATGGGGTTGTTGTTTTCTCTCTTCTGCATCTTTGGTTTGATTTTAATAGCAGTAGAGACGAGGAAAAGGAGGAAAAAGAAGGAAGCGGCCCTTGAAGCTTATATGGAAAATCATTCGCATTCTGGCCCTGCAAATAGTGCTTGGAGGCTAACTAGTGCTCGAGAGGCTTTAAGTATCAACCTT
The DNA here is from genome assembly GCA_034770075.1 of Aralia elata. Classification (NCBI taxonomy): domain Eukaryota; kingdom Viridiplantae; phylum Streptophyta; class Magnoliopsida; order Apiales; family Araliaceae; genus Aralia; species Aralia elata. The sequence goes on along the minus strand of CM068378.1, from coordinate 23,628,432 downwards.
GCAACGTTTGAGAAGCCTCTCCGCAAGCTCACTTTTGCAGATCTTCTTGAGGCCACCAACGGTTTCCACAATGATACGCTTGTAGGTTCTGGCGGCTTTGGTGATGTTTATAGAGCTCAATTGAAGGATGGAAGTGTTGTTGCCATCAAGAAACTCATTCATGTTAGTGGACAGGGTGATCGAGAATTCACTGCTGAAATGGAAACCATTGGGAAAATCAAGCACCGAAATCTTGTACCCCTCTTGGGCTACTGCAAGGTGGGAGAAGAACGACTTTTGGTTTACGAGTACATGAAGTTTGGAAGCCTAGAAGATGTACTGCACGACCGGAAGAAAATAGGGATAAAGCTTAATTGGGCTGCAAGAAGGAAAATTGCCATTGGAGCAGCAAGGGGATTAGCTTTCCTTCATCATAATTGCATTCCACACATTATTCACAGGGATATGAAGTCGAGCAATGTTTTGCTTGATGAGAATCTTGAAGCCAGGGTTTCTGATTTTGGAATGGCAAGGCTAATGAGCGCAATGGACACTCATTTGAGCGTCAGCACATTAGCAGGTACTCCTGGTTATGTCCCTCCAGAATACTACCAAAGCTTTAGATGTTCAACAAAAGGCGATGTTTATAGTTATGGCGTAGTTTTACTTGAGCTGTTAACCGGAAGACAGCCAACAGACTCGGCAGATTTTGGGGACAACAATCTTGTGGGGTGGGTAAAGCAGCATGCCAAAATGCGAATAATTGATGTTTTTGATCCCGAGTTATTGAAAGAAGACTCGAGCTTAGAGATGGAGCTTTTAGAGCACTTAAAGGTAGCTTGTGCTTGCTTGGATGATCGACCATGGAGACGGCCGACAATGATTCAAGTTATGGCAATGTTCAAAGAGATCCAAGCAGGTTCTGGTCTCGATTCCTCGTCCACGATCGGTGCCGACGAAGTCAGTTTTGCAGCAGTTGAAGGGGTAGAAATGAGTATAAATGAAGACATGTAAATGAGCAAGCAATGTTGATACAATGTACTTGGAAGAAGCAAATTTTCCACAAGAATTCTTTGGGCAATCAAGAAGAAAATGCTACCCAATTTTTCTCATCTATACCAGTTTGAAAATTGGTATAAAAAACAAAAAAAGAAGCTGCCACTGTATTATTACTAGTAATTAATGTATGTATCATTAGTCATTTTCTTGAAAATCTTGTTTATTATTATACTCCCCTACATAAAAAAAAGGTTGTTGAATCAGTGGTTGTAACACTGTACATATATATATAAGCTGAGAGTTTGTTGTGCTTTTTTAGATGTTTGGGTGTTATAAATCTGAAACAGAACCATTGGATTCGGATCCAATCCTTAAAAAGGAGCTGTATATGTGACCTCAGTGATGGTGACTAAGTGTGGATTGAAGGCGTCTTTTGGTTCGGCTCCTTTCTTTCTGGGTACTGCTTGTCTTCTCTGTCTTTCATCATATGCCTGCCAAGCTACTTTTTCCCCCTCCGCCATGATTTTTTAGGTAATAATGTGAATTATCAAAAATGTCTCTCCATTAACAGCCATGAATGAATAAAAATCTTTCTTTAGAAACTCCATTGTGGAATGCCAATTGAGGCCCTTTTTGAGCTTTTGTTTTGCCCAAATTACCATGAAGTGTGGTTTTACATATGTAACTAGAGGAACCATCAAATTTATCTAGAGACAAAGTGTTGATGAATTGTATTACACAATTTATAAATACTTCGTTTAGGTGAACTAGATAGTTGTTGTCTAGTTATCTAATTTTTTTCTGCGACTAAACAACATAACATGAATATATGAAAGGTTATGCATGTTATTATTATGTTATGGTGTCTAGATGCGACTAGACCCCATAAAATTTTATGCTGAAACAAAAAATGTTTAGTAAATATTTACAATTTCAAGGGCTATTTTTTATTAGTGCATATGGTTGACACAAAAGTTAAAAAATATACTCTCTACGTTACAAAATAAAAGATCGGTATTCACTTTTAAAAATTCAAATTAAAATATTTTTAAATTTAAAATTAATAAGATTTATTTAAATTTTAAAAACAACAAATCTCATAATCAACAATATTTCTTAGAATATTTATAATTAACATCCTAAATTGTATTGTCAAAAATTTAAATAAAGTCTTAACAATTTGAGTGCGAAAATGTTTAATTCTATATTTTGAAATGAAAAGAACTCCATTTTTCTTAAAAATTAAATAAAAAACAAGAATTTTTTTAATGGAGGGAGTATAATTTACCTTAACCCTACTTGAGAGGGAGATGCTACATTGGGAAAAAGAAACAAAGAACAATAAGAGAGAGAGAGAGAGAGGCCTTGAGTTGCTTTCGTTTAGTGTGTGTGCAATTGTGCATGCGCTTATGCACGTGTAGCATTGCTTAAAACTCTTCACCCCACACAATTTAAAGCTAAGATTTTGACTAAAACCAAAGTAGGGGCACATACTTAAAAAAAAGGGATAACCTAATAGTATTATTAATTTAGAGAGATAAGAATAGGACCAACCACAGAGATTTCCCAAGGCAAAACCATATAAAGAAGATCATAATATATATATATATATATATATATGTACTGTACTAATTGGACCATCTATTATTACCTGTAAACCTCACATTAAATAGTAGTACAAAATTTTCAATGTACTCAATTCCAAAGCTGGACCATATTATTATATAATAATAATAAGCCTTGAATTCATATCTCAATGTATCACTCATATAATAAAGTATTGGGGGCTTCAAGTGTCTTGATGCCTAGCTAGATTTAAATTGAGCCCTTCTACAGCGACATTCCCTTAGCGACATTTCTGGCGACATTTTTTTTTTTTTTTTTTTTTTTTGGTTTTTTTTTTTGTTATGACTTCCAAATAATTTATATGATTTATTGGAACAAAATTTTTTAAAAAAACAGTGATTTAGGTGTGATTTGGATACATATGCAAAACAGTGTACAACACTGTTTTGCATATGTATCCAAATCACACCTAAATCACTGTTTTTTTTAAAAAAATTTTGTTCCAATAAATCATATAAATTATTTGGAAGTCATAACAAAAAAAAAAACCAAAAAAAAAAAAAAAAAAAAAATGTCGCCAGAAATGTCGCTAAGGGAATGTCGCCCTAGACTTTCTGATTTAAATTTTGAAAAATGATAATAATAAAATTTAAAATCTGTCTTCTTCTTCTTATGGACAATGTCCATGAACCAAGTGTCTGTACCCCTTCCAAGAATGTGATAAATTGACATACATACATATATATATATATATATATATATATATATATCACCTTTGTTTGCTAGCATGCCAAAAGTAAAATTATTTGATCGAGATTTGTATTTTTCAAAGCTTGACCGTATTAATTTTTATGTTTTCTTAATTTTTGGTAACGCAAAGTGATTAAAAATAATTATATGGATAGCTCTCTATTTTACGTCTCAAATATAAGTCTTGAACCTGAGACCATATACTTGTTAGAACCCTAGAAAGTGGAAAGTAATTATAATTATTTTTGTTCATATATTAACACCTAGCATTGTGTTTTAGAAGAATCCTAAACATTAAACATTTTAAGATAGTTTATTTTCATATTATAACTATTTTTTTCCTTTTCTTTTTATATAAATAAGTTTATATTCGAATTAAACAATTATTGATGTATTAAAAAAAATATTCCACACTTTATGGCATTTCAAATCTCATTAAGGGCCAGATATATTTTTGTATATTTCCCCCCTAATCCACTTGTTGTATTTTTTGAATTTTTATTTTTATTTTTTATAATGTGCCACTTGTTCAATTTGGTGCTTAATCAATAGTACTTCAACTCTTTATTTTTAAATAAATCTGAGATCCCTATGAAGATCAAGGAGTACTATTTTCCCCATCTAATTTGCCCCCTACTAAGCTATATTTAATGGACCGTTACGTGTCTATCCATAATTAATAAATTAAGTTGGCCATGTATGTACCAGCGATACGGTTGCTCGTCCTTATAAAAAGAGTAGCTGTGACTTATGAAGTATAATAATTAAGAAAACGCGTAATCGTATAATCATTTTGCTCAAAAGTTTTAAATCATTTAATACAATAGACACTAGATCGTACGTACTAGTAATAAAGGGCAAATAGTAATGTAATTAAATATTTAGTACTCCTTTCGTACAATTTTATTTATTTTAATTAATTTTAACGGTTAAATTAATTAATTTTAAAAAATTAATAATTAAAAATAGATTAATAATAATTGATAGTTTATTCGATATCTTTTCTTATGATAATAATTTTTTAATTATCTCTAATAAAAATTTAAGAATAAATTTTGATTCTAAATATAGTCATGAATTTGATCGCAAAAAGTTAATTAAAACGCATATAAAATTGAAAGGATGAATATTATTTAAGATTAAGCAACATTGAACCATAATTATTTTACAATTTCTAAGTCTCCCTACTTGTAAAGAAGATATTTCAAATTTAAATTTATAATTAGGGGTAATGATATCTTAATTGGATGATTAAGATGGAGACAATAGGTTTCAATTTCTGATTCTTGTTATTTGTTTTTCTTTGTTGCAAGACTTTTTTCTCCTTAGGTGTGAGACTAATTATATTCTTACTTAATGTTTGGGGATTATTGCGTTTGATATGTGATTTATTCTATTATGAGTTTTTCAGATTAGAATTCCCTTTATGACATTTATTTTTTAATTTTGTTTAATACGTATTCAGCGACACATTGAAAATTGGCCTCAAATCAATTCACAATTACATTTAATGACCTGACAAAATTTGTCACAAGTAATTAATGACACAATAAAATTCGTCACAAATAATTTTGTCGCTAATACAATCGCTAAAAGTAACATATACGTCAATGAATGTGTTGAAAGAAATTGGAGAAAAAATGTAATGGAAGAAATTTTAATTAATATGAATATATCTTATGGGTTTATAAGAGCTCATCATTTTGTTAGGGTTTGTCAAGTAACTAACGTTTGTGGTAATAACATTTAGACCTTCAAATGTACCACATCACGTTTAATATATTGCGCTTGAGTATTAAATGTTACATTTTTAAAGTTAAATCAGTAGCGTTCGAAATAAATTACTTATAAATAAATAAGATTTTTAGGTGCGTTTAAACATTCAAACGCTTTAAAAATTGTGCAACTAAACATACCGTTGATAAAAAAAATTAATATATTTGTTTTTCGAAATGTAGTTTGTACATATATGGAGTAATTGTTTTATATTATTTAATATAGTTATGTATGCATGAGCTACAATACTATTATATTTTTTTGCCCACGGAATTGCTAAGCTCCGGTTCACTAGTTTATAACTTATTTGGATTAGAAGTGATATTGATTCTCCTTTTTTTTTTCTTTTTTTTTACTTAATGTTTTACGAAAAAAATATAAAAATTAAGAAATACTCCCATACTCAGCAATGATAATTTGATAAAGAAATTTCTCCACCATTGAGGAATAAAATGAGATAGAGTTGGTGGTTTTTTATTGGATCGATAAGTAGGGAGACTATTAATAGGGCATGTGGTTGAGAATATACATATACAGGAGAGAGATAGAGGGTAAATAACACGCGCCAGGCGAGTGGGAGACACGTGGGCCAATGCAGTACCTGGTTTTGTCTGAGGGGCAGCCCTACAAGCTACATCGTCACCTTCCGTATTAAGCTGCTGTCTTTTTTCTGCCCCCTCTCTCCTTTCCCTCTCAAACTGTATTATGGGCCATCATCTACTTAATCCTTAGTTTATGTCTAATCATCCCCTTAATCCTTGATTTAAATATGTAATCACTAATCAGTATGAACTAGTACTAGTTAGATGGAAAGAGTTAATGAAAAGGAACATATATGTACGTATAAGTTCACACCTTTATTATAGAATACAGTATTGCAATTCACTAACAATGAATTTCACAATTCAATTTCTCAATAATTTTTTCGGTTAGATGACTAGTTCGATTTTAAGAACATTTTTTTTAAATAAACACAAGTTTAAAACTGTGAAGATATTAATTGCTGTATGTAAAAATTTTATTTTATGCTATGAACATAAATGTAATATTGTCGTATGGGAAAAACAATTTACATCGGTAACATGAAATATTGGTATAGAGATAATATAATCTTGAGAAAATGGATAGTTACGTTAATGTATAAGAATGGGCAATCCCATGTCTATATTTATTATATTTTTATTAGAGATATATTTTTATTTTAAAATTATAAAATTAAATGATATTTTTAATTTGTCATTATATTTTTTTTATTTTTAATATTAAATCATTACAGTTAAATTTTTAATTAATATTAAGATGATATTTGAAAATATAAATTATTTTTAAAAATTTGTTATTTTATAAATGTATGGCTAATTTCGGGAGTATTAGGGAGAAGATTACGAGAGAAAAGGAAAATAGTGGCAGACTGCCAGGTGGTGGCCAACTGTCACACTGTTGCTCAATTTCTCTCTCATCCTATTCTAAGTAGAGTTAAAATGTCATTATGTCCACGTGTACGGCCACCACAGCTCCTGATATGCCTAACAAGAATAGTCCGTCAGACAACTGATCAATCGCATTGGGGATGTGGGGACCCAAAATTGTGAATTAAGAAGGATGGCTTCCCTTCTTAGGCGTGACGTGGGGTCCACCCACATTTTGGAGAAGCATGCAGCGTGTACGTATGATCCGCCATGCATCTGCATTGGCATTTCGCGTTACGTTATTTTGGCCTACAGTTTTGAACGGACGCCACGTCATCTAGCTTCTTGAAGACTGAGAGGGCAGCCGAGTAGTGGGTCCACTTGGAATATATTACTCTTTTTTAATTTTATAAAAAGAGTTTTATAAATTAATTTTCTTATTCTATAAAAGACATAATGATTTTAAATATATTATTATGATAATTTTGTTATTATTTCAAATTTTATAAAGTTTTAAATTAACATGGAATGAAAGTAGCATCTCTTAGAACTCTTACATGCAGACATAATAATTAGACATGAACTCTTTATAATTTCACTTATTTGTATTTTGACCCTCTATTTTTTTTATAATGGGGTCAAAATACAAATAAGTGAAATTATAAAGAATTTATGTCTAATTATCATGTCCGCATAGAATTTTTGATCTTTTTAACTTACGGCAAAAAAGTCAAGAAAAAACACCCCACTAAAAACAGCTAAATTTAATTAATGCCCTACCATATTCATTCATTGCTACTTTTCACCCAATTTTTTAGCAATGGCTGGCTTAATTTTATCGTTTTTGAGTAAAATAAATATACAAATTTGAAACATCACACAAAAAGAAGAGAATATAAACCTTAAAAATAAAAAAAAAGAATGATAAATTCACACATTATTAATGATAATAGAATTTCAGACCTAGATATAATTTTGAACTAACATAACAATCTACTTGGTCCTAATGGAAAAATATAAATTATTACCTCAAAATTTTACGTAAACGTAAGCAAAATGTTAAAACAAAATCATATTTCAAACTACACAAATTGCATGGGTAACATATGTCTAATATTATAAAGGTGTCATGGCCGCTGAAATCATATTTAGTGCTCTATGTCACAAAATTTCTTTTTCCTCTTTTTGTCCCTATAAATCATATTATTTGTTCATCAATTTTTAATTTCACAAATTTTTGGTTCAGCAAATTTTAGTTTAACCTTTTGCTTTCCTATCCAAAATTTTTGTTTCAACCTTTTGCTTTTCTATCCAACTTAATATAAGTACTATCAAAAGTCATAACAATTAATACCTTTAAAATGTATAAAGTATTCATAAAGAACCCCAACATGTTAGGAAAAAGGAAGATATTTTTTGTATTAATTTATATCTGTAATAGGAAACGAAATTTACAAAAGAATTTTTATTTTCAATTTTATTACAAGTTTTTTTTATCACAGTTTTATGTAAGATAATATATATTAACAAATTTTATATAGGATAATTCTATTGTTACAATTATATTAAGATATTAAAAAAATCTTTTCACACATCACGCGATTTATTATATTAATATTAGTTGTGAATTTTAGTATTAAATTAATGTTCTAACTAAATTGAATTTATTAATATTTGTCAAATCACACAATTAATTGTATTAATAATATATGTGAAATTTTTTTAAAACATAATAACTGTATAATAGTTAAAAAATTATAATGAATTCATTACTAACTAATTGTCACAACTACATTAAAACTTATTAAACCTTGAATTTAACACATCTATTTAGATTAGAATTTAAAGCAAATTTTGTCAATAGAAATATTAATATAGAATTTCATTATAAATTTAAATAAAATTAAAATAATTATTTTTTTTATAATCATAACTAAATAAATATGCACTTCATTCAAATGTTAAACTTAATAATTGATCAATAATTTAATATTTAATAACTACAATTATTTTTTTTCAAAATTTTAATTAAATATTTATTTATTTAATAATATAATAAATAATTATTCATACTGTCTGCACTTCGCACCGTCGGTAGTAAACTTGTTAATTCAATTAGGATAAAATATTGAAAACAACACAAATGATGGTGCAAATTATAGTTTGGTATGAAAACAACACAAACCAATTGACAATTTCTAAAATTGATTGGAATGGAGTATTGTGATAAGGGCGTGGCACGTGCGAGTGAGATGGGAGTGATGTTGTGACCGTGAAGGTTAACGGGGCAGCAGACAGGAGACGGGCAGTGTATGGGAGGGAGGGAGTGGGGCAGGAGAAATAATTGAAGAGTGTGAGTTACTGGTTAGCACTTAGCAGCCAGGGCCAAGGGGAGGTCGATGTGCCCACGTGCGCTGACAACAGGATGTGGGGCCCACTCAAACACCCTCCCCACGGACCCCACCCACGGGATAACAACGACGAAACGACAAAGTAAGTGACCAAACAGACAAACAAACACTTATCCCTTTCTTTTTTCTTTTTTCTTTTATTTTTTTTTAATCTCCTGTACGAGCTCCTCTTTCCCGCGCTAGAATTTTGCGCCATCTTATCTTATTAATTATTATTACTAACAACAAGAAAAAGTTTAAATTTATTTTTTTTACCCCTTTTCTTTCTCAATATACTACTGGTGTCATTGATTAGTTATTATCCTAAAATACCCTTTTCAGACTACTACTTGCTATAAAAGTATTTTTTATTTTTTATTTTTTTACTAATTTAAAATTAATTAACCAAGAACATGTTCAGGATTATTTTAAGAAGTAAAAAGTATTTAAAATTTTTGATTATTTGTCAAATTTAATAATTAATCAGGTTTGATCAAGTATATTACTAATATATTTTTACTTATTTTAATAAAATTTTATTCATACTTTTTCTTTACTTCTCAAAATATTTTTTTTTAATAATTTACACTTGAAATAAGCCAAGAATGTGAGTTATAATTTCTCAAATTCTCCCCTCAATCCCTAAGATAAAATATATACTTAGAATCGAATAAAAATTTAAATTATCTCTATTCTCTAGGCGTTGCTTACTAACTTTCATCACTTCCTCTCCAATAAAATAAAAAGGAGGGGAAAAAACCCCCGAAATATATCTCAATGATCACAAACTATTACAAAAAGTTAAGGAGTTTCTTTTAACTATTGCATTGTTTTTTTAATGAATAAATGATTATTTTAGGAAATTTTAATTGAGATTGAGAAAATAAAATGTTATGAGAATCCCACATGAAAAAAGAAAATAAAATGGAATCTGAAGGTTAAAATTTAGAAGATGATTAGGAGATGCAAGAGCTACTTGTCATGAATTCATTATATGTTTTTAAGTGTCATTTTAGTTGTAGGTACACAATTTTAAAAATATAAATAATCTTCTGTCCAATTATCTAAAATAAGTGTATATATATATATATATATATATATATATACACGATCTTAATATTACCCTTTTATGTGGCTTTGCTAAATACAAGAAAAAGAGTGAGAGAAAGAAAACAGAAAATATTATCCCAATGAATGATAATGTTTTGAAGAAATGGAAAATAAATTTGTATCTAGTTTCTAAAGGTTATATGGAACTAAATAATTAATACTCCTCTTGAAATCTAAAAATGACTGATAACTTTCTAAAATGACACTTAACCTCTCCCACACCTTCTAATCATTATTCTCTTGATTCATTATTGTTCTCTTTTTGTGGCATTTACTTTTTTCTCTTTAAAAAAATTTTTATTTGTGAAATTTTTCTTTGTTCTAATTTGAGGTTGAATTCTCTATTTATAAGAGTTTTTTTTCCTTGTTTTTTTTTTAAAAGTCGAATACTCTTCATTATATAAGAGAGTTGATTACATTTAGAGTAATAGATTATTACAGATATCGTCGAAAATAAATAAATAACGGGTCATATCTCATAATTATTCTTCAATGATTTTTATTTTCTGTTTAGATTATGAATTTTTTTCTTAAATTTCATTTTTAGATTGTTGATGAAATAAATTATTTTTTTATGACATTTTTTTCACGGTTAATTAAGGAAAATGATTAGTGGAGTATTTATAAAGTGGTGGAGTATATATATTATATACATAAAATATATTTCCTTGAAGTAAGGGTTTTGCACGGCAGGTCACGAGGGAGCACGTGGTGGTCTACCATGAGTCCATGACCGCCGGGAGGGATGCAACTGTTTTTGTATTTTATTTAACAGGACCTCCTTTTCACGACCTCCCTTAATTTTAATATTTTGTTTTGTTTTTTCTAATTAATTATATATATATATATATATATATATATAATCAAGTGGGGGTTTATTTAATTTTTAATTTTTTAAATTTTGGAAGTGTCTGATTCCAATGCATGGATGTATAGATTAATTAGTCAAACAGAACGTAGAAATTAGTAGCCCTCACGTGTTTATATTTAATTTATTCAAACTAATTAGGCTCCTTATCCATCTACTTAATATAATCCTCTTTTCGTGCAAGACAAGACTTCTTACTTTTTGACACACTTTTGCTTATACTGTCCCTATCTTATTAATTAAGGTTTCAATTTTTTAAAAAGAATTATAGGATTCCAAATTTAAAATGATTTTTATAAGGAAAAAAAGAGAGTCTAAAATGACATGGTGTACCCTTATTAAAAATTGCAAACAAAACTTTAGTAGAAGAATGAAGCTTAGATTATGTTGAATTCTTTTCATCATTGTAATTTTATAGCTTATAATAAATTATATTTTTAATATATTTCAGACATTAAATTATTTCAAGAATTAAAAATAATAGAGCTTAATAACCTTCAGTTGTAAGTTAATAATTTTATTATTATTATTTTGTCTCTATAAAAGATAATTTGCTTCTATTGTAAGTTATTGACTTCGCATAAGCTCAGTAGTGTCTAATCAAAAGATATTCACTAATTCTACTTTGTGCGTGTGTATATATATATATATATATAAGGAAATGATTTATAGCATAGGACATATACTATCTATAGTATTGAAAAAAGAAGGAACGATTAAGATTAGAAATTGAAAATCGATATCCGTTATTATTAATAGCGGACGGTAAAAAAAAAATACAACTAATCAGATTAAGGGTTTGACTTGACCAATAAATGTTTAAAGTTTATTAACTAGGGTTTAATATTTATTAATCTGAGTTTAACCTTATTAATCTCTAGTTAATAACCTTAAACCCTAGTTAATAAATCTTAAATCATGATTTATAAACCCTAAACCCTAAAATAAAGTCAAACCTTATTCTGATCGACGTTGACTACTATTAGTAGCGGATGGCATGTATTTTTTTTTATTAATAACGGACATCAATTTTCAGTTTCTAATTCTGACCGTTCCTTCTTATTTTCAATGATATGGATGGTGTATGCTATATGAGAATCCATAACAAATATATGTTATGGATCATTACCCATATATATATATATATATATATATATATTTAAAATTTCCGGCAACATCCAATTTTTCTTTGGACAAATTAAAGTGTAAAAACTTTTAATTAGTACTTCTAGAACGGAGTAAAACTATGTAATATCCTTTTAATCCCTAAGACTATGTTTGTTTGCAAGGATTACACTTGGGATAGGACTATTAATCCCAAGTGTCTTGTTTGTTTTTAAATTTGAGCTTGGGACTATTAGTCCAGGGATTATAAAATAGCTTAAGATGAAGGATTATTTAATACCATGTCTAGCTAGGTATTATAATCCCATCATGAGGGATTAAAATTTTATGGACAAAACTAACCTTTATTTTTTTGTATTGCTACAGTTCTATAGTCAACAAAATTAACCTATATAACAAATTATACTTACAAATAATTAAATATTTGAATCATGTCTTTTTTGATTGGTTGAATATTGTTTGTTTACTTACATTGCTAAATTGATATAGCAAATTAATTTTATAAACAACTTTTTTTTTTAAACAACTTTTTTACGCAACTTATTTTTTTAATAAACTTATTTTTAATACTAATTATTTTTTCAAATAACTTATTTTTTTTTTAAACAACTTATTTTTTTCAAATAAACTTATTTTTTTAAACAACTTATTTTTTCAAATAAACTTATTTTTTAAACAACTTATTTTTTTTTCAAATAACTATTTTTTTTAAACAAACTTATTTTTTAAAATAACTTATTTTTTAAATAACTTATTTTTAAACAACTTATTTTTAAACAACTTATTTTTTTCAAATAACTTATTTTTTTTTAAACAACTTATTGGTAAACGACTTATTTTTTAAACAACTTATTTTTCAAACAACTTATTGGTAAATAACTTATTATTAGTAAACAACTTATTATTAGTAAATAACTTATTATTAAACAACTTATTATTAGTAAAATAACTTAATTTTTTTAAACAACTTATTTTTTAAACAACTTATTTTTAAATTTGTAAAACATTAGTCCATTTGACTTATTGTTAAATACGAACTTTCGCAGGACTAACTTTGTAGAACAGTAGTAAGCTAGCAGTTTATACATATGCACGTATAACTTTGTTAAATACCCACTTGTTATAATTTCATATGGATTGTTTAAAAAAATTATTATCTTAATGTAAACAACTTATTTTTCAAACAACTTATTATTTAAACAACTTATTGGTGAATAACTTATTATTAGTAAACAACTTATTTTTTTTAAACAACTTATTTTTCAGACAACTTATTTTTTTAAACAACTTATTATTAATCATTTTTGGATGTATAAACAAGTTTAAATTATAGTTTAAAACATGTTATTATTGGTAAGGGTATAATAGTCCAAACAATATTTTTTTATCCAATCCTTTAATTAATCATGAAAAAACAAACATAACATGGGATTATTTTAAGTTATCCCATGAATAATCCTATAAAAAACAAACATGTGAGTAAGACTATTTAATCCTAGGATTAATAGTCTTGGGATTATAATCCCGAGATTATAATTCTTGCAAACAAACATGGCCTAAATGATGAATTTTGTTCCCGTATATTTTATATTTGCCTCGAACACAAATATTTAAGCTTAAATACGAGCAAAAAAAAGTTACAAAAGTAAATGAAACTCTTAATCACGAACCAAAAAAAGAAAAAGAAAAAAAAGCCTATAATGTATCTATCTATCTATATATCTATTACAATCTCAGATCTCAATAATTAAGAACTCTTGTGGCATAAAGTAAGCCTACAACTGAACAACAAAAAAGAAAAAAATAAAAATAAAATAAGAGTGGTATGTGATTGAGTTGGGAGAAATACAATGATAAAGTAGAGAGATGTATCTTAGATAGCAGATACGGATCTTAGTTATGGGACCTAGAGATTCAACAGATACAGGGCCCCCAGAAAGTTCATTTGGGTTATTGGCCCCTTTTTTTTTTTGGGTGTTAGCTAAAATAAAGTTAGATGCACTAAAATTATGTAAATTTTCTGAAGATACCTCATCATGATTAGTTACATAAAAGTTGCAAATACTTTACATATAAATTGGCAGGCATGCCAAAACATTGTACATATTTTATTCTTATCATTGCAGTGCTCTTTCCAATTTATTCTCACTATCCGGATAGACTCTTACTGCTTTTTTTTTTTCTCTCTCTCTAGTACTCCTTCTGTTTCAAAATTAGAAATTAATGTACCGTCAATTAGCGACACAAATATTCTAGGTCTCCCGTTACTCATTTCGTGACGTAAATATTATATTTAATGACAATATCAGCGAACACAATTATTTATGACGTATTTTATTATATCGCTAAATATAACATCTGTCACACTGAATATTTATTAGAAGATACGTATAGTAGAGAGGATCTTAATCCGATAATTTATGCAGTGCAATGGAAATGGGTCCACCCTGATAAAAAGAGAAAAGGTAGGTTGGTTCAAATATATGGGTAAACAATTAGGTAGCCCAGTTATATTTTTTTGTTTTAGCCTGATGAACTAGAATAAATGAATCCGTAGGCCCATCAATTAAAGCCCAGACTCATAATTTCTCCTATAAATTTGATTTTCTGAATATTAAAGTTTGTTACTTCGAACTAGTACATGCTAAAATTCTCTTCATTCTACTAAATTTTAATTCCATTAAAAAAAACATCAACAACTTTTACAAATATAAGGTTTGCACTCTGCATGGATCATAATTTTATTTCAATACTCAATGGTAAATTTTTGTTATTAAAATTTAATATAAAAAATGTCATCCAAAAAAATAAATATTATGTCTAAGTGTGTTGTCCTATGCAAAGCTTAATTAATACTCCATCTGTTCTATATTATTTGATTATTGTTGACTTTTTAAAGTCAACTTAAGTGATTTTTAAACTCAAAATTGACATAGATTCTTTTAATTTTAATCAATACAATGTTGAATATTATAACGTACTTAAAACATATTATTTATTTTAAGTAAATAAAATAATCTTAAATGTAATACTGTGTTTATCTCTCCATATGACTTTTCTTTTGCGACAACACTATTTTTTTCTTGAAAAAGACTATAATGTCTATAATTTATTTTTGTGACGATTTTTATACCACAAACATAACTCATTAAATAGCATTACTCATAAGATGCAAATAGTAATAGATTGCTATTTTCACAAGAAAATAGGTTTATTTTACAAGAATCCTGCTATAAATTGTAAAAAGTTTACGCCGACTTATAATTGCGAAGCTTATTAATACATGAGATTGATAAAAAATTAAAAAAAGACCTCACTTATTACACATATCTCCAAAACAGTTACCACTAATAATTATTCACGTAATTGACAATCAAATAATTAATATAAACATTCGCAATATATATTATTTTTTATTTTACAATGTTCCTCGTACAAAAAGTGTGAGACTCGTTTACACCTTCGTTATGAAATAAATATTGATGTGTAACGTTAAGGGGTGTAAGTCGAGCCGAGTTGTTCGGTGCTCGTCTCGAGTTTGAAGTTGATCTGAGTCGAATCCGCGCATCGATCCATACTCATTTTTCACTTAATGATACACAAGCCGAATTTGAGCATTTCGGTGTTCGTCAAATTAGGATTTGAGTACTACACTTCATCATGAACCATACTTGATACATGTTCGATGAATCATACTTGAATATTGGTTTAATCTATACTCATAAGCTAAATATGTGATATTTGTACCAACCTTTGTAATTTATAAAGTGTAGTATGTAATTGTGTAAGTTTGTACTTAAATAAATCAATAGTTTGTAATTGTTAATTTGTATTACATTTTTTATAATTTCTTTACATAAGTAAAAGTGAAATTTTTTCATATATAAACATTAGTTTAGTTAATCAATTTAGTATGTTGTGGTTCAATTTTAAGTGAAAAAGTTTAAATTCGAAACTCATTTTGAAAGCTCACAAGTAACTCGCTTTGTAAATAAATCGAGTATTTATGAACCAAGCAGGTTCGAGTAAAGATCTGAGTTGAATCTGGCACAAAGTTAGAAATCTTTTATTAAATTCAAGTAGAATTCGAATTCAATTTTTTCGAGTCGAGTCGAATCTGAATACGAAGGTGTTCGTGAGATTCGACTCGTTTACGCCCGTGTTTAACTTAATTAGGAATATATGAGGTTGCATAAGGGAAAATTCCTGAAATAATTAATACTGGTAATTCTAAAAGTATAGAGCTCCAGAACAGGACCAGAAACATTAATTGAGCCATGCATCTTATATAATACTACTAGCTAGCGTATGATACTAAAGTCACGAGCTAAATTCACCGTCTTCAAATTGCAAGAGTAAGGAAACAAGCACGTACACTAGCTACTTTAATCCACCTTTAAAAGACAGATTGTTCGCCATGTAAAGTGACATCTAACCAAGATATACACACGCGCACACATTTAAGTAAGTATTTGTACATACTAGTTTTTGAGTAAAAAAAGCACACCTTTTATTTTCCAAGCATAACACGGGGACCAATAAAACAAGGGAATATTTATACATGTTACACACATATTTTTAGGTTCTTATTGTTCTCAAAGTTTAATTCCTAGCTAGCATCAAAAACAAGGCAAGGAATTAAGCTCTACATATATCTCCAGCAACTATATATGGAAAACATTTATGACTCGCAATATTAGGTCACTTAATCAGTTCACAAGACTCTCACAAATAATAGAGTTTGACCAGAAAAACAGATGTACAACAATAATTCACAGTACTAACTACCATAAGAAGTTGTTGAGTTGTGATGAGGAATCATCTTCGTCTTGTGATGGCGAATGAACATGTCTCCCTTCATATGTGGTGATCACCATTCTCGGATCCTCTGCTAATCGCTCTACCCTTTTCTTAACACGACAATTATCCTGTGTACAGCGGTAGTAACTCCTGCTTCCATGCATGCCAAAAAATCCCAAAATTATTTTTGGTTAATATTTTATGTACACTTCCATGTAATTGTCTGTTTTGATGATCAATGCTATAAAACTGTATGTGGCACAATGTCATGAACAAGAACAATTTAACTTATAAAGATAATAAGTTAAAATGAAAATGAAAAACAGCTATATATAATTAAATTGGTATACTTCTATCTGGGATTGAGATCCCTAATTGGAATATTGAAAAGACTATTTCTTTAATTTAAAGAACTACATTTTCGGCTTACCAACACTCTCATGCATACAGTAATGACTGAGTTTAGATTGTACTTTTAATAATTAGGATACAAGAATTCACCCAAAAGAAATTATCTCCTAGAGTGCCAGAATCTTAACATGAAGCCAACACTTTAAACATGAATAATTAAAACCATATTTACTTTCATAAGCTCCATAAAGTCGTTTCACAAGCTAAAAAAGTATACTCCTGTGCCGCGTACTTGTCAGGTAATTATTCACATTGCTGCTGTAACAATATGGTACGAGAATAATTATTTCTAATTAATTGGGAAATTCACCTTTAACATTTTTTTATTTAAAATCTTTCTAACAACCCCCGGCACCCCCCCCCCCCCCCACACACACACACAGACATGTATGATTCTCTACGGAAGGCATCTTAGACCTTTACCAAGTAAAAGTAAGACATCAACAAAGTGAACTGTAACTTTTAGAGACTGCAAAGTTTCACATGATTTTTCATTGCGCCTAGATTCAGAGAAAAGAGAGGGATATATATTATCAGAAGAATCAGTCCCAAAATTCTACTTCCTATAGTTCAATTATGTTTCAGACCTTGAACAACCAAAACTCTAATACCATGCATATTAAGAACAAATGACTTTAACAATGTATATTATCATGCTTTAACATAGACCCATATGCCGCATGATATTTTACATCGCTTCGAAAAATAAGTAGAATTTTTTATGCATGTAAAAGTGAAAAAGCAAAGAGCAGGAAAATTTGAAAATACGATAATGTATGCAAACTGGCAATTTGCTGGATTTCATTATCGACAGAATGACCTTTAGGCAGGAGTGGGATCTTTATGAGACGGAAAAGTTTGCACTTGGCTATCGAGACAATAGCTAACTGCTGAAAATAGGAGAAATCCCATAATTACCATGAAACAGTAAAAGTTTGATTTACTTTTTCCATCAAAAAAGCCAAATCTCTTGAAAAGTCTTCCACATTGGGGATCCTCGTGTCAATACAAAATAAGCAAAAAATGATTATAAACTTAATTAATTAGTTAGCAGAAAACCAGGATATATTATGCATGGATTACTGCTATTTGTGTATGTAAATCTTAATGTGAGTTTGCATGGAAAACTCCCTCAACAAGAAAACACAAAATAAAAAGAAAGAAAGAAAAGAGGTTGAATTCTATATTGGCATAATTTGGTGGTGTCATAGTTTAAACTGAAATAAGCTTATAATATTGCTAATAATAACTTTAGAGGCATTAATTATAATGATAATCTTTTGTAAAAAAAATTTCGTCGGCCACTTTTTCAATGTGATATCAAACACTCGAACAAATGTAGAAAATATTTTTCGTTGAAACAAAGGAAGCATTTTCCTACTTCTATGATGTTTTATTTCTACATTCTACTAGGATTTCTCATCATTTTTATTTATAAAAAGTTACAAATCCAGCTCTTGCATATAGCAATTAATTAATTATTCTGAGACAAAGTTCACTAATTAATATGCCAAACGGCACAATTCAAGTGTATTGTCATGCAGATGGTAATTTCTTAAGCTCTCTGTTGACTGTTGGCTTCATAACAAGAA
This sequence comes from Aralia elata, assembly GCA_034770075.1. Lineage (NCBI taxonomy): Eukaryota > Viridiplantae > Streptophyta > Magnoliopsida > Apiales > Araliaceae > Aralia > Aralia elata. The sequence goes on along the minus strand of CM068378.1, from coordinate 23,609,657 downwards.
CCCCTACTTCCCAAGGGCAAGACCCAAATTTTCAACTTCTGAAATAATGGATTAATAACTTTTTTGTGCCATGATCAATTGCATATTGAATATATAATGCTAGCAATATATAAACACTGTAAAATATATGGCAATTAATGATATGATTTCCTCGTAACTAAATGGCAATCTAGATCTGGCCCATCATTGATCTCTTATTGTGATTTTAGTCTTTTTAGACTAACAATTAATACTATGATCACTTCTTTTTGGCATGCAATTCCCTTAATCAAAACAAGTAGTGTTAGTAATGATTAACTTTTCAAATATATTTGCGCTATAAAAAAACCCTCTCAAAAACCACCAAAAGCTTAGTCATTCATGATTATATCAAATTATGAGAGAGAGAGAGACTACCATTGTTGAATTCATCAGTATAAAAACCACAAGAATATACAGAAAGAAAGAGAAACTTTATCTTATACATCTCGTATAGGAAAAAATTTCATATGGATCGAATATGGTACGAAAAATGATAAATTTTATAACCCAGATACAACTTTTTAAATTCGCATTAAACGTGTAGTACGTACTCCTATATATCTGTATTGATGATTAAGGAGATGGAAGGGAAATATATAAATTAAATAAATTGACAGTCCGTATACAAGTACCTGGGATGTAGGGTGTTCTTGACAACTTTCTGGCCATACTTTCTCCATTTGTAACCATCATCCAATACATCCACGTCAGTACTGAGGGTCTTGAAGCAAAACCTAGGCTCCCTTACCTTCCTCCTTCCTCCTGCTTTTATCTTCTTCATCTTTATTGCTGATATCCCCAGATTATGATTATGATCATCATTCTCACCACCAATAATATTATTTCTTCTCTTAATATAATTATTACTGCTGCTTATTATGCAATCATTCTCTTCTCCCCATGCCCTGATAAATCAAACCATAGTTAATAAGAGAAAAAAAGATCAAGAGTTGTGTGCATGAGAATTAATTAATAATTAAGAAATCTTAAAAATAAAAAAAGAAGAAGTAGCTACCTAGGTTTTATATTTAATATTTAAAATTTTACCAGAGATTTATATGAGCTGATCTTTGCAAGGAAAGAAGCTGATGGGGTCCTCCAAAATGGTCTTGATCTTTTGGCGAATCTGCTGCTGCAAGTGATGAAGGAGGAGGAATGGTAGTTGTTATGAAATTGCTGCTTTTTCTTGGACTTTGATTGCAACAAAATGGAAGAGAGAGAGAATTATTAGTAATAGAATTAGTAGAACTCATGTTTGTTCCAAAAGGGCTAGGATAGAATATTAATCCCATTTGTGATGATGATGATGATGCCATCTCTAATTCATCATGATCCTCAACCTCAAATAATCCTATTTGGTTCATCATCCCTAGCCTCTTAATTTCTCCCTTGAAAAATAAATATAGAAGATCTAAGCTATATAACTATATATACAAATAGCTGGTTGATAGTTGTTTTCTTGTTCTATATCTCAAAAATATGATGGAAATAAGAATGAGAAGAAGATGTAGCTAGGGTTTTTCTAAAACTTCAAAGCTTGGAAGCTATATATATATAAGAAAGGAAGACTATAGCCACTTTCCCTTTTTTTTTTGTTTTTTCCTTTCTTTCTAACCGCTTCACTAATTAAAATATATCGACTATAGTAGAAACAAATTAAATCATTCTTACACTGTTACACATTGACTTTCTTATAAATGACAATATAGGATAGAACTAGGGCAATCGATGTAAAAATACGGAAATTAAGGAGAACTTTTTTTTTATACAAGCGGTAAAAGATGAGAAATGTTATATTTCTCGACAAATATATAATAAAGTTAAATTACGATCAACGTAAAAATTTGTACGATAAGATAAAATAAATTAAAATAAAATTATTTTTAATATTATGTATCTCATGTATATATATACATTATAATTATAATGACTGAAAATATTTATAATACATAATAAGACTCAAAGAAAAATGTTACATTTGTGTTTTTTTTTCCACATTTTCCATTTAATGTCCTTGTCTTTATTGATAAAATTTATACTGTGGGGGTGCCGTGGGGCTATGAATTGGTGGAAGAGCTAGGTAATTAAAGAACAAAATAGTCTCCTTTGCTTTTAGAAAGGAAAATTTAACCTATGAAGACTTGATGGGTATTTTCAAACGAAGTCAACCGTTTAAAGGGCAATAAGAATGTGAGCCGCATGTCAATGGCAGGCATGGCAAATCCATGTCTCACAAGGTCAAACACTATTGCACAACATTCTCCCAGTGTTATTAGCTTTCTACTTCTTTTCCAATTTTGTACTTATCCCTTACTATTTTGTTTTAATTAAGTTGTTTGATAAAATTAAAATAGTAGATGTGAATAATTAAATACACCTAAATTGAAATAGTAGATGTGAATAATTAAATACACCTAAAAAATTAACAAAAAAAAAGAAGAAGTAGGATTTATATTTTCTATCTCACTTTAACTACTTTTTCACGTTTTTAAAATGATGAGCAAAGTACAAATTTTAAAAATATTAAGAAAAGTAAAAATTGAGTAAAAAGAGTAAATAAAGTGCTAAACTTATCCTTAGTGATTACATAACATAAGATTCATAAAGTGATGAGTAATTTTTCTTTTCTATACTAATAGACCATATTAAATAACATAATTATTGTTCACTTTATATATTTTATTTTATTTTTTTTAAAATAAAAACAATTATATTTTTAATTATCCTTTTAACAACGGAGAGAGAAAATAATTTTTAGAGATGGATGCATGAGATAACTGTACACACTTATTTGTGTTTGTAAGTGGATCCAAGGATAAAAGCAAAACAGATGAGTGCACAATTATGGGACACACAATATATTTTGTGAGAGAAGAAAGGAGGGTACTCTAGATCAATTTAAATCTCTCATTTTCTAGGGTTTCTTTTGTAGTATTATATGATGTATGTATTTTTATGGGTATCTTTTGGGCACCTAAAAGATAGAAATATCAAGAGCAATGATTATGAATCTTGGCTGAAAATCTCTTGCCCCTGCCGCCCCTGCCCTATGGCTGTGATGATATCATTTTGATTTGAAAGAAAGAGGACCTATTTGACATTTGGCAGGAATAAAGCTAATCACCTTTCCACACCCTTTTGCTAATTACTGAGTAATTAAGTGGCTTTTTTTAACTTCTCCTCCCAACCCCACATATACCCACCATTTTTCAAGTCCCAAACCACCCATTAATAATATTGTTATGATCTCTTCAATTGCACACATTAATAATTTATGTAGAACTTTATTTGGCAAAAAATTGTTTTCGTGGGTCATTTAGATTAACTATTCATTCCATGATAACTTAATAATAAGACTTTTTTCATAAATTTGAGTTTATTTTTTAATAAAATTAAAACTAATAAGTGCTACATATTAAAGTTCCAAGTTTCGAATTCCCTTCTAAATCCTTTCGCATGTACCTTTTAAATTTTTAGAATGAAATATATCATTAAAATTAAATTATAATAATAAAGTTCTAAAAAAATTGTAAGAAATTAGCTTGTCATCATGTTGATTGCATTATAGTAGCCACTGATGAAGCATTTTTCATTTAGCAATCATACTAGTGTCCTCTTTCTTCTTTCTCCGGTAATTTCATTATTAGATAGAACCATCAACTTCATTGATTGGGTTGCCATTATGGCCATAGAAAATGAACCCTATTCTCACATGGTGGTTTGCTTAGCTTGGGGGTATAACCCCCAATATTGTATTTAGGGTTTTCAGAATTCGAACTTTTGATTATATTTTACTTTTATTTGTTATTATTTACTTGTAATATATTTGGTCTTTTTTTTTAATAAGAAAACCCTCAGCCACCACTTATTTCTGGTTTGCATATTGAACTCCTCGACCCAAAACCCTTTTATAATATACTAATATTTGTGATACATACTGCAATATGAGTCTAGTTAAAAATTAATAAATAAATATTCGAATAAGAGCTATAAAATACAGGTAAATAAATATGAGAGAGAATGAGAGATTTAGGGACAAGAAATGAGAAAGAGAAATGAAGTTAAAAAAGTGACACAAAATTTTAAAATTAAATTTTCCCCTCTCCCTTAACAAAATAGATATAAAATTTTAAATATTTAGTCCTAAAATAAGATATCATAATTTTTTGTGTAGCTAATTTATAAACACACTCCCCCCCCTGCGAAAAGGAGAGTAGGAGTGGGACATCCTCAACTCTTACACTCTCGTTTCATAAAAGCTATTTTAATTATACTTTTCAAAAAGCTAAAATATTAAAAGTGAAAAGAATACAAATTAATTATTATTTTACCTTCTATGGACCCCTACTATATATATATATATATATATATATATATATATGAGAACTGATCCACAACTTGCGTTAGCTATGAACATTATTCCAGCTAGCTCATCTTCTGCCGTCCAATGGAAGATCTAAGGGTCAGGTTTGGGCCTGGCCGCTACTCCCTCTAACGGTATCGGCCAACCAAATTCTTTTATGTTGGCCGCTACTCCCTCTAGCAGCCAATCAAAACGTAGTCGTTTTGACTGGCCGCTAGAGGGAGTAGCGGCCAACATGAAAGTTCGTAGAAATATTTGACCTCCTGCTCAGGACAAAAGTCTAAAATACCCTCACCTTAGTTAAATTTAAATAGTTTTAATGTATAAAATATTTAGATTTAAATTTTAAAAAATCAAATTATCATAATAATTCACAATGTTACATTATATTGCATAAGAAATTATATTACAAATATTTTATACAAATAAATACATTGAAACTAGTTAATGTATTTATTTGTATAAATTGTCAAATATATCAATGTATTTATTTGTATAAAATATTTAGAGTTTAAATTTTAAACAATCAAATTATCATAATAATTCACAATGTTAAATTATATTACATAAGAAATTATATTACAAATATTTTATACATTAAAACTATTTAAATCTAACTAAGGTGAGGGTATTTTAGACTTTTGTCCTGAGCAGAAGGTCAAATATTTCTACCAACTTTCATGTTGTCGTTTTGATTGGCCGCTAGAGGGAGTAGCGGCCAGGCTCAAACCTGACCCTTAGATCTTCCATTGGACGACAGAAGATGACCTAGTTGGAATAGTGTTCATAGCTAACGCGAGCTGTGGATCAGTCCCCTATATATATATATATATATATATATATATATAAAAGAAGTAATTTAAGGCATGTCTTAGCCAAACTTAACTAACATAGTGTTTGATAAAATTAAGTAATTAAAATTTGAATGGTTAGTATATCTTGATAAATTAGATCATGAGTGAAAAGAGGATCTGAACTTAAAAAGTTGTTTGGTAACTAATATGTGTAAAACATTTAAATGCCACTATTTTATCATTTTAACCCTGTGAGTTGATTAAAAAAATTATTTTGATAATTTTGAATATGCAGTCTAATAAAAAGGTGAATGAATAATATTTTTGAATATATTTATATAAAAATATTCATATACTCAAATGAAAAATATTTAAAAAATCACTTAAAAAATTAGCAACAGTGTATACTATGATGACTATTACATTAGATAAAAAAAATGTATCAAGTTTTAGAACAACAACATAACCTAATAGTTCAAAAGAAAAATTATACTTCCTCCATTTCAAAATATAAAATTATTACTAACTTCTCAAAGTCAATTTAAAATATTTTCAAACTCATAATTGACATGAATTTCTTTGATTTTAGTTCATACAATAATAAATATTGAAAAAATTCAAAAAAGTAACACTCCTTGTAAGATTTAGTATCATAATTTTTAATCATCTCAATTTTAATTTTAAAAGTATTTTAAATTGACTTTTCAAAAATCAATAATGATCTTAGAATTTGGAATGAAGGGAGTATAGTATTAATGTGGATATTTTTGTCCATAAATTTAAAATTTTCATTAAGAGACAATTCTTAATGGTTTGGACTTGATTTTCTCACTTAGCGAATTAGAGGCACTAAGAGGAAGGACTTTTTTTTACCAAACAAGAGCCTCTTAGCGAATTAGATAGAGAGATTTTAAGAGATTTTTAGATCCAATCAAATACCACCAAGATTACTTAATAAAACCTTTGTAAAACGACATAGTTTTAACGCTAGGGTTAAGTTTTCATTTTCGGGTTTTATATATATAAAAGAATAATTATAATTTTTATATAAAACTACGTCGTTTTGTTAAGTATATAATTTTAGTCAAATTTGACTGAGACATGCTTTAGATTACATTTTTCCTATATGTGTGTGTGTGTGTGTATATATTCGAAAATATAGTGAATCTTAATTAATACAATTATTTTTGTTTCCAAAAAGATAAGATAAAGTACATAAAGTGAAGGGTAATTATGTCATTTAGTGGGGTCCACTAGTATAAGAAAATAAAACTATTCATTATTTTATGAATCCCATGGGACTATTAAGGAGAAATTTGGAATTTTGTTTACTCTCTTTCCTCAACTTTTATTTTTCTTATAATGTGTGAAATTTGTTTTTGTTCATCATTTTGAGGACAGATGGAGTAATTTTTAAGGATAAAGTAGATTTTATCTAATATTTTGTATTTAAATTAGAGTCATGCTATGTATTGCGAGAGTTTCTGCTTAATTATGATTGCAACATATCAATACATAAGATTGAGTAAGATTATAAAATTGACTCACTATATCAAATACGTCGTTAAAATATCACTAATTATAATTATCTACGTAATTCGTAATTAAAAAATCAATATATAAAATCGCAAGATATATCATTATCCTTTAAATTGTGTACTAAACATATCTTAAGATACAAAAAAAATAAAAAAATAAAAAATTCTTCGGTTATTTTTTATGAAATAGAAGGGATACTTTTTTCCATTTATAAGATTTAATAATACATATTTGATATATGCACCGAATAACATAACACTGTTAAAAAGTATTAAAAAGACAAATTTGCAATTAATTTAAGTGAAAAAGATAAATAAGTATATTTTTTGACATCTAAAATTTATTTATTGTTCATTGGTATAAATTTCATTGATATACATTACCAAATCATATAAAAATTAATTGTAATGATTGTCAGTTATGTGAATAAGTATTAGTGGTAATATTTTTAGAGAGATTTGTAATAACTGAGTCCTCTTATAATTTTTATCAATCTCATGTATTAATAATGATTGTCAGTTACGTGAATAAATATTAGTGGTAATATTTTTGAAGAGATATGTAATAATTGAGTCTTCCTATAATTCCTATTGATCTCATATATTAATAAATTTCGTAATTATAATTTGACGTAAATTTATCGCAATATATAACAAAACTCAAAAATTAATGCTCTTACATTTTTATATATTTTTAATTTGCATCCATATATACAATTGAATTTATCTATAAACTTTGGAGATGATAACATACACGTACAATTGACTAAGTGATTATTTCTCATAATAATTTAACGGAAATTGCATAATTGGTGCAGTTTGGTACAACAACCATTTTTGAGACTAATTTGGCATTATTTAACTAAAAATTAAATAAAATCAGCCAAGAAGTTATAAAGACTGTTGTGAAAAGATGAATTAATTAAAAAGAAATTGGGTAAAAAGTAATTACTACTCCTGGCGTGGTGCTGACGGGCACATGATGTCATATTAAGCCCATACATACCATGAAAATAATAATTATATTAATTAATTAAATCTCTCTCTCTCTATCTCTCTCTCTCTAAATTGGATGGATGGAGGGAGGGAGAGAGAGGTGCAGTTGTTGGCAAACAGACAATCATTTCATTTTGTCTCTGCTTCATAATACAGCTGCCCATCATTACACTTCCTACTAGATTAATCCCCCTTATTACTTATGGTTATGGATCATATACTTTACATTATTTTTATTTAAATAAAACTAAAACAAATAATTCAAAATTAGTTATTGCTAAAATAGACAAGTAATTTATTGAATCAGTCATGCCCGTCAATTTTTTTTTATTGATATATTATTATTTTTTTTGAAAAAAATAAATTTACAAAAAACGTACATAAGTTATTTACGTAACTTCTTAAAACGACATCGTTAACTTTAAAACAAGATAAGTTTGTCCTTAATTTTTGCATCATTCTCTTCCATATTCTATGAAGACAAGTTTATACCCTCGCTGGATCAATCTTCATTGTTTTCTTATTCAAGATTCATTGTGTTTGAGGGGGCAGTGAATTTCAATATTTGTTATAATGAGAGAACAGGTTATGACCTTATGAGAAACAGAGTAAAGATCTTTCACCCTTTTTATTTTAAAACTAACGGCGTCGTTTGAAGAAACTACATACATAGGCTATGTGCACATCCAGTTTCCTTTTATTTATTTTTTTAGAGGAAAATAATCAAAACTTGCCACGTAAAGTACTGTTTTTTTTAAAAATTAATTTGGGAGTTTTGAATTTAGAACTTCTTTTTTAGCAAGAGACGTAAAGTACCATTGAGCCAAATGCTGTCGGTAATTAGTACTGTTTTGGTTTGTTATAATTTTTTTTTGATACTAATAATTCATTACAACCGCATCGAAGAGGGGATTTAGGGAGTGTTTGATAAAAATTGAATGAATCTGAATCTGAATCTGAATGAGCTGAATCTGAATGAAAAAAGCTGTTTGATAATTGACATATCTTAAAGATCTGAATGACATATTTTTAATATTTTACCCCTCTGAAAAAATTCAAAGTTGTTGTAAATTTATTTAATATTACATAATATAATAGTTAATATTTTTTTATATTTTTTTAGCTTTTTTTTATTTTTTTACTTCATTCAGCTAACCATTCAGCCATTCAGACCAAAAATTCTGACTTAACCATTCAGCCAAAGCATCTGACCGATTCAGCCATTCAGACGATTTTTTTCCAAAACAAACGCACTTAATGATTCAGCCACTTACCGATTCAGCCATTCAGACCCATTAAGTTTTAAACAAACACCCCCTTAGAACCAAATCTTTGATACGGCAATGTCTAGTGATACCATCTAAACTAATGCAGCATTAGTGATATATTTTTTATAATATTAACATATATATTTTTAATAGTTGTGCGCCCAATCTCTAGTCCAATTCTATGAATTGGTTTATTGTTTTTTGGTGTATCGATACTAAAAGTTAAAACCCAATCGAAATTTTAGGTAAAAAATTTAAAAAATAAGATAACATCTAGTCCAACCCAGCTTACTCAAGTTGCACCCCAATTCACAATTAGTAAAATGCTTGAAACTTTGCTCCACCTTCATTTGTTTGGTGATTCAAACTTAAAAATCATCTTTGTACTCAATAGGTTTCACTTGTACCAATAATAGAACAAAAAATAAAATTATATATATATATATAGGAAGAGGATCAAGTGCATACCCATTGATTTTACATACTTTGCGTACCTCCTTTAGCGACTGATCGGACGACGGTTCGGTTTGTCGCTATAGGTTCGATCCGTCGTCTTAGGTTCGGTCTGTCGCTATATGTTGTCCGTCGCTAAAAGCTAAGACGACGGTTCTATGATATAGCGACGGACCAAATCGTCGCCCGTTCCGTCGCTAAAGGAGGTATGTAAGGTATGTAAATTAAGGGGGTATGCACTTGAAATGGAATATATATATATATATATATATAGTACGGATCTTAAGCATACCCTCTTAAATGACATACCAAGCATACCTCCTTTAGCGACGGATCGGGTGACTGTTTGGTTCGTCGCCATAGGTCCGGTCCGTCGCTAAAGCTTTTAGCGACGGGTCCGTCACTAAAAGTTGTCCGTCGCTAAAGGCTTTAGTGACGGACCGGACCTATGACGACGGACTAAACCGTCGCTCGGTCCGTCGCTAAAAGGGGTATACTTGGTATATCATTTAAGGGGGTATGCTTAAGATCCGTTCTATATATATATATATATATATATATATATATATATTATATATATATATATAAGAGATGGGAGCAAGCAAATGGTTCCAAATTCTAATACTAATTTTATCACCTCCAAATCCAATTCCAATTCCAATTCCTTAGAATGATTAATTTACTTACCCTACGCTACATACCACCTCTCTATCAGTGAGTCAGTTGCCAGTCTTGCCAAGCTAGTAGGGTAATGTCTTAGATCCTCCTCCCATTCCCTGCACCACCAGTTTGTCAGAGACCTTGCCACTAATGCACAGTAAGTGAGTGAATGATTTTATATATATATAGAGAGAGAGAGAGAAAGCCAATCCATTATAAATAGGTTATATTTACTGGCAATTTTTATTTTGCATGAGATTTAACTATTTATATCAGTTAAATAATCATAAATGTTTAGTTATTTTTATAATGATAATCTCATGAATTTATTTGATATCTTAAAAGGGGTTAATATTTAATTTCACTTTCTTACTTGAAGTTATATTATCCATCATAATTGACTATAAAAACAAATATATATTTTTTATGAAGTTACCATCTTGAAATTAATATTATAATAATAATAATAACAAAATATTTTAAATACTTAACTAATATAAATTAATTAATTAAAAATAGTCCCCTCACCCTCCCTCTTTTTATCCCATTATTAGTAGACAGAATAGTAGTGTAGTGGAGTACATATGTTCTGCTACTGCTACCTACTACAAATATATGAGAAACATAGGTGTACTCGCCTATGTGTAAAGCTGTCGCTGGTCATTATTATTGGCACCTATTTATCAACTCTCCTCTATTATATACGATACGTACTCTCCCTTCTATTTCATTATATTGTTATATATTATATGATTTGTAGTATTTGATAAATATTTTGTCATAATTAAACCCTTTTAATTTATTTGATGTTTGTCAATAAATTTATGATTTCTTGCTATAAAGTTAGGCAAAAAGACGAGTGAGTTAACTTTTAAAGCGACGTCGTTTTGTATAATTTAATATACTTTTTTTTATGTTATATACAAAAAATATTTTTATAAATTTTTAAAATATTATTATTATAAAAAGATAATTCATACAAGAGCGTGATTTATTGCAAGATTGAAAATTTAAAATCATATGACCTATCTATACCAAGATTTATTACCAAAATATTGATATTAATAAAACATTTATTTTGAATGCCATGAATTATGAAGTAGTTTTATATCAGTAACTTTCTCCTTTATGAAAAGATGATTCTGCCACTCAAATAATTTTGGTTGTCTTATTGTGCAATGGAATAAGCAACGTCCTAAACATGTGCTTTCTGCGGATTGGAGTTCTCGTTATTATTACTCTTTTTGTTTTAAAATTAAAGATATATTTTAATATTTTTTAATTAATTTATAAATTTTTAAAATTTAAAATTAATAAAAAGTTATTAAGTTTTAATACAAATAAATATAACAATTATAAACTAACTATAAAATATTACTAATTATCTTCTTTGCTGTTTTTAAAATTTGAACAAAATTATATCAATTTTACATTTTAAAATTTCACGAATTAACTTATCAATATCCAATTACACAGAATCAATATATATAATATTGAACAACCAATATAATAATGTCACCTATATTTAATACTTAAAATTTAAAATCTCATTGAAACCTCTAACGTTACTGTTTAATTAATCACAGACCCCTGCACCAAGGATCCTAATTATTGCACATGGAGCCTGTGGATACTTTTCATTAGTTCTCATTTGGCAGATACATGATGGTATAGGTTCTTAAGATGAGAATGCAATATGACTTAATTTGCTTGCTAAGATGCATGTTAAGATCCACTGTTCTCCTCAAGTATGAAGAAAGTACACTTTCCCCAGATAATGCAACCGCAGGGGAAAAACCCAATTTCCTATTTCCTGAGAATCTCCACTTATATACAGAAAAAATCATCATTCCATGGATGGATACACAAAATTTTTGGTTTCTACAACCTTTAATCCTATACAAGTGCATCTAGGAATAAAGCTGTTACAGAATCAAATTTGGAAAACAATGGAATTTGTATAGCGAAATTAACTTCCGAGAATTAAGCTAAATCTAATCCTGCTTTGAGGAGCCTAAATTTTGATGTTTAGGACGCCTCTCGGCAAGCAACTTCTTTGTGCTCTCAAGAACACCAAAGAATATAGATCCGCCAATGCCTATCCACATCACTCTTGGCCCAATGCCCTGCATTGAAAATATAACCATGAAACTCGCATATTTCCTTTGATTCAGGATGGATGTTATAGCTTTCTAACTTTGGTACTGTTATTTTCATGCTGATCACATTTTGTAAAAATCCAGGAAATACTTATAATCCCTAAATGTTACAACACCTTTTAAAAATATTTTTCTGATATAGGGTGAATAGAATGTGTTCTCTGTTTCTCCCAGCATTGTCTCCATGTCTACATTTTATGTTTTGCATGTTTAAGCATTTAAAAAGCGATAACTCTATATTTCTAAAATTTTCCTCCCCTCGTCAGTAGATATTTTCTCATAAAAAAAACTAATTGAACAAAGAAAAAGATGCGAGGGAAAGAAAACAATTTTAGGGAGGTAAGGATGGAATGAGTAGCTTGATACGTCTTAGTGAAACTTAGAGAGGAATAAAAGAACACATACCTTTAAAAGGGCTGGAGGTCCTTCTTCTCTAATGATGGTTTGAACGCAATCAAATATCCCTTTGTACTGGTTTCCTGATCCCTGCACAAGTAATAGAGAAAAGAACAATGCAATATCTTGCCAGCTGACATAAACCAAAACATTAATGCAATCTAGAACGCATGGACATGCAAAACAATGCAACAAGAAGATGAAAGGGTTCCATTCGCCATACCTGAATCATTAGCCTAGTCTTTATCACATCAAGGGGAGTAGTTATAGCTCCGGTTACTGCGCCTGCAGTAGAACAGTTCATACATGTAACATTTAGAGTAAATAATAAATATTTCAATTCAACAAAGAGTTTTGTGTTGGTCTTACATTTTAGATACATGATTCCGGAAGTTTTTGTATAAATAAGTTAGTAGCCTCTAAGAAAATAAGGTTCTTTATGTTAGTTGTTCTTATTCTCCCTTACCCTATAATAAATTTAAAAGGAAATTTTGACAGACACTAAAGAATTCTGCATGAAGCTATATGATTTTTGAAAATACAGAAGCCATAGCGTATGACTATCCATTTGCATTTTAGATATAAGAGGTGAAATTATGAATGATTATGCAAATTCAAGAATGTAAAAGCATTGTGATAGCATGGCAGTATCAATCTCAGTTTTGAAGCTTAAGGCTTGGTGCATGTGTGAAATTTTAGTTTTTGTCATACATATAAAATATATACATGTTGTCATTAATTCTACGTGCTATTGTATTCATACCATTCTTTTAGTTTTGAAATTTTAAGACACCCTTGCCGACTCATTGAAGGGAAATTAAGTATCTTCCTCGATGATATTTCGACAACTCTTCTCTAAACTTATGCATAAACATATAACATGTGGGATTTAATAGAATGGATGTGTACCAAATAACACTCAATAATCAAAGTTCATCACCTCAAAAAAGGCAGTTACCAAAAATACAAACGCGCCATATCAGAGACGATAACTGTTAGAAAATAGTGGTCAGGAACATGTTTCTTGTATTAAGGAAAATGTTTCTTGTATTAAGGAAAACAAGTCCTTGTTTTCCTCTTTTTTCATTTTTTAATTCCTAGACCTCTTGTATAAATATAGCAATTCACATATTGGAAATATAAGAGAGATTACATTCTTACATGGTATCAGAGCTCTGATCCTTTATCAGTCGACTTTTTCCTGCGACTTTTTTCAGCGTGTCTTTTATCTCTCCTCCTTCCATCTGCAGTGGTCGACTTTTTCGGCGACTTTTTCCGGCGACTTTTTCCAACATGGTTTTTATCTCTCCTCCTTCCACCTACAGTGATTGTTTTAAGTAAAACTCAGGTTTGGTCTAATCCACCTACAGTGGTTGTTTTGTTTTATCTCTCTTTGCGCTTGTTAATTATCCTTGTTGTTATTCCCTTGGATAATTCTTGTTGCTCCATCTCCTGTACTGCTAATTAAAGTGGTTTTATTGTGTAGTACAATTAATTGCACTCCCTTTGGTTTCTAGAATTACTCTATGCTAATTTTTTGAGCCTTTATAATATCCTTGTTGATATTTCCTTGGATATTTTTGTTGCTCCTACTATTTCATCATGGCAGAATCTAGTTCCATTAATAGTGCTGGTACTATTTCTCATTTCGCACAATCAGGTATACACTCTTGTGTTCTTAATGTCTCATCTACTTACCCTAGTTGGATTATAGACACAGGTGCCTCTGCGCATATGACTGGGTCCTCCAATCTCCTAACTTCATACACGCCCCACTCTGGAAAGGACAAGGTTAGAGCAGCCAATGGCTCCCTGTCTTCTATTTCCGGGAGTGGCCCTGTCGTTTGTACCCCTTCATTAACATTATCATCTGTTCTCCATATCCCTTCATTTACTGCAAATTTACTATCTGTCCAACGTCTTTGTGAATCCCTACACTGTTCAGTAACCTTTTTTGGAAATCATTGTGTTTTTCAGGACTTGGTGACAGGGCAAAGGATTGGCAGTGGTAGTGCAGTTAACGGTCTCTATTATTTAGATGTTCCCTCGTCTAACATGCCCTCTACTCAGGTTCAGGCTCTTCACTCTACTTCTCACCCATGCCTGACCTCTCTCTATCAATGGCATCGACGTTTGGGACATCCTTCCTTTTCAGTATTGGAGTCTTTATTTTCATCTTTAGTTAAGCATTGTAACAGAACTCAGTTTTTGTGTGAACCATGTGAATTAGGTAAACACAAACGTTCTACTTATTCTGCTACTAACAATCGACATTTTGAACCATTTGCCATTATCCATACAGATGTGTGGGGACCCTCTCGAGTTGTCTCCCGTTCTGGTCATAGATGGTTTGTTAGCTTTATTGATTGTCATTCTCGTGTCACTTGGATTTACCTTCTGCGGACCAAAAATGAGGTATTTGCTTGTTTTCAAGACTTTCATAAAATGATTCAAACCCAATTCGACGCTAAGGTCAGAATTCTCCATAGAAATAATGGTCGTGAATATAGTAATAATAATGTTTTTGCATCTTATCTCTCTCAGCATGGCATTATTCTTCAAACCTCCTGTGTCTCAACCCCAGAACAAAATGGAGTAGCAGAAAGAAAAAATCGACACTTGCTAGAGGTAGCCCGCACTCTTATGTTCACTATGTCAACCCCTAAATTTCTTTGAGGAGATGCGGTTCTGACTACTGCATTTCTTATAAACCGCCTTCCTTCTAGAAATTTTGGGAACAAGAGTCCCATCTCTTTTCTCCAACACACGACCAGTCCTTCTCCTTCACCTCGAGTTTTTGGTTGTGTGTGCTTTGTTCATGATAAATCTCCCACTCGGGGAAAATTAAATCCCAAAGCTATTAGGTGTGTTTTCATTGGTTATTCTCCAACCCAAAAAGGTTATAAATGTTATCATCCTTCTTCTAACAAAGTCTTTGTCACTCGGGATGTCACTTTTTGGGAATTGGAACCTTTTTATTCTTCTTCACCTTCTCCTCAGGGGGAGAATGTTATTAATGAGGAGAAGCTTCCTGAGGCTAGTATCACAAGCTCTATTTTTCATGTTCCCGTTGTTGTTTCTGATAATTCTACACAGGGGGAGTTACAGTGTACTAAACAGAATGAGTCTGAGCCTGAGTTGAGAACCTATGCACGGAAAGGCAAGAATAAGGTTACCGTTTCTGCACCACTACACCAACTTTGTTCCGGACCTAGTCTTGATGATGGTAATGGTGAGAATCTTAATCCTACTTGTTCTTCTAAAGATACTGACATTCCTACTTGTTTTTCTAAATATACTTACATTCTTACTTGTTCTTCTGATGATACTAAATATCCCTATTTGTTCTTCTGATGATACTGACATTCCTATTACTCTTAGAAAAGGGGTTAGAGCTTGTACTCAACATCCTATTTCTAATTTTCTAACCTATAGCAAATTATCTGCATCATATCACTCCTTTGTTTCTTCCTTGTCTTCAATATATGTTCCTCATGGGTGGAGAGAAGCATTTAGTGATAAGAATTGGAAACAAGCTATGATCGAGGAGATGAATGCCCTAAAAAAGAATGATACATGGGAACTAGTCACTCTTCCTTACGGAAAAAAGGTAGTTGGATGCAAGTGGGTATATACAGTCAAACAGAATTCTGATGGAACGGTTGAGAGACTCAAAGCCAGATTAGTTGCAAAAGGATACACTTAAACTCATGGGATTGATTACCAGGAGACATTTGCTCCTGTAGCAAAGATGAACTCTGTCCGTACCATAATTTCATGTGCAGCAAACTTCGGCTGGGATCTTCAACAATTAGACGTAAAAAATGCATTCCTTCACGGTAACTTGGAGGAGGAAGTGTACATGGACATACCTCCTGGTTTTGCTTCATCTGTTACTATAGGTAAGGTTTGTAAGCTACGAAAGGCTTTGTATGGTCTGAAGCAATCTCCTAGAGCCTGGTTTGGTAGACTCTACAGAGCAATGATAAGGTTTGGGTACAAGCAAAGTCGAGCAGATCATACTCTTTTTGTCAAACAGATAAAGGGTAAGATTACCATTCTTATTGTTTATGTTGACGACATTGTGGTGACAGGGGATAATAAAGAAGAGATAGTTAATCTCAAAGCGAGACTGACCAGAGAATTTGAGATTAAAGATCTTGGTCCTTTGAAATATTTTCTTGGTATTGAAGTTGCAAGATCTTCCAGTGGCATCTTTCTATCTCAAAGGAAGTATGTGCTTGATCTGTTAACTGAAACTGGCATGTTAGGATGTAAGCCTGCTGATTCTCCTATTGAAGTTAATCATCATCTAGTAGGAGGCACAGGACCTACAGTTGATAGAGAAAGATATCAACGTTTGGTGGGACGATTGATATACCTCTCTCATACGAGACCCGATATATCTTATGCTGTGGGAATAGTGAGTCAGTATATGCATGACCCTCGACATTGCCACATGGAAACTGTTTACAGAATTCTGAGGTATCTTAAGTCTTCTCCTGGAAAAGGATTATTGTTTGCACCACATGGTCATATGAAAGTTGAAGCTTTTTCCGACTCAGATTGGGCCGGCTCTATAGAGGATCGTCGGTCTACAACGGGTTACTGTTCATTTGTTGGAGGTAATCTTGTTACTTGGCGTAGTAAGAAACAGTCTGTGGTGGCAAGATCTAGTGTTGAGGCTGAATATCGAGCCATCGCCTTGGGTATATGTGAATTAATGTGGCTTCGAACCCTGCTAGAAGATTTGGGTGTTACAACTAAAAGGCCTATGCAGTTATTTTGTGATAATAAGGCAGCCATTAGTATTGCAAACGACCCAGTGCAACACGATAGAACGAAGCACATTGAGATTGACAGACACTTCATCAAAGAAAAGTTAACCAGTGGTCTTATTTGTTTACCCTTTGTAAAATCAGAACACCAGTTTGCTGATATTTTGACAAAGGGCCTTAGTAGTAAGATGTTTCATCCTTTGTGTTTCAAGTTGGGTATGCGAGACATCTACACACCAAATTGAGGGGGAGTGTTAGAAGATAGTGGTCATGAACATGTTTCTTGTATTAAGGAAAATGTTTCTTGTATTAAGGAAAACAAGCCTTGTTTTCCTCCTTTTTCATTTTTTAATTCCTAGACCTCTTGTATAAATATAGCAATTCACATATTGGAAATATAAGAGAGATTACATTCTTACAATAACTATTAAGAGTAATTGTAAAGAAGTAAGTTTAAAATTGATTTCCTCCGGAAGGAGAGTAATATATACTACTGAGAAATATTTTTAATTAAGAGATCTGATGACATTAAAAAGTACAGGGACCCAATTACACCTGGTCTTCTTATTCTTACATCTCTGAATAACCTTTTGTGTGATTTACATTTGGTCAAATACACTTAAGTTTTTCATTAAATAATTGTTAATTATGCCCATATTAATAATCAAATGCACTTTACAAACATGCCTGCACGCAACATACTTCTAAGTATCACATCTATTACATTAATTCTTCTTCTCTTTTTATTTCAACTTTCTGTAGTCATGCAATTGTGCTATATGGCAGATGCAAGTGTTAAGCATAAGTTCTGAACCGAACTCAAGTGCTCCCCAACACAGCTGAGACACATTAAAGCATGGAAAGATACCATTTTGTAACTGGAAATACAGAAGGCACAGATCTTGATGTATTTAGCAGAGATATCGTTAGGCAAAAGAAAGAATCTCAGCAGATAAATGCAAATGAAAATGCTGGCTCTTATATAATAAATTACCAGCAAAAGCACCAATCACAGCATTCTCAGGATCATTTAGTTCTCTTCGTGCCTGAAAGTGGGGAAAAAGAAGTGAAAATAATGATTCATGAATGGAATAGAAGCACAACAGTATATAGTAAAAACATTAACTACATTAACTCATTAATTATTTTTTCTTCTAATATGTCAGTATCTAGTCAACTATTACCCATCTAACATAGTATCAATAACAATTTCTTAAGGATGATACTAATAGTTTCGGTATCAGCAAGTAAACTAACATGATGGTTGCACTTAGATTCAAATTACAGAAGAAAATTTACTAAAACACGCGGACCTCATTGGAATTTTTAGTTAGGCCAGTGATAATATAATGTGACAAAAGAATGGATAAAGTGGGGAAGTTTATCCATCGTAGAGTTACCTCAATTTTGTAAAGGAATTTATGGCTTAACTCTACCACCAGTCAATCATATATAGTTTCCATGCCACTATTAAGAAAAAGAACACGGGGGAGAGAGAAAGAGAGAGATTACCGCCAGCTTATAACCTATTCGAAGTTGCTCATAAATGCAGAATTGGATTGCATCAAATGGCAAATCACGCAGTAAAAAAGATCCATAGCCCTAAAACATCAGAAAAGGTAAAGTCACATGACTCAGACACGGATGAAGATATATAATTATGCAGTTATATCTCTAATCACTTTTGAAGAATAAGTTGTTTATTAGTAACTGCACGCAGATAATACAACATATCCACGTATAACACTGATTAAAAAAGAAAAAAGAAAAAAGAAAAAGAAAACCTCCAAAGCATTCTCTTACAGAGGGGGGGGGGAGAGAAATTAATCTTCAGGGATAAAGAACCAAATTTGAAATCAATATGCCAAACAGAGGAGGGTGTATGGAGACTTGTATTGTATTCAAGAACTGTCCTAAAAGTAATAATAATTCATACCGCATAGAGACCTTTAAAGCCCTCACTGGAAACAATAAGGCGGACAGCGTTAGGGGCAGAAGCAAATTGGCCAGTCTGCATCCTTTGCTTAACAACCTGCAAAATCAAGCATATAATTTATTAATAAAAAAACAAATGGTGAATAAGTGAACAATTAGTGAACCTGGAAATTGCAAGAGTGAAGTTATCTACCTCAGTTGGAACACGAATGAGAGAAGCAGCAATCCCACCACAAGCACCTGCAGTCTACATGAAGTTCCACAGCCTTGTAAGTAATATGAAATGACTTCTTTATCACTCTAAGAAGAGTGTACCAATGCATCATGGCAGCTAATGCATACATTGCTTAGACGTCCTAAATATATCAGTTTTTTCTTAAATAAATTTTTTACTTTTTAATATGCATCCAATACTTCTCGTGTTATCTGGGAGACATGCCAACATGGCTTCAATGTCAAAATCTGACCTTTGTAATAAATATTGAAACTACAACTGTAAGACAGCAGCATAATGTGGAGTAATCAGACACTTTTCTGCAAAACATTATGATATTTAGAGTAAAGTTACTAAACACAGCAAACTGCATATTGGTACTTGTGGTCCCAAACGTCAAATGTAGTACTCTAAGGTTCCGAAACTCCAAATTTAGCTTACACGAATATTTTATTTTGTTTTACCTCAAATTGCACAAATAAAATATTCTAACGTAGTAATGGATGCTCAAAGATTACACTAGTGCTAAATTATTTCTAGAAAAAAAAACTTGTTGATGCAACTAAAATCTTTTATAAAATTTAGTTTTATTACATTAAGATTCTAAGAGAACTCCTAACTATAAGCATATATATAAAGCTACCCTTAATGTACCACGCTTTAGCTTATGTAAATACCACATTCCGTATTGGTTAAACGAACCAAAACAATCTGTGTAAAAAGTAACATTGACTTAGAGTAAGGAATTGAAGATACATCATGTCGTATCTGATCTCAAATATGTTGTTACTGAATACAACTCCAGTTTCCTCACAAGTTTATATCATTATATGTTACCACTTGGAAATTAAATTAATTAAGAAACTTAAAAATAAAATAGAATAACAAAAAAAAATATCGTTGTATTAGTTAAAATTGTTTATTTATATCACTTTGTATCCCTCATATATTGTAGACTTCCTATTTCAGAATAGTCAAATCAGCATTTTATATTTGTCAACTCTATTCAAAAATCCGTTCCCATGAAGCTGTATTAGGCACACATGATTTAAGCTCAATTATACTCCAAGTTGATTCCCCAGAGAAGTTGCATTCCCCAGATTGGAGGATGGAGCTGTTACAGGCTGCTCAATTGCAACATTTGACCAGTGCAATGAACTAATTAGGGCATTAGTTTTTTGCAATAACAGCAAACCTTCATTTTCTAATTGTGAATCAAAACTACATTTCAGATCACTCATCAGTGATATGACAAGATAAATGTATACAAAGAAGAAGTAGAAGAAACTCTTACCAAATGAGCAAAAGCACTAAGATTTTCAGGAAAAACCTTCAATAACTTCTGCTTTGCAGGCTCGTAGACACCGATAAATAATGCAGAAGCCCTGTGTATAGAAGAATTATCATGAAAGCATCCATCACAGTTTACGTGTACTTTCTTAAATAAAAACAAAATGTAGTTGTAGTTCTATACTTTTCTTCCTTGCATTCTTCAGAGTAGGGCAATCAAAATGCTTAATCTAGAAATTCAAGAATACTATTTATAACGATAGCTTTACGAAAAGATAAGCAATGTAAAATTCTTAAATTCAGAACATCTTTTTCCTTCAATTCTTTTATAGCACAATTTTTTTCTTCAAGTCATAACTGGATACCTTTTTATATACAGCTTTACTTATCACTGAAAACATACCCCACCAACAGAAATAATTAAACCGGCCAATATTACTGTTAGTATAAACTTAAAATTAAGTTGACAATGTTTATCCCCTCTCCCCAGCACACACACAGAGAGAGAGAGAGAGAGAGAGAGAGAGAAGAGTACCAAAATTAAAAATATATAAAAAATATGTGAATCAATGTCATATGTTTAATTTATAAATCGAAAGGATAATGTATGTATATCATTATCTACTTGAACTGAAGAAAAAAAAAAAGAAGAAATAAGGATTAAGAAATGTAGTCCATTAATTGGAGGGGAAAAAATCGTAACTCTAAATCAAGAATTGTAAACAACTAATGAAAGTGCATTTAATGCCTATTATTTTATCACTTAAATAAGTTATACTCCCTCCATTTCAGTTTGAGTGTCATAGTTAAAATTCATATTTGTGACACGGAGTTTAAGATGTGTCAATAACAAATTTAGATATAAAATGTGTAAGAATGTAATCTCTCTTATATTTTCAATATGTGAATTGCTATATTTATACAAGAGGTCTAGGAATTAAAAAATGAAAAAGGAGGAAAACAAGAAAACTTGTTTTCCATTTTCCTTAATACAAGAAACATGTTTCTGGCCACTATCTTCTAACACTCCCCCACAAGTTGGTGTAGATGTCTCGCATACCCAACTTGAAACACAAAGGATAAAACATCTTACTACTAAGACTCTTTGTCAAAATATCAGCAAGCTGGTGTTCTGATTTTACAAAGGGTAAGCAAATAAGACCACTGGTTAACTTTTCTTCGATGAAGTGTCTGTCAATCTCAATGTGTTTCGTTCTATCGTGCTGCACTGGGTCGTTTGCAATACTAATGGCTGCCTTATTATCACAAAATAACTGCATAGGCCTTTTAGTTGTAACACCCAAATCTTCTAGCAAGGTTCGAAACCACATTAATTCACATATACCCAAGGCGATAGCTCGATATTCAGCCTCAGCACTAGATCTTGCCACCACAGACTGTTTCTTACTACGCCAAGTAACAAGATTACCTCCAACAAATGAACAGTAACCCGTTGTAGACCGACGATCCTCTATAGAACCAGCCCAATCTGAGTCAAAAAAAGCTTCAACTTTCATATGACCATGTGGTGCAAACAATAATCCTTTTCCAGGAGAAGACTTAAGATACCTCAGAATTCTGTAAACAGTTTCCATGTGGCAATGTCGAGGGTCATGCATATACTGACTCACTATTCCCACAGCATACATATATCGGGTCTCGTATGAGAGAGGTATATCAATCGTCCCACCAGACGTTGATATCTTTCTCTATCAACTGTAGGTCTTGTGCCTCATACTAGATGATGATTAACTTTAATAGGAGAATTAACAGGCTTACATCCTAACATGCCAGTTTCAATTAGCAGATCAAAGACATACTTCCTTTGAGATAGAAAGATGTCACTGGAAGATCTTGCGACTTCAATACTAAGAAAATATTTCAAAGGACCAAGATCTTTAATCTCAAATTCTCTGGTCAGTCTCGCTTTGAGATTAACTATCTCTTCTTTATTATCCCCTGTCACCACAATGTCGTCAACATAAACAATAAGAATGGTAATCTTACCCTTTATCTGTTTGACAAAAAGAGTATGATCTGCTCGACTCTGCTTGTACTCAAACCTTATCATTGCTCTGTGGAGTCTACCAAACCAGGCTCTAGGAGATTGCTTCAGACCATACAAAGCCTTTCGTAGCTTACAAACCTTACCCATAGTTGGTCCGGAATAAAGTTGGTGTAGTGGTGCAAAAACGGTAACCTTATTCTTGCCTTTTCGTGCATAGGTCCTCAACTTAGGCTCAGACCCATTCTGTTTAGTACACTGTAACTCCCCTTGTGTAGAATTATCAGAAACAACAACGGGAACAGGAAAAATAAAGCTTGTGACACTAGCCTCAGGAAGCTTCTCCTCATTAATAACATTCTCATTAATAACATTCTCCCCCTGAGGAAAAGGTGAAAAAGAATAAAAAGGTTCCAATTCCCAAAAAGTGACATCTCGAGTGACAAAGATTTTGTTAGAAGAAGGATGATAGCATTTATAACCTTTTTGGATTGGAGAATAACCAATGAAAACACACCTAATAGCTTTGGGATCTAATTTTCCCCGAGTGGGAGATTTATCATGAACAAAGCACACGCAACCAAAAACTCGAGGTGAAGGAGAAGGATTGGTCGTGTGTTGGAGAAAAGAGATGGGACTCTTGTTCCCAAGATTTCTAGAAGGAAGGCGGTTTATAAGAAATGCAGCAGTCAGAACCGCATCTCCCCAAAGAAATTTAGGGGTTTATATAGTGAACATAAGAGTGCGGGCTACCTCTAGCAAGTGTCGATTTTTTCTTTCTGCTACTCCATTTTGTTCTGGGGTTGAGACACAGGAGGTTTGAAGAATAATGCCATGTTGAGAGAGATAAGATGCAAAAACATTATTATTACTATATTCACGACCATTATCACTATGGAGAATTCTGACCTTAGCGTCGAATTGGGTTTAAATCATTTTATGAAAGTCTTGAAAACAAGCAAATACCTCATTTTTGGTCCGCAGAAGGTAAATCTAAGTGACACGAGAATGACAATCAATAAAGCTAACAACCATCTATGACCAGAACGGGAGACAACTCGAGAGGGTCCCCACACATCAGTATGGATAATGGCAAAAGGTTCAGAATGTCGATTGTTAGTAGCAGAATAAGTAGAACGTTTGTGTTTACCTAATTCACATGGTTCACACAAAAACTAAGTTCTGTTACAATGCTTAACTAAAGATGGAAATAAAGACTCCAATACTGAAAAGGAAGGATGTCCTAAACGTCGATGCCATTGATAGAGAGAGGTCAGACATGGGTGAGAAGTAGAGTGAAGAGTCTGAACCTGAGTAGAGGGCATGTTAAACGAGAGAACATCTAAATAATAGAGACCGTTAACTGCACTACCACTGCCAATCCTTTGCCCTGTCACCAAGTCTTGAAAAACATAATGATTTCCAAAAAAGGTTACTGAACAGTGTAGGGATTCATAAAGACGTTAGATAGATAGTAAATTTGCAGTAAATGAAGGGATATGGAGAACAGATGATAATGTTAATGAAGGAGTACAAACGACAGAGCCACTCCCGGAAATAGAAGCCAGGGAGCCATTGGCTACTCTAACCTTGTCCTTTCCAGAGTGGGGCGTGTATGAAGTAAAGAGATTGGAGGACCCAGTCATATGCGCAGAGGCACCTGTGTCTATAATCCAACTAGGGTAAGTAGATGAGACATTAAGAGCACAAGAGTGTATACCTGATTGTGCGAAATGAGAAATAGTACCAGCACTATTAATGGAACTAGATTCTGCCATGATGAGATAGTAGGAGCAACAAAAATATCCAAGGAAATATCAACAAGGATATTATAAAGGCTCAAAAAAATTAGCAGAGAGTAATTCTATAAACCAAAGGGAGTGCAATTAATTGTCCTACACAATAAAACCACTTTAATTAGCAGTACAGGAGATGGAGCAACAAGAATTATCCAAGGGAATAACAACAAGGATAATTAACAAGTGCAAAGATAGAGGAGAGATAAAACAAAACAACCACTGTAGGTGGATTAGATCAAACCTGAGTTTCACTCAAAACAACCACTGTAGGTGGAAGGAGGAGAGATAAAAACCATGCTGAAAAAAGTCGCCGGAAAAGGTCACCGGAAAAGTCGACCACTGCAGATGGAAGGAGGAGAGATAAAAGACACGCTGGAAAAAGTCGTCGGAAAAGTCACCGGAAAAAATTACCGGAAAAAGTCGCCGGAAAAAGTCATCTGATAAAGGATCAGAGCTCTGATATCATGTAAGAATGTAATCTCTCTTATATTTCTAATATGTTAATTGTTATATTTATACAAGAGGTCTAGGAATTAAAAAATGAAAAAGGAGGAAAACAAGGAAACTTGTTTTCCTTAATACAAGAAACATTTTCCTTAATACAAGAAACATGTTCCTGGCCACTATCTTCTAACAAAATGTTTATAATATTCATATATCTAAAGCTAAAATTCAGATCCTAAAAATTAATTTAGACAAAACTATATACAAAATAATAAATAATTTTTAAATGCTTTAAAATCTGTATGATAAACATAGTATCGAACCATGACACTCAAACAGAGCTGCAAGGGGGAGTTAATATTTCTTAGTATCTCACTTAGTTTCTAAATTTCGTGCTCTTAAAACTAACCAAAAAGTGGAGAATAATACTCATGCATGTTGCATCATCATCAAAAAGATTTACTGCTTAACAATTTGAACAATGACAACTCCAATCCACGATTGGCCAAGAAATTTCTATACATTAGTTGAGCAAGAAACGGAATTCAGAAGCACTCAGCGAGGTTAATAGAGGCAAACACCACCATCAGTAGAGTAGAGACTATGACAATTGGTGAATGGAATGATTAGAACCAACCTATAGACTCATCAAGAAACAGAGAGAGCATGGACACATAATTGTAAACCCTGTGCACATTAGTGCAATAAATCAATTGTGGTGTCTAAAGTGAAGCATAAACAATAATTTATGAAAATGGAACGGAATTTTAGTTTCGCACACACATTCACATTCACATTTATATAAATATATATATAACTGACAGTCTAGGACAATTATCAAATATAGAAGATGATTTCTGGAATGTAACTCAAATAGAAAGTGAATAAGCGTAAACATGAAACTCATCAGAAGAGCAAATACATAGAGTAATAGAATTTAGGATTCAAGCAGTTTAGTTCAAGAAACACTAGTCAACTCGAGAGAAAAGAAAACTGAGTATAGTAATTCTGAGCTCCACATCAACAATGATAGAAGTCCAGAGAGCAACCGAACTAATTATAATTAGAAAGCACTTACGGTAGGACACCAGCAAGATTTCCAGCTAGTCCAGAATATAGGCCCTTAAGGACTATCTGGCCTCCACCATGAGCTGCCTATAAAAAGCATTAACGGTTAATTAACTTATAATCTTACGCAAGCTCATTTCTGCAATAAGTTTTGTGATCTATTTGGAATATTGAACACAAGTTATCTAAAATACAAACTTTGAAGGGAGGTCCTTCTGACTTATATGGTCTCAAATTTGTATACAATGATCCTTGTCTCAAGAAATAAATAACTTTAGTATCACTTTATTTCTTTCTTGTCTTTTGGACAAATGAAATTGTTTTTATATGTTCTTCTATAAAAGATGAAATCTCTTTTATAAAAGATGACACTATAAAAGATGGCCTTATTGACTTGTTGGCACATATTTGAGTAGAGAAAGAGCAAGAGAAAGAAACAGATGTTCACAATTCCGGGGCTACAGACAGTTGTGACATGTCCATAGAAATTTTTTAAGTTCCAAAAGTTGAATCAGAGATTGTGTAAACAACAAATTGAGAAAAACTCTAAAGCTTCTTTTAAGTTGTTCGTTACCAAAAAGAGGTGGTTCGAGAAGTTGATCCAATCCAAATTAATAATGTTGAGTTCGTTATTCCGAAAAATTACTTTTCAACACCTTTGAATACAAAAGTGATGCTTTCATCAATTCTCTTCCTGAAATTGTCTGAGCCTTATCATGTGAAGATGTTGTCACAAGTGTTCCAAAATGTTCTTTTGATGCAGAGGAGTTCATGGATTATTCTATCATGTTATAAAACTCGAGGTCGAGTTTTCTCCAACAAAGAAAGAATGATGGGGATCACAAGTCAAGACTTTAACAAAGAATTTATTATTTGGAGTTTTTATTATGTTTATTGTAAGAGTAATTGATGTAATTTATTTATTAGTGGGGATTTAAGACATTAATTAGTGATTAGGAATTATTAATAGGGGTATTTTAGTTACTTAGCACTTTTATTATTCCCCAATTAATATTATGGTTTTAAGTCTCTTTAAATAGCAATGTAATCCCCACAAGTCTTTTAGATTACAAACTATTGATATTGAAGTTGATTATTATTATTCTTATCGTAGAGATATTTTATCTATCGTAGTGTTGATTCGTGGAGTTAATACACTTGAGAGAATAAAATGTGGAGTTTAAATCCTAGTTTTCTATAGTTTTCCATTAGTTCTTCATTTTAAATCTATCCTGCATCAATATAATATATTACCAGCAGAAGCATTATGATATTAATCCTCTCAAGAAAATGCCGAGAAAGAGACTAGTGTTGAAGAGAACTATGTAGCTGGTCAAAATGAGCAGCGAGCGTAGCCTAGTTCGTTGGCTAACTCAACCATGCTCTTGAGCTTGGTTCGAGTCTCACCAGCTGCAAAATGCAGCAACCCTTCCCCCTTCCATATTATACAGTAGGGTAGAGTAGGTTGTCTTCTATATGCCGAAATAATAATAATAATAATAAGACTTGAACATATTGGTTGCGTTAAGAAACGAGGAGCAAATATAGAAACCTTCCATTCATATCAATTCAAATTCATGTAGATAGTTGACCTGCCTGCAGTCGTGTCTTTATTGTATCAATCGGATATAAAGCTGTCTCAACAACTACTCCAGCTGTACCTCCTGCTATGAAACCCTCTGCAGAATTCACCAGAGTAGTAACAAGCATTTAAAAAATTTACATGTTATATATACATATTCACAATATCACAATAAGATTTCTCAAAATAAAACAAAAATATAAGGGAAAAGAAAAAGAAACTAGTAAGGCCATCCAAGACCGAGGAAGCAAGAGCTGGGGAATGTGAGCACTTAAGGATATATGTAAACTATACACAGGAAACATAATTTGCTTGAGCTGTTCTAAGCTTGTTTTCATTTATTTAAATCAGAGACGCTAGTTTCTACAAACTCAGTTCTCCTTTTCATCCATGATAAACTTACTAAGAGAGAGGGATAATTATCAACATATTGCAAGTCTTTACATTTCTGTGAATTAATTGCCTCACACATTTCATGAAGATAAATAAGAGCTGAAGCAACCCGTCACAGCAGTAAAGTGATTTTGACCTATAGTTTTGAAATCATATACAACTAACCCAGGTTGAAGAAAAGAAATAATTAGCAATTTGATGCTGAGTGCTCCATATAGTGTGATATTATTTATGTGCTAAATAGACCGAAGTTCAAATTTTTATAGGAAGAAAGAGGTTTCAATAATAATAAATTTCCGCCTTTAAAATAAATACTTGAAAAACTTATTTTTATGATTGCTTGGTCCAACAATAGAACTTTGGCAGTTAAGTCTAAGCTCTCCTCCTCCATAGAAGGTTTAAATTAATTAGTAATGCCCGTGCAATAATCCTTGGACCATGAGCCAGAAATCAAACTAGGCCAATCACAATCTAAAATTAACTACATATTATCTGTTTTAACTAACACAACCATTGATTTAAAAACTTTAGCATTATCCTTGGAGAATACCAAATAAAGTACGGAGAAAATCAAACGGCTTTTCTTCTCCTGTGCTGACCGATGCAAAGAATTTCTTGTTTTGCAACTGCAAGCCTTGCATTTTCCTGTTGGATGCATCTGCAAAACCAGATCACCTGCTCAAACAAGAACCAGCAAAATGAAAAAGAAAGCAGCATATACATAAGCTCATATAAGAATGAGGTTTCCTGTTGAGTTTCCTTTCCTTCTCTATCAGTTATGCTATGTTTGGATTGGTGGAATATGAGCGAGAATGGAATGAATCATTCCATTGGAATGATAAAAATGTTGTTTGGTTATTTATTCCTACCGGAATGGTAGTCAACTTAAAATTATAATTTTCATTCTTGGAGGGAGCGACAGGAATAAGTCATTCCATCCATTATTTTTAAGCAATTGACAAATATGCCCTTGCAACTCCTCTAAATCAAAGTCCAACAAAATCAGACCATAATACTATACCGAAACTTAAAACCATAATACTATACCAAAACTTAAATTAATCATCTCATGTTTATCCTTGACTTGACCCATAGCGTCCCAACTCTCGAAACAAGGTAACCTGTAATATTGTAAGGGGTGAGCGATGAAGCCAGCAAGTAGCAATCCTTCCTATCTAGCCGGATCAAGTACAATTTGCAAAAATACTTTTCAATCGAAAGGAATGTTTGTTTCGATAAATTTCAATAGTAAATATACTTTCAAAACTAAAACAAATTATAACAAAGCAAATTCACATTCAAAAATAATTTCAATGTATACAATATATCTTTTAATCCACAGCCCTAGCGACTAAAGTTACAATAGCCATATAACACGGCACAAAAGTTCGATAATGTCAACGATGACGCACCTTATTAAGGTATTTATAAAATGTACGGAGCCCGAAAGGCATCTAAAAGGTGTGCGCCTTAGTAGGTCCGATATTAGCTCCGGAACTAAGCATAAACACTAATAACGGGTTCTATACATAGTCGAACTGAGGATTTCAAAAATGTTTCTCAATATTATCGATGTTCAAAACTATACTTTTTTTTCACAGTTCAAGATCATATAGTCTCATTTTCTAAATCAAAATTCTATTTTGATACTTGATCCAAATTTTAAAATAAAAGAGTAACATTTTCATTTAAATGGAGACCTTAAATAAAACATAGCTTTTGAAACAGTACATTTAGGCATCCGAGTAATTACTAAGGTATACATAAAAGTAAACAATAATTTAAAAAAAAAAACACTAAATAGTTTGGAAAGCCACTAACAATACATAATTTCAAAATACTAAATAGTTCAAAGAGCCACTTACTATATACAATTACTCAAAAGATCAATCCCATGATACAAAACATCGTTTCAACCAAAGAATCAATTATCACTTCACCTCGTAACACTCCTCTGCATAATTAGAGTTTTAATAATTAATCATAAATCTTCGATCCCCAAATCCGTCCAAATGTCATCAAGATTTCAAGCCACTATTTCTACCAAAACTCCCCCATATTGAACTTATTTTCTAAATCCAAAATCAGAAACTAGACTTCCAGGGCTCCAATTTAGCCTCAAGAATCACCCAAATCGGACATAAAACCACCAAATTATCAATTTTTGAACATTAGTATAAATTGCAACAAAACTGTTGTGAAAAATTTAGATCAGCAAGCTCCTAAATTCCATAACAAATAAAATATTTAACTTCCACGGTTCAAAATTGTTGGACATGTTCCCAACTTATAAAACTACAACATATCCAAAATTGAGAACGATCCAACGGTCGGATTAAGAGTTATTGACCACGCAACAGACTGCCAAAATAATAAAAAACAGATTTTCAGATTTAACTTTCTTACCTTCAATGGAGTTCTTTTCCTTTGCTAATTTTCAATCAGATTTAACTTTCTTACCTTCAATGGAGTTCTTTTCCTTTGCTAATTTTCATTGATTTTCACTTCCAAATCTCCCAAGAAAAATCTCCAAATATATAAAATACCAAATCAATATTTACCAATTAAAATCAAAATTAAAGAAGAAGATGAAGAGATCTTACCAAATTTCAAGTTTCCATCTTCAAATCCTTCTCCACCCATCTTTCTTTATTCTCTTTTCTTCTTTCTCTCAACCTAATTAGTCTGGAGTAATTTTAATCTTTTCTACATTTTAATTGTGTTGTCTTATTTATTATAACAATAAATCTTTTTCTTCTTTTTTTTAATCTGCATGATAACTAGTTGTTACGATAAGAATCCTTTTGAAATTCAAAAAGATCAATATCACACTAATTAGTTGTCTTATGTTATAATTATCGATACATAAGTAACTACTCAATTAACTTTATTATTTTATTAATTACTATTGTTATTAACCACCAAGCACTTATTTTCTTTTAAAAAAACTTTAATCATATTATTAAAAATTTGAGATATTACATTCTTCCCCTCTTAACGGAATTCCGTCCTCGGAATTCAAACCACAGAACTATTCCAAAAAGACACCTACTACTTCTCAGTTCCCAAATAATTACAAGCACGATTGTTCCTCCAATGTCCTTTACCAACGTTATAATCCTTTTTTTTAGTCAAATTATCTAATCATAACCCACAATAAGTCCCAAAAGTCAAATTATCTAACCATAACCCACAATAAGTCAAGTCAAATTATCTAACCATAACCCACAATAAGTCCCAAAATCATTTCCCAGGAAATCTTGAGTTCAGAACAAATCTTGGGTCAAATCTCAAGTCCGAATCGAATCAAATCCATCCAAATAAGGCCTTAAATCTCTAGCCTAATAGTATCTCCTAAGTTATCTTAGCCCACCACAAGCTCACCCAAAAGGTCATGACAAAAAGTACTACTAATTCCTTATATACAGACAAATTTTTCTCGTATCTTTCGATGTGGAATTGAGGTGTTACACCTCTTTCACTCATTAGCCATAATTTTCTTTTAACATTTTTCTATAATTTTCGAAAGGTACTGATGGGAGTTGGGGAGCCCAAACAAATATCCTTAATAACACTACTAGAACCAACTTGACCCTAAAGCTTAAGCTATTAAGTCTACGCCCAACCTTGTATATTAAACCTTCAAGTTCACACTTTGCAACCTATGTGGGACCTACACAACCCACATGTTACTTTACAAATATCCCCATTCACACGTAAGTCCAACACCATCAAATTGCTCCCCCTTAAGGTGAACATATATACTCTCAACCAGACATGCACAAAAAGCCCAAGACCTGCAACCTGGCCTTGATCCGGCTTGTGCCTAACCTGTTCAAAGCTTGGCCTAGTCCAGCCTGGCCCGGTCTGAAAACTTTGAGAAAGCCTCTTTATTTGGAACAAAATATGGCTTGGACCGGCCTATAGCCTGAATCCGGCCTGGTGCAATAGGTCTGCCTATTATGCATTAGCCCTAAACATGGTTGGCTTGTTTGTTGCTTTCATACATTGAGAGTCCCTTTTATAAGGAAAACTTCCTTAAGACATTTCTCTTTTAAACAATGCGGGACTTAGATTTTGTACTTTCAAAATGTCATATAATTGCTTATAAAAAAGCCAAGCCTAATGAGATTCATATTGGGTGTTGGTGCTTCAAACAAGTATTAATGTGAACTGTGAAGCCATAACTAAAGCAATTGTTGCATGCACGAACTCCAAGATTAAGTGGTTGGATATGTAGAAATTTTTCTATAATTTAAACAGCCTAACATTGTCGATGAGAACAAACGTCAGTAATTACTTTATAATAAGAACCTAAATGATTAAATGGTCTTGATGAATACGATGAGAACAAAACCACACACTTGTTCAACCAATATATAGCCATGCACAAGAGATAAATGTGTGACTAATGATTACTGTCAATACAAATAGGTAAACAAATGATTTAAAATAAACCAAATGTGTGAAATATTACAGATTCAAAATGTCATTGAATGCAAATACACATAGTCAAATGTACAAAGGATTACACATTTCACAGTAATGAATTCAAGTGAATGCTGATGAAACAAAACGGTTAGCTAATTCTTCTAAATCCCTCTGTTGGGAACCAAGAAAGATCAAAAAGCAACACATTTTCTGTAAATATATAACATTTGTTGACATTTTCTATAAATATATAACATTTGTTGACTGCAACTTTCTCAAAAAGTTGGATAAAGAGCCCATGTTATGTCCCAAAATTCAACACCAGACAAACAAATGAAGACTTGAAATGTTTCCATACCTGTTCAATAATAAATATAATCTAGATATATTACAATACATATGATGTAGGGGGAAGCATTTAGTTTAACATCAAATAACATTAAGCTTCAAGTAGGATGAGCGGTACAGCGGGAGGGGTAACATCAAATAACATTAAGCTTCAAGTAGGATGAGCGGTACAGCGGGAGGGGTATGGGGATTATTTAGTTGAATTGATTAGGTGTTGTTGGGGAGGGGTATGAGGATTATTTGGCCATGACTTGCATGATATAGACATCTCTTGAAAGAGGAAAACATCATTCCGCAATTGGAAACAAGTGGGGTTGATCCTATTTAAGTTGGCCACACAAAAGAACAAGTGGATGTCCATCCCACATCGGATTTAAAGGGTTATAACTCCAAGTTCACTTAGTATTTATATAATAGTCATTTGCCTTTATTTGTTACTTGGACTTTTAAAGTCC
Source organism: Aralia elata (assembly GCA_034770075.1). NCBI lineage: Eukaryota > Viridiplantae > Streptophyta > Magnoliopsida > Apiales > Araliaceae > Aralia > Aralia elata. The sequence goes on along the minus strand of CM068378.1, from coordinate 23,576,267 downwards.
CACATTGTTTAACAATGTAATTTTGTTCTACCTTTGTTTTATAAATAGAGGAGAGTTTAAGTATATTTTTGAAGTAAAGCATGGAAAGGCCTGGGCTTGGCCACCAGGTCAATGGCGGCCTGTTTGTGCATGTCTAGCGTTAGGCTGCCTGGTCTAGGCCTACCAGGCTATAACCATTGACCAGACCGGGCTAGGCCCAGGCTCAAATGAAGGAAGCCCAAGCCAGGCCGAATAATTGAACTAAAAACTTGGTATGGGGAAGCCTGGTGGCCAGGCCCAGGCCCTTCCATACTTTACTTCAAAAATATACTTGAACTCTCCCCTATTTATAAAACAAAACAAAGATAGGACAAGATTACATTGTTAAACCTATTTATAAAACAAAGATAGGACAACCATCATCTAAAATAACTATCATCTAAATGCTCGATGAACTTGGAGTTATAACCCTTTAAATTAAATCTTATGTGGGATGGACATCCACTTGTCTTTTGTGTGGCCAACTTAAATAGGATCAACCCCACTTGTTTCCAATTACGGAATGATACTTTCCTCTTTCAGGAGATGTCTATATCATGCAAGTTGTGGCCAAATAATCCCCATACCCCTCCCCAACAACACCTAATCAATTCAACTAAATAATCCCCATACCTGTCCCACTGTACCGCTCATTCTACTTGAAGCTTAATGTTATTTGATGTTCAACTAAATGTTTTCCCCTACATCATATGTATTGTAATATATCTGAGATTATATTTATTATTGAACAGGTATGGAAACATATCAAGTCTTCATTTGTTTGTCTGGTGTTGGATTTTGGGACATAACATGGGCTCTTTATCCAACTTTTTGAGAAAGCTGCAGTCAACAGATGTTATATATTTACAGAAAATGTGTTGTTTTCTGATCTTTCTTGGTTCCCAGCAGAGGGATTCAGAAGAATTAGCTAACCATTTTGTTTCATCAGCGTTCACTTGAAAATTCATTACTATGAAATGTGTAATCCTTTGTACATTTGACTATATGTGTATTTGCATTCAATAGCATCTTGAATCTGTAATATTTCACACATTTGGTTTATTTTAAATCATTTGTTTACCTATTTGTATTGACAGTAATCATTAGTCACACATTTATCTCTTGTGCATGGCCATATATTAGTTGAGTAAGTGTGTGGTTTTGTTCTCGTCGTATTCATCAAGACCATTAAATCATTTAGGTTCTTATTATAAAATAATTACTAACGTTTGTTCTCATCGACATGGGTTGTTTAAATTATAGAAAAATTTCTACATATCCAACCACCTAATCCTGGAGTTTGTGCATGCAACAATTGCTTTAGTTATGGCTTCATAGACCCAATATAAATCTCATTAGGCTTGGCTTTTTTATAAGCAATTATATGACATTTTAAAAGTACAAAATCTAAGTCCCGCATTGTTTAAAAAAGAAATGTCTTAAGGAAGTTTTTCTTATAAAAGGGACTCTCAATGTATGAAAACAAACAAACAAGCCAACCATGCATAGGGCTAATGCCTAATAGGCAGGCCTGTTGCACCAGGGCGGGCCCGTTGCACCAAGGCGGGCCCAGGTCATTGGTCGGTTCAGGTCGGGCTTTTAACTAGGCCGGTCCAGGCCAGATTTTGTTCAAAATAAAGAGGCCTTTTATTGCTCTCGGATGGCTTTGGAGGTGTCTTGGTATGCTGGCAGCTTGCTTGTTAAATTTTAAATATAAAAAAAAAGGCAAAGCCTTTTCTCTCTCTCTCCAAGCTTCTGCCGCCACCATGTGTGTGTGTGTGTGTATATATATATATATATTAGCCTACCAAGTAGGCCATGTATGCAAAAGGCAAAACAAAAGCCTTTTTCCCTTCTTGCCTCCATTGCACAAAAGAGATTTTCCTTCTCTTTTTGTTCCTGCCGACAAAAAAGAAATAAATAGGGCTGCCCATTTTGTTTTTCCATCTATGGTTTTAAAACCCGGACCGGCAGTCGGACCGGTAAAAACCGAAACCGGTCCGACTTCTGGTCCGGTTTGGACCAATGACCCGGTTTTGGTCAAAACCCGGGTTGGCTCGTTGACCACCGGTTCAACCGGTGGTCCAACCGGTAAACCCGGTTAATTGACCCAGTTGACTCGGTTTTTAATTTTTTTTTACCAAAAAAATTTTAATATTAAAATTAACCATTTTTATTAATATTGTAACTCATCTTTATTATGTTTTAGTTCATAAAAAATGAGATTTTTTAAAATTTTATTAATTATTAATAATATATATTTTAATATATTAATGACGTCCCTGGGTCAATAAAACTCCGACCACTAATTGGACCAGTGACCCACCCACCCGGTACCTTTTCCGGTTCGATGACCAGTCTAGGTCTGAGAACCTTGTTTCCATCACATGGATAATATATATATACATATATATATGTACTGTACATATATATTGTTCCCTTCTTCCACATAAGCAAACAAGATATGCAAAACTTTGGGAACACAAATATGAGCCAACTTTAACATTACAAATGCTCAAAATGCACAATGCACCCCCAAATTTAATTCAAGAAATGAGCAATTTAAATCAAAACAACACTAATTTCACTCAAATGCTCGAAAACTGAAACTAATGGGAAGCAGTGCAATTGTATGTAAGCAATAGCTCAACCAGTTTAACTGTACCAATTATAGAATCATCAGAAAAGGCATTCCTTATCACTTAATTCAATAAATAACAATCTTAGGATAATAGTTCATAATTCTAGTAAATTATACAGCCAGAGCAACCCAAAAAATGGGTTTAAAACTGAAAAAACTAGAGCAATTCAATGAATGAAAGAGTTACCTGATTGAACGAAAGAAGAGCTTTTCATATCAACAGCTAATGTAACAGAACCCATCAGCTCCGAGCCCACTGTTTAACGGCAAACAAAATTACCTTAGCCAAAGAAGAGCTTCTCTATATATGAGTAGTATGAGTAGAGAGAGAAGAGTACCAATTTGCAGTGGGGTTATTTAGCTCAATCCGGGTGAGGAAGAGGATAGAGAAGCTAACTTGGAACCGTTATATTCACTTATATATACTGCGTAAATTACCTAGGTAAAATATAAATTTTATAAAATTTAGATGATTATATAAAAAAATATTAAAAAATTAAATTAAAAATAACAAAATAATAATATAATTAAAGTTATAGGAATAAAAAAATATTAAAAAAAAAAAGTCGGCTAACATGACCCAGAATCACTAAAACCTCCACAAAGGCTTTATAATAGGGAATTTCTTAACATGTGCCCTTAAGGCACATGCTAAGCACACAGTTCAAGGGTATATTCTCTTGAACTGCGTGCATATTCCCTTGATTTCTGCATTTGCACCAAGTCCAAAAGAATATGCACACAGTTCAAGAGAATATACTCTTGAATTGTGTGCTTAACATGTGCTCTTAGGGCACATGTTAAGAGAACCCATTTAAAATTATAATTAATGCATCACAAAATTTATTTTTAAATAAAACCACTTTGAACTTTTTAGTGCCAAAAAATAATTTACAACATTCCATAGAGGTGGTGTTATTTTAAGAACAATTTAACTATTCACAAATTATTCACAAAAAATTAGCGTACAAATAGTATATGAAAAAAATAGAAAATAGAATTTATCATTTTATTTTTTACAAATCTTTATTTATATACATTATATGGATTATTTGTGTACAATTTTTTATACTCCATCCGTCCCAAATTAATTGTTCAGTTTTGACTTTTTAAAATCAAATTGACCATTTTTAAAACTAATTTTTTTACTATTTCTGCTAAAATATAGGTGAAGAGATTATAACCAAAAGAAAATATATACAATTTATTATTAATCCCAATTTTTATAATTTTAGAAATATATTTATATATGCTTAATTATTAATTTTAAAAATAGTCAATTTAACTTGAAAAAGTTAAAATTGAGCAATTAATTTAGGACGGAGTGATATATAATTTGTACGTATAAAATTATTCTTATATTGATACGGGTATGCGGAGGTACAAGTTATTTCTACGTTTAAAATTTAGAATGCTTTGAATTAAAAATAAATTTTGAAATGATTTTCAGAGTTTAAAAGGCTAAAACTAAAACTATCTAAAATCCAGAAGCATAGAAAGTCACCAGCTGTTATGGGTTAGTGCAAAGTTGGGCCAGCTATGCTTTTGTTTGAAATAGGCTTTAAGCCCACATGTAGTGTACTACTCTCTGTCCAAATTTTTATGGGACCATAATTATTTTATTGACAAATTTAAAGGCACATTAAAATTATATTTATGTATTAGTAATTTTATGGATTTTTGAGATTTTCATATATTTGTGTTTGAATGTTTATCATTGTTAAAAAAATCATAAAAAAATATAATCTTTTTTAGATTTTTTTTTTAAGTTACGCACAATAAATGATGTAACGTCATAAACAAAAACATATAACTACATATTATATATATTTAAAATATATATGAGTTTAATAAAAAGTAATTTGAAAATAAAAAATTAAAAAACTATTGAAATTAAAATTAGAATACAAAATTTGATTAAATAAATTAAAACTAATTTAATTAGAGCAGACTAGTCTAATTATGTATTGGATAATGATAAGGACAATTTGGTCACATGACTCGCAACAACCATTCTTATTCAGCCTAACCAAAGGCTACATTAAGGAGTTCTTGAATGATGAAGAAAACTCTTGTACAAATTTGCCATTTTTAACAAAATCCAAAATAAGTAGTAACCCATGAGGAGTTCCTTTTTTATACAAAAATATATTTTATTACGGGACATAGGATAGATCCTAATCAAAGTACACAACGATACGATATTTAACATTAAAACACATAAAAACGGGTCACTTAAAATAAATAAAAAATTAATAATAACAAAATTATACAACAGTCTTAAGTTTATCATCACAATTTCACTATTATTTGATCACTACTAATCTAAGCAGTCAATCAATATAGTGGCAATCAAAGAAAAAAATATATTATTAAACTTTGTAATTTTTTAAAGTAAGACTCTTTTGTAACTCTTTTTATTGATTCTTTTTTTTTTACAACAATAGAGTTAATTTATTATTGGATTGTTTTTGTAGGAAATACTCCCTTTGTCTTTTTATAAAAATAGTACCACAAAAAAAAATTGGGACAAAGGGGTGCAACATTTAGTAATAGAAAATATAAAAAGTCAAAACCTACCGTTGAACCAGTTTTATTACTCATGGCCACACATACTATTGTTGCTAACATTAGAAAATGCCAACAAATCATACTTCACAAACTTGTACACCCATGATTCTCCCTCAAAACATTTATAAATATTCCGTCTCCCTCAAAAAAAATGGTTAGTTTGCAAAGGTTTCTCCTCGGGTGCAACTGCCTGCCTGATAACGAAACCTTGCAAATTTCACCACATTCCTAATACATTTTTACCATGGACCGCATCGTGTTTATTCTATTCGCCTGCTTGTCGCCATTTTTTCAGGCGGCCGAGGGCGGCGTTGGCGTTGGATGGGGGCGGCAAACGTCTCAAAAATTGCTCCCATCCACCATTGTTGACATGATTTTGGCAAATGGGATTCCAAGGGTTAAGCTTTTCGCCCTAAATACCGGAGTCACCGATGCCTTTGCCTATTCGGATATTGATGTTATGATCACGCTACCAAATCAAGAAATTAATGTGGACCCCATCACCAAAGCCATGTACGAAAGAAGAAACATGACCAAATCCCAAGCTTGGATCAGCCAAAATATCACGGATATTATTGAAAGTGGCGTTCGAATCACGTAAGAAATTACATATTTTCTAAGTTAATGATAAAATAGGAAGTAGTTTTAAATATTTTTATCTATATCTACATGTATATCTACCTATATTATTAAAGAAGACGAGAGAAAAATAACTGGTATCTCGAAGCTACCCTGCAGATTCGTTTTTATATATCACAATTTCGTCCTTCTTATTTTTTATTCTATTCACAAAATTTGATAAAAAATCATATTATATCTTTACCGCAATTTAGATCCTGATTCTAAACAATCTATTTAGACGGTTTATAAAAATAAATTATATTTTATATAATAGAAAATTGTATTTGTATAATACTTGTATAACAAAAGTCATCTCAATTTCAACTCTCGTTTTGTGTATAATTTGTGCACAACTTTTTGTATATAGCTTATGCGGATAGAATTATTCTTTTTTGAGTGATATTAATCAATTCATTGTTCCATATAGGCATTTGTTGGTTGGGAACGAAGCAATAGAAAATACAACTTATCATAATACTGTGGTGGTTGAACAATTTAAGGAGCTCCAAGATGCTATTAACATGGATGAAAGGCTAAATAAATGGAACAAAAAATTGGAACTAACAATTCCCCATTGGACGGAGGTCCTTAAACCGGGTATAAAACTACCCTCTGAGGCTGATTTTCGACCCGATATAAAGGACAAAGTGCTGGAATTTTTGGACATTTTACAAAAACACGACGGCCCCTTTATGGTAAATTTATATCCCCTGTGGGATCTTCGTCAAAAACAATATCCTCTAGAGTTCGGATTCTTTGATGGAGATAACAATTTTCAAGTGAAAGACGGAAATGTGGTGTATACCAATGTGTTTGATTTAGTTTTTGATACATTTTTTTGGGCACTAAAAAACAATGGGTTTGAGAAAGTCAGAATGGTGGTGGGTGAAGTTGGTTGGCCGACGGACGGAGATTCGTACGCAAATATTCCAAATGCAAAGCGATTCTACAACGGATTGCTTAACAGAACCGCCAATAATATCGGAACTCCGATGTATCCAGGGCCAATCGAAACATCCCTCACCTCCTTTGTTGATGAGAATAATTTAAGGTTACAGCCACGCGGCCCAACGGACCGACATTATGGAATTTATTTTTACGACGGAACCCCCAAGTTTGACGTTGATTTTTCACTTAAAGGACGAAAAGATTTCAAGCTGGAGCCTGCGCAGGGAATTGATAAAATGCCCAGGAGGTGGTGCGTGTTCAACGTCAGTGCGCGGGGAAATGTAAATGATGAAGACATCTTGCAGTACGTTACACAAGCTTGCAGTAAGGCGGATTGTTCAAGGATGTACTATGGGGGGTCTTGTAGTAATTTGGACTTCAATGGTAATGTTTCTTATGCATTTAATCAATATTTCCAACGGGGTAATCAAAAGCAGGAGTATTGTGGTTGGAATGGGTTAGGGGCAATAGTTGCTGATGATCCCTCTACCAAGGAATGTGAATTCAGCGTGCAGATTTTATCCACCATGTTTCTTGAAGGAGTACGCAGTGAGATGTCGAAAACATTGGCAACAGGCAATGCGAGAGAGACGCTCAAAGTGCATGATTTTGGATGGATGCTTGTTTTGTTATTGTTCTCGGTATTGTTTTGGTTATGAACAATATTAGAGTCACATTGTAGCCACTGATGTAGTGTATGGTAGCCATGTATTATGCACTTTTAAGCGATCCCTTTGTCCCTATAGGAGATTGCAATCCTTTGTATTTTTAACTTTTTTTTAAAAGTGAGATATATTTAATTTTTATTCTATTACTGCAACTTAATTATGAAGTGGGGGACTGGGGGGTTATATTCGAACCCCACCCTTTGCTGCAGGGCCTGGATCTTTGCCAAAATTCGTATGGGTAAATAATAATACTAAAAACTAACAAGTTTACACTATTTTTTGTTTTAATATAAATTTTTTATATTAAATTTTAAAGTTAGGAGAGAATTTTTAATAGACGTGAGTTGATCTTGCTTGACAGTTAAAACTTTAATATGTGACATTTTTTTAATTTATTGGCTAAAAAAAAATGATGTTGACAATATGACATAGGCTGATTTTTTTTGCTTACATATTTCCAACTTAACTTTAAAAAAGAAAAAAAGAAATTAAAATCAAAAATTAATTAAACATAATTATTATAGAAGAACCAACCCTCATCGCCCCCAAACTCAATTGTCCCCAAATTCTTGTCACTATTTGTTAACGTTGTTGATGGGTTTCAATCGGCTAGCTTGAAAATTAATGCAAGAATCATCAACATTGACTAATTAACCTCATAATCGTCTTAAATCATCAATAATCGCCATCAACTTACTATCATGATAATTAGAGATGTTCGGCAACAATTTATAAGTTGATCAAATTAACTTATAAGTTATTTTTTATTGTCGAAGTGTTTGGAGTGACTTATTTTTTTGACTTATAAATCATTTTTGATAAATAATAAAGTATAACTTATTAAAAAATGACTTATAAGTTATTTTAAAATAAATAAGTTTGACTAAATGTAAAAACTGTTTTACCCTTATTTTAATAATCTTTACATTTTATTTTAACTTATAAATCATTTTAACCAAACACTTTCAAATTTTATTTTAACTTAATTTCTAATTTATAAATCAAAAAGATATCAAACACTTTTATTTATAAGTTAGCACTTAATATGACTTATAAGTCATTTCAAATTTTAACTTATAAGTCAGTTTAAAATAAGTCATTCCCGAACTGGCCGACAACAATTAGAAAGAAAATGAAAGAGAAAGAAGCGGCAATGTTAAACCCTTCAGTGCAATTAAAGCCCTCCGATTGATGTGGAGGCTAGATATTTGAGGCATCTATTGTGATTCATAACAGATTTATCTCTCTCTCTCTCTCAATACTAATTTTTTGGGTTTGAATCTCTCATCACCAAATATATTTGGCTTTGATTTACAGGATGATCTGGACTATTGTTAGATTCTCGATTGAAAAAAATGATGTTGAATCTAGAGATTGAACGAAGATGAATATGAAATTTTGATGATCTCGGCATCTGAGTTGACGATTTAAAAGGGACATCTGTTAATTTAATATAGAGAAATTATTGTGTTCACCTAGAGAGATAGTGATTGAATCTTAAAGAGATCAGCTAGCTAGAGAAGAGATGGATCAGATTTGCACCACCATTGAGACATTATTTCCGGCGATGAACAGCTCTTCAAGATTTTTATTTCTTAGGGTAATTGTACATTCACTTATTTGCACTTCTTTAGAAGTATTATGTCTTGGGGGTGATTGTTTAGAGCTGAATGACTACAATTTGAATCGGTCAGTCATTCAATGCGTTTGTTTTGAATAAAAATCGTCTAAATGATTGAATCGGTCAGATTTTTGGGCTGAATAACTAAGTGTAATTTTTTTGGCTGAATTGGCTGAATGGCTATTGAATGAAATATTTTATTTTTAATTTTTTTACAATATTAACTATTATATTAAGTAATATTAAATAAATTTACAACAATTTTGAATTTTTTCATAGGGATAAAATAAAAAAATTTGTTATTAAGATGTTTCAAGCATGTCAATTATCAAACAACTTTTTTCATTTAATATTCAGTCATTGAGCTCCATTCAGCTCATTTAGATTACTTAAACATTTATAACTATTTCATTCAGTTTTATCAAACACCCCTTTAGTACAGATAGGGTATTAAGATGTTTCACAATATTAACATCATTAATTATTGGGGGAAAATAATTTAAAAGGCTAAGTCATTAAAAATAGACGATCAAACAAAGTTAACTCACGTCTGTTAAAAAATAATGAAAAAATAAATGTTTTTTCTTAATTTTAAAGTTTAATATGAAAATTTTGTACATAATAAAACAGAAAATAAGTGTAAGTTCCTTGGCTTTTAACGTTATTTACCAAATCTGTATTGAGTTGTTTTAGCAATAGATCACTAAACTAAAAAAAATTGCAACTAAATAACTGAACTTCAAAAAAAATTGCAATCTACCACTTCGTCCAATTAATCAAGCAACCGTCTAAATCAAACTCTCTTTTTTCTACGTGGCCATCTGGAATAAAAAGTAAAATGACATGGAAAACACATCAAAACCAAATGAGTATATGACTCAATAGGGAAATTCAAATAAATTATGGTTGTAAACGAATTGGGTTGTCGACAAGTTTGGCCCGATTCGGTTCGACTAAGCCTGACTCGAGCTCGTTAACGAGCCAAGCTTAAACAAGACTTTTAGCCCATTTAGTTAAACGAGTCGTGTCTCGAACAGTGTGGTGTTCGACTCGAGCCCGACTTGAGCCCGATTCGTTTAAGCCCAACTCGAGCTCAGCTTGTTTAAGTCTGACTCGTTTAATAATTATTTCATTAAAATTTTATTTTATTTATATAAAATATATAATACAAAATATTTATTTTATTTGTATATTTATTTTTTTTCAAACAAAAATAAAAATTAAAAAAATTAAAAAAATAAATAAACGAGTCGGACTTAGGCTCGAGCTCGAGCTCGAGCTTGCTTAAACCCGACTCGAACACGAGCCCGACTCGTTTATAAACGAGCCGAGTTCGTAATTTCAAACTCGTTTAAACCTTGACTCGACTAAGCTCGTTTAACTTTTAGACGAGTTCGAGCTCGATAAGCCAAAGTCCGATTCTACTAGTTTACATCTCTAAAGTGAATGAACTAAAAGAAGCAAAAAAAATAAATATAATACAAATATTATTCATCTTCTTCTGGATCTGAAGCTTTTGGTAATCAAAATACAAACTTAGATCTAAAACTTATGTGATTTTAGCTATGGCAAATAAAATTTCAAATTTTTTTTTTCAATCTATCATCTATCTTCCACCTAATAAGTTATGGGCTAATTATATAGCTAACCCACCATCTATCTTCTTTCAAATTTAAAACTTTTAGTTCTCAAAATACAAACTCAAATCTGAAGTTTTTATGTTTTTAGCCATGGCAAATGAAATTTCAAACTAGGTTTGTGGTTTTATAACTAACTTGATGGACACGACGGCAAAGTGAAAGTTGGGGTCGTGGCATTTTTTCATCAATAACATTATATAATGGAATCAAACTCATGTTGTATGTATTGTTAATTTTTTGTTGAAGAAATAGAAAGCAACTCAAGGCAGCCATGGCAGTCCTGAAGGAGATGAGAGAGAAAGAAATAAAAGATATAGCAAGGAAAAAATATAAAAGAAAATGAGTTGGAAACTATTAATTTTTTAATTAAAAAAATTCCCCATTTTTCAAGTTTTTATTCTTTTTTTTTTGCATAATTGTTGTTAATTTTTTAATATTTTTTTAACTACCACGTAGGAAAAAAGATAACTTCTGTTTAAATAATTTGACATAATGATATAATTTTATAATTTTAATTAATTCATTGAATAATTATAATTTTTAAAAATTCAATAAGATATTGTAAAAATCACAGTCATGTAAACACTGTTTTTGCCTTTGTTAATGTATCACATTGCGAAAAGTTTGCTGAGCACGAGCCTTTGACTGATTTTAGAATATAAAACAAAATAAAGAGGGATACTTTCTAGGATCTATACGTGTGGAAATGAAATTTATACCTATCAATTATCATGGTTTGTAAATAAATTGTGTGATAATTGTGCATATATCTTGCTTAAGCATGCCTTATATCTCATATAAAATATTTAAATATGCGAAGAAATCGGACTGATAATTTATTTCAAAATTAAAATCATAAGAAACAGAAGCTTTGACTTCTTAATGATAATTAATAAAAAAAATACTAAATATTTTGTCCATATGATTTGAATGAAAAGTATAATCAAGACACAAGTGATATTATCTATTTTCTCTTTGAGAGGGGCAATTAGATTATTTTTTAAAATTGTATTTATAGATTAATTTCTGTTGAATTTTCACCTATAAGTTTGATCCGAAGTTTGTCCAATTTTTTCGTGGTTGTACATTTTTCTACAATTTAGAGTCATAGATTTTCTTTTGACATATTTCACCTCTTATGGCTCCTTTCATTTTTCAATTATTTTTATAAAAAAAAATAAGGAGTATATTATTTTTAGATGTCTTTTAGCTGTTTATTGTTGAGTATGAAACTTTGAGTGCACTTTGGGAGGCGTTTTTTAGAGAATTATGGCCACTTTGGAGGAATCGGCATAAACTACATTATTATTATATTATCCTTACATATAAATGTAATAAATGACATAATTGAATAATATTTCTAACTATTAGACTTATTTTGCTTAGTTGCGCGCACACAATATATATATATATATATGTATTAGAGTATATTAGAAACCCTAAATTGTTGCATTCTTAAATCACTAACATACATCTACAACATAAATAGTACTCCCTCCGTTCTAAATTAATTGCTCAATTTTGACCATTTTAAGTCAAATTGACTATTTTTAGAATTAATAATTAAGCATATATAAATATATTTTTTAACATTATACAAATTGGAGTTAGCAATAAATTGTATATACTTTATTTTGGTTATAATCTCTTCACCTATATTTTAACAAAAATAATAAAAGGATTAGTTCTAAAAAAAGTCAATTTGACTTAAAATAAAATTGATGAATTAATTTGAGACAGAGGGAGTAAGAGTTATTTAACAAATAAAAGCTAATTTTATTTATTTATATGCTCAGGCATATGAATTTAATTCTCATAGATTCTTTTTACAAAATCTTTGAAGTCTAACATGTGAATAGTTTCATATATTACCGCAGTAGAAATAATATAGTGCAATTTTTACTTTTCCGAATAAATCGTCTATTTTGAACGGTTTAAAATTAAGATTCAAAATATTTATGTGTGTTTGTATGTACGTGTGTATTAAACACGATTATTCTTTTTCCTAAATTATGAATTAGGCAAATTAGATCACTTAGTTTGAAACTTAATAGAGCTTGATTTGTTTTAGCTCAAATGGAGCTTAATTAAAAAAGAATTCATCAACGGACTAATTTATTCATTTAGAAATTTGAGATATATTTGTAAAAAAATTTCTTTTAATAATTTTTTTTAATTTATCTTTAAATTGGCTAAAAATATAATAGCAATATTATAATAATACTCAATAAATTAAAGCTATTACTATCTACAAGTATACACATTACATATATACATTACCATATCTACACTCTCAAAACGTGCACCCAAATTGGACTTTCAATTTAATTAATTGAAGCTTAATTGATTTTGCTGCGTGTTGTTAGAGTAAAAGCTGCAAAAGTTCAAATCGTGAGGTAACGGAAGAGAAGGATTGGGCTTGCTTTTGATACTCCTTCGGTGTCCAAATGTTAGTTTCTTATGATTTGAGTTTAATCTTGATGATATTCTCCTTTTTTTCCTTTCTTTATTCTTTGTATTAATCTTCATCTAATACTCCATTGAAGTCAATTGTGCTAGTTTTTGAGTTATGCTAAGAACTAAAATAGAACTGTCAAAAAATTGCACTCAAGGTGTATGATGAATTGCCAAAATAAAGACGCTAAGAATTAGCATACTTACTTTGTGTATCAAAAGAATCTGCAAATTATCACCCCCAGTTTGTACGATGTAATGTGTGGGAGTGTTGATTTAATAGTGTAATTGGGTTCGGGTTAACTGAGGTTTTGGTTACTGTACTTCCAATTTACATTTTGGTTACTACACTAAATTTTCTTACAATTGCATAACTGAAGTGATAAAAATATTTCAATTTGGTGAAATTGATGAATTCTGTCCAATTAAGTTAATGGCAATCTTAGGTGGCTAATAGTTGACATAAGGAAGAATGATGTGGATTTACGAGGCTCAATTTAAAATTTGAAAATAAATAAATAACCAACCTTTTGAGAATTTAATGGAGACCTTAGGGTCCTTCTGAGCCAACTCTGTTTTTCTCTAGCTTCTAAGTTAGTCAATATTTATATGTTAATTTTTTTCTTTCATAGCTGACACTTTTTCTTTTCAAGGAACTCATATAATGTTTAGATGAATTGCGAGAACCAAAAAAAAAAAGTTAAATGTATTTTCTATTTTCACGAACTACGTAATTTTTTTGAAAAATGAAGAGAATCTGGACCTTATATATGATGACTTGTGTAAGGAGGTGTCTGATCATGTTTATCGCACCTAAAACTTCTTGTCCATTTCTTATTTATGAATCAAATATTTGTGCTTCAATTGGACAGTATCCAACCAATGTCTCAACTTCAGAGTTTTATTTGTCAAAATTTATAAGGGTTCTCAGTGCAACGGAGTGTAAACTTCAGAAGTGCAAAGTGCATTTGAGCCTTTTTTGTACTGAAATTTGCTAAAGTTTTGAACTTTTTTCCCTTGAGTAAATTATATTCAAATCAGTAAGCGTCATTGCCTTTAATAATGTTAGTTATGTAATGATAATGTTTCCAGTAATATGATCTGCAAAATGGATGCATGTTAGAACCAGTCTAAGACATAGAGCACCAAACTTTTGTTTTGTGTATGCTAAAATTTGCACATAATAGGGACTTATTATTATTATTATTAGTCTTATATTTTAATTTTGTTTCTATATGTACATTTTAGTTAATCATATTTATGACGTAATTGTGGCATCATGATTAGAGGAACTTTAGGTGAATGAAAAAAGAAAAGGGGAGAACCCCATTGAACACAATTAACTATTGAACATATTATTCTTTTGAGGCAAAGTTCTGTTGCCAAGTTTGTTTTATGCTCAATCTTGAGATTCTGTATTTATGAGCTTTGATTTGAGTGAAATATTTTAATGACTATTAAGAAGCAAAAGAAAGCATAGAGGAATATCTATAGAAATAGATTTTTCTTCTCGACTTATTTGACCTTGTTCTCCTTTTAATAGAGTTTCAGGTTGCGCACTAACTGCATGTCCACAGTTCAGGGAGAAGAGAAAGCAAGAGAAAAATAGAGTTAAATTCAGTGGGATGGCAAATAGCAAGTATGAGTACGTAAAGCAATATGAAGTCGAAGATGAAGTGATGTTTCCCAACCTAATTGTTGTTCGCATTGATGGCTGCAATTTCCAAAGGTACACTAACTCAGTTCAAAATTATTTTCCATCAAACCATTTTTAGGGAAATAACTTTGTGGAGTTTTTGGAAAAATGACTCTACAAGTTCATAATTACAAGTCATTTTCCAGAAAACTAAAGCTAGTTTTAGGTCTCTTTCTGTTTCTATTTCACTACTTGTCTTATTTTGGAAAACGTAAGAGTTAGATTTGGGAATTATAAGAAAATGGTTTTATGCATGGGGGGATTTGGTGGATGAGTTATGTGCTAAGGTTAAGTAGTAGCACTATACACGTCTTGGTTTCCCATAAAGGGGATGTTAGTGTCACATTAGACATAGGAGAGATGTTCTATTGTTTCACTGAGCCATACAAACAGGGGAGGGGATCAAGAAGAAGTCGAAGAGCTGTTTTGTAATCCCTCCATTCAAGTTTACTTGTCCTAATTTCCTTTTTGATTTGTCCAAATCTATTTGTCCTCTTTCTATTTTAATACTGTTTTTGGCATTGTTTTTTCAATACTACCCTCAATAAATTTATAAAAAAAATTCATTGAAAATAACATGACATACATTGGAAAAAGTAGCACTATTAACTTTGACATTGGAAGTACAAATACACTCTTTTTTCCCCCTCTCTCTCTGTCCTCTATTATATTATTCCAAGAAAGAAAAATAAAGAGTTAGGAGATTAATTCAAACAAACAAGATGATAATAGGTAATTAAGATGGGTATTTTGGAGATAAATTTTAGGCGTGTATTTTCAAACTAGGACACGTAAAATTGGACGGAGAGAGTAACTTTTTGGCAAGTTTATTCTGAATATGGATATGGGAATATTCTTGAAATGGTTTAGTGATCAGTCCTCCATGGTAGATGTTGTGCTGTACCTTTACTTGTATGAGCTCTGTTTTAGATGTTCATGTTTTATTTTGTATAACATCTATTAATTCTATTATAGATTATAGATGCTCATGTGACGGTGAGTTTGCAAATTTTGGGTTACTTAGTTATGTTCTTATTTTCTTTAAAATTGCATGCAACTAAAGTTTATTTTTGAGTTTGACTATGACAAATATTGTCCTTGAACTGATTTTGAATATTTAGTAGATTTGGTGAACTTCATGAGTTTGAGAAACCAAATGATGAGAAAGCTCTGAATCTGATGAATGCTTGTGCAACTGCTGTGTTAGAGGAGTATCCGGATATAGTCTTCTCATATGGTTTTGGTGACGAGTATAGGTCATCTTCTTATCTTCAATTGCTTTATACTTTGTTACTTTTTTTTTGTACCCATCATAAGGCTTGATATCTGAAGTTCTCGCAATTGTTGTTGTTGTGCATTTTTAGTTTTGTTTTCAAGAAGGAAACCAAGTTTTACCAAAGGCGTGCCAGGTACTTATTCTAACCATATTAACTTAAGTGTTTATGATGTCAATTTTTCTCGACTTGTGTTGTAGTGGACCTGGTAATTTAACCTTCTTACATAGATCAATTGTCGTACTTTTTTCATTTTATTGATTAATACAAATTATGTGATAAGTTTCTCCGAGTCTGAGAATCCTTGTGGCAATAGTTGCAGGATAATGAAAATGGGATCTCGAGGCCTATATGTACCATAGTCTAATTTTTACGTCTACCTATGCTAATATTTAGACTTCATTCTGAAACTAGCATTGCTTAATCCAAAACATTAGGAAAATTATGTTTGATCTAATTTCTACGTCTACCTATGCCAATGTCTACACTTCATTTTTGAACTAGCATTGCTTAATTGAAAACTTTAGGAAGATTGAATTTGCATATGTGGAACAAACTTAGTACATCCGGTTGTCCACTTTGAAAGATCAGCCTAGGCACGTAAAACTCCCAGTACCTTGGCAAGATATAAAACCACTGCTGTAAGGCTTTTCCTAGTTGCCAGATATTAGTGTGAAACATTTTCATCAAGATGCAATTCATGATGTTTCTTTGTACCTTTCTTTTGAGGTAAAAAATTTATCATAAGTTCACTGTTGAAATTGATCGCGCAGCAAAATACTCTCCCTGATTGTTTCTTTCTTCACATCCGTGTATGTCACAAATTGGAATGATTACTTTCCTCAGAAGAAGTTGAGATCTCATCCTTTATTTCAATCACGGATCATATGTTGTGCATCATTGGAGGTTCTCCAAGCATATCTTGCATGGCGACAGAGAGAATGTAAGTAGTGGACAATGAGTAGTATTAGAAGTTGATCTACTCTTTAATATATGTAGAACCCTATCTTACAGATTTAGATTTCATCTGGTATATAATGGTATTTTTATTTCAAAATATAGTATTTCTGGATTTCCACAGGAACTATGAAAATTGTAAAATGTTTGTGGATTAGTTGATTGAAATTTATTGTTCTTATATACTTCTTACAGGTCATATCAAAAATCAATATAATACTTGTCTTTGCGAGCTAGTCAAATGTGGAAAAACTGAAACAGAAGCGCAAGAAATCTTGAAGGTACTAACAGTTACGTTTGTATATATATGCAACTATTAATTTTGCTTTTGTGTTATATCATATATGGTCCCTGATGTATTTCTTTGTTATTGATTTAAGGAAGGGGTGGTGTTGCATGAATAAAAATACAAATTCCAGTATTTCAAACCAGTCTTTGTACAAAAAATTTTATTCCATAAATACATCCATTATATCCCTGTATTTTCTTTCTATTATAGGATAATCATGTTCTATTATAAAATGCCTCAGTTGAAGGCAGATTTCTCCAAGTCTGCTTGTAAAAGCTTTGCTAGTTACGCTTCTTGTGTAAACTTTTGACTCTGAAAGCTGCTGCTTACAGCAAAGGGAGGCCTCGAGTATCTGATTTCTGGTAATGGGAGAATAATCTAATATATAAAAGCTATAAAATGAGTTAAGATACCATGAACCTAGAGTCTGAGATGTCAGCTTGGCCATTTTGTAATCCTACATGTCTGAGCCATTATGCTAAATGCATCAGTTCTAACCTTTCTTTGTCATATGTCACTCGCCTCCAGAAGAATCTAAAATTTCTTCAATATTCACCATCACATGTAGAAAGATATACCATATCCACCATCACATGTAGAAAGATATACATGAATAGTTGTTTCTCAAAAATAATTTTCTAAGTAGTCAGTTTGTTTTTCAGACTATAAATATAAAACTCACCCATTGAATATGGTTTATATATTGTTTTACCTTTTTGTATTTGTACCATTCCCTCTTGTGCATCCTTAAGGAGGCGTCCTTTTTCTATAAGATCTTACTTATCAGAAAAGAGAAGGAAAAAAATGAAAAATGTATATATTTATTCTTCTACACATTCTCTAGTCCTACCTCTCTCTCTCAACAAGATGAGGATACAAATAAAACATTCTCCAATTGATTAACTCTATGTTTTTATATTCCCTTTAACTGCTTTCTTTTTTCAAAATGTTTCTATTTCCAATTCATGCATGCATGAGAATCTTAAAAAACGTCGCTATCCATTTAACTAACGTTCTAAACATATTTGTAGGGCACTCGGAAGCAAGAGAAAAATGAGTTGCTTTTCCAACAGTTTAAAATCAACTACAAGACAATCCATAAAATGTTCCGGCAAGGATCCTGTGTTCTCAAGACAGAGGTAGCTTCTTTTTATTTATCACTAGTTATAACTTTCCTTTATTATCTTAAACAAATATCAGTTCATCTATTTATTGTGCTAAAAATTGAATTCCAGTCTGCGAGAGATTATGCACCACATCCTTTTTGAATTAACTATTTATGTTCCTTAACTAATATGTGGGGCGCATTATACATGATTGACAACTCAATATTACTCCATAGATTTGGGGTCCAAAAATTGGCTTATGCACATTAATATTGTAAGATGAATACCTTAAATGTGACTTATAAAAATAAAAGACGAGCAAGTTACTTGAAATGCATATATCATCAATATCCATATGCACTAAATACTCATTAAACCTTGCGTATCCAACATGTCAAGCTAAGATGCTTCTTTATTGCTATTCAGATTGAAGCAATTGTGAAGTACAATGACAACGGCATGCCTGTTAAAAGATTGCGGAAAAATGTCACAGTACAGCATTCAGACAGTATAGCCTCGAGAAGCTTCTGGAACGAGCACTCATGTCTTGTAAAGGAGCTAGGGATTTTTGTAGAGGACATCAACAAGATTAAACCTGAGTATGTAAAGTCCTTCAATTTTGAGAACAAGTTGATGCCATCTACGTGGATTGTTGTTAGAATTGATGGCTGCCATTTTCACAGGTATACTTATCCTTAGGTATATAATTCTTTTTTACTTTGTTTGTATGTCAAGTTCTACTTTTGAAACATTCAAGTATGAATCCTGTTAAGTTGATTTGGAATAGCACTCATGTCTTGGTGTTTTATTGCTTTGCTGATGCTGAAAATCAATTTTACCAGTTCAGTTGATGGCTTTTGCTAGATTTTCTGAAGTTCATGAATTTGAGAAGCCGAACGATGAGCAAGCTCTGAACCTTATGAATTCATGTGCAGTTGCTGTTGTAGAGGAGCTCAATGACATAATCTTCTCATATGGGGTGAGCGATGAGTACAGGTATTATTGTTGCGTAGGTATATTAATTAGCTCAGCCTTGTGATTTTCACCATCTATGTATTGAATTTTATTTAATTTCTTTGTTCCAGCTTTGTTTTAAAGAAAGATTCTCAACTCTATCAAAGGCGTGCCAGGTAACTCTTCGCTAACATGGTCTTTTTTCTTTTGGTGAGAAAAAGTTAAATAAAGGGAGTCAAAAGGGGATGCTGGCCCTGTATTATGGGAAGCATACATTGAGACAGATCAAACCATACTGTATCAAATATTCCTACCACCCCTTTACATCTTAAAATAATGCGCATCAAGCCCTCAAGCTAAGGGCTAGTTTGATATCTGCTTCTACTTTCAAACTTTTGTTTTTGCTTCTACTTTTGTGAAATCAGTAGCAAAAAACGTTGTTTGCTAACTGTTTTTAGTTCGAAAAAAGTGGAAGCAAACCCCCGTTTGGGATTTAAAAAATGAAAACATCAAAAACTTACTTCTTCAATTTTGGCAACACATGGAGCTATTCTAACTTTACTGAGGTTCAAACATCAAAATTATCAACACCAAAATTTAGAACTTTATTTCTTTATAAAATAATATAAAAGTAATGTTAAAATATGGTTTATGAACAGTGTTGCCTGATTTATATTTCCACTCGTGAAAACATTCAAAACAAGTGAAAATAGAAACGTATGAAAATAAAAATAAGAAATAGAAACATGAAAGTAGAAACAATTATCAAATGAACCTTAAACTCTTTACTCTCTATAACATCAGTACACGCTACTAAGGAACAAGGGTGCACCTCTTTGTGCTAAAAGAACATCAGGCTCGTAAAAATTATAAAGAAACAACGATCGATCTCTCCTTTCCCTAAAAGCAAATTACAGTCCATCCCAATCCTGCTTGCACATACAACAACTTTTCACCGCACAACACCTATTTCCTAAAAGGGAAAATATGGACAACAAATAAAATCCTATTGTAACTTGCAAGTATCCTAGAGTAAGGAAGATAGCAGGCACAATTTTAGTTGTTTGGAAAATGAAGGTTAAATGATTAATTACAATACAGTCTCAATACAGTATGGACCTTCAGCCTAAAGCTTCAGCAATTCCTCACTATGTCCACCTGTGCAATTTATTATATTTTTAAAAACTAAAAAACTCCACAGCATATGTAAATTTGTTGTCGGATATATTCGTATTTAGTGAACTCTTTATATTAATATCAAAAATATAATAATTAAAAAAAAAAAAGTGGTTGAAATGAATGCACCGGGTGGTCCGGGCAAGAGTAGAGTGGAAAAATTCTCAAGCGAACTAATCAACCATGACAAGTCTTAAGATTTCCAAGTTTTGGTGCTAAAGGATAACAGTCGTGAATTTCGGATTAAGAAACAAACCTTGTAATCAAATCACACATTATCCCGGGTCTGTCATATGCTCTTTGGTCCCAAAAGTTCATAGAAGCCTATTATTTGAATGCTACTCCCAACCTGCATTAGACTAGAACTGAATCTTACTTTCAGAATTACTAGGATAAAATTGCAGTGTCCATACAAAGTGTATTCTGAAGCTTGGTAGCTTGAGCTTTTACTGCTTCACCATGTAAGGATGCCTCTACGGTAGGAAACACCATAGGCACCAAGTATATGGATAATGCAGTAATGCAAAAGTCAAGATCGAAGTACATGAGCAATTCAATGATCCATATTTTGCTTGAGCACAACCCTAAATTTGAAGTCACCTATCCACTCCTGTACTTTTTTAACATATATTGGAATTCTTTTTCGCCTGTGTGCAGTTAGTCATTAGTTGTTAAGATATGACCTTATTTTCCTATCTTGGTGTTCTTATATATCCAGCTGGAATTTATCAATCAAATACTTTCTTCTGATCTTGAACTGGCTTAATCTTTTTTTGCAGCAACATAGTGTCAGTCATCGTATCATTGTTCTCCGCCATGTATGTGATGAAATGGATACAATTCTTTCCCTCGAAAGAGTTTAAGTACCCACCATGTTTTGATGGTCGTGCTGTGTGCTACCCATCTTCTGAGATTCTTCGAGATTATTTAGCATGGAGACAAGTTGATTGTGAGCCTTTGTCCCCTTCTCTTCTGCATACTCTATTTGGATTTCTTGATATGATATGCATTGCCTTGTTGCTTGGGGTATATGGAATTCTATTTTTGGAGTGTAGGGGGAGAAGTGGGTGTGTGCCGCTTCAGTGGAGGATTTGTTGCTTATCCGGTTCAAAGGTTTTGGAGAAGGATACTAGGATGATTTGGAAGTGCACATTTTTTTGGGATATGGACTGAGCGTAATACTCAGCTTTTTAGAGATAGTTATTTATCTTCACTTTTTTGCAAGATAGGATCTGTTTCTTTGCTTCTTTATGGGCCTCTGATGGCTTTTAGGGCATTTTCTTTCCACATCTTATAGAGTGGGTGGACTACTTGTTCTCCTATGCATATTTTCTCTCTATTCATTTCTTCTTTTATAAATTAAAAATATGTAAGAGCAAACAAAACAGTTACAGAAACAATTCCTTCAAAATTTAGCTTCTGTCATTCAGGCAAGCTAAACTGGACCATGGACTAGATTCCCTTTTATATCTCTCTCCGTTAAATTTGCAGGCCATATCAACAATCAGTACAACACTTGTTTCTGGGAATTGGTCAAATCAGGGAAGAGCAAAAGTGAAGCTCAGAAATACTTAAAGGTGCTAATTTTGTTTCTTGAAATTAAGTTCTCTATATGGATCTTTTGCTCAATATCATTTGTCTACTTCATAAACATTGTCAGCCTGCATTTCATTTTCTTTCCTATTTTGCATTCAATATTAGTCTTGGATGCTTTTTTCTCCTACAATATTTCTGAATTTTTGTTTAAATTGGAATCATTTTTATACCCCACCCCCACCGGCACACTCACGCAGATAATAAAGATATCTACAGTACCAAATAAACTATCCCATAAACAAGCTCACGAAGGAAAAGAGAAACATTTGAACAATTATTCGATTAAACTAATAGCAAAGGAAGAGTTATTTTCTCTCCAACAAATTTAACTTTGCTCTCAGAAATTTCCTTCAAAACCCTAATTTTGTAATTCCTACAGCATTGAAATGAAAATGATTTGAGCCAGATGCCAGTGGAACAAATTATGGAAAGCCGTGTATACCATCAAAAGAAAAGAAACTAGAATACACCAGTAAATCTTATTGTGATGTTAGGTTTGTCTAAATGTTCACAGCACCCTCATCCTTCAATCCATGTATATCTCGCTTTACTGGAAAACTCCACACATTCTGAATTGCGTTTAAGAATGTTTCCTAGGAAACATCACTCCTAAATCTTAATGGTGTTGGACAATTTATCAATGCCTAAAGTAATACTCCTAAGTCTCCATGCAGGTCTGATTCTCACTTTGTTATGCTTTATGTTTCCTTGACCTGCCTCCACAACTAAGTTATACATTTAATATCTTTCATCAAAATGTATGTTGTTATACAAATGCAATTTTCAGCCCTCTACTTTCCTTTTTAATCCTTTCAGTATGCAGGGTACTCAAACACCGGAGAAAAATGAACTGCTTGCCCAGCAATTCAACATAGACTACAACAGATTACCAATCATGTTTCGGCAGGGATCTTCTATTTTCTGGGACAAGGTCTCTCTCTCTCTCTCACACACACGCGCATGCACATGTTTGCATTCGCACAAACACAGACACACACAAGGAAAATAACAAAAGCACACATACACACCAGACATTACTTATTACCATGTGTACACGTCTTCATCAAAATAGTGCTTCACTCCAGAGAAACAGGATAACCTTGAAGAGAAATTTGTTTTCCCTCCGACCTTAAAAAGGAGTCCTATTTTTTGATTTTTTTCCCTTTCGAATATCAAGGTTTAAGTATGACACTTGGAATTATCATTTTATTTTTTTCTATTCAATATTAAACTTTAAAGACTAAAGTCTATATTGAACAAATAATTATTGATAAATATTATGTTGAAATGCAAACCTTAGTATTCGTAAGAAAGAGAAAGCCAACAAAAAGAATAGGACTCCTTTTTTAAGTCGGAGAGAGCATATGAATGAATAATGAGCAAAACTGATCCTATTAAATTTGCTTTGATTATCCCTTTTATTCTGTTTTTGTTCTCTCTCTTTTTGGTGCAGTTTCGTCTCTAATGGTATAAATTCACCTAATACTTGAGTCTGTCTAAAACTAAAATTTCATATGTAATATGTATGCGTAGGACTCATCTGTTGTTCAGGTTTGATCCTGTGCAGAACTAGTTTGGAGTTTAGGAAGAATTGCTGCAACTTGTTTTATGGATATTCTATAGAAAATAACACAATGCTTTCTTGTGCTATGGTTGGAGTTAATGCAGCACTCCCACACTCTCTTTTACAAAAGTGACTAGGTTTTTGTAAAATGGAACAGTTTAGGGTTCTGCAGTGTTTGGATTGGTAATCTGGGTGTTCTTCATGTCAAGTAAGCCTAAGGTATTTGAGATGTACCGACCCATATAAAAATGTTTAATCTTAGAAAGAGGACCAGAGGGACAAACATTTGTTGAATGATCTTCTTGGGGAAGAGCTTGACAGGCTTCCGACTTTTATTTCCTCTCCTCTCTTATTCTTTTCTTTTTCGTTTCTCATTTTCTTTTTTTTTTGTTTTTGAATCCTATGGCGTATTCGAAGCATGTCAAACCAAGATTTGATCGTCTTTGCAGGAGGAAGAAACTGTCACAAGCAACGAAGGAGCTGCAGGAAAAACTCGAAAGAAAGTTGTAGTCAAACACTGTAACATAATTGAGCTGAGCTTCTGGGAAGCCTACCCAAGCATACTCAATGAGATGTGTGAGATGTTGTGACCCCCTACACAGTTTTATATTAATCTAATGTGGAACATTTTACAGTTATTATGACGGTTAATGTTTGCGCTTCTGTTAAACTTTGTTAACACAAGCGTTAGTATTGCCTTTTGAACGTCAAGTTGAGACATTTTCAAACTTAAAATTCAATATAAATTATAAAACAGTAAATTTTATAATATTAGTCCTTTTTAGATAATTTGCAATATTATTCAATTAAAATTAAATAAATTTATACTGATTTCAAATTGACTTCACAAAATAATGATGATCCGAAGAAGTATGATGTTAAATGTATAAAATTGACTTTAAAATGTAACGAATGGTGCTGCGAAGAAGTATGATGCTATATCATATTTTCCGAAAGTATTAGCATACTAGTGAATTATTTTTTCTAATTTATTTTCACCGCAGTACTTTCTCTCCTGTCCATAGAACTTGCAAGTATAATGATGATCCGAAGAAGTATGATGTTAGAGATCTCATATTTATGTTTATTCCAGGTCCTCAAGTTTACACTCTTTACCATTAACATCACCTTTGAGTGGGTAAATTTTGGCCCCAAACATGCCGGTATTAGAAGGTTGCATTCAACCATTTTGTTCTTGAATTACAATCAAGAAAATCAATTCGTGAAATCTTAAACTCAAAATTGATATAATTGCGTGCAAATTTTGAAAACAACAAATGTGATAATTAATAGTATTTTATAGTTAGTTTACAATTATTATATTTGTTTGTATTAAAATTAAATAACTTCATATCAATTTTAAATTTTAAGATTTCACGAATTGACTTTAAAAAGTCAAAATGTATTTCTAATTTTGGAACGAAGATAATAATACATAAAAAGTTCCCATGTAGAGTCCAATTTTTTTAAACTTCTAAATACTTTCTAATTAATTAAAATAAGAGTTTTTCTATGTGAACATGAAAATTGGACATAAGTGTATTTGAATTTCACTTATTTGTATTTTGATTAAAAATACAAATAGATAAAATTTAAATACACTCATGTCCAATTTTCATGTCCACGTAAAATTTTTGTTAAAATAATAATGTGAGATCAAAGAATCATAACCTAATCCAATCAAAATGTATAATAACATAAAGGTCTATACAATATTATTAAATATTAGTAACGATATTATATCATACAAGTTACCTAAATAACTGTGCATTTATATATCAACTAAATTAATTATTTCGTCTTTCAAATATTCCACTTTTTGAATTTGGATACCCTTTAATTAATTTTATTTTAATAGACGTTAAAAAAAGAAATGCATCCGTGCCCCCTTTTTTAATTTGTATGTGTAAACCTTCTGATGTGCAAACTGACTTGCATATTTTTGTTAAAGTGTACAATGGCATGGAGATAATGGCTAAAAACTTTTCGACACGTTGTGTTGTATTCATTATTTTTAGTCATTTTTTGTCATCATTGCATTACTTTTAATTTAATTACATGAATTATGTTTTGTCATTTCTAAAACTTTTGATGATAAATTATAATACCAAGTGAATAGATGATATTATATAAAACCCCAGCAGTTGGCGCAGTGGTTCAAATGACGTCCCGGTATGGACCGTAGACCCGAACATCTTGGGATCGAATCTCACTTGCAACAATTGTTAAGGCAGAAATGTTCATGGGGTCACGGACCCCCAACCCAAGCTGGGAAGCAAATCCGCACCGGTCCGGGCTGGGGAGATTAGTCCGATTGCGGTTGGGAAACTCCACAATATCAAAAAAAAAAAAAGATATTTTATAATCTCCCTTCTGAAATATCAAATTACTTTAACAAATTATTTATGAGAATAAATAAAATAATTAAATATGAGATAAAACAGTCTTCAAAATATTAAATTATTATAAATAATCATATTACAGCCATTATTTTTGTAAACAAACGTAAGCTTATAATACTGCTCTTGTTTGCAGTGCAGTAGATAAAAGATAACCTCCATTGTTGTTCATCTTTTTCGTGTTTTATTGCCACATAATCAATTTGAACCAATTTCCCATCCAAAATAGAAAAAAAAGTGTAGTCAGTCCAGTCTATTCCCTAGAACCAAATTCAGACTCCCCCAACTTGCATTGCTGTTAAAAATTACACCTTATTTTATAAATTGTAGACTTATCTTTTGTCATCAAACTGTTAGTGGACATAATTTAAGTTGATATAAAGTATAATTTACTTTTTCTCAATATAAAAATAAGGGAGTAATTATTCATTTGATTCAAGTAGGAATCATTTGATGTGTGGTTATCAAGCCTAGAATGAAGAATTTGATAAAGTGCAAATTGTTTGAAAAAACTAAATTTTATTTATTCCATTTGAATAAAATATAACTACTAGTTACTTTATGATAATCATAAGGTGTATTCTTTTATTTTGAAACAAGAGATATACTTGTGAAACTTTTAAAATTTCATTTACTTATAAATTTATTACTAATATATAACTTACATCATTAGTAGTAATAAGTATAATTAAAACAAGAATAAATAATAGTTTATTGTTGAAACTATTATAGATATATGTATGTATCTAATGTGTAGATATAGATATATTACATATATGAATATTGAGAGAAGTCTTACACACATTTATATATAATAATTTTTGCACCAAAATCTCTCTTCTTCTTTTAGCTATTCTTCCTATAAATCAATAACTATTACAAAGCAGTGTTCTATTAGAGTTATTCTGTGAATTGCTATCATAGATAATTCATCAAAGACTTAACATATATCCTGGAAGTATATCGTTTGTAACTCTTGTCAAACCAATTGTGGTGTTAAGCAAACTGTTGTTGCTTTCGATACAAGAAAAATCGAGCTTTCAAATGAATTGCAACAATAGACGCTATACATGTTTTTGAGTAGAAACCTTGCAAGATCATTCTCGTAACATTGTACAAATAAACTTCTTCCATACTGTCACCCCAGTTTGTCAATCTAAGCACTCAAATTTTGTTCAAAACAATTAGGTAATAACCACTTGTGACAACACTTTAGTTTTTGAAATATTCCCGACTCTATACAGAGGACCCTTTTCAATCTTCAACTTTAATGTTACTATGCAAACTTGAACCCTCCGGAAGCCCCAATGGTGGATCTTTGCACGAACAATTATCAACATTAAATAGCTCCCACTCTTTAATGTAGCATCTGTCCAATGCAGAGATTAATCTCTTGCACTCCCTCTCATCTGGGTAGTCGCCATTTGGGCTAACAAGTACGGCTCCGGTATAAGATTGTCCTGCAACTCGAGCAGCTCCACTATAATGAAACAAACCCCAACTAAAATCATCAGCAACATCCACTATTGTCCAAAATTCATTTGAAACCACCCCGTTATCCAAAACACTAAAATAAAATGTTCCCGGCACTTTGCCTCTTTTAACTCGATATTTTCGCCTCCTCCAAACCAACTTCCCATCCAAGGTTTTAACTTGAAAAACTGGCTCATACCAGAATGACCCTCTTGCCTTGCCCCTATAGAATAGCTGGTACTGACAGGGAAATTGATCATAAGCGGGGTTTTGTCCCGCTATAACACGCCAACTCCAATCAAAATTCCCCAACCAACCCACAAAAAGATCCTCTGCAGTTTCATGACACAAGTCTTCCCCTCGAAATTTAACCATTGGTGGCACATAAGGTCTTTCAGGGATCTTGGCGTCCAACTCAAGGCAATTATTCTTCTGTAATACGCAAAGAGAAAATTCTTCTAGTGCTGGACTCTCATACGAAGCAATACATTGATAATTACATACCTGATCTACTGGACTGCACTGATTCAGGCATTGAAGAGCCTTCCTACAGTTGGGATCTAAGAGACAGTTTAGGACCTGAGGCCCACAATTCATTACCATGCAGCTAAGCGTAGAGAAACCCTGCGCTCTGAGGTTCTTCAAGATTGAAACTGGCCTTATATAACCATTGATTATAACTAACAAAGAGAACCTTATATCATCAGAATTATGCCTGTCCCAAGCCTCAGCTACTGTTTTAAACACTTCCTCCGACTCGTTCACTTTTTTGGGTTGAGAGATATCAGCTATTTTGCTGAATATGTTCCCACCGGTTTCTCTCTGGATGTATGACCCTCCTAGTTTATTTATTAATGCTGGAGATGATTCAAAGCAGATTATGTTTGGGATGTATTGACTGTTACTCTGAATCCACTTCACTGATTCTTGATTTGTTACAGCAACAACGACCAACATGTTTGCAGTCTGTAGCTCCTTATGAAGATTTCCGATTGTTTCACCATTAGATTGAAGAATGTTGTCAGTGAAAACCAGCATTTCAAATCCATCATCAACCCATTTCAATCTTTTGGCCTGTTTACAAGTGATAGCTCATGAAGAATTGCAAAACTCTATTTGACAGAATATATCATCTCTGATAACTCGAAGAAAAAATTACTATCCCCTCACCCTAGATATAGTGAATGAGCTTTTAATAGCACGAAAGATGAAAACTGAAGAAAAGGACATCATAAATATGGACCATTATGTATATATATTGATAATAGACCTCTGTTACATACTCCCTTGTCCCGAAGAAGTCAAAAAGCTTGAGTTAACATAATCATTAGTGAAAGCAACTCACTTGGATATAATGAAATATGGTAGATAGATTCAAAGAGTGGACTCTTATTTGGGATGTCCCAACAAAAGGGAATAGTTCACAACAGAGGAAGAACTAGTAAGTTTTACAATGATGAATAACGGTGTAAATGAATTAAGTCAAGTATTGAGTTGCTCAGATTTGGTTTATAAAATTTATCGAGTATGAAATAAGGTTTGATTGAGGCTCGTTTAACTACCGAGTCGAG
This sequence comes from Aralia elata, assembly GCA_034770075.1. Taxonomy (NCBI): domain Eukaryota; kingdom Viridiplantae; phylum Streptophyta; class Magnoliopsida; order Apiales; family Araliaceae; genus Aralia; species Aralia elata. Next base: position 23,547,030 of record CM068378.1, on the reverse strand, counting down.
CACGATCTCGAATCGAGCCCTAGCTCAAGGCGAAAGGATACTTAGGTTTTTCTCCCTTCTTCTAAGCAATTTGAACTTTTCGAGTGAATATGATCCGAGTATCAATCAAGCCCGAACGGTTTGGTTCCTTTTACAGCCTTAATGAGGAAGAAGGCAGGCACAAATTTAAATTATTTGAAATACGAAGACGAAATTATTTTTACCATCAAATCTCAATACAACCTACTCCTTGAGCCTAAATCTTCAGCAATCCCTCACTATATCTAACTGAGAAATTTATAATATTTATATGAATTAAAAACAAATTCAACAGCTTAAGTGTATTGGTATCCCATGTATGGGTATATAGAGAAGTTCTTTTTATTAATGTAGAAGAACATTAATAAAGACTAAAGTAATAAATTGGTAGTTTAGGTGCTAGAGGATAACAGTTCAAAATTTAAGATTAAGAAACAAACTTTGTAATAAAATCACAAACAATAAAAGGTTTCAATTTTGCATCAATTAAAAAAAAATCCACAAAACAATAAAAATCATGCGCTTGTGCCAAAAAATAAAGAGAAATGGAGAACTTACAGTGTGAAGCATAACCTCAACCCAGGGAGCGGAATTCAGAGGGCTCACACTCCCTTCTCCAACGATTGCCACGATTCGCACCGTCTCATTTCTCTCTTTAGTCTCCAAACCCGCCGACAAGGTGGTATTTGATGCGGGCAGAGCGATTTTTCGCCCAGAATTCGATTGATTAGTAGTAAGCCGAGCGGTTTTCCGGCGAGGATGAAACGGAGTAGGAGAACCGTTTTGCAGAAAGCAGCGGGTCGGAGAGAAAGCGGGTTTGAACTCCAGAAGGGTCCATGGCGCTACATTTAGATTGAGGAGGGTCATCATGTTGAATAAAAACTTGGTTTAATTTTGTTTATTAAATAGAAAAAACCAAACAGTCCTCGACCAAACTGGAATGTCCTCGATGAGATAGATATCTTTTTAACGGCCATTAACGGCATAACCTTCCTTCTTCTTTTTTTCTGTTTTTTTTTTCTTCTTTATTTTCCTTTTTGTTTTTCTTTTTATTCCATCCAGAACACGAGACAGGCTGTTAATTTACTTCTTTTTTTCTTATCAAACAGAATAAATAGGAAAAAAGAGTGAAAAAATTTAAGATCCCATTTAAGACTCTTAATATCAACCTAATTTAAGATCCCATTTAAGACTCTTAATATCAACCTATAACACGACATCTACGAGGACCACAGCAATATTATGTTGAAAATTAAAATAAAATAAAATAAAACAAAATAAAAGCAGCTTCTGTATTCTTCCTACATAAATTGCAGACACCATTACGAGTATAGCACTGTCAAATTGACTACCACCCCTTACAAATTAGATGCAATTCTTCCAAAATTCAGTTCTTTGTACAAACTAAACTAAGACCCAGGACACACACAGAAATCATAGCAGTTTATACTGAATGATACTCCAGAACCTTCTGTTCCGAAATTAGAGATACAATTTGACTTTTAAAATCAAACAACGACATATTAAATTTCAAATTGATATAAATTTATTTAATTTTAGTTAATATAATTATTATAATTGTATAGTATATAACATGAAGGGGCTTCACTTTTTGTGGGAGTATTCAGCTCCAAACTCCTTCTCAAGTTGTTGCCTTGATTCTGTTTTTGCTGCCAATACAACATCGTCAAGGAATCCTCTTTGCGGGAATTCTTTGGGTACAAGACTTCGATAAGTTTCAAATTGCTCTTCGGCTTCCTTCTTTTTGTCAAGTAGACTGTAGACGATTCCCTGCCACACATTCCAGCAAACAACCATTCAGTGTTTGTACTTAAATATGCAAACATAATTTCTGCAATGGTTTCTGTCAGGTTTAGCAATTCAAAGCTCAGTACACAATTTTGTTCAATGTTTGGTGAAATCAGCTAAGTGATTTTTTGCAATAGAAAACTGTTGCAGCCTCTCCTAGTCCATCCCGTCTCATACTTCTCATTCCTGTTCATATATGTTGCTCCTGTTTTAACCTTTACATGTATAGCTAAAATATATTAGCACAGAACTACTGTCAAACAGATAAAGATGTACTCCACCATATACGGGTTTTTATCAATTTCTACTCCAAAAGGGCATGAAAGCTAGCATTTTCTTCTACACTTTCATTGAGTAAGCTCTTTGTTAGAAGCATAACAACATCAAACAGGCACATCATCTTTATTTATCATCTACTCCTCCGGAACTGCCAAATTTAGAAGCAATTCCCAAATGAAAGTTTTTATCATATCATATTCCTGTCACCTTCCTATCATGAGTTTGTAGCTTGTGTTTCTGTGTCCTTAATTTATGGATTGGATCTTTGAAGGATGCATTTCAAAGTATCAGACTAAGCACCCGAAGCTAATAGTCACTTACTTGAACAAGAAGTATTAGTCCTATTTGCACAGTACTAGTTTTTTTTTCACAAGTATATTAGTTGCTAAGGATAAACAGTGATTTTTGCCACTCCTTGCCCTCCTTATACATCCCCTGTGCTTGGTCTTCATTACACAATATTCGTGATGCTGAACACAGCTTCAAATTATTTTAACTAAAGGAATGATTAAGATTTCGATATTATTTTCTGGAAGCTGGCTATGCAATATCTTCATACCAGCTTGAAAGGTAATATTACGTAATATATCTTCAGTATGGTCCTTCTTGTAATATCATCTCCCAAGTAAATGAAATACACTAACATAGTTCAAAGACGCGGTAACGACTTACGTTTCGAAAGGTCATTTTTTGACTTAGTTTCTGTATCGGTTTCGGGTGATATGCACTGTTAGCTAGTTAGGAGTTTCAAAAAAACGTAAAAAGAATTATGAAAAAAAATCTAAATAATAAAAACAGCAACATGAATCAATTAAGTTCACAAAAAACACTATCTAATGCACATAACATTGTCCAAATGATAAAACGAACATCTCGCAAATATGTTTAATCAATTTTACGTTTGAATAAAGTTGATATTGATGTTGTATTAGTTCAAATGGTTGAGCACACATGATATGTAAAATTTAAGTACAATTAACTTAACTAAGTATATTTTAAGTGCAATTTTTTTTAAAAAAATTCAAGTTGTACTTAACTAGGTACTATATAGGTACAATTTAATTATAATTTAAGTACAATTTAACATAACTAAGTATACTTTAACTGTAATTTTTGCAAAATTTTTCAAGTTATACTTAACTAGGTACTATATGAGTACAATTTAATTATAATTTAAGTACAATTTAGCTTAACAAATTATATATTAAGTACATTTTTTTAAATGTTTTTAGTTATACTTAAATATGTGCTATATAAGTATATTTTAAGTACAATTTAACTTAATTAATTACATTCGAAGTACAATATTTTTTTACTTTTTCTAAGTTATACGTAACTAAGTACTACATAGGTACATTTAAGTATAATTTATAAAGAAAAGCTCGTTCTTTTTTGTCATCTCCCTTTTATAGCTTTCAATATATTTGATTTTTTATTTTTTTTTTGGGTAACGTTTCTCCCCTTTAAGTCGTGATTTCTCCTTTATTTGGTCTGAAACCGATACGTTATGCTAAGTTGCCCAAACTTCGCCAAAAGTTACCCTTTACATAAATAATTCTCTTTACGTCGTGATTTCTCCCCTTTACGCCGTGATTTCTTCTTTACTTGGTCCGAAACCGCTACGTTACGTCGAGTTGCCGAAATTTCGCCAAAACTTACCCTTTACATGAAGAATTTCTATTTTTGCGATTCGTATCAAGTTTACGGTTCGGCCCCGACCGATACTTAACCGAGACGTTAATATTTCGGCGTAACGGCCAATACTTTGAACCATGTACACTAGACTACCAATTTTCCTATTCATTTCCTCTCTTATGCTTCCTCCTAACTTCTTCTATTTCATCTAATTCCTCTTGATACTACCATACATAGATCGAAGCATGAAGAAAATCATAAACTAACTTACTTGGCAAAGATAAGGTCGAAAATCAGTAGGGTTCTCATCAATAAGATCTTGATAGTCTTTCAAACCCTCCTCCAACTCTCCCTGCATTGAACAGAAGAAGTCATGGCCTAAATGAAAAACATTCTATCTTATCATCATGCAAAAATGTTGTCAATCCAAAATTATTAAATTTCCTTCTTTTATCAATCCCGATGTTTTCCTGTCGGAATGACTCTAGAGCTTTGCTCCTCAGATCTTAAGGATGGATTCGAGTCTTTAAATGCATTGTAACCATATGATATAAAATCTTCATGTGCATCTCAAATAACTTAGTGAGTAAAATGATTTCCAGATTTGAGCAAAAGAATGACGAGCACAGAAGTTTTCACCTTCACAACATGCATTTGCGCTATTAATATTCTTATATTTCTCTCCTCAATTACTCTTTTCTCACGACGAGCAATTTCCAAAGCTTTACTCAGCATCTCAAAAACAGCTGGTCCTTCAAGGTTTTTATGCATTACCATAGCCAAGCCCTGAAGAGAAAGGACAGCCATTGAAGAAGTTTCAACATCCATAAACAATCACCCAAAAAAGGAACAGAAAGAAAAGACTAACTTTTTCCATAGTGAATAAATATTTTTTTGATAAGTAATAGGGAATAAATATTATTCCCTCAGTCCGTAAGATTTTGTTTTACACACAGTTTTAATAGAAACTAATTGAGTGCATTAATATCGGTGATATTTTTCTTATAGACCAACTATATTCTCATTGTTGATTGCGAGTAGTATTTAGGAAAATAGCATTAATCCACAGTTCTTGGACTTGTATACTTAAAAAGGCATTATCCATAAGTATATGATTTGTCAAAGTGGAATTTTTTTTGATATCTCTGAAAAAGGAAATAAAGGCCTTTTGGAGGAAAAGGGGAATTTTTGTCTAAAGTTTACTTTGACATAAACGTTCATACGAGTGATTGGCTGATTGCACATTAGAATTCTCAGGCAGCTAGAGAAAGTATTATTCACAGGAACATAGCACTAGTAAAGATGTTAGAATAGTATTATTAGTAATATAATCCCTCCTTCCCACGAAAGAGTCTCATTTATGACTTTTTAAAGTCAATCACGAAAGCCTATAACTTAAAATTAATGTGATTCACTTAAATTTTGAAAACAACAATTTTTTTAATTAGTAGTACATAACATTTTACATAGTTTACAATATTCACACATGTATTAAATAAATTATCACTTTTGAATTTGAAAATATTGCAAATTGACATCAAAAAGTCAAATGGAATCTTTTTGTGGAACGAAGGTAGTAGTATTACATTACTAAATACTTATAGGGGTGGGGGCTGCCTTTTCAATCAATCTTAGACCGCTCAATGTCTGCTAAACTAACTACTTGTTTGCTAAAAAAAATAAAAAATAAAAATCCAAACATTATCTATCCAGCCATGAGTTAAATCAGGCGCACAGGTCAGGGGCTTCTTGGTGCACAGGCCGCCCTTCCATACCTTCTATTCGAAACTTGCTGTAGAACTACAAATTATTATATGGTATGGGTGACTGGTGAATCCAACCGTAAGCTCCCAAGTAGTGGAAGGAGCCAGAGGCTCTCAGGCTCAGGCAGGCCAGTCAAGCAGACAAGAAAGACAGACAGGGAAGATTGAAGAAATATCAGAACTTGTTTACTTGTCATCTCTAAGCAACTCCTGAAGATTTTCTTGCTAACATTTAATGTAAATCTAATGTACATGACCAGCCATACTGCCTAACTTAAGATCTGAATTTTAAGCACTTTGATTCAATACCTGCACAAACTCTATTTTTCCAATCCCTAACATCTATGCTACCCTTGAAATTCTACATCCAAAAAAATTGGAAGGAAGAACTCCCCCTTCCCATCCCTTCCCTCCAGATTAAAACTCACAAACACACCCTAAGGGTCACATTGATCAGATAACTCTTTCCAATAGAATCAAAACATCTTGACTGATGACAGCACAAAAGGAGCCATATATTCAGCTTCGCTCAATGATTTAGAGTTTGGGGTTGTGTCCCATTCCAAGGGAGAGGAGTGCTAGGTTAAAGAGAGTGGATTGCTAGGTAGAAGGGAGATGAGTACTCTGTTGAAGAGACCCTTAGAAAAGGAGATGGAGGCCGGTTCAGATGTAAGGGGATAAAGTCCCTGGCCCTGATGGCTACACCACTTATATATACATATAAGCAAAAGAAAGAAAAAGAAGAGTTATGTCTTTCATTCTGATTGGGATAACATACGAGACCAGTGCTAGATATTAAATCTAATCATCAAGCACCTACAAGTAGGATGATCTTCTGTCTTTTCCTTACAAATATTTTAGGTCAGGGTCAGAGGCTGGGTTCAAGTTGCAGATTTGATGGATTATACAAGTCAAGCTATAATACTATAGTAGTAACTGAAGAAGTCAAGCCAATGTGCTGAAATATTCACAAAAGATAAACAAATAAATGAAAGGTAGAACAAGATACCAGAAGTTCAGTACTAGTTCAACATACACACATATATATAAATAGCCTACTTCAGAATCAAGAACCATCCTAAGCAAAAGAGGCCTCTTCATATAAATAGTTCACCAAATTGAAAAAATAAAAATAAAGCAAAACAAAGAAATTGGTAAAGAACCATACATGTAAAGCTCTAAGCAAAAGAGGCCTCTTCTTCAATATTTCCTTAAACAGCCTCTTAGACTTGCTCAATTGCCCCATCATCTCATAACATAGAGCCTGCAAAAGCCTCCACTCAACTTCATTAGGTTCAATATCAATCAACCTCTCCACATACTTTACAGCCTCCTTGGACTTCCCTTTCTTCATCTTCGCAGTCAATAACACCTTCAAAACCTCAACATTTCTTGGGTTCTTCTCCAACAACTTCTCATACATCTCTTCATCTTCAGTTTTATCATCCTGGGTCTCTCTCTTTTGCTCAGTAGTTTCACTAAAACTACTCTGTTGTGCCAAAACAGGCTTAGCGCTAAGAAAACCCAGGAAGATAAACGACCCCAGAAGCAAAATGACAATCTTTTCAGATAAAAAATTGGAAATTCCTTTCTGGGTTGAGAGGGAACAACTTACATATTTAGAAATTGGGATTTTTTTCAAAAAATGGGTAAGTTGATGAGAAGAAAAAGGGGAAACGCAGAGATTGGTTGTGGGTTGGATATTAGAGAGGGGACAGAGTGATCTGGGAATGTGGGTTTGGATAATTGACGGTGGTTTGAGGGTATAGTATGCATTGTGTTTTAGAAATTTGGGGTTATGAAGTTGCGAGTGTGAGTAGAGTGAGAAATTACTGATTGACGAAAACCCCATTTGGAAATGTAAGGTATTGTGGAATTTCACCAGCTAGAAAATGCAAGGTTTTGTCACCCCGTTGAAAAATGAAAAGTGAGAACCCTGGGTTTAAGACGGGCAGACGGAAAGGAGCAGAAGATTCCATGAGGGATAAATAGTGATAGATTGATAATAATTGTTTTTAGAGTTATTTATTTTTAAATAAATGAATTTACATGGTATTATGGGCTTATTACATATTCCCTCCATATTCTCTTTCCAAACAAATGATTAAAAGTATAAATTCTTTTTCTCAAAATAATAAAATAAAATACTTTCTTTGTCCACAAAAACTAAGCAAATATATTAAGAAAAATAAAAATAAAGAGAATAAAAAAATTTAAATCCTTAGTGACCCTATATAATTATATAAAATGATAAACATTTTTATTTTTTCATATTAATAGATTTTATTAAATGACTTAGTTGCCTTTTATTTTATGTATTTTATCTCATTTTTTTGGGGACAAAAATTTTGTACCTTTAGGTGGTGTTTGATAAAATTTATTGTTAAGATCTGAACAGTTTAAACATGTGAATAATATATAGCATCTGAATATAATTGTATCTTAATGAAAAAATGTTGTTTAATAATTATTTTTTTTCAATATGTCTGAATAACGTGTTTACTATTTTAACCCTGTAAATAAAAAATTATAAAAAAGGGATAAAAGTTGTTTCTTCTTCCCAGCCTCCCCTCCCCCCGCTTCCTTCCCCCCCCCCCGCTTCCTTCCTCCTCATCACTTTATATAATCTTATTGGGACATCAAAGATAAATTTAAAAAAAAAAAATTGCTCTTTCATCTACTTTTATTTTTTTAATAGGATAATGATTGGGTTTTAAATTTCTTCTCTCAAATGATATGACATTGAATATTTTAATAATAATTTATGACTCGACCAACTAAATGAGATCTATCTAATTAATATTATGGTGACACATTATTTAAGATACTTTTTAAGACAAAAAATTTAACTCTTAATATTGTCTTTTTTAATATGTATATAAATTATATTTTGTTCATCCTTTTAGAAATGGAATGAGTATGTTTAAGAACGTGAATTACTTATAAAAAAACATATTTTAAGCATGCGGTGATTGCGTTCCAACATTATCAAAGAAAAATGTTGTTTAATTTGTTTTTTCTCATTTCAAAATTAGAGATATATTTATAAGAAAAATAATTTTTTAAATTATTTATTTTTTGAAGTGGCAGTGTAATAATACTCAATCAATTAAAATAAAAATAATAACATAATAAAAATTCATATCACTTTATGTTATAAATATAGAATTGTATTTTTTATTTTAAAACTTATAAAAAAAATACATCTCCATTGGAAAAACACATTATTTCCTACACTAGATTCACGTGTGACTTTTTTTTTAATACAATTTTTTGTTTACTTATTTATCTGCATAAACAAATTCTTATAAAAATTCTAACTATTATAACTTACTCTCTCTATTTTAAAATTAGAGAATATGTTTATAAGACAATAACTTTTTAAGATATCTTTATTCTTTCAAAGTTATTTTTAAAATTAGTCAAAAAATAGTAATAACAATATGATATTATTTAATTAATTTAAAATAAAAGTAATAATATGTGAAAAATTGTATATTAATTTTTAATTTTAAAATTAGAAAAAAATAAATTTTAATCTTAGGAGAGAGAGAGTATTTTGGAGTATAAGTCAAATCATTCTCCACACCAAAATCCAAATCCAAATCCAAATAACCAAATGAACTCCAATTTTACTTTAAGCCTTGAGGTTATGTTTGTTTATAAAAAAATATGATTAGAATTAAATTAGTTTTCTTAATTTAACACTATTTTAAACTATTTTATCATATGATGTGAATTAATAGCTTTTTAAATAGTCTTACGAATTATTTTTTGTCATTCGCAAGGCTATTTATGAGAGATTATACAATCCCTGATGAATGTGAGATTAATAGTCCTCTCATTTTAAGTTATCAAATAGTTTTATGAGACTAAGGGGGTGTTCGACTGTCATTTGCCATTATTCGAGTGTTATAAGTTAGTTTGACCAAATGTAATGTCTATTTTACGCCTCTTCTATTTTGTCTCTCTTTTTATTAATGTCTTTTTTAATATTTTTTATATTATTTTTACTTATAAGTCATTACGAGCCGAACACCTTCATAACTTGTTTTAACTTAATTTTTGACGTATAAGTCAAACTAATGCCGAACACTTTTATCTATAAGTCACAAATTAAAACAATTTATAAGTCAACTTATATTTTAACTTATAAGTCATTTAAAATAAGTCGCTCCTGAACATACCCTAATAGTCTCACGTCAAGTGACTAATAGTCTATCGTTGAAGGATTAAATAATTCAAAATAATATTAAATTAAGATAAATAGTCTAATCTTATACTTTTTTTTAAACAAACATGGCTCAGGGGCTAAGGCCCTAACCGGCCAACCGGGTTGAACTTGACTGACAAAGATCAAACCCGTTCGATTCATGCACCATATTAGCCGCCCTAAAACCCCAACGTAAACCTTTTAACCCTTAGTTTACAATTCAGATATAACCCCCAAGGCCCAACTGATAGAGAAAGAACACAAATTACAGCGCAAAGAGTTCCAGTGCTAAATCAAATTGAAATCCAAAAACCCTAACCGTAGCCCGAGTTATCAGAGCAATGAGGAAGAAAGTTGATGAACGAATCAGAACTCTCATCGAAAACGGCGTCAAAACCAGACACCGTTCCTTGTTCGTCGTCATTGGCGACAAGTCACTTAACCAGGCATACTCATTTCTTCTTTATTTAATTTTTTTATTTTTCTAGTTTGACACATACGAACGCTTAGCTATATGAATTTTTTAACATATTCATGATAATTATTTATATTTATTTATTTTTTCTTAATTTTACAGATTGTGAACCTACACTACATGCTAAGAAAATCAGTGGGGAAGTCTAGGCAAAATGTTCTCTGGTGCTACAGGGATAAACTTGAACTTAGCAGGTTGTTCTTTTACATATATATTATTGTTTATGAGGAGGATTTTATTCTATTTTTATTTTTGATGATAAAAGCATCAACTTCCCAATGGTGGTTCATATAATTTGTCCATAAATAATGCTATGTAATGGACTGGAAAAGTGATTTTTAAGGGATAAGTGCTATAACTGGACCTAACATCATCCATAGATCATACAACATAATTTCGAAGCTAGAGTGGAACTGAACTTGTAATAGTTCTTCCGGTTGTGTGAAATTACATTTTTGGATTGAAATACACTCAAAAGTGTGTTGTGCCCAATTCTTCTGTATGACTATAGTAACATTGTATATTTCGGTATCTATTAGAACTTAGAAGAGATTATCAGCAATCAAAGTCAATTGGCTGCATCATTGATGTAGGACGAGCCCGTGAAAATTGGTTAGAACAATATAAAAGGCTTTGGAAGCTCATGCGTTAAAAGTTATATTTTAATTAGTTTATTTAATTTGTAGTTATCTTATTTAATTTATAGTTATCTTATTAGAATCCAATTTAAGTTAGGAAAGTTGTTTAGGAGTATTATAAATAATGATGTACTTCATTATTTTGATACATTGAATAATTAGAATTGATTGAGTTTTGTGTGAGATTATCTATGTATATTTATCCTTCATCCCAAAATCCTTGTCCCCATCATTTTGGTATTAGAGCAAGGTTTGCAATTCATTAATTGCAATTTTTGTTCCTGATATCAATTTCCAACAGTCCCAAATTTATTGCCCATAAACCGGTCACAATCCCACAACCAGCCGCTGCCCAAAAAGTCAAAAATATTAGCTGCTATTGCCTACAACATACCAGCACCAGAAAAACGCAGCTGCCATTAATCTATCCAACCTATTGGCTGCCTGCCAAAACAGGAAACATAAACTCTCGCCATAAGCCTTTAATCTGTCAAAACAACCAACCTATATTAACCATCCAGCCAAACAAAGCCTAACCCAAACCCTAAACCATTGTAGAAACCTTTAGTCGCCATTCACTGCCTTGAGCCATCAATAGTACAAACAAGCCAATGTAATCTGCCCTAGTAGCCATCGCCATAGACCAAATTGAACACCCCAAACCTCCTAAAAATCTTAGCTGCCAATATCGAACTACCCTAACTAGCTTCCAAACAAAACCTAAAAGAAGAGAGAGAGAGAAAAAAAAGAAAGGTAGAAGAAGTGGAAAGTCGTCGTTGCTGCATCCCGCCATCTCCGCCACCTCTTTCGGCCGTCGCCGCCATCCTCATCTTTGTAGATGAGTTCTTTAGCCTTTTCATCTTGGCCTACTGTTGCTCCTTATCTCACGTGACGTGAAAGAATAAAAATAGAAGATTGACCAGATCAGGGCGAAAATAAATTTCTCCTGGTTAATTATAATTAAGTACCCTAATTTTTTTTAAAGTTTTCTAGTTTAGTCCCCCAAGTTTTCTGAAATTTTAAAATATCCCCTGAAATGTTACATATCAGTCCCTATACTTTCATCTTATTCAATTCCAGCTCTTGAAGTTTCATTAGTTTCAGTTCAGTCCTTGTTTCTTTATACTTTTTGCACTTAAGCCCCTAGAGCAAGTCCAAAAAAAAGAAAAAAAAGAAAAAAAAGAAAAAAAGAGAAGTCTATATTTTCATTTGCAGTGGTAAATGCCAAAGAAATCAACGCCAAGCTTGATACTTATATGTTACAACAAGTTGAGCGTCTAAAAAAGATTGAATATTCAATCACAACACTTACTGCGAATGTAACAAATGTTCAATCTTCTATTACCGCACTTGCAACAAAAATTGACGTACTTACGGAACGCGTCGATAAGAGATAAGAAGATGCTCATAAGAATTTTGAAGACCCCATCCCGGATCTTAATAATTTGAGACTACAACAACATGACCCTAATCCACGAGTTAATCCTCATATTCCAGATCCTGATGAATGCAATGGATAGATGAGCAAAATTAGATGTTGGAGACTTCAATGGCAATAATGGTCCTGAAGCATTCTTTGATTGGATTCATACTTTGGAGAGCTTCTTTCGTTGGTATGAGCTAACTGATGAGAGAAAACTTTTCTTTGTTGACGCGAAATTGAAAGGGATAACTCTTATTTGGTGGGATCAACATCACCGAAATTTATATACAACTGCGAGAAGATGGGAAGATATGAAAGCTGTATTGACATGACGTTTTGTGCCTTCGAATTATAAGCAACGAACACATTTGCAGTTAACTGAGTTGGTGTAAGGAAGTAAATATGTAGCCGCGTATACTTCAATGTTCTATAGTTTGGTTACACGATCCAAATTCGCTTGGGTTGAAGAAGTTTTAATCTACCGTCGAGGATTGAATCTAGAGATTGCAGGTGGTGTAGTTTCAGGTAAACTCTTGCTCTTGGATGATGCCGTTCAAGTTGCCACCCAAGTGGAGGATAATTTGAAAAAAAACTCTGTTAGGCCTCCAATATCAATCCAAACTCGGAGTGAATGCACTTTTATTGAGACTTAAAAACAGGCCCATGGAAAGATCGTTAGCGAGCCCTTCAACTAGTAGCAGGCCTACTCGTACCCCAGGTTCTTCTAATGTCAGCAACAACCATAACCATACGTTAGACGTATGCTATAACTGTTGTGGTCTTGGTCAGATGTCTTTTGAGTGTCCTTCCCTGAAGATTAATGTTGCCTCTTCTCTTTCTAGGCAACTTGCTATTGTTGACAAAGAGTTTGGGAAAATTGATTTAGACGAAGAGGTTTGCAAGCCGTTAGATGTCGAATATGAGCCCGATGAGCAGGATTTAGAAGCTGATGCTCATTTGGAAGGATGTTTAGGTGTTCTTTGACCTTTACTTGTTGCTCAAAAACATAATGATGATTCTAAAATCTATCGTGGGCGAATTTTTCAAACGAGAGTCAAATGTGCAGGACATGTATGCTCTCTTGTGATTGATACTGGGAGTTGTACGGATATTATCTTTGAGGAAATAGTTAAGAAACTTGGGCTAAAAGTTGAGCCTCATCTGGAGCCATATGATGTTGCATGGATTACCAATACAAAGTTGCGGGTTATGCAGAGGTGTTTGGTTACAATTTTTCGTTGGCAAGCTTAAGGATACTGTAATGTGATGTTTTACTACTTAAGGTTTGTCACATTATCTTAGGGCGTACATAGCTATGGGATCGTCACGCACAACATGATGCTCGTGCTAATACTTATTCACTTGTTAAGGGGAATACCAATTCACTCTTACTTGTGCTATTGACATGTCAAATTTGAAGCTTGCAAAGAATTCCTTGGAGATCTAGTGTGCTTATTCTTGTGTTGATGTTTTTAACTCGACAGAGTGGAGTTTTTCTCAGCGGAGGAGAACTGATGTAGGACGAGCCCGTGAAAGTTTGTTAGAACAATATAAAAAGCTCTGGAAGCCCATGAGTTAGAAGTTATATTTTAATTAGTTTATTTAATTTGTAGTTATCTTATTTAATTTGTACTTATCTTATTAGAACCCAATTTAGGTTAGAAAAGTTGTCTAGGAGTATTATAAATAGTGATGTATTGATACATTGAATAATTAGAATTGATTTTGTGTGAGATTATTTGTGTGATTTATCCTTCACCCCAAAACCCTCGTCTCCATCAATCATTCTCAAATTCCTTAAGAAGGTACATATTCAGCACTTCCCGTTGGCAGGACTCGCCTTCCGATTCTTTTATTTAAGTTTGAGTGGAAAGATGGGGATTCTTTTGGCGGGAGAATTTATAGAGCTGCGTAAGAAAGAAAGTAAACATGATTTCTCTCATTCATATACAACCTAGCACTCAGGAAAATTGAATGAAGGAATCTATTGTTACTTGATATCCATTCTAGACTACAGAGCTGGCCTATGCCTTTGATTTTGTACATATTAATATGTCTCTGTGTGCATGTATAAGGTATTGAATTTCAAAACCGGTCCATAGATTCTAAATGTATTCTTCCACGACACTTTTTCATACATATTATGAACTTGACCTTTTGCTGATCTAACTTGGTGTATTTAATTTGGACTTCTGAACAATGAGCTTAGATGAGTTACTTTCAGCCTTCAACACACACACGTGTTTTCTTTGTACAGTTCTGTAACCATAGCAACCCATGCATCTCATAATATGAGAGTCATACTCTTGACTCGGGGTTCTTACCTATGTCATGAGTTTTTTGCCTTCATCTCAGGTCTGTGTTATTTGTAGATTTCATGTTTGTAAATTAAAACTTGCCTCTATTCGTATATGGTTGCTCGATAAAGGTTGGTTAATTATGTTTCAACAGTCATAAGAAAAAGCGTGCTGAGCAAATCAAAAAGCTATCGCGGAGTGGGCTTCTGGATCCTGAGAAGGTTGATGCTTTTACACTTTTTATTGAAACTGGAGAGATAACATATTGCCAATACAAAGATTCTGAGAGAGTTCTAGGGAATACTTTTGGCATGTGTATACTACAGGTAGATTACATTATTTTGTATTGCCATTAAGGTAAAATGTAATATAGCATCTCGGCCTACAGTTCCTGGTTCATGACTCATTTCTGTTGCCTTGTTGTCCTTTTTTAGGATTTTAAGGCTTTGACACCAAATCTTCTTGCTAGAACAATAGAAACAGTCGAGGGAGGCGGTTTGATTGTATTGCTGCTTCAGTCTCTATCCTCACTCACCAGTCTGTACGCTATGGTTATGGTAGGAGTCAACAACATTCTCTCAGGGACCACACACAATTTTTTTTTTCATAAGAAACTGTCAAAATATATTCAGAAATTTCAGATCTCATATTTTAAATTATTCTTTTACCATCTGGATCTTCGTTAGCCTCTTTCCGTTTTGTAGATTTTCTGCTCTTGTATATCTTGTATTGAATGCCGGTGCAAAAATCTACAATGCTATCAAGGCTAGAGAATGTACATGTGTGTGTTTGTATCTGTTAATATGTGATATTATTACTATATACTTTATCTCCTCTCAAACCTCTTCTGTATGTCAGAGGGGAACATATGATATTGAATCCTGTTTATATGTCGATGAATATCTTACTATCTTTATGTATTATATTTTTATCTACATCCAATTAAGAAGAACGATATAATAGGGAGAGAAAAGTATTATAGTAGCTAGAAATTCTTCTCCCCACGAAGCAGAAATGCAGAATAAAAAAAAACTAAGTGAACTCTATTCATTGATAGAATTTTGGAGGGCAACTCAACCCCCCCCCCTCCCCCAACCCAAAAAAAAAGGAAAAGAAAAAAGAAAGGGCATTTGTTGTTAGAAACAAGAAGTTTCATTAACAGAAGAGAGAACATAAGCAGAGGGGAACAACTGTAAAGAATAAAGTAAAAACTTGAAATAGGGCAGGAATCTATGCAGTAGATCAGACTCAAAAATGTACATGGAAAGATAAACAGATTATGCATGGATTTCTTTTTCTTTTTTCTTTTCTGTGTTTTTTTAATTAAAAAAGATTGTCCATGGAATATGAAAAATTGAAAATAGATTTTTGGGCAACCAATTAGACTTCTATCAGAATATGATGCATATTCAAGTTTGCTAGTTGCATTTTAGGCCTTAAGGCTCTTACTAAGATAGGATGATCTGTCCTAACTATGCCTTTACCTAGTTATATCTGTAGTGCGATGCATGTTTAGTTACTGATGTATGGATTTTATTTTTATTTTTTATTTTTTGCGATCAAACACTAAAATGATGATTCAATAACTCATTGATTGTTTGGTATATACAGGATGTTCATGAGAGGTATCGTACAGTATCTCATTCTGAGACTACTGGACGCTTTAATGAACGTTTCTTACTGTCGCTTTCGTCATGCAAAGCATGTGTAGTTATGGATGATGAGCTAAACATTCTACCAATTTCTTCTCATATGAAGTCAATCACCCCAGTTCCTGTCAAAGAGGTAACCTTCTTGATCATAAAAACTTTTGGTGAGTTGAAATTTAATCATCGAATGTGATTTTAATGATGTATCCATTGTTTTGTTAAGTCCAATTACTATTTTTTTGAGATCATTATTAGTTGAAGGTATTGTTCTAGAAAAACTAAAACAATGATTAGTCAAGGGCTTGTCCTGTTAAGTATATTGTTAACCTCAAGGGGATAGATAAGTGGTAGTGAACAAGTGATAAGAGTCTTTCAAGGCATAAGTCATGAGTTCATATTCTACAAAGGCAATGATTTCCTTAGGGCTACCAAACATAGTTTACTATGTGATTGCAAGGTGTTTGTGGTTGGTGGGGTATTGCGTGCACTAGGTGGTTTATCCAATGCATGGTATAAGGGTAGTGGATGTATGTTCCACCATCGTAATAGAGTGCATTGTTAAGTGCAAACTGTTAGTTATTATCAACCATAACAATGATGATTACTTCAGTGGCTACAAATGTAGTATTTGGCTCCCTTAAAGGTCTATTAATCTAATATTTCTTTCCTTCTTGTTGGCAATGAAAGGACTCTGAGGGGCTCTCAGAAGCAGAACAGGACCTGAAGAATTTAAAAGATCAATTAAATGATGATATTCCTGTCGGTCCATTGATTAGACAGTGTCGTACACTGGACCAGGTATAAATTGTTTACCTGATCTGTATGGTAATCATAATTTTATGTTATGTTAATGAACAGTTTTAGTAACTTCCCTGATTTTTACAAATACTAACAGGGAAAAGCAGTTATTACTTTTCTTGATGCAATCTTGGATAAATCACTTCGTAGCACAATCGCTTTGCTTGCTGCTCGTGGCCGTGGGAAGTCGGCAGCACTTGGTCTCGCAGTTGCTGGAGCTATTGCTGCAGGGTAATGCTGTAATGCATATTAGTTCCTTCTCTAAAGTATTCCCCTGGCGTTTTCCCCCTTGTTATATTCTGATATGAGACAATGAGCTTTGTAGGTATTCCAATATATTTGTTACTGCACCTAGTCCAGAGAATGTGAAAACTTTGTTTGAGTTTGTATGCAAGGGATTTGATATGCTGGAATATAAGGTATGATGTTCTATACTTTTGGGACTAAGTATTTAAATTTATGGTCTTGTTGCATCACGTCATCACTCCTAAAAGGTTTGTATCATGTATGGATTCTTCAAAATGGCATGGAGGGAGTAATGAAAAGGTATATGACACACTCTTATGATGTTCCTTTAAGGGCATACTTGCTTTAGAATTAGTGGAGTACCCATTTGAATGCATAAAACATCAACATACCATAAGAAATAGACAATGCATAAAACATCAACGTACCATAAGAGGTAGACTGATATTGTTATATATTTAATGTGTTGTGGCCCTACCCCTGGATTTATACAGAGATTGTACTATTGTATGAATTCATCACTGTGACAATACCTGCATGAATTGAGTCTATGACTCTATATTAACATAGCGGGGACCTCTATATACCTTTGTACATTTTTCTATTTATAATTTCTGTCTCATTTTTTTAATAATTAATCTTATCCTGAATCCGTGCTTGAAAAGGCTATTATTAGTTCATGCCTTATCTGTACGCGGGAAGAAAAATTGAAGGTAGGGAGAGGATGAGAGATGGTAGAGGTATTGTGGAGGAAGGAAGCCATTTTTGCCACCTTTATATAGCTCAGAGAAGAGTTACGTTTGAAGGGCAGTAGGTTAAATTGGTGTCCTTTTAATATATTTGGTATCCTACTTGTCTCCATTGAACAATGCTACCATGTTGAGGAAATTAAATTACCTCTAATTTTCCACCTCTTCGATTCAACATATGTTGTACCATCCCAAACTGAAATACTTATAAATGAGAGCAAAAAGTCTAATAAAAAGGTGATGCAAACCGCCAGTGATTTCCACTGGAGATCTACCCCATTGCTCATGGCTATGAATTTGTTGGCCTATGATGTTTAGCAAGCATGAATGGAAAATGGCTCAAGTTAAATAGGATTACGAAGCAGGATGAATAACAAAAGGACCTGTCGAATCCTTCCAAGCTTCCAAGTTGTCTTGAGACCACTATTTGTTTAGCTATTTCAACGAATTATCTCCTGTTAACTTCTTGTTTCTTAACCATTTGCACTTTTGCTGTTCCCCTATAAAAATTGGACACTTCACCCCAGATTCTTGGTATAGTTTTACTTTACAATCAATAATTTTTCCAGTTAGTAACTAATGAAAATCTGTACCGTATGAGTGATCATCTAAGTTTTTTTTTAGTTGTGATTCTAATAATCTAAATGCAACTCCTGTTTATAGGAGCACCTAGATTATGATGTCGTGCAAAGCAACAATCCAGAGTTCAAGAAAGCAACTGTGAGAATCAACATCTACAGACAACATAGACAAACAATTCAGGTATTCAAGGACCATGGGCTCCCTATGCCACATTTTGTTCTTTATAAAAGATTTTTCACATGTTACGAGCATAGTATAATATAGTTTTCTTGAATGCATGTCTGCTTCTGCTTTCCACTCTTTCTTTGATTAGTTCTTCATTTATCATTCTCTATTATTTAAGACCTAAGAAGCCTGGGTATGGAATCCCTTTCTTCCAGAAGTAGGGTTAGTAAGAGTGTAGGGACCCCCTCTTTCATCTATTTAATTTTATCTCAGGGAGAAGGAAAAAATTTATTTATGCATATAATTAATGAAATTTCCTTATATATAATATTATATTATATTTTTACCTCTGTTTCAAATTATAAGATCATTATTGAATATTGACTTTTGAAAGTCAATGCGAGACATTTTCAAACTCAAAATTGAGATGAATTCCTTTAGTTTTAGTTAATACAATGATGAATTTTGTAAACTATCTAACAAGTATTACTCATTGCAAGATCTATTATTTCATAATTTGCCTTGCCTTTTTTCTTTCTTCCGAGGATGCTGTTGTAGTTGCATCATTAGAAAGTTTACAAAATTCATTTTTGTATTGACTAAAACTAATGGAATTCATGTCAATTTTGAGTTTAAAAATGTTTTAAGTTGTTTTTAAAAAGTCAATAACGATAGTGTATTTTGGAACGGAGAGTATATTATAATGTAATATATATATATATATATATACACACACGACATTTTCTTCCTACTAGACCAATCAAAAGGAGGTAAACAGTGTTTACTTGACTTGTGCATTTGCGGCTTATCTTCTATTCTTATTCTGCATTTGTCCTTGCAGTATATTCAACCACATGAACATGAAAAACTCTCCTACTACGATTATGCTGCTTATCTTCTATTATTGTTCTGCACATATGTCTTTGCAGTATATACAACCACATGAACATGAAAAGCTCTCCCAAGTTGAACTGTTGGTAGTTGATGAAGCGGCAGCAATTCCATTGCCAGTCGTTAAGTCCTTGCTTGGGCCTTATCTGGTTTTCTTGTCATCTACAGTTAATGGGTAAAATATAGTTGCACTATATTTTCGTCATTTCATGTCACTAGTATTGGACGAGAAAATAGAAACAATATCTTTCCAACAAAGGAACACTCAATCTCTTTTCTCAATTTTGTAAATTATTGCCCATTATGGAGGTCAAATGCATTGAATCCATTGTTCCCCCCCTTTTTTCTGTGAAGTTATGAAGGTACAGGACGGTCTTTATCATTAAAATTGTTGCAGCAATTGGAAGAGCAAAGCCGTATCTCTACAAAAAGCTCCGAAAGTTCCCTTTCTGGTATTTATTAGCTTCAAGTTGTTCATGAACAAATAATATATTTCTCGTTAACTCGAGTTGCATCTCTCGGCAACTTTCAGTGAGGAATTCAGGTTTTGGATGAGGTGCACGGTTTAGTCTTCTTCAAACCCGTACATGGAATAACTAAAAAAGAATTCCTTTGTGAGGCTGTTGTATAGCATTAAGTAAAAGTTAACTACTCCCACTGTACCAAAAATGAGTCTAATGTTTCAAAGTATGTATTTGGCAAATATTTTAAGACGTTCTGACCGACACATTTAGAATATTATATACTACCTGTGCCTGGAAATAATAGTTGTTTTTAGGTGTTTTGCACTGATTATAAAATGTGCTGAAAAAGCATTTATAAATTTTACTTTTAATTATCATTTAGAATGTAGCACACATTACAAATATATTCCAGAAGGCAGCAGCGCAATGAAGACAACAAGTTATCCCCTCCCCCACCTAGACCCCTCCCCCCAAGTTAAGATAAATTATTGTAATGGATTAGGATATTCAAAAAAAAAGAAGAAAGAAAGTGTTTTTGACGCATCTTAATGTTCTGTGAAAAGCAGCCGAAGAAAAGCCGTTATAGGGAGTCTCTCTCTCTCTCTTTCTCACACACACACACACATATATGTATATAGTTATTGCACTTGAAATGCTGAAGGACGATTTTAAAAGAACTATATTAAAACATAATCTCTCATGTGTGTGATGTGCCATCTGAAATTCTTTAATCTCTAAAAGCATGGGTTTTAAGATGACACTCATTCGGGAAAAGGTCTGTGATTTTTCGGTTAATATCTTAGAGCAGTTAAAATTGAAATTTATTATCCACTTACTAGACTACATAAACCTGGTTGTCAAAATTTATGGGTTTCTTTCTAGGACTCCCAATTTTTGGTTTTCTAACTATATGATATAGTTCCATCCTGCTGGTGATACCCGATGCTTCTACTTTTTTGTGCATCTCACAAACCCATTGAGTGGACTTAAAGCGTGGACTCACATCCTTGATGTGTGAAATTGTAATTTGCACCCCACGTTTCTGAGAACAGAGATAGTAATTATCTTTGTTTTTCCAAATTAGAGTGAGAGGCATATCTAATTTGTTCTGCTTTATGTAAGATTGTGCTGCTTCTGATTTGTATTTCATCCCTACAAAGCAAGGGACAAATTATAGTAATAAACAATGTAAATACTGAAGTACTATAGAGAGTTACAAGTGTTCATTATCATCTTCTGGTAAATTTGTTTAAGCGGTCATAAGACCCAGGTCACTCCTGAAATAGATGCCTAGATATCTTCTTTCAAGCATGAGTAACAGGTTACTTGTGGGACTCTCTTGGAGCCTTTAAAACTCTTTATTTTGTAGACAGCGAAGGTTGTTGATCAACAATATGTGTTAACTTGGTTGTAATGAGAGTTGCTCACAATTTGATTGCCCTAAATGTAGGCCGACTTTTCAAGAAGATAGAGTTGAGCGAATCTATCAGATATTCATCTGGTGATCCGGTAGAATCCTGGCTTCATGCTTTACTTTGCTTGGATGTAACCAATTTTATCCCCAATATTAGCAGGTTAGAACTTAGTGGTTGAAGACCAGCAGGATATCGTACTAGCTTACTTATTGACAACATCTCTCTCTTTATCTCTCTGTGCAAATAGGCTGCCTCCACCTGGTGAATGTGATCTTTACTATGTTAATCGGGATACACTTTTCTCCTATCACAAAGACAGTGAGTTATTTTTGCAGGTAATGATGCAATCTTTTACTAAATATATTGCTATGTACATCCTATTTTAGAGCTGTCCTCCATATTATATCACAAAATCTCGGTGCTTATATAATCTAATACTTGCAGCGAATGATGGCTCTATACGTTGCTTCTCACTACAAAAATTCTCCAAATGATTTACAATTAATGGCTGATGCTCCAGCTCACCACTTGTTTGTGTTGCTTGGTATATTTGGTTTTTCTACTAATCTTTTCTTCTCTCTCCCTATCAACATAAATCTACTTACTTCCAGTTATTCTTTGTAGGTCCTGTTGATGAATCAAGGAACCACCTTCCAGATATTCTTTGCGTCATCCAGGTTTACCTTTTTTCTTATGTGACAGACTCTCAAATTATTTATCCCTGAACTGAGACTTGGAAATATGAATTTGAGCTTTATATGATGATTGATGAATAACTGATTTGTTAGCATGATATGATGTTGAAAGCTCTTTCAACAAAACCCAGTTCTCCTTTTGCAAGCACAGAAGTGAGATGCATTTTCATTGATTTGTGCATTGTTTGTTGCTTGGGGAATGTGGAATTCTATTTTGGAGTGTTGCCTGCCATTTTCTTTTGTAGTCCATATGGAGGGTTGCTTCGAGGACGGGGAGATTTCGGCTTTTAAAGTGCAACCATTCATGCTGAGCCTTTTATTCTTCTGGCTACATGAGGCTTATTCATGGCTCTTTTCCTTTCTTGTATTTTTTTGGAAGAGATGTCACTTTACTAGTTTTTGTGTTCCTAGTACCTGGAAGGTTGTCTATAATTTTTTCTAATCCTCCTTTCTTTTTTTTTTTTGGGCTTGGGCAGGGGGCCAGGGGCTATTCCCCTTTTAGAGAAGGGGATTTTGGGCTGTGTAGCATGTTGGGGGCATTTAGGATTGCAATGCCTTTTCGTCTGTCAACCGGTTCTGCCCCGTTGTTTTTCATAATGCTTAGCAAGAAAAGAAAAAAGGACTCGAACCCATATTAAGGATAACGGATAGGCATAGTAACCGGACCTGCTTTTTATATATATCTCATTATTTGGGACCCTAGACCTTGCAAGACCGAATCTCGGAAACCCCCACAGAAAAGCAGCTCATCGCACTAGTAAAAGGTGTTGCCTACAGGTGTGATTAGAGCATGAGGCATGCCTTGTACTGATTTTTTCCAGCTATAACAGCATATAAATCCTCCTTTGCAATGTGTAATAGATAATTGGTAGAGCCAAAAGGATTGTAATTTATTTATGTCATGGTCACGCTACCCAAGAACTCATTGACGCCTAATTTTTGGTTGGGATCTAGTTTTCAGTGATGTTAATATTTAAATTCTGTATAGAATTCATTTGGCTTGTGTGTGATGATCATACAATGTCACAAGGCTGAGGTATTCATAGCAGTGTTTCATGGAAGCCTTTGTGTGCCAACTTTTCTGTTTTTTTCTTTTTTCCTTTCCCCTTTTGCTTTTTGATTCCACAATTGGGTGGCACATTCATTCTATCATATGACTGTTCTCAAAGTAAACATAAGAATGATTTAAAGCTTGACGGCTTTTATATATCTACTCTAATCTGCAGGTTTGTCTTGAAGGACAGATTCCTATTAGTTCAGCCAAAAAAAGTTTAACTGAGGGTTATCAACCCTATGGAGACCAAATTCCATGGAAATTTGTTGAGCAGTTTAAGGACACGGTATTTCCAAGTCTTTCAGGTGCTCGTATTGTACGCATTGCCACACATCCAAGTGCAATGAAGGTAATATCTACATTACGCATTTGAACTGTGTTTTAATTTAGATTTCATCAAAGCATCTAAAGAACTCCCTTTACCACCCTCCCTCAACATTCTATTCTACAGCTTGGATATGGTTCGACTGCTGTTGAACTTTTGACAAGGTACACCCATTTTCTCATTTACATACTGAGTACTTTTTCAACCTATTTTGATCATTATCTTTTGTTGCTTACTTTTAACAGTTTTACCTTGAGGAGCTCATAAGTTCCGGTTTCTGATACTGCCTCTGTTTTGTTTTGGCCAAGTGTCATACTGGTTAGGGGGATGTTAATTCCTTCAGTGTTCTAAAAGGCCCCGCCTAGGCGCTAGGCCCCCCTTGGCGCCGTGCCTAGGCAAAAAAATCCCCTAGGCCGCCTAGGTGGGGCCTAGGCCGCTCCCGCCCGCCTAGGCGGGGCCTAGGCGAGGCAAGGCGGACAAAAAAGATTTTTTGTCTGATAATGACACGGAGAAAGAGGGAGATGAGGAGTGCGAGTCCGATGAGGACATTATCTTGGAGGGATATGGAAAAGAAGAGTTAGAGATATAGGGGGATACAGAGATTAGGACTATTAGTTTGTATTTTTTATTATTTGTTTGTGTTTGAACTTCGAACAATTGAATGTTTGTGTTTGAACTTTGACATTGACAATAAGGATATGTGTTTGAACTTTAAGAAAATGCCTTTATTATCTTTATTATAGATTGTTTTGCTTTATATTATTGTTTTGTTTAGATAAATGTAAGATAAAATATTAAAATTGACTTAAAATAAAAAACCCGCCTAGGCCCCGCCTCATCCCCCCCTAGGCCCCCTAGGCGCTAGGCCCCCCTCGGCCGCCCGCCTCCCGCCTAGCGTCTTTTAGAACCTTGAATTCCTTTATGGAATTTCACTGGGGAGTTTGTTCTTACTTCTTAGATGTATTTTGTTTTAGGCCCATAGTGGTTTTAGGGGGTGCACCTCTTGCAAGTGGCTATTTTGTGTTTCTTTTTTGTACATCTTTCCAGAGAGGGGAGAGTTTTTTTGTTTTTGTGTTCATGCTATAGAGCAAAGTGTGTGGATCCCACCACCTCTAGTTGATTCTAATAAAATATGTAGTACTTCCTCCGTTCCAAATTATTTGATCATTATTGACTTTTGAAAGTCGATTAGAAACATTTTCAAACTCAAAATTAATTATGAAACAATAAAATTTACAATGAATAGTACTTTTTAGATAGTTTACAATATTCATATTTGTATTGATTAAAATTAAAAGAATCTAAGTCAATTTTGAGCTTAAAAATCTCGACTTTAAAAAGTCAACAATGATCAAATAATATGGAACGGAGGAAGTATTTTTTATGCAAATGAAAAATGTTTCACTTTTGTTTACTTTTGCATGTTTAAAAAGTTACCTAACAGGGAGTTGTAGATTTATCTGAATGTTGGACATGTTAGATATCACTCGGTTTCGTCCTATAGACTCACATGGCGTGGTTTACTTACAAGGATACATCACTTTATAGGAATACCGATTGGAAATGATTTATTTTTCTCTTGTTTGTTATTTATTATGTATTTCTACAAGTAATTTAGGAAAAAAAAATTATTGTGCTGAAAGGGGGAAAGACCTGTGTACATATATGTACGATGTATACAAATCAAGAGCATAAATGCATCATTCTCCTTTTGGACCACCAAAACATAGTTTATTATATGCTTACTCAGTGTGTATGGTTTGTGGGGTATTGTGTGCACTTGGTGCTCGGCGGGTAGCTTCTTTTACACATGCCATGTGGCAAACTGAATATGTTATCAGTGAGTATTGCTTTTTTATATGGTTAATGCCTAGTAATGTGCTTGCAAGCCTTCACTTGAGCTCATAATTGATTCTTATTGCATTAATTTTATTGTACAATAGACTAATTTTTTAAATATTTTTTCTTATACATGCATATATATTTTAATAATCTTCTTTATTTGATTTATGAACAATTAGGCATTTTATCTTGATGAAATTTGATTTTGCATTTGTTAAACTAGATGTGATGATATGGATCTCGATTTGATATTTAATATAAAGGCGAGGAATATAATGCAATTTTCTCTTTTCATAGATAAAGTTGCGTGGAAGCATGAAAGGGTGAGAACCCAAGTGCACGGAAAATGTATGACTGACTAACTATACCTATCTTCCAAAAAAGCACAGATAACAAAATCTACAGATCCCATATCATCCTCCTTCAAACAAGAAGAGTTTATTTAATTTAAAAGCTGTGGTCTGCTATATCTACTTCTGTAGGTTGTCAAAAGCTCTATTTTCCCCTCAACCTAAATGTACTAAAAAACACAAACTGGAGTGGTGTCCCAAAAACAGAGTACATTTTCTCTTCTTCTACAGAGTAACCAAGGACCAGGTATTTAACTGATTTTGGTATCACCAAAGTGAACCTCAAGTTAGAAATTCAATCACAGAGCCTGTTACTCTGACAAAGGAAACGCCATTTAATTAGTGTCCTACGCCTCTTTCTCAAATGTCGCCTGATAAAATAGCAGGACAAGCTGCCTGCCAGCGGAAAAAATTTAACCTTCTTAAGAGTGATTCACCCAGTCAGTTCTCTAAGGTAAAAAATTCTATCAGTCTCCTCCTCACCAAGCAAAAGTTAAATGGTTGAAACACCATTTTTCCATCTATCAAGCCATAACCTCTCTTCCCAAGCTCAAATTCAAAGCATAAATGACTCAAACAGGGACTCCACAGGGCCAATCTGCTCGCTATCCTGAAGTGTTATCTGAAAGATAGGCTTCCAATTAACATCTCCCACAAATGTGACTACTTGATTCTTAGTACAAATATAAAACTGTCACCTCAGTGAAGGTTCTATACCGGATGGTTCAGCATTTTCTGACTGCCTGCTAAATATAAGCAACCTGTCCAACATGTTAGAGTCCATCTTTAATAACCGAAGAGTTAAAATAACAGATGAAATACATGTATGAAAGATTAAAAATATCAGCTGTCCAATTTAGTATGCCATGCCAGTAGCTCTTCCATTAACTTTATATCTGTTGTTTTTATTTTTCAGTTTTAATTTCATGGCTAGGTCATAAAATTATGTGTAAATGTCTAGAATTCTTGGAGGTAGGAAACACACATGCAATTTGATTGGGAAAACAATACATTATTTGTGGTAAAATTCTTGTATTGTTAAATCCCTGCTGCAGAGTATAAGAATCTCGTCACGCCATTCAAGCATGAATCACATTTTTCTATTTTATCAAAACTGTGGGGGCAAACATGTCAATAGTTAATGGTGAAGTTTTTAATGCACTAGTAACAACGAGAAACACAAGTTCTTTGCAGCGTAAATGCTTCTACATGTCTTCTAATGCACTAGTAACAACAAGAAGCACAAGTTCGTTGCAGTCTAAATGCTTCTACATGTCTTCTAATGCACTGGCTTGTCTTATGGGATGTCCATATGTGTGAGGGCGTTAGAAGGATAGCAATAACAATTTCACTGTCTGTAGGTACTTTGAAGGCCAATTGACTCTTATATCTGAAGTTGATGTTGACAATGCTTCCGAACCTTCACGCATCAAAGTTACCGAGGCTGCTGAGAAGGTTAATTCTTTCACCTAGATTTTCTTCATGACGGTGATGTTAATTTTTTTTGAATTATCTTTTATCACCTCTGTGACAATAGCTTAGATCACATGTTAAATTTTTTTCTCTGTTTTCTAGTAATTTCACATTCACAAGCATTACAGTTCCTCAGTGTTTAACAGGTTTAAATACACAATCATATTCATAGATATGGCCATCTGTTTAACTTGTCAAAAAAGAAAAGAATATCTTTTTTGTTATATGCTAATTTCGATCGGTAGGTTGTAAATCTTGATTCATTTAAAAATAATTGTTGAATGAAATGTGAAAAAATGTTTTCTTCTGGTTGGAAGAAAAGGGTGGAGGGAAGAAAAGGGGATTAAGGGTAAGGGAACATGTTGATAGGTTTTTCTTCTATTTACATAGACTTATGTCTGGATTTCCCTGATGCCGTCCTTGTGGGGTAGGTCATGTACCCAGGATTATTTTGATACTTTAAGAGGTTTATTCCCTCGTTTGCTTATAGCCTTTACTTGCATCCTGACTGTTATATTATTCTCCTTGCAGGTTTCCTTGCTAGAAGAAACTATTAAACCAAGGACAAACCTCCCTCCTCTGCTTGTGCATCTTCGTGAACGACGATCTGAAAAGCTGCATTATATTGGTGTCTCCTTTGGGCTTACCCTGGAATTGCTCCGCTTTTGGAGGAAACATAAATTTGCTCCATTCTATGTTGGCCATAACCCAGTTAGTATCTTTTTTCTTTTTATTTTCCTTTACTTTTGGGTTTTAGGTTCTTTTTAGAGAATTAATTGGCAGATTGACATTTCTTTCATTTACCAGAATTCTGTTACTGGCGAGCATACATGTATGGTTCTGAAGCCGCTAGATAATGATGATATTGAAGCTAGTGGAAAAGATGATTGGGGCTTTTTCAGTCCTTTCTATCATGGTGGGTATATTCTCTCAATCAAGATTTTGCATTAATTTTGAAATCCAGAAAGCTCCAGATCAAGATTGATATTCTGTACACGCTTTCAGATTTCAGGCAAAAGTTTATCTGGCTTTTGGGTTCTACTAGCTTCCGTACAATGGAATACAAGCTTGCTCTGAGGTATGAATTTAATTTTATTGTCTTCATATAGTTTCTTTATTCATTACTCATGATACCGATGATCTTGCAGTGTACTGGATCCAAAGATCAACTTTACAGAGATTGAGCCAGCTTCATCCACTTCAAAGGAATCTTTGTATTACCTTAAACATGTTTTATCACCATACAATATGGCTCGCCTTGAAGCCTATGTGAACAACCTTGCTGATTATCTTTCGGTATGATCTCCGACTCTCCAAATGCTTGTTATCTTTCAGTGTGATCTCCGATTCTCCAAATGCTTGTTAAGACAACTCCTGTTTTACAATATTTGGAATTTGTTTTATCGCATAGGTAAAGGGGAATTTTTGAATTCAAAAAGTTCAAAATTGAGGGCTCAAAAGGAATTTATGGATGAAGCATATAAAAATCTAGTGACACATTGTGGTATCTGAATTATTTATGATATCACAAGTCAGTCAAACTTTTCTATAAAAGTCTCAACCCCACTTATTTTTTCTTTAGTAAATACCTCTCCCACTCTTCTTTGATACCTAAGGTAAGGTGCTTTAAAGTTCAGGATTATTTTATTTTTTTAAAAAGCTTACATTTTTTCAAGGGAAGAAAACAACAGTTTTCAAAAAGTTGCTGATTGTTTGGTAGTGATCAATATCGAAACAAATATAGTAAGTAAAAGTGGCCTATTAGATTGCTGAAACAGAATGTCACCTCACATGCACACCTGCCCCTGGAAGGGGGGTGGAGGTTTGTCAAGAGCTATAATAGTTGAGATGGCTATTGCTGCCAAAACAAGTTCAATTTTTTTATGGTGGCAACTGTTCTTTTTTTTTTTGGGTTGAAGTATGTGTTTACCAAAGGCATGAAAATAAAATTTTGAATCTGAGGGAGAGGCATTCTGTTCAAGATGCTTCAAAACGAATATGCTTCATGTGTGTTTTGCTTGCTGTCCTTCTTGACTTTAGAACCTGATAATAGACGCACAATGCATTTTTTAGCATATTTATCAACTGGCCTGGGAATGAGCTCAATAATTAAGTTTGTTGCTATACCCCCGTACCCCTTCTATCTTCACTCCATGAGTGGACAGATATCAGCTCCATGTTCACTAGCCAATTGGTACTTCATGTGTTTTCATTTGTGATTTGCACTGATAAACTCCTACATTCTTTGAGGATTTTCTGCCGTTCAGATTCATGCTTTTGTTATTGCCAAAGTACATACTGGTTCTTTTGTTCATGGTTTTCTGTCATAATAGCTACAAGAAAACACGTGGTTGGGAAAACTGGTTGAGGTTTTGGAGAAATTTCACCCCACCCCACTCATACCATTTGGTTCATGGATTGGAGTAGGACTTGGGGTTTTTGTATTTGAAACCTCCCCCCTCCCCCCTCCCCCCAATCCAAATATTTTGTTCCTTTGAGTTTTTATTTAATAGAAGAACGGTAACGAAAAGTACAAATTTTTTTTGTAAAAAATTTTGACTTTGAAATCTATTCCAACATTTCAGAGGATTACATTAAGTTTTGGTTGAAAGATGCAACGTACGTCAAAGATTATCACTTTAGATTCGAAAAATAGATTTTTTAAATATCAAAGGTATAGGTGAAATTTTGAACAGTCATTTCAATATTTTTCTTCCAAATCTAAGAAAGAGAAATCCCGAAAAATCTGTCAATAAATGACGAATTCCATTATACAGATGATAGGACAGGACTAAGACAGTAATGTTGACGGAGATTAGGATGAGCTTTGATGAATAAAAGAAGAATTGGTAGAAATTCTCATAGGTGAAGCAAATCAAACCCATAGCAACCAACCATTGGTGCTACTGGCATGGGCCTCTACCCCTAACGTTAGTAGCGGAGAACCACCTCGGACAACTAAGTAAACCGGAAAGCCGGGACGGGAGACAACTCCTTCGTTCAATCTTTCCAATGAAGCTCTCGATCTTTATCCTCAGTTTCCCAAGGCTTGCTTCTATGTGACCCAACTTATCTGTTCCCGGCGGGTGGAGTAAAATTAAGGCTTGCATTTGCAAATCTATCCAAATCCTAAAATTTAGCAATTTGTTTTTTATTTGGTTTAACAATATTTTTATGTGAATTTTCCCTAAAAGAAGAAAGATATCAACTCTTAACCAAAATGTTGGTATACAAATACTAAATTCACATTAGAAAATCAAATTGATCAACCTTATACCTTGTCGTTGAAATGAAAAAGTTCAACTTTACAGAATTTGCATTTTACATTTCTTAATCCTGGATTTATATATCTCATAATGAATTCCAAATCTTTGAACTGATTGTAGCTTAGGTAACTTTGTCACATTTTAATATATTTATTGGGTGTTTGTTTGACACTCTTCTTTTAGTAAAATTAAGTATCAAGGTACAAATTGTTACTGATATTCACTGTTGAAAGTAGTAGTCGTCTTAACTTAAATAACTATTTATCTTATATCTTTCTTGGTATTTGTATATCAAACTAACTTTGCATTTCACAGATTTCATATCTTGAACCGATCCTCGCAGTTCTGTACTTTGAGGAGAAACTTCCAGTTACACTGTCATATGTGCAGGCCTCTGTATTATTATGTATGGGATTGCAGAGGCAAGAACTCTCATATGTTGAGGTTTGCTTCTTGACTTTTCTGGTATAATTCTTTTATATATTTTGTATTTAGATGGAATAGCTAATCATTTATGGGTAAGTTCTCTGGGCATCTGAAAAATGTTGTATTAATTTTTCCAAGTTTTAAAACTTTTTATACTCCGAGATGTGAATGTGGTTCAAAGAACAGAACCAGATCTTTGAACGTTTTGGTCTTGCCTCACAGCTTAGTTGAGACTGCCCTATTTCTTTCATTCATTTGGATGGCGAAACACGAGAAATGCTGACCACAGTCTGAATCCAAACAAGTTTCATTTGTGCCATGCTTTAAGTCAGATCAGTTTTACCAATTTGTGTGCGATATCTGATAGTACTAACTGAAAAAAAAAAAAAAAAAATATCCTAGTGCTAAGGATCCATGTTTAGGTCTGAGGCTACTGTGGATTTGAAAAATGCTGGAACCATTATAAATTTTTTTACATGAAGCGTAAACTGTGTAATTGTTCCATCACAATCATGATAGCTTGGTCTAGATGGTTTCCTTAATTTTTGTCTGTTCCCTACTTCGCACGTTTGTATTTGTTGTAGCCCTGGTGGATTCGCTGTTGTTTTCTAATGGTAGAGTGGTAGTTGTTATCTGAAAACATACAATGAAAGAAAGTTGTAGTGAAATCAATAAATGAACTTCATTGATTAATATGCAGCTTGTCTTTTGTTTAACAGCGGGCGATGAAGTTGGAAAGACATCAGATAATGTCATTGTACATAAAAATTATGAAGAAGTTCTACAAGTACCTAAATGGTATTGCTTCTAAGGAGATTGAGTCAATCCTACCTCGCTCAAAAGAAGTAAGTATATAAGTGGGATATTGGTTACATTACATGTGTAGACTAGTGCTTTTCCTTTATTTTGTTGTCACCTTCAATTATGCTTTCTTGATAAAATTTTGTTTGCTTACTTAAATATTGACGGAAGTCATTTGGAGCTTAAGAAATTGTAGAGGAGACTCATTATTACACAAGGAAAACTCTTCTGGTTGATTTTACCTGTTTTAACTGAAATGGGGACTATATGGGCATTAGGATCGATGTGGTGGCAATAGATGATATTCTTGCTTTTGAAACTTCTATTTAAGGGTCAGGTGTCAAAACACCTTTTTTTCAGCAGCTGTACTTTTTCAAACTCGATACTTTCTGTCAAATTAGAGTGGATGTAACAAAAGTTTAAAGCTCTGTCCTACCACTTTATTCCTCCAATAATTTCACAGGTTTTCCAATTTTATCAATCTTTTGCCAGCACGTTACAGACTACATTCCACGAGAGAGATTTTTGGAATTGTAAAATCATCCAATTAGTAATTTCCCATTTCCGAAGTGTCGGAAGCTGGATTTCTCTCTATTTACCATCCTATTAGTGGTTTCCTATGTGCCTGAAGGCTGGAATGAATGTTGAACAGATGCACGTTATAGTGTGCCTTATTTCTGCTCTGCTGTCTTGAGATACTTGAGTTGGATGTATGAATTTCCATCCTGAAGCGAACACTTCAAGTCTATGCCTAACAATGTCTTACGGTTATGTGGTCTACCTATTGACCTAGTATGCAGAATCAACAGCGAATCACATATAAAAAGTAACATAATGTAGATATGTGCGCTTCATTGTTTGATTGTTCGGTTGTTCACCTTGACATGTAACCAGCATTTAATGTTTCCTTTTGTTCTCAGATTGTGATGAAACCTCACGCTGTATCTTTGGATGAAGATCTTAATGATGCAGCCAAGCAAGTCAAGGTTCATCCAATTTCCTTAAACAAATTGCTTTACTATTCTTTCTTGAAAGAGCTGTACTTACCCAAGACTTATCTTTTAGGATGAAATGAAAGCCAAGATGGATAACATGTTAGATCCTGAGCTCCTCAAAAGGTATGCCATTGTAGATAACGAAGTTGATTTTGAGAGTGCGTTGAAGAATGGTGGTGGGAAGATACCTTCAGGTGGTCTTGTCAGTGTAAAATCCAATAGAACTAAAGTTGAAAAGCATGTGAAACTAAAAGAAAGCCAGAGTGAGAAGAAAAGAAGCAAGGACGGACATGGTTCCAGATCGAATAAAAAGAAGAAGTCTTAGTCATTTTAGACTCGAAATATTTCAAGATGGGATTGCTAATTATTAGATGCACTCCTCTGTTATATGAAGTTCAATGGGAGGGAACAGAGGTTAAAGGGGAAGTAGATTGTGACTTGTGCCACTACTTCTTGTTATAGTTTTGTCTATCAATTTTGCACACGTGTGAGTTCGGTGAGAGAATATAGTAATATTCTTGATTTTGATATGTCTAACAACTTTTTTGTACCATGTAAAACCATTTTTGCGATTCTGAGGAAGAGCTGATTCTGTACCTTTGCACCTCAGATTCATGTAATGAATGCTGATTACATAAATGCTAATCTGTATTTAACATTTGCAGTGTCCAGCAATCTTCGACGTGACAACAATTGTTTATGCTTTCTTTTTAGTAATTATATTTCTCTTTATAATTAGAATAATATATCGTCGAATACATCCAACTTTTTTTTTCTGTTAAACTAATAAAACTTCATTGATATAAAACACACACACACAGAGAACAGTATAAGCTTATAGTCATTGGAGCTTAATATGTTTCTCTATAAATGAACAAATCTAAGCTCGGTTTGTTTTAAAGTTGATCCGAGCCCCCTGAACTTAGCCAAAACATCAAGTTGTTTATGAACAGCCAAGTTTCCTTGCAGTCCTAAACTATTTGGCACATTTCAATATCACTGCGGAGAACACAAATTATATATGCTACATTATGCCTAGTCTTGCATAAAATTATCGACACCTTCCTAACTCATCCAACAAACAGTCATCATTTGGCCAGGAACATCTCATCTATTAATATAGATGTTTGTTGTACAAAATCAAATTATAGGATAATTGCTTCCCCAGATTCAAAACTATACTATAAACGCGATCCTCAATGTACACCACAATTAACTGGCATTAATCTGAGATACGGAAACAAAGTAAAACTTTATAAATAATGGAAATTAGTATGACAGTCGATCATCAACTGCTCCAGACAATTTTGAATTAACATCTCAAGTTTGAAAGCTAAAGAGTAATCCAAAAAAAATCAAGCCAGGAATCCAATTTTATATAGCAGTGTACTTGATTCACATGAACCTTTAAGAAACACAATAGCAGCGCAACTTAACATCTCAGGCCAATCAAGGTGTGCCAAACCATTGTGTTTTGTTCGGAATTGGAAATATAAAAGCATTGTCTGCCTCCATTTGTATCCTTTATTTTTCAACATAGCAAATACCACAAAGTATAACTCAGAGAAAGTTCCTGATGTCAAGTGACTTCACATCAACCATCTCCTCATCCTTGAACTCCTCCCTAAAGAAAAACAAAACAAAACAAAAAGGATAGGGTAATAAACACAATGAATTGTCTTGTCGATGTGAACAACAAACAAACCTCTAGAACAAACACCCAGAAATGTTATAGACTAATATTTTCAATCATTTGGGTATTTTCAGGCAACCATGGAAAGGTGTTCCAGTTTTTAAATCATAGGCATGCGATCAAGCAAGTACACCCATATAAACTACCATGCCAGATCATTGGAACTTAGAAATGCATAAGTTAGAATTTATTGAGAATTCACTAAAGCATTGGTGCCAAGTTCACAGAATAATCTACATTTCCTCGTAACGGCAAATTTCAAATGCATGCACATGATGGATAATTAACAATTTAGCACTTTCTCAGGAAGGTGGGATGGGGGGAAAGAATGCGAATGAAATGATAAACAGGTGGGAATGAGTATAATGTCTCCCATCTCGCCCCATCCTTCCCCACCCCAATTACATAGGTACACACACACATACACATGCATAATATTTTAATTTCTGAATGGGATTTTGGATGCAACACACCTCACAACATATCTTGTATTCACATGTGTTTTAAAATGAGTAGTAGTACTTGTAAATTAGTACAAGTTAGAGTCTTCATTTTGAATGATATCATTAGGTACTTTCACAAATTTGCTTCACTACACGGTAAATGATTATCTTAAAGACCCTAAAAACATATTATTGTTCATAATAGATATGTACAATAGACTTAATTTCAAGGAGGTACAAGAATCTAATAATATACTTTTGTTTTTAGACTTCGGTTTTAATCTGTAACTAACTTCCACATTACCAAAAGCAATTATGAGTTAAAATAGAATTGAATTAATCCGGTGGGAAATCGCACACCCTGCAATAATGCTTGGTAGGGATTTAGCTGAGTAGCACAGGGTGGAATACTCCATAATGAAACAGCAAAGTTACCTTCCCTACTCACATATGCTGGATTATCAGGAACCCAAATATCATGACAATAATTACATGAGTGATAATATATAAAAAATCTCTGTAGGGGATATAGATATTGTCAAAAAGACACGCTTTGACATTGTCTAACATTCATTAGGCAGAAATAAGGTGCATTGATACAAGGCCATTGGTCAAATACTTTAACGATCAATTTTTCAGGGAGTTTTCTGATCATTGTATTTAAAATTCCATGGACAAAAGTTTTCCCTTACATCTATTTTTGGGTCATTAGAAAATATATAAACAGTATCCTTCTACAAGTTCACAACATGGTAGCATGACTATCACCACAGAACACAATGGTCTTCTTCAAATCAAAATAGTTTGGTTTCTTGGAAGTACTATTGTTATTAAACAAAATATTTGTCAGAAAGTCACATACCGTTTCTTTTGAGTTTCCATTGCCTCAACGGCATCCTTCTTCAGCTCCTCCAACTGTGCTTTCGCAATTTTAAGTTCCAACTTCTCTTCGTATTTGGGTAAATCTTCCCCTTGGATTCCAAGTCTAAACAAAGGCAAACTCAGTCTACTTAGTCAGATGTTAAATCATTTTACTTTGGTCACAAATGCAAAAATAGGAAAAGCACAGTAGATTAAGATTGCATGCGGAGCAAGAGTAAAACAATGAACTGATAAATAAACAAAAAAAGAAAAATTACAAGTGCTCTGATTTTAG
Organism: Aralia elata; assembly: GCA_034770075.1. Classification (NCBI taxonomy): domain Eukaryota; kingdom Viridiplantae; phylum Streptophyta; class Magnoliopsida; order Apiales; family Araliaceae; genus Aralia; species Aralia elata. The sequence goes on along the minus strand of CM068378.1, from coordinate 23,511,002 downwards.
TTCAAAACTACATTTTCATGGACATGCTTCCACAATAATAGTCAATTATAACATAACAACCAGAATAGCAGTTCCGATCTGTTGATACTCCACAAAAATCACGAATTTCCCCAAAAATATTTGTATGAACATGAAAGAGCATGTGAAAACGAGTTAACTTAGAAAATTTAAAGCTTTATGGTATTAAACATGATAGGTATCCAATACGTTGACTACGAGAAACATAAACTCCTAAAGCAATTTAATAGGCCCATTCTCTCGTGTATTTCTCACTTGCTAGCACTTGCATCATCACTTTACATGTTCAGAGAATAATAATAGGATGCGACAGCTTCCCTGTTTTTAAACAACATATTCATCTAGCATTTCCACTTGTCCACCTAGGCTTGTAGTTGTATTCTTTCTTTTCAATTTTCATCTAACAAAATCTCTAGCAGCACAAGTGTCAAGGCCTAAGAATTAATTTTTAAGTAATGAGAAGCTATCGCCTATCAGTTCCATATTAAACAAGTCACCCTGTTTGCATAAAATTCTAAAGCTATTATAAATTCCGGTTCTAAATAATGCTTACTTCTTATTGATCTTATCAAACTCTGCCATAAGAAGAGCCATTCCCTTCTTGTCATTCCTCATTAGTGGTTTCCTGATGTCTTTTTCTACCTTTTCCAATGCATCCATCATCAAAGCCTCTGCACCAAGATCATCAGCAAGACCTCTCCTGCAAAATAAGCATAATGGCAAGTCAAATATGTGATACGTATGGAGGAAATAGAAGTTTGCAGAGTAGAAAATGCAGCAGTCAAATGCAACTTTCAACTCTTTCTTTCGTTTCAATTTTGGATAAGCAACTGCAACTTTCAAATTATCATATGTGAATGTGTACCTGGTTGTATTGAGAGGTAACATCTAATTAGAAATGCAAACATCTTCAATACATGTAGGGTATACAATGAGCATATATACACAATAATTAGAAACATCATGTGAGCGTCACCATAATGAGAACAGGAAGCACAAACAGAGATCTTACTAGAACAATTCAAACTTGGGAGCTTCAAGTTCTAAAAAAATCTTTTATTCTGTTCATTTGAGGACCGAACACACAAGTTACATTTATCCAATGCTATTCGGCATAGAACACCAATTTAAACCAACCTAGCAGAAAACCAGAGGCGGAAAGGTGGTCAAACAATTTCACTTTGTTCATCAACATGCCACACCTGTTAAAACTAATATTTCTTATTTTTTTAAAGTTCCAATCAGAAACTTGTTCCCAGCCAAATCCTACGAGCACATGAAAAACCTTGTTAGCCAAAAACATCATTGCCTCTCAGCCTCCCAAACTCGGAAAAAACTTAACACAAAAACACATGTTTGATGTAATCATGACATATTATAATGTGTCTATCAGGTAAGCAATAAATGCTAAGCCATTCATAGTGAAGAAGATCACATGCTACCATGATAAGAATAATACAAAAGAAAATATAATATCATACTTATCTTACATATCTACATTCAAAGCACAGAGAGCAAGAAAAAGAATGGCAGTTATTGAATATGCACAAGATCATGTTATAAAAGGAGATCTAAGGTAGATATCTCAAGTGGTATGAAAAATGAATATTACATACTTCAATCGTATCTCCTTCAATGTCAACAAATATGTTCTAGCATCTGGAATGCCATGTGTTCGTGTTTGAATGGTGTACTGAATTCTTTGAGATTCCGAGAACAAGTTTGCCCTGGGAAAGTTAAATACACAGAAAAGAAGAATCAATCATAATTCAAACAACAGTTGGAAGCAAGCATACAGTGAAAAGCTTGAAAAGGAACAACTTGCAATCTCCCTCATATATTATCGAATTTTTTACCGACGAATAGTTTAGAATGAAGAGAAGTATACCAGTAAAGGAAAAGCTTGAACATTATTCAGATATGACTCTGGGCCCAAATTGGTCAAATTTGGATCTTACTTCTGAAATTAAACTTATAAGATGACAACTTACTTTTCTCTAACAGTCTTCATAACCTTTGCATACTGTGAAACTGCAGCTGGATCATCAGGGTCTATGGTTATTTTTTCCTTCCTAAGTACCCCCACAGCAGTCTCAAATTTATTCTTAACCTCCAAGAAAATGTTCTTCAGCATCTCTGCCAGCTCAAATGCAAATCATTTGTCAGAGATAGTAACTCTTCTCTCCAACCATTAAAAATAAACTACATTGACATTTGATAAAGCGAATTCTTGGATTATCCACAACAATAGATGAACAATCCAAGAAATGGTTGAAAAAATTGCATTATGATTTATGACAAAGTATTTGAATCAAGTAATTGTAACCTTAAAGATTGTTCATCATAAAAAAAATATGAAAGTAAGGTCAGACACACACACACACAAAAAAAAAAAAAAGAGATAGAAAGATAGAGAGTGTAGCTTCACACGGTTATATAAAACAGAGGCAAGTGTGTGCATTTGATTCAGGACTATAAGCCACTTGATTTTTATTAAAAGGATTTATGTAATATAAAAATGAAGAGAACTTCAAAGATTTACTAACCATCTCCCTTAAGAGCAGCGGGTGCAGCTTCCTTGGCAAAGAAACGGACTGGAACAACATGACCTCCTTGCAAGAATATCTGAGCAGTATGCAACTACATATGCACCAAAGAGTAAGTCAGCAAATGGAATATAAGCTCCCAGGTAAAATTAGAAAGGAAAAAGAGTGCTTAACAATACAAGCTTCCAAATAACATAAAATGAAATCAACAAATGGTTCTGATTCTGGAACACAAGTGTGACACTGCCAAGGCAAATCAAAGAGCACGAGCGTAAGCTCCAATAAGCCTGACTAGTTAAATATGGGGCCTAACAACAAAAGAATAAATACTGGCTTGGCTAAGAAAAGATAAAATTCAGCTCCTCTTCAAAATTATGCACTGTAATTTAGCGATTATCCAGCGCAATCTATGCATATACGGATACACCTCAACTACACACAGGCCCATCCATTGGACAAGTTACAAGAATCATATTTGCCAACTTGATCTCAGTTTATTTAGCACTAATAACTTCAACACACGTAAAGTGTGTAGTGTCTTTCTTTTTGTTAGATTGCTCACATTTGCAAGAGGTTATTCTATAAATTTATTGGGTGGTTCCGTTTAAAACGGAATGTATGACGTACAACTAAATTTGTGATTTGGCTTGAACAAAAGTAACACCGTATCTTTCATTTATCTAAATTAGTACTCCCTCTTTCCCACAAAAAAATGGCTTATTAACAATATTATGGTACCCTTTTTTCGGGACACAAGGAGCATACAAAAATAGTTTAACACTATGATATCTCATACTCAACCAAATGTCTCAGCAATGCCTATAACAAAATAAAGTACTTGAAAGGAGTACTTTATTTTAGCTTTATACTAACTTAATATTAGAAATTTTAAACCATAAACAGTTGGAAATGCATTCACTAATACAGCATTCTCTAATATTAATTTGCTCTTTTGTCATTTTCCTTTCCTTGGCTCTTTATGAGTTCAAAACATGGCGTAGTTTGTAAATAACCTAACTATTTCTTTGATTCAACAAAAAACAATACAAAATGAAAGTCTCTAACAAATTACAATACCAATAATAACACCTTCATAACCATCCATTGGTACATTTCTTCATATGTGCATGTGTACACACACACACAACTCTCTCCAAAATGATTAAAGTTAAAATTCATTTTACATTTGGAAATGCTCAATCTACCCTAAAACAATCAGATTTTTTATTCTTAGACCTAAAAAAGTGACAATTAGAAAACGAATCAGTGAACAGATTCACAATAAACAAAGGAGAGTATAAGCTATCCTGTGTATATATGTATATGTATGTATTATATGTAAATGCGTTCGGATTGAGAGAATACCTGCTTTGATTTGGATAAGAGACGGGAAGGGAAGGCCATGATCGTAGCTCAGTTTTCGTTCTTTCTTATCTGGCTAAGGGTTTGGGTCCGATCCTAGGTTTGAGCTCCTAAATTCTGAGTTTACGGTGAGTTGGTAGTTGTACTGTGAGAAACTGAGAATGGAATCATGGATGGTGGTGATGCAGTCTCTCTCTCTCTTCCTTTACACCGGCGATAGCCGGTAACAGTTTCAACCTAGGTGGGTTGGGTTTTTTTTTTTTTTTTTTTTTTTTACCGATGGGCTTAATCCGCAAGACTTCGGATCTCACGGTCATTGTTTTTTTTTTTCCTCACCCCTTTATTTATTAAAAAAAAATTATATTTTCACAAATAAAATTTAATGTTATTACAGTATCCTTCTTAGACGAGTCATTGAAATAATTATTTTTATCGGAAAAAAAACACTATTAGTTGTACAAGATTATAATTTATGTTTACATAAAAGTTTATAAAATAGATTTTTAGGTAAAATGATAAAAATAGGAGATACATTATCAATTTCACTCAAAATAAAATTTTGAAGATTCTTTTTCGCCCTCAACTTGATTTGATAAATGTTACTAGTAGGAAACGTTTGTTACAGGTCATTTAAAGTGATCATCTTAAATACCCGATAATATGACTAGTCATTTTTATATATCATGTTTGTTACATTTGTAATCTTACATTTTCAATAATCAGATACTCAGTAAAGTGTTAAGATTCCTGATAATCAGATAACCCAAAAATAAGTGGTAATATGAGACTACCAGATAGTAGTCATCTTTAAATTTTTATTTAAACAAAAACATCCTCTATATTTAATAATTGATACATAAATATCATTATTAGTTGCACAATTTACATTTATTTTATAATTTTTTTGGATTTTTTTTATCGGCATGTTTAGTTTAACTAAAATAACTCACTATTTTATATATGATATTGTTTGTTATTTTTATTATAAGTTTAATGTATCATTAACGATATACTTGGAAATTTTGTACCTAATAATTGAATAAATCATGAATTGTTATTTTATAAACATATTAAAAATTTAAATACAATTTAGTAAGTAATACTGAATTAATTAGTTTGATATATAGTACTTTGATGATTATTGATAATTACATTTGACACTAATTATGTGGTTGAATCATTCAACTAAAATTAGTACAAGAATATTTTAGTGAAAAATCAATATTAAAAAATATATATCCAGTAATCTTAAATTCATATCAAACATTCACAATAATAAATACCGGTAATCACATATCTTCCCTCAAACAAAAATGACACAATATGACCATTTTTTATTACTAGTAATCAAATACCCAATAATCTATATTTAGGCAGATATCCATCACAACACGTAACAAACAACTTAAAAACCTAGTGCATCTTCAATTTAGTCTATTATTTGTATCTGTGTTTTAGTAAATTGAAAATAAATAAATAACATAACATAATAATCTGAACATCACTACCAAATTTAAGTCTTATAATATACATGGGACAGTTTAAATTCTAATCCCAAGAGCTTGTACATTGAACCAATAAAACTAGGTTTCACTTACTATAATTTAATCCTATGATTAATTACAGTGTACGCCTCTTCACATCTCTGCGTTAAATGATTTACCACATCCACAGGTTTGTGTAGCATTTGGATTTTTGAAAGAGAAGCCTCCACCAATGAGTGCATCACTAAAGTCCAATTGCATCCCATATATGAAAAGAAGGCTCTTTGGATCACAAACTGCATCGACAAATTAAGAAAAGTAGGTTAAAATTAATAACAGCATAGAAGAAAACTATAATATCACAACAATATGTCAAGCATATTTATGATCGTTCCGATGTGGCTTCAATTTACTAAATACTTTTCAGCAATTGTTATCAATGGATTACCACTTCGTGTTAGAAATATGGACATCGTCATCTCTCTCTATCTCTAATTCATAATTTAATAGACTTTCAGCATTTGACCAAGTCTCTTTTCACAAGAATAAAGACCTGTTCATGCTTTTGCTTGTTCTATTTAATCTTTATGGCACCTAAAATGACGATGATTGGAATCATTTCAAAATGAGCAGAAAGTTACTTTTTGGATGACCTTTTTTATACAACTATTATACAATTGCAAAATCCTTACTATATAAATATAACTCATTTATATAGGACCACCAAATGGACGGCCTAATTTGGACCGTCTAGAATCCAAATCCGATCCTCACATACTTCTGGGTTAAACTACTACTCTATAATGACAAGAGCATCTTAGTGGAGGATATAAAAAAGATCGTCTTGTCCAGGCCTACATCTATAATCTAACTTCTCAGAATGCTACAAGTTCTTATTTTATTGTTTATGCTTCTCACTCACCCATTAGATATAGGATTGAGGGGAGGTCCGGTACAATTTGTACCGGACACTAGTGCGGTGCCAATTTTGGACCATTAGATCTTTTAAAAGAGATCTGATGGTCACAATTCCCTCTCTCTTCTTTTCCCCTTCCTTTTGCAATTCCCTTCCTCCCTCTCCTCTTCTCTCTCCTCTGTCCCTTTCCCTTCTCTCTCTCCCTTTTATACATATTGTATATGTATAATTACCCAATTGTGGTAAATATTGGAATTAATGTAATTAAATATTATATGTGTAATGGATGTATAATGTAAATATTATATATATATATATATGTGCATTGTAAGTAATGTATTATACATAAGGTTGTGAATACTTAAACTAGAAGATCGGGCTTTGAGTGGAGTGTGTAGAGAATTAAAACAAATAAACTAAGCCATAAGTGTTGGATAATGGGAAATACTGGGAATAGAAAAATTAAACTTTGGGTGCTGAACTTAAATAATTAACCAAGCCATGATGCTGAGGATTTCAAGACTAGTGCATATGGGTGAGTTATTAAGGAACCAGGAGGTGTCAACATGGGATTAGGGGGAGGAGAGAGAAGAGGAGAGGGGATAGGCAATTGTGACCATCAAATCTCTTTTAAAAGATCTAATGGTCCAAAATTGGCACCGTACTAATGTCCGGTACAAATTGTACCGGACCTCCCCTCAATCCTCACTCCTAAGGAAAGTTTGGATTTAGGCTGTATGAGACAGATCCTGTTGGCTGGTCTAGAGGCAACTTGGAGAATGAGCAAGGTTATATCTAAGGATTGAGGGGAGATCCGGTACAATTTGTACTGGACATTAGTGCGGTGCCAATTTTGGACCATTAGATCTTTTAAAAGAGATTTGATGGTCACAATTGCCTGTCCCCTCTTCTCTCTCCTCCCCCTAATCCCATGTTGACACCTCCTGGTTCCTTAATAACTCGCCCATATGCACTAGTCTTGAAATCCTCAGCATCATGGCTTGGTTAATTATTTAAGTTCAGCACCCAAAGTTTAATTTTTCTATTCCCAGTATTTCCTATTATCCAATACTTATGGCTTAGTTTATTTGTTTTAATTCTCTGCACACTCCACTTAAAGCCCGAACTTCTAGTTTAAGTATTCACGACCTTATGTATAATACATTACTTACAATGCACACACACACACACATATATATATATATATATATAATTTACATTATACATCCATTACACATATAATATTTAATTACATTAATCCCAATATTTACCACAATTGGGTAATTATACATATACAATATGTATAAAATTATTTTACTAATTATGAAGTTAAATTTATAATAAAATAAATATTCACAATATAATGGGTCAATTATTTAAATAATAAATATTTATTCCATTAATTATTTAATTAGCTTATTTAAGCTTTATAATTCAATTTTCTCATTTCCTCCCATAAATTGTTGTTAAACAATATATTTAATGAATATAATATATATTTACTCATTAATCAAATATTTAATTTGATTTACACTTACTTGGCATATTTACATATATTGTCATAACATCATTACAATGGCCTCTTTAAATACTCTGTCATATATTTCTTTGTTAACACTATTCCCCTCTATGCTCATTTGAACTTAAATTTCTCGATTTTAGCTACAAGAATCAACACCAGATTGGAGTGGAAAGAAAAAGGGACGGAGAGGAGAGAGAATAGGAGAAGAGAAGGGAAGAGGGGAAGGGGAAAGAGGAAAGAGAAAGGAAGAGAGAGGAGAGAGGTGAGATAAGGGGAAAGTGAAAGGGACAGAGGAGAGAGAAAAGGGAAAGGGACAGAGGAGAGAGAAGAGGAGAGGGAGGAAGGGAATTGCGAAAGGAAGGGGAAAAGAAGAGAGAGAGAATTGTGACCATCAAATCTCTTTTAAAAGATCTAATGGTCCAAAATTGGCACCGCACTAATGTCCGGTACAAATTGTACCGGACCTCCCCTCAATCCTAGGAGTGATGACTGATTAGTGAAGGTCTTACTTGGACCGTGCTTCCTCAACAATCCAATAGCACAGTGTTGGCCAAAGCCATTAAACTATTATACATAGATTAAACCTTTCACCACTTTTAATTTAAAAAAGAAAATGACATTAACAATTTAAATTTATGCTCCATATTTTGGCCGGTGGATAGCCAGTTCCATCTAGAGTCCAGACCACTCTAGTCTATCTAAAAGGCGTAATATCAAAACAGTATATTGGTTAAGAAGCTAAGAAAGTTTATACTGTATCCTATAGACGACATATCATTGACATGGACAACCCAATATAAGACATTACAGCAGTGTCCAAAGGGAAGGGATGAATTGCTAGAATGGACAGCGACTAATCGATCAAACACACATAAACGAAGTAAATTTGGGTCTTGCGAACATAATGTGATTAAATTAGATTTTGTCCAACATTTAGATTTGTGTAAGTTCCTCCACTTGTTCAAAAACTCCAACTGGGAAATCTATGCATGCTAATTCTCAGAGACTTGCTCTATAGAGTCAAATGTCAATCTCCTTTAGCAAGTTCATGCCTTTACTTAATTCGTTATAAGTCAAGTGATAAGTTTTGCTTATAAATTCCAACTTGGAACTCTACCATGCGTGCTAGACATGGCTTCAATATTCGAACTTCATACTCCACTCACCATAGTCACTAAATGTTGAATTCACATGCTGAAATGCAGAGTTGTACCAATGAAGTTGCAACCATGAAACGTACAAAATATCAAATGTTTTAATATAAGTTCATAATACTTTTGAAACTCATGTAAGAAACAAACAAGATAGAAGCTTACCAATCACAAAACCATTGTATTCCATAACTGAATCATCCGGTCGAGCGTTTTCTTTGCTCTCAAACTCCATTGTGTAAGACATGCCAGAGCATCCACCCTGTTTAACACCAATTCTCAAGCACAAATCTTCTTTCCGTTCAGACCTCATCTTATTCAAGTGCTTTAACGCGTCATCTGTCAAGGAGATTGCAGGTGAAACCCCCCCGGCTGTTGATGGTGCTGAAAGATATGAGATCATTTATTAGTACATTCCTTTTGATGATTAAACAAAATCCACGACAAACTATCAATTATCAAATGAATTTTTACTATCTCATGCATAAAATATGTATGGATAAATATCCAAAAATATATGTGAACCACAATCTACTTTATTCTTAGAATTTAACAGTACTTGTGATAATTATGAAAACCTTACGAAAGCAGCTTCAAATTTCTGAGCATTATTCATGCATCTTTGAAGACAGATATGTGTGCTTCTTATTAATCTAAAAATTACATCATTCAACAAACAAAACTAAAAAGTACCACAAGAGGCTCCATATGATATGGAGCATATACTTGAAGCAGACAAGTCCGACCACATTACTCTTATTAATTCATCTAACATGATAAGTGTGACTACGAATAAAGTTTTTTAGTATTAATCTTACTTCTATATGTATGCTTATTCGTTGTATTTAAACTGAAGTGAACTATACATATACATACATATATATATATATATTACTTTTTTATTTTTGGTTGGTAATTTTCTGAAGTGAACTATTATATGAGATAAATGATAAATTTAATTTCATTAAAATGTTTGTGCTATATTTCTTGTAGGTGGATAAGGCTGAGATGCAAGTTTCATCAGGATCATTCAAATAGTCTATGACTCTACTTGTACTTAGACATTCACGTTGAAGTATTTGTGAACAGATGGCACCTTTAGGTGACAGTTGATTAAGAAACCTATGCTTTAAGGTAGCAGAGATAAAACTGTAAGATGCAATGCTTTTCTTTTTTTTCCTTCTTCTGTATTGTAATTTTTGTTTCCACAATTCCATGTCATGCTGGAAACTGGATGATGTGCACTGAATTCACAAATTTACACTCATTTACTAAGGATGATTGAAGATTATTTTCCTTTTAGTGCCATAAGTATTAAAAATGGTTTTCTTTTACAAGTTTATGAGTATAAAAAAATGATATTTTAGCATACAATAAAACTCCAGCTGTTAAACTCTAATTTATTTATTTATAGTCGCACTAAAAGTCTAAAACGCGTTGCAGAGTCCACAATTTGAGGCTTGTGAATGTTGCAGTATTTAGTGATACAACAGGTTCTTAAAAAGTGCCATAGAAAGCTCCTGTATTGTTAATTATAAGTAACACCATAAAGATCGAGGGACGTTCATAAATGGAAATTAAGCTCTTTTGGTTCCATTTCAAACTGTCACCTAACAAATGTTCCTGTTCCACTCTCTCACACTATTCTACTGGCTAGCACATGATGAAATGTCATTTTCAGTGACATTGATATCTGTGGAATTTGTCCTGCCACTAGCTTAAAATGCCTCTAAAACTAAAAGACCTTCAGAATTTTTTTACTTGCATAAATTAAGGTTTTTGGTTGTGATGCATATCAAGATTTAACAATAACTGGGAGCACCTAAACTTGTATGCTTTTATACAGTTCAATAGCTTCTTTGTATGGCCAGTAAGATGATAAAACCTAGTAATGATACATCTATTCATATGGAAATTTTACAGCTATATTTCAAGCCTAATGTACATTAAGTATTTAAGTTGTTCGAAATACCTCTAGTAAGAGTGTAAATGAACCGAATCGAGCCGAGTATTGAGTTGCTCAGGTTTGATTCATAAAATTTATCGAGTATGAAATAAGATTTGATTGAGACTCGTTTAGCTAGTACGATCTCGAATCGAGTCCGAGTAGTTTGAATTTTTCGAGCGAATATGATCCGAATATCAATAGAAAATTACAATCTGAAGAGGTTCGAGTAATTTATCGAACTTTAAATTTTGCTCATATTTGAATCGTTTATATTTTGAGTCGAGCTCAAATCTAATTTTAAGTCAAGCGAGTACGAGGCCTTAAACTCTAGTAGGTTCCACACTGCTACTCTTCTCAAAAGTCACTATTAAAAATCTGTTCTTCGTGACTTTTATTGAAATAGGTAAACCCACCTCATCCGTATCTTTAAAATCATTTTGCGATTGCATTCCCACCTCGATTTTTTTCCATTTCAATAATCAAAATTAATTAATAAACATCATCTCCTAATCTTAACCATTTTATAAAAAATAATTTATAATCATAAGCTTCAGATAATTCCATCCTTCTTTCATAGGTATTCAGCAATGCAACCAGAACAAAAAATTTCAAATCTGTGACTAATTAGAAAGAATAATTCGATTCATATATGTAACTAACTCCAATTTATAAACACACACGAGCAAAAATACATATCTATATAATTATACACACACAAATTATACATTTATATATACATGAATTACCTTGGGTTGAAACTGATCGAATAGATAAATTTCTTCTTCGATTAAAACCTAACGATCGGAAAGAAACTGAAGCTGAGCTTCTAGGAAGAACAGAGCTAGAATTCTTCGGTAGAGTACAAAGAGACGGAGAACTCAAAGTCGAAGAGAACGCCATTTTAGAGAGAGAAAGAAGAGAGAGAAACGAATTATTGTGTATATAAATTCTGTGTTTGTGTAAAGATACAGCTAAAGAAAACTGTTGAGAAGATCATGGCCGTCGAAAAGATTGAGATGAAAGTGAAGAATAATCCAACGGGTGTGATAGCGCTTGCTAGTGTTAATTTGAAGTCACGTGGGTCACGTGTTGGCATGCGTTTTGAGGTCATTTTTATTTTGGTCGCTATATTCTAATTTCGGCTATTTTTTGAGGTCTATATTGTAGCGTGGGGAAGAAAGATACAAGTAGTAGTAACTGCAACCAGTATTCTCCCGTCTACAATTAGAAGTATTATTTAATTTTTAAAATTAAATTACGATATATTAAATTTAAAATTGGTATAATTTATATAAATTTAAAATAAAATAAATTTTATAATTAATAATTTTTGTTATATATTTTACAATTATAATAATTGTATCAATTTAAATTAAATAAATACACATCAATTTAAAATTTAATATGTCATCGTTTGACCTTAAAAAATAAATTATATCTCTAATTTTAGAACGAATGAAGTATTATTTTGTGATTCATATGATCTTGATTTTCACTTTAAAAGATGTTAGCATTTATTATCGGATATGTTTGATTCTTCAAAAGATTTAAATATAACGGATGTGTAAAAGGGTTATTTTTAGATCGTCTCTGATAATAAAAAATAGTAATCAACTATTGAGATATGCAGCGCTAACAAAACCTAACTCCCTTGGCTCATTTGTACTTAAGTGAAGGAGTATCGTGGGTTGTGATGGTCATTAATAATGTACTCTGGCTTGAGTCCTTTTGAGCATTAAGAATACTGGTTAAGCACTGTCGCCTTGCTCAGAATCTGATGCCCTAACATTTTTCTACAAATTTTGTATCTTTTTTTCTTCATTTTTTCTCCCTTGTTTAACTGCTAAATTTTGATACGAGATTTCAGTATAATTATTAAAATTGTAAACTATTCAAACAGTATTACCATTGTTGCAACTGTAAATATAATTAATATTTAATATTCAATGATAGTATTAGATAAGTAAGTAAATCAGAATTAGAAAGTCCAGTGTACTTACTTGAAAATTAAAATCTGGAAAAAACAAAGAATATTTATAAATCCGAGTCCTTTGAATTCACAAAGTTTCCTTGAAGCAAATTTATTCCCTCACTGGTGCCGAAGGATTTTTGAATAATTACTTCTCAAGATAAAACGGATTTCCAATTCTTAATTAAAAGCACTTCAAAATTAAGAATTCTTCGAACTCAATTTCTATGTTCTGTACTCGAACTGACTATGATGAATGAAAGAATGCAAAGAAGGAAAGACGAAGTAATTTGAATTGGTCGTGAATTGAATTAATTCGAATGGCAGCCCCCTATCTATTTATATGAAGGGTTCGTGACCCATCTGATGGGACACAACCCATTGAAAAGACATCAGATGCATATGAAAAGGTATGACATAGTACCTGTTCGGCCAAAACGACGTAGTTTTGGGTCTCAGTAGAATGGGCGCATCCGTTCGGACAGGCACTTCCCAAAACAACGTAGTATTAATGTTTCCGTTCGACAAATAGTGCTTCCAAAACGTCGTAGTATGATAATAAATAGCATTTCTCAAAACGACACAGTTTTGATAATATAACTAAAATAAAATAAACAAAATTTAAATAAAATTTTGTCCAAAAAATATATACAAGGACCTAGAGCCCCGAGCCCAAGCCCGGCCCGACCAGTCGGTCGGCGGCGCGCGTGTGGATTCAAACCAAGCCCTGGCTAGGTCCTCTCCCTTCCACAAAAGTGGGGTGCCCCTTGGGGCCCAAACCCAAGAGCAACTTTCTTGTATATAAACCAAATAATACTTTAGTTCTTAACCGATGTGGGACTTGGACTTCCCACAAATATTTATTATCATTTCAAATGGTGACCTTTGGAGTCAATTTTCTCATTCAATACATAATGGATTTGACCAAATAAATATACCACGTTATACTCCTCGCGGAGGAGAATGCATTGGTGCATGGACCTGCCATTTTTGGAGTGTGGATCCCACATTAAATTGAGCCTCAAAATGCTCTAATATTTAATTTTCAAACTCATTTCCAACAATCCCCCACATGAATGTAAAATTAGCTTTACAACAAAAGAAAAAATAATAAATATGCAGACACTAGTTCAAATACAGAAGAAAAGATACTTCATCGGGTTAAGTAGCCTAGTGGCTTTGAACTTGTCCTGGTAAAGTTTATCAGATTTACTTGGCTAATCAGTAGACTTGATGTCTTTGAACTGTCAACTTTTCGTGAAAACCATGACAATAGAATTCACAAAATATCTCTTCAGATATAGTTGTTTTTCATGTTTGTGTTCATTTTGGCCTTGAAACACCTCTTGGTTCCGTGAATATATTAGAGAATTCAGCCTTCAAAATTCTCACAGAAGTGGCCCCCTTCTTACTCACGTAGGTGACTTCTATCAAGAGTATCCTGCAATACCCCACTTGAATGTATTTCAAGATATAAAAGTCATTAAAAGCGTAACTTATCCTGATTCTCACGACAGATGTTCACTGTCTCATCATAGGAATGGTTAGGAGTAAATATCTCCTCAGTGCTTTACAGAGTACTACATAGTTCGGTTTGCCCATTGAACCTAGATCTTGGGATCTCCAGTCAACTAGGTTGGGTTGCCACTATTACGACTCTTATTTAAACAATAGGCTTTAAACTCATTCCCTTCGATGAACTTTTCACTTGCTCTCTTGTTAAACCTTTCGTAAGCGGATCCGCAATATTATCTTTTGACTTTACATAGTCAATTGAGATAATTCCATTTGAGAGCAATTGTCTAACGGTATTGTGTCTTCATCGTATATGGCGTGACTTACCGTTATATAAATGACTTTGTGCTCTTCCAATTGATGATTGGCTATCACAGTGTATACATACAGCTGGCACAGGTCTTGACCAATTTGGAATATCCTCTAAGAAATTATGAAGCCACTCTGCTTCTTCTCCAGCTTTGTCTAAAGCAATGAATTCTGATTCCATTGTAGACCTCGCAATACACATTTGTTTTGAGGATTTCCAAAATACCGATGCACCTCCAAGAGTAAAGACATATCTACTTGTGGATTTCGAGTCTTTATTATCAGATATATAATTAGCATCACTATATCCTTCCAATACTGTTAGATATCTTGTATAGTGCAGTCCATAATTTTGAGTATTTTTTAAATATCCCAAAACTCTCAAAATAGCTTTCCAGTGATCTTTACCTAGATTACTCGTATGCCGACTTAGTTTACTTACCGAATAAACTATATTTGGTCTAGTACAGTTCATGACATACATTAAATTGCCTATTATACGAGAATATTCTAATTGAGATATACTATCACCTTTATTTTTGGCTAGATGAAAATTTATATCAACTGGGGTCTTATTTAGAATTATATTATACTTATTGAATTTTTCAAGTATTTTTTCAATGTAGTGATTTTGAGATAATATAATTCCATCAGATGTTCTAGAAATCTTAATTCCTAATATTATATCAGCAACCCCTATGTCTTTCATATCAAATCTATTAGCCAACATACGTTTGGTAGAGTTGATAACTTCATTGTTGCTACCCATGATTAGCATATCATCCACATAAAGACAAACAATGACATATTCCTTTTGAGTGCTTTTGACATAAACACATTTGTCACGCACATTGATTTTAAATCCATTTGATAACATAACATTATCAAATTTCTCATGCCATTGTTTTGGTGCTTGATTCAATCCATACAAGGATTTAACAAGTTTGCATACCTTCTTCTCTTGTCCAGGAGCAATGAAACCTTCAAGTTATTTCATATATATTTCTTCATCTAATTCACTATTTAAGAATGTAGTTTTTACATCCACTTGATGTATTTCAAGTCTATTTAATGATGCTATTGCTATTAGCATACGAATAGACGTGATTTTTGTAACTGGTGAATAAGTGTCGAAATAATCCAATCATTCCCTTTGTCTATAGCCTTTAACAACAAGTCTTGCTTTATATTTATCAATTGAACCATCAGCTTTTATCTTCTTTTTGAAGATCCATTTGTACCCTAAGGGTTTGGAATCAGGTGGAAGGTCCACCAATTCCCATGTATGATTTTGCATAATAGATTCAATTTAACTATTAATTGCTTCTTTCCAATGAAAAGCATCTGGAGAGGATATTGCTGCCTTGTACGTTTGAGGATTGTTTTCTAACAAATATGTTAGAAAATCCGGGCCAAAAGACTTTGAAATCCTTGCTCTTTTGCTACGTCTAGGTTCATCTACTACACTCTTTGTCTATATTTTTAGGATTATCACTAGTAGCCTCTAAAGGTCTTTTGTAGTAATTTGATTCTTTATTCATGTTATATGGAAACACATTCTCAAAGAACAATGCATCTCTGATTCAATAAAAGTATTAACATGAATATCAGGAATTTCAGATTTATGAACAAGAAAGCGATAAGCACTACTGTTATTTGCATAACCAATAAATACACTGTCAATGGTTTTTGGTCCTATCTTAACTTTTTAGGTTTAAGAACCATCACTTTTGTTAGACACCCCCACACTCTTAAGTATTTATAACAAGGTCTATGACCTTTCCATAATTCATAAGGTGTTTTGTGAGTTTTCTTATGAGGCACTTTGTTAATAATATAATTGGCAGAAAGCAAAGCTTCCCCCCCACAAATTCCGGGGTGCTCTAGAACTAGTTAACATAGTATTCAACATTTCTTTCAATGTTCGATTCTTACGTTCAGCATAACATAGCTTTAATCTTTTTGTTAAGTTGATTCTCAACTTCATTTTTATAATGTTGAAACATGTTTATAGCCCCATCTTTGCTTCTTAGCAAATTTACATGATAATATCTTGTGCAATCATCAATAAAAGTAATGAAATATTTTTTCCCACCTCTTTTTTGCACAAACTTTAAATCACATATATCAGTGTGAATTAAATCTAGAGGTTTAGATTTCCTTTCAACGGAATGAAAAGGTAATCTTGTCATTTTAGATTCCACACAAATTTCACATTTATGCTTTTGATTAATATCAAATTTAGGCAAGAACTCTAAATTAATTAATCTACGCATTGTATCGTAATTAACATGTCCTTATCTAGCATGCCATATATTTGAAGATTCTATCAAGTAAGCAGAAGAATTATTTTTATTATTATCAATAGACTTTGGTACAACAGTCATTACATTCATCTTAAAGAGCCCATTAGACATATAACCCTTTCCCACAAACATATCATTTTTAGTAAGTACAAATTTATCAGACACAAACACCAACTTGAAATCATTCTTGCTAAGCAATGACCCAGAAACTAGATTTTTGCGGATATCCGGCACATGAAGTACATCGTTGAGAGTCAGTTCTTTGTCAGATGTCATTTTCAACACAATCTTTTCACGTTCTTGAACCTTTAAACTTGAGGAGTTTCCCATGAAGAGTTGCTCGTTACCATTACAAAGATTTAAGTTTTACAAAATTTAAATGAATTAAATCATTTTTAAAATTAAAATATCATAAATTAATTTTAAAGAGTCAAATTTAATTCTATATTTTAGAATGGACTGAGTGTTTAAACCCCCGGCCCGTGGACAGGCCTATCTCGAGGTATGCCTATGAAAATTGAATTTGTATGTTCAAACACATGTTTATAGTGTCTTCTCACATCTCATATATCTAATATTGGTAGATTTACTTGGAGGTTTAATTTTTATTCTACATCACTATTAATTTTGGGGTGAGTTGGGGTTAATTTCACCAGTAGCTGGAATTTTGTGATGAGATAAATAGATTTAACTTTATGTTTGTAACACCAATTGAACATATCTAGAACTATTCATGATTTGGAAACTTATGTTTGGAAAATGCGTATATATAGGGAAATTATAAGAACAAAAATATACAATCATAATGCTTACATGCTCACCCTAAGAAAAAAAAAATACAAATCCTCTTAGGATAAAAGGTAGGAATGATCATAAAATATCCAGAATGTTACATATCATATATTCAGATATATAAATAAATTTATGTGTACATATACATACATACATATACATACATACATATATATATATATATATATATGTATATATACACATAAATTTATATTCTCAATTTAGCAAGAACATCCTCCTCGTTGCTCCTCAGTTTCTGAAACACATGTTGGGATTCTCTGGAAGTAACTGTAAAAGAAGTATTTTATCTCATTAACATAAGTAGAATATATATATATATATATATATATATATATATATATCTATCTTTTGGTCTACTATTAGAAAAAAAATGAATATTATTTTTATGTTAAATATTGTACAATTGTGGGGGCCACATTTAAAAAATGTTTTAATTTTCTTAATTTACATTGAAAAAAAATGTATTTAAGTCATTATGTCAAGGAAGGACGAATGAGGTACATAGTATTCAACATGACTATTTTTGGGTGCATGGATTTATGTTTGCAATACTAGAAAAGTAGAAATGGAACAAGAGTTGTTGCAAGCTAGTGAACCTATTGAGACCTTTTCTGAAGCACTAAAAACTTGAACAAAACCCCTTTTGGCTGGTGACTAAACTATATATTATTATGTTACGCTTGGATTACATGAATCGAGGTGAGAATGAAATAACTCATTCTCGTAGAATAAAAAAAGTTATATTTGATTGTTTTATTAGAATGGAATGAACCATTCTCATTGCTATCAAATTTGTGATTTTATTCTTTGGGGAGAGTACGAGAGTACGGAATGACTCATTCCAGCTAAAAACAGAATGAATCATTACACTCACCATTCATTTCCTTCTCCATTCCATTTCTTAACCAATTTCATTGCTCTAATCTAAACGTAACAAATAGTATAAAACTTATATATACTTACATGTCCTGGTCATGTTGATCAGCAGCAAGTGCAGTTTGTGCAATGCACAAAAAAGCAGCATCCACATTGTAGCCCTCTTTTGCCGATGTCTCAAAGTAGGGTATATTTCCCCTTGAAGCACACCAGTCCCTAGCCACCTTCTCAGAAACCTTCACAAAACAAAATAAAAATAAAATTTGTGCTTCAACTGAAATATATTCCCTCATTAGGAACCAAAATTTTGTACTTAATTAAACAAGGGTAATTAGCTAGATAGGCTCACCGCCCGGCTGTTCCCACCGTCTATGTCCACCTTGTTCCCAAGCAACA
Organism: Aralia elata; assembly: GCA_034770075.1. Lineage (NCBI taxonomy): Eukaryota > Viridiplantae > Streptophyta > Magnoliopsida > Apiales > Araliaceae > Aralia > Aralia elata. The sequence goes on along the minus strand of CM068378.1, from coordinate 23,491,871 downwards.
CAAAGGGAAATGACTCGGGTTCTGATGGATCTGCCTGGAATTTAATTAGTTAATTGCATATATATCAAGAAAATTACATCACTACCGCTAAGAATATCATATATATTTATAAAACGAATACTTTTAAGGATAATTTTATGTTTCCAAGCCAAGCATATCCTTAATTATTAGCTCAGAAGTTAGTAGTTTAGTGAGAGTAAGAAAGTACGTAAGAACAAATTGAGAATTCCATGTCAATACTAAATAAAAATGTATTCCATCAGTTCTAAAATATAAGATCATTATTGATTTTCTAAAAGTCAAATTGAAACATTTTCAAATTTAAAATTGACATGATTCATTTAAGTTTTTAAAATAATAAATCTAGTACTTTTTAGTTAGTTTGTAATATTAATAATTTTACTGACATAAACTAAATAAATTCATATCAATTTTGAGTTTGAAAATATTTAAAATTGACTTTTCAAAAATCAATATTGATCTTATATATAATTTGGAATGGAGGAAGTATTTTTAATTTTGAAACAGCGAGAGTATATCAATAGAACAAAAATCTCCATTTTTTTCATCTATAATTTTCATTATTGATATGTAAAGTTGATAAATTTAATTAGTTCATAAGTTGATAAATTTAATTAGTTCATATTTTGTGCACGTATAAAAAATGAAAATTATACTTTACATATCAATAATGAAATTGTTTGTAGAAAAATGTTGGCCCTCTTAAATGCTAATTAAATTTTCAACTTATGAACTTATACTATATTATTCATTTAATTCAGTTTTTTTTTTTTAATTTCTCAGGGAAAGACTGGTAATTTGTATCACTTATATATATATATAAGTCCTATATATATGAAGCAAGATTATGTCACCTGTTTAAGAAAGTCCTGATGCCAAGTTTGAAGTGTTTCAAATGTTTTCGATATATTAACATCATAAACAAGAATGCAGCAATCTGCCCCTCGATAAAATGAAACTCCCAGGCTGTGAAACCTTTCTTGGCCTGCTGTGTCCCAAATCTGATCACCAGTTCAAAATCCAAACATTTATTATAAATCTTAGCTTTGCTATAATGCTATATATTATATACAACAATATATATATATATATGTCCTATTATATATAGAAAATTCTAAACAAATAATGAGAGAATTAATAAATTAGTAGTTTTACAGATAAATGTATATATATAATTAATTAATCGTTCACTCACCTGCAAAGTGACCAGTTTGTCATCAATTTGTAGTTCTTTTGTGACAAAATCAGCTCCGATTGTGGCTTTGTATTGTTGACTGTACTTGTTGTATACATATCTAGGTCGAGCGGCAGTTAATAAACCACAAGTCTAGATAAAATATATGATCATGCAAGGTGACATTTTGTGCAAGTATAAACCCAAAACATCAAAACTTGTAACAATTAACATCAATATATACAAAACTTGTTGACACTGCAAAAAAAAATTGATAATTAAAAAAGAACATATGTGTCACTTTTAAAACATGAGGGCCAACTTAGAATTATTATTTTTATTTTTTTTGTACGTGAAACATTGAAGAATATCAACACGTCATTTGCAAATAAAAGATGAGTGATAGGAATCTGACTTCTGTCATGTTATATATATATATATATGATCATGACAATATATTGAACAAACTAGAAATTAAAACATTAAATTCAACCATAAATATGGATACTGATTCATCAAGGATGTCTTTCCCACTCTGAAAAACATAAACAAGAGGAACAAGAAGATGTATAAACAATCATTACATTGTTATAGAAAAATGTACATGCAACTACAAAGAATAACTACAAAATTAAAAGTTTTCTAAAAAAAAAAAAATTTAATATCAAACAAGAAACAAGAATTTGCTATCACAGAAATTAAACATATATATACCCACTATCCCCAAGGACGATAACCTTGAGCAAACTTCTTTGTGGCGTTAACATTTTCTTCTTCTTCCTCCTCCTCCTCCTCTTATTTCTTCGTTCCTTTTATTTATTTTTGAGATAAAAAGAGAAAGGCATGCATGTGCGTCTTGGCTAGATGCTGACCAAAAACTAAATGTTACAGTTGTGAAATGCTAATTAATTTATGTAGTCGTCTTGTTTATTAATTAATTATAATTAGTACTATCTTCGTTCTAAAATTAGAGATTCAATTTGACTTTTGAGATCAAATGGCAGAATATTAAACTTTAAAATTAGTATTACTCATAAAAGTTTAGAATGAAATAAATTTTATGATTAATAGTTTTTGTCATATACTATACAATTATAATAATTGTATCAACTAAAATTAAATAAATTCACATTAATTTAAAATTTAATATGTCGTGGCTCGATCAAAAATTAAATTATATTCTAATTTTATAACGGCATGAGTAGTATAATTGTTTTAAGATCGTGCATCCCTGCTATATAGCACACAGGTAGGAGACAGTTCAACCATGGTTTTTTAATTAATCATTGTTTGTTTTATTTTTCCTATTGGCCTAATGACTAAATGCCATGTATACTTATTTTTTTTATTTGATCTATTTGCACAATCATTAATAGCACAATTGATTAAACTGCCAATTTGACTATCAAACTATAACATTAAATTAAGTACAAGAAAATAGAAAGAAAAAAAAAGGGTTAATAATACACCCCCCCCCCCACACACACACACACACACACATATATATATATATATATATATATATATATATATATATATATTATAAAACCTTCATGGAGGTTTCTTTTACAAGTTTGGTGTAATTGGATCACATTTTTTTTTACTCTTTCACCCTTATAGCTTTAAATATATTATTATTTTATCATTTTTAATGTTAATTTTTATATCTTTTTATTTATTTTTCTAAAAAATTATTTTATTTTACATAATTTATGCATATCACGTGTGCAGTGACGATTAATATATATAAAATCTCCCGAGAAAATTAAAAGGGTTCTTTCTTGTGAATATTTCACCTATATATCAAACGTCAAGGGCATTGAAAAGTATGCAACTGCAGGCTGATTGCAGTACTTTTCTTGTGACCTAATTTGTCTAAATGCTTAAAAAAGAAGTCCAAATCATGATTGTCTATTTGTCTTCCATATATATGTGCATTGCCAGAACATGGCTACCTTGCTTTTATTAATTACTATAATAGTTGAACTAAAATACTGTTGGAATTAATATCTGGCAGCATTTAATCATTAGTCCTAATCAAGGCAGCTGGCGTGGCAATCTATTGTATTGAATAATTGCAATCACTGAATATTCTTCCCCTATACTGTGTAATTAGTGGATCCGTATAAATCTGTCTGATTTGTGCCAGAGTATACACATAATTTCGTATATTAATACACCAAAGCATCTATAGATCATTTTTCAATTATATAATTATTAAGGTTAACTTTTCACATGGATAATTGATTTTGAATTAGACAATTTAATGTATTTAACGTATAAATCTGTCTGTGTAATCCTGTTTTTGATATGTATCCAAAACACACCTAAATCACTTTTTTTTTATAAAAATTTCAATTCTAATAAATCATAAAAATTATTTGGGAGTGAAAGCAAAAAAAATAAATAAATAAATAAATAATTTTTTGGCCGGTCGCCACCCCGGGCCCCAAGTGCCGGGCAGCGTAGTATTTTTGGTACATAAATATACTCTTAATGAATACACAACCATGAAGAAATCCACCTAATTTTTGTATGTTTATTTCTATGTAATAATTGTTAATGATATAAAGTCTAACATAAAAATAAATACTCCCTCCCTACAAAATATAATAACATTTTACATTATATGTGAAGATATTACAATTTTATTAACTTTAATTAATTAATATGCTTTTTTTTAAGAAAAACTTATATTATTACAATTTAATTCTACTTGAGAAAGAGGCTAGGAGGAGGTGGAGGACTTAGAGGAAGCTAGAAGGGATACTAGGGAGAATATGGGGAAGAGGTTAGAAGGCGTTTATTAATTTTGATTTTGTTGAGAAATAGTCTCGAATTTGTGATTTTATAGGTAAAAAAATATCTTACTAAATTATCACCTTTAATTTATTTATTATGTACTATTCAATTTACATAAATTATATACTTGTTACTTTTTAAACTCAAAATTATATGTCATATATAATTACTTTATTCATTATATACTCATTTGTTATTGACATAGAAAGATTATATATATATATATATATATATATTATAAAGCAGCCATAGCCGCTTGGTCGTTTGGTATAACTGTGTTACATTTTTTCTTCTTCTTTCATCTATATAAGTTTAGTTGTATTACTATTTTGTCTTTTTTATATTAATTTTTTATATTTTTTTATTTAATCCTTCAAATTTTATAAAATTCTTATTTTTTATTCAATTTACATAAATTATATATTTGTTACTTTTTATCATATATAATTACTTTATTCATTATATACTCATTTGTTATTGATATAGAAAGATATTATATATATATATATATATATATATATATATATATATATATATATTATAAAGCAGCCATAGCCGTTTGGTCGTTTGGTATAATCGTGTCACATTTTTTTTTCTTTCATCTATATAAGTTTAGTTGTATTACTATTTTGTCTTTTTTATATTTTTTTATTTAATCCTTCAAATTTTATAAAATTCTTATTTTGTCCTACATAATTTATACACGCAATGCATGTGTCACGTGGTGCTATTATATAATATTTTATTTTTTTTTTGGCAAAAGGCAAAAGAATTTTATTTCTAAGAAAATCAATAACCCAAAAGGCTTGGATTATGATAAATTAAAATCTAAAAAAACTTGAAAATCAAATACATCTTCTCCTTCTGATTTGAAATGAATAAAAATCGCTGCCTGAAAAAATCTCCCTTGCAAAAATATGTCAATGAAATGTGCTATTCGAAATCTTACTCCGACTTAAACTGAATTAATTCTCCAAAGAAAACCATGTATCTCCTTTCACTGACCTTACAATGATTTCCTTCTGCACTACACTGATGGGATCTTGTTTACGTGGAATTATTGCTAAAAGATAAGGAAAATGGGCAAATATTGATGAACTTAACATGCTCCATTTTTACCCATGATAAGCACCAATATTCATGATTTGGGACTAAAAACCGAAAAATGGAAACTTTAACCGGACAAGATAACACTAGAAAAACTTAGATACTGCGATTAAAAAAAAGCATTGAACCACAACTTCCCAACTCAACCAAACCCAACAATTAGGAAAATATATGTCCCAATCTCTCTCCCGTACTCACCCCCGAATAGTTATGTACTAATTAAATTAATATTTATATTACTATATATTACATAATTAAAATATATGTCTTTGTGTGTATATATTACTATTATTATTATTTGATTTTTCTTAATTTTTATGCGCTATAATGTGATTACTTTTTATGTATATATTATTGTAAATATAATTAAAATTAGTTTTTTGATTAAAAAATTTACATATTAATCTCTGTAATGATATATATTTTTTAAAATATTAATCCCTATAATGATATATATTTCTCGTGAAAAATGGAGATGGTTATTAAATTTTAATCTTATGATAGAATGACTATGGAGAGTTTTTGTAAGACCAAAAATAAAGATAGGATGTGTAATATTCCCCGCTCCCCTCCCCTCCCCGGCCCCATTGCCATCCCCACTTAGAATTCAGTCTCATGGGGGGCGTGTGGAGCCAATTTTTTGATTAATTAGCTGTACTTTATTGTCGATGTCTTTAATTTGCAGCCACAATAATATGGTAAAGGTTTGGCTATTTCTTGTTCCATCGGCCGTGCAAATAAAGACAAGACTAGTCTAACATCAACAGATATCTCTAACTTTAACAGTTGAACGTTTTCGTTTCATTGACTGAATTGGTATTTTCATAAATAAAAATAATAATTTTATAAGAAATTTTTTACATAAACAGTAAATAAATCTCATATTTATGTAAATAAAAATTATAAAAATATCAAATTTTTTTTGTGAAAATATCAATTACTTATGTTTTTTAGAGGAACAATTTTGACTGAAATACAATGTACAAATAAGTTTTTAAATTATTAAAAAAATAACAATTTATACCACACATTTCTGTATAATTTTATATTTTATTTCTTAAAAATACTTTTATAATTTTGTTAATTTTTTAACTAAATATTATTTTTATTAAAATATTTTATCAAAAAATCTAAATTAAAAAATATTTCATCTCACTGCTCGGTCAAACAAGCACCAAGTATATAAAGACCTGGTCATTAGTTGACTTAGCTACTGTTGCTGCCGTGATACCTACTACTTAGGCCCAATGGGTCGGATCTGGTTCGGGCGTTTGCTTCTTATGCTTATTCTGTCAAGTTCCAAAAACCCGCTTCATCCCAACTAAGTAGGATCACGAATTTTCCCTCCACAAGTGGGACCAATCTCAGTTCCAACTTTTTTTATATATTTTATTTTAAATCAATCAAACAAAAATTCTAAATGATTTTTTTTGTATAAAAATATGTCGATCTTTATTCTAAGTACACACAATGCTATAATTTTTAAATTAATACAAATATACAAGTATTTAAATATTGATGTGCTTGCAACAAAACTCGGCATATTTATGTTGCAATATAAATCTTTTCAACGGTTAGTGTCTTAATCTTCTAGTGAAACAGTAAATAAAACTAATTTAAAAGATTGAGTCAATCTTACTAAGTTATTATGGACGTGCATAGTACGTTTACAAAGTGTGTAACCGTAATCAAACCGTATAATGCAGTTACAAGTTATTATGGACGTGCATATATGGTACGTTTACAAATAATTGTAATTGCGGTTAATCAAACCATTCGATTACTAACCATTTTAGTTAATAAAGAAAACGTAATTAGTGTTAACTTTTTGTTCTTTACATTTGTTAAAATAATAATCTTAAAAATTCAATAAATTTAAAATTGATATGAATATATTTAATTTTGTCAATTAAATTATATAAGAATATTTATAAATTATTTAAAAAAGTACAAATAACTACGGGAATAATATCTCCAAAACTTAATAAGTCATATAAATAACTTTTACATAACGGGAGTTATTTTTATATCTTCAAAAAACAATAACTTTATATTATATATCTATATTAAATTAAATTTTATTATCTATATTGTATATTAGGAGGATTTTTGTTTTTGTTATTGTTATTTTAATCAACAACCCTAAACATTTAAAAATATTAAAACTATAATATGTTATGAAAGATGAAAAGTATACAACATTAACATAAAAATTTTAATGATTAATCCTTTTAAACAAATAACATATTTTAAAATAACAAGAGTGACGATCGTAGCAATAATAATCGATATCACAAATACTCATAAAATATTAAAAAACTCTAAAAATATAATCAAATATACATATTTAAGCAGTTCATTAACACGAACAACTTATAACATGTCGTCAACCACACACCCAATCTAAATATACCGATGTTGTTTTTTTAGTATAATTTCTTTTATACCTTATCCTTAAAAACCTCGAACTTATCTGTATTATCAAAATCCTATTTAATCTCCTTTGCTTTCACATTCACTTCTTAGCTTTAACAAGTTTGAAAAAACATTTTCCTCCGTTTCAAATCATAAGATGAGTTTTAAAATAGAATTTATAATATTTTATACTTAAAACCGTTAATATTCATTAAAAAATAGCAAACAATAAATTTGAATTACTAATACTAGTTACATTGTTTACGATATTTATTTTTACATTAACTAAAATTAAATGAATTAATTATGTAAATTTTGAGTTTTGAAATATCATTTACAATTTTATATTTTGAGACTTTGGCTTTTGTTTAACAAATCCCTTTCTCTTTTCCCTCGTTTCAATTGAATACGAAGACGATGGTCTTGTCTTCTCCACTAGTCCAATAAATCATTGAGTGCCCAAAATTCTAAATAACTAATTTAAAGATTCTTTTATTAAATGACCATGCCCATGCGTCTGATTGACCTCACATGTCTATCAATTGGACTCCATTTTTTCCACTAAAATGCGTGTTTTATTTATTAATGGGGAAAAATAAATCAATTTCAACCCTTCAACTCGTGGATATTGAAGTCAGATGAGGGGTCTTTCTTTATCAATCATGATATCAAAGACTGAAGAACTAAGGTAATTGGACTAGGCTACAAATGATTTTATTCAACTACCCGAAATTAAGTCTCATGACCAATAATAATAATAATAATAATAAAAATAAATAAATAAATAAATAAATAAATAAATAAAAATCACTAAAAAGATGACAAAATTGACTTAATTATGGAAAAAATGGTTTCTCTAATTAATTGGGGGGTGTTGTAGTGAATTGAAACTTCCTTTCTTGTTTCCAACATCATTTGATTCAAAGGTTAAAGCTTGAAGTTAGTTGAACAAGGGTTTTTAGAAGTAGTCAAGGGACATTTCTTTGCAGGTTCTTACTTCACTTCCCTACAAGAATATATAAGACCAGTTATATCTATGGATTGTGATTGTCTGCCTGCCCTTTCTCACAAGGTTTCCATTATTGTTTTTGTTTTCCTTTTTGCCGTGATTAGATAAACCTCTTATAACTTCTTTTTTTCTTCTTCTTCTTAAACTCAGAGTTATATATAATCATAACTCTTAAAATGTGGATATATCGAATAAATTATCAGACTTAAAATGTTTATTTATCGTTAGGTTCGCTATTAAGTTCAACCTTTTGGCTCTTGTCATTTATCTGCTTACTTTTGATATATATATATATATATATATATATATATATATATTCCTTAACTTTTATTTTCTTTTTTTTTTTGAAGGTCAAATAAAATAGTAAGTGCACGATTAATTTATGGTCTAAGCTTCTACTCCTTGACTACCTAAGTGTTTGTTTTTTAAACAAAATTATTTTTAATTTATTTTATATAATGGTTATGAAATATATTTTTTGAATTTGAAACTGACTTACTGCTATTATTAGAATAACTACAAATTTTGTTTAAAAACTGAATGACTACATATCACATACAGTTGTCCAATACTCACAATTGAGTGTTACTAATGTGATTCTTTTGATATTTTTAATTTAATATTAGGTTTTTATATAGTTTCAAAATGTAATATGTAGTTTTTATAATCAATCATTCATATTTATATATGCATTTTTAATTAGAGTTCAAAGTTGAGTGAAAATCTAAAAGTCTAAACCTAGTGTTTAAGTCATACTCTATTGTATAATTATTAACTAAATAAATTCTATAAAAAATAAAATTATTGTAATATAATAAGTTACGATCATGATTTTAATTTTAAAAGGTAATTAAATTTTAATCAGTAATATATAAGTCAAGATTTTTTTCAAAAAATTAATTAACTCAAAGTCTCCTGTATGAAATAAAGTAGTTTACAAAATTTTAAACGTTAGTATATTTTGTATATACATTACAATTTTTTATATAAATTATTTACTCATTATATTTTTTTATATTTTTTAGGAATATAATTGTTGTAAATAATGAATTTTCAATCATTTGTATACGAAAAGTATAACATAAATTCTTGGAATTCTTGATACAAATGAGTGATCTTCACTAACTCAGTCTATTCCCTCACCTTTTTCTCTCTTTGACTGTATTTTCAAATCTTTATTGGTTGTAGTATGATTAATGCATACGTCTCTCTCTCTCTCTCTCTCTTATATATATATATATATATATATATATATATATATTTGTAATTAATTCTTTTTAAAGATGCAAAAATTCTTAATCTGGCGAAATTTTATATAGGATATGATGATGCACGAATTTTGGACTGCATGTTTTAAAGTAAAATAACAGATGATGCACGAATTTCAATTAGTAATTTGTTTATGATAGGTTAGAAAAATATATTTTAGTTTAATCCTAAAGGGCGGGAAAAATATAATTGGGATCGAGGTGAAATGTATATAAACTTCATCCTAATAAATTCATATAACTTTTTAATATATGAGTTACAGAAAATATTATATTAACCAATATAATAATAAGCTATAAAACTTATTATTATAATATTTTCTATAATTTATACAATTAAAAAATTTTAAAATTTATTAAAATAAAATTGATATCAATTTACCTTAACCGAATCTCTATAATTACATCATCCGGTAAAAAATGTTGTGCATATAGACTTGACATATGTTCTATTCAACACACACGTTGCGGTAATTCCCCTTGAAATTTAAGATACGTATACCGTGTACTATTTATGTATGATGATATGTGTGTTGAGTTGACATGTATAACAGAACTAATTATGCCTGTTAACGCCAAGATTTCGTCGCGCGTTTAATCATCAAAATACGAGTCAAATCCTGCACAAGAACGAAACCACACTCAAGAGCCCGGTGGTTTGGGCCGCCGGGGGGATTACTCCAGTGTGAGAATAAGTACAGGTTGTTCAAACTATTAACAATGGAGGTTTAGCATTTTAGTGAGCAAAAAGTCATTACATGTAAATTTAGGGTTTAACCTTGTATTTATAGATGATCACACCGCCTCCATCGTCCTGTCCCCCAACTGTAATAGGAATCCTAATCATGGTAATCACCTATGATTGGATAGAAATCAATCTCCTCAAAGAAAGGAAGTCGGATATAATCTTGACTCTTTCCTTAGGAACTAGAATTTAAATATAATTAGGAATCTTAGATTCCTTAAAGTCTACACACTGCCCAAAATAAATCCATATATACATGAGAACATATCTCCACGTGGACTGTGGCCCACCCTATTCTTCGGGCCCATGTGAACACATCCCAACATTGCCCTCTAGTCTTACATTTAAATGGAACTTTTAATGGAAGAATTCAATCATTAATAGCCCAATAATTGAAACCTGAAAATCCAAGGCCCAAATCTTAGGTAAACCAACCAACTCACACCACTGGGCCCACCACTATCACACAACCCATTTATCACGCCGCTTTTGGGAAACCGTGCGGAACCCAAAAGTCAATTAACTCAAAAACCCCCTCTCCCCAAAATCAACCGCCATAACCCCCCATTCCATCTCAAACCTTGCTTTCCCTCCCTTCATCTCCAACCTTTCTGCAACTGTTGCTTTCTCCGACGAAAAATTCACACCGATCAACAATGGCAGACTCCAACATCCCCGTTCACAATTCTCCTGCTTCAACTACAGCAGACCTTAACCTCACCTCCACACAAGCCCCCATTATAATCCCCAACTCAATCGTTCCCACCCTTATAAACACCAACCCTTTGCATTCCCCCACCGCCGTTAATATTCCTCCCACTGCATCCTCATCTGCCACCCCATCACCCACCAGAACTGAGGCTGAAAGAAATACCCTAAAAATGCAACAAAAATACTCATCCGAAAAGGCATACACCCATTACAACACCAAATCCTCCATCACCGAACAAAATCTCACTACAATACCTTATTCCCGTCACTCATGAACTCCGTTCTCCAAACCTGGACGAGAAAATGTTCTAGCGACCGGACGGCTGGTATAAGACCCCGAATTTTTAATAAAGAGAATTTAATTTTCTTATAATTATTATTTTAAACAGTAAGGTATTAAATTGATAAAATGATAAAATTATGGGTGAGATGTGAAAATTATCTGATAAACAGTATGTCGGGGAATATTCCTTTTGTCGGGGAATATTATTTTTGTCGGGAAATATTATATTCGGTACCGTACGACGGCGCCGAAATGATAATATTGTCAACGATAGTGGGCCCCATTGTCGGATACTGAAAATAACAGTATTATCACCTGCAATTGTTGAAATATCCGGTAATAAAAAAGAACAGTAAAACGCGTTAATCCACAGTAGTACGCGGTATTTCACATGCACACGGTGTTGCACAGTATTTTAAATTATTGATTCAATAATTGATAAAGTAGCAATTGCACAGTATCTTGATTTTATAATTGTTACAGTAGTATCTGCATAATATTTTATATTATTTGTCACGACACTGTAACACATATTATTTGATATGATAGTTTAGCATTATTGACAATGTCTAGAAATTCTGTCAAGGAAATGGGTTATTTAATTGCGCGCCATTTTTATGGAAGGCCCCCCTTTCTTAGGAATGATCTGATTACCAGTATTGCGAGTATATGCTATCAGTGATATTAATACATTTAACACAATAATACAGAAAAATGGATTTATTGTGATAATGGAGTTATTTTTTTATAATGATTTTATCTTTTTGATAATGGAATTATCTTTTAATAATGGATTAATCTTTTTAAATAAATGGATGGATGATATAGATTAAAGAAAAAATGGATGGATGATATAGATTGAAGAAAAAATGGATGGATGATATAAATTGAAGAAAAAATGGATGGATGATATTAATTGAAGAAAAAATGGATGGATGATATTAATTGAAGAAAAAATGGATGGATGATATAAAAATAGTGTGATAATTAATGTGTAGTAGATATTGATTTCATTTTACTATAAATAAGGGGGTTTAGTATAAGAAAAATCATAACTTCCTTACTTGTTTATACTTCCTATCTCTCTCTCTAAATTTCTTAAGTTCTATAAGTGTGTTAGGCTATTGTGAATATTTGTGAGAATACTAGTATTATCCAAAGTTAGTAAACTTCATAGAAAGTAACATCCAGTTAACGAAGGTAAGAAATATCATTTCTTTCATACTCATATATAATATAATTTGCTTTCATGTTCGTAAGTGATATTATACTCATAAAGGTTGTTATTCATTCTGTATTAATTTGTGGGGATAACCTGTCTGTGCGGTATGACGCATGCCTGGTGAATATCCTTTTATATTCATTCCTTATTATTCTGTGGGAATAACCTGCATGTACGAGTGTCGTACCTGGTTAATACCCTTTGTAGTCATTCCTTATTATCCTGTGGGGATAACATGTATGTACGAGTGTCGTACCTAGTGAATATCCCTTTGTATTCATTCCTTATTAATCTGTGGGTATAACCTGTCCGTGCGGATTGACGCATGCCTGGTGAATAACCCTTCGTATTCATTACTTATTAATCTTTTGTGGAAATAATCTGTCTACGTGGATTACCGTATGACGGGTGAAAATCCATTTGCAATTCATATATTCTTTTATACTCGTATAAAATATCATTTCTTTTGTACTATTTAAGGGATATCTTTTTCTTTCATATTTCTTCATTTATGATAAGAAATCTTTGTTTGTTTCCAAAATCTTATTTTTAAATGGTGAAAATCCCTGAAAATTAGTAGAATATCCTTAATAGTTTGTGCTTCATCTAATATCTTTACACCTGAATCTTTCTATTTCGTTTTATACGTTATAGTTGAATTCTGAACTTATTTCTTGAATATCATTCTTGAATTTGACTCCACAATTTGGTCATCGTGTTAGCAATTTGGTCAATCTTTGATACTGATTAAATTATAGAGCTTTTCTTATCCTTAATCTTACTGTATCATTGTCATCATCCTCATCCTCATACTTAAATTGTGGTATTAGTTCTCTTTGACCCGTAGTGCAAAGATGAACTGGCATGACATGATTTTGACCAAACTGTGTATTGGTATAATCATGACTTTTGGTGTTACAAACAAAGGCGTATGGTGAAAGTTCTCTTTGGCCCGTGGTGCAAAGATGAACTGGCGTTTGGCGTGATCATGACCGGTGGTGTTACAAATAAATATCTTTGGCACGTAGTGCAAAGAGAGGCTGTTGAAACTGTTGATTGGTGTTACAAATAAATATCTTTGGCACGTAGTGCAAAGAGAGGCTGTTGAAATTGTTGATTGGTGTTACAAATAAATATCTTTGACATATAGTACAAAGAGAGGTTGTTGAACATGAATTATTGATTGGTGTTACAGGGATATAATATTGGTGGTGATCCTTTAACTTATAGAAGATGGTAGATATTATAATCTACTTGACTCTTCTAATGGATTGTTCGTTCCGCTGCAGTTGTTGTTGTTGAACAAATATAATATCTTTAAATCTCTGATTTATTATTGTTGAAGACCAAAGATAATTTTTATTCTTCATTATCTTAGTCATGATATTTCCTACTGGGCTATTTGTGCTCACCCTTTTCCTTTGTTCTCTTCAGGAAAATAGAGTGTAGCGGGGACTAGCCGGGGAATGGAGTGATGGTCCGAGACAATAGGAGTATCTCAATACATTACTATTAGTGTGACAATAAATGTATTGAGAATTTAAGATGTATTTGTTTTGTGTTGTCGTATTTTGCAAGACAAATATTAGCTGTAAATGGAAAAATTCGTATTTTTATTTGTATTTTTGTAGAATGTTATTGGCGACTCAAAATGGGTTGTGTGGACCTATTTTGGGGGCGTCACAGCTGGACCGCCGTTTCATTATATGCCCTAAAGTACGGAGTCCGATTCCCACTTCATCCATTCATCCTTACCTTCCTTAGCTTCGTCGAGGTCGGATTCGCTCAATTGGTCCCGAACTCCTTCATTTACCTGATTTGCTTCATCGCCTTCTACCAAGAATGCGACGTCGACCCCTCCATAGACTTCTTTTTCACCCTATCCACCCTAGGCCGATCTAGAGAGGCAGGGTTTCGCCAAATTAATAAGCAACCGAACAAAGCAGCTCAAAAACGCTGCTTGATGAAGACTCCAACCAACAACAAAGGCTGGCACTCCCATTGGTTCTACATCAAAGGACCTGAAATCCCCGATTGGGCCGAAGCCTCTAGAGCCAATGTCGTTCTGGAAAAATTTCTTCGAAGCCGAGCCGAAGAGATAATCCAACTCATAGCCAAGATGCTCGAAGAGGAGTGGAACATGGACCTCTTGATTAATCAAACATGGCTATATAACCATAAACGTAAGCCAAATCCGACTCAATAACTTAACATATCAAATTGTTACAATCCTTTCCTAACCCTCCACTATTTGCAGTTTCTCTTATTAAGCCGAAGTCAACCAAAGATATTGGCCAAACATCATCCCCGACGAAATATCCCAAAGACATTCCTGAGCCGACCTAGGAAGCGGCCCCCACACCAATCAACCGTCCGAAGCTCTTCGTCTAGCAGACCCGATCACCACCATACCACAATCTCCACCTTCAGTACCCGATGTCAACCCTTCCGCCATCATCCCTACACCTGGATTTACCGAAAAGAGTCCACTCGAAATGACACCAGTTGAAAAAGACGCCCTTTTCAAAAAGAATTGAAGACTAGTCAAGACGCATAACAAAAAACTTCCTTAACACCTGATCGCCGACCCTAATCAACCCACCGAACTTAACATCATCCAACCCGATACAGCCGAACCTCAAAACTCGTCGACCCCAAAGCCCTTTTACAAAAGTGAAAGGAGCAGGTCGAATATTCTTCCCCCCATCTCCCAAAAAGCCTCAAACCGAATCACTCCCTGATCCCCAACAACAACAATCATCCAACACCTCCATAACCAAATCGCCCTCCCTCACAACCGAAGTACGAGAAATACGGGAACTCCGAGCCACAATATCTCTATGGCCCGAAAACCCCAAAGACTACCCTATGGAACTCTTCCAGTACTTCAACCTTCCTAAGCACGACGACAGATTCGATGACATCACAACCGAAGAACTGATCTACGCCAACTCTATGCACATAGGTTGAGTAAGTAGAACTGCCCTCCAGACTCTTTCCATTTTCTACACATACCGTACACCAAATTAATCAACTTTAAATTGCAGTCCAACGCCGTCATTGCCCGAACCCATAGACATCTAGAAAAGATGAAGAACAAAGAGGAAGAATTAAAAACTGAAACTTCCGAACTTTAACGACGAATAGAACTCCTAAAGTCAGGCCTCGAAAAAGAACAAAGCCTCCACGCTAACACCACTTACCGCTGCGAAGAGCTGGAGAAAGAACTGAAGAAAACAAAATGACAACTTTCTGAAGTAGCCGAAAAAAGAGAACAACTTTTGGTAGAACGAACCGAAGACAAAAATAAAATGGGCGTGATGGAGAAATCAATCACGAGCCTCCAGAATCGGTTTCGGGCTGTCCATTTTCAATTGGCTGACCTGTTGAAGGAACACAATGACTTAAAAGCACAAGGGCCACCATTAACCGAAGAAGTCAAACGGGAGCTAATCTCCGAATATCGTCAATCCCCCGAACTGAGCGAAGAGGTCTTTAAGCAGTACGACGACGGATATTTGAAAGCCCGGCAGAAAGACAAAGCCAAAATGCTCGCAGCCAGATTAGATCCTTCCATTTTACACTTTTCGGACGATGAACTCGACACCAAAGATGATCCTCCACCTCAACAGTGAACATTGTACTTTTTGTTGTATATTTAGTGATAACCTTTCTTATGACAAATCTCAAATGAATGAAAAATCCCTTTTGCCAGAACAAATTACTTTATTTTATTAATGAATAATTGAAATTACATAAGAACAAACTGATGAACTACATAACTTATTGGTAATATCGCCCAAGTCTTCCAGCGTGCCATGTATTCTTTATTTCTGAACCATCCATTGCTCGAAGTCGGTAGGTCCTTCGACACTTCCATGACTTCATAAAGACCCTCCCAGTTTGGCATAAGCTTACCTAAATTCTGAAGGGTAGATGCTTCAGCCTCCCGAAGCACAAGATCACCAACTTTGAACCTCCGTACTTTCACCCCCTTATTGTAATGCCAGGCTGTTCTTTGCTGATAAACCGCTAGTCTTACCAATGCCGACTCTCGAACCTCATCTAACAAATCAAGGTTAAGTCGAAGGCCTTCATCCTTATACAACTCTTTATACTGACTGACCCTTAGCGAAGGAGACCCGATCTCAACTGGAACAAGAATATCGGTACCGTAAACCAATCTGAACGACGAGTCGTCGGTCGTGGTCCTAAGAGTAGTCTGATATTCCCACAAAACGCTGAGTAGCTCTTCTGGGCACCTCCCCTTGATTTCGCCCAGCCTTCTTTTAATCCCATTGAGCAACGTGCGATTTGTGACTTCGACCTGACCATTGGACTGAGGGTGAGCAACCAAAGTCTTTTTATGCTGTATATATCCCCAAATTATGAAGGAATTCTTCAAATTTCAAACCCACAAACTGCCGACCGTTGTCTGATACCACAACCATGGGAATCCCGAAGCTAAACACCACAAACTTTTTAAGAAACTTGAGATATTCTTGCTCTGTGATGGCCCGAAGAGGTTTAACCTCTACCCACTTGGTCATGTAATCAATAGCAACTATCACAAAGCTGACTTGACCATTCGCATTCGACAACGGACCTAAGATATTAACCTCCCAAACCGCAAACGGAATCGGAGACAGAACAGATAAGAGTTCTTCTGGCGACTTATGATGAACCGAACTGTTTAGTTGACACTTAGCGCACTTCTAGACATACTTCTTAGCTTCTTTGAAAATGGTAGGCCAATAATAATCTTGCCGAAACACCTTGTATGCCAGCGACGTGGCCCCCATATGATTGCCACAGATCCCTTCGTGAACTTCCCGAAGTACGTATTCCGCCTAGGAAGGGACCAAACACTTCAGTAAAAGTAAAGAGTACGCACGCCTATACAAGCCCCCATCGATCAACACAAATTTTGAGTTCTTGTACTTTATTTTCTTCGCCAATAAACGATCTGAAGGTAACACACCATCGACCAAGTAACTTATATATGTGGTCATCCAATACTCTGAACGTTCCACGACCAACACCTCTGACCCTTGAATGTTTGGAGACTCCAAAACTTCTAAATAGACTGATCCACTAAAGTACCCGTATCTGAAGTAGCTAACTCGGATAATGCTTCAGCAATCGTGTTATTGGATCGATCTACCCCTTGGAAAGTAAACTAGCTGAAATAACGGAGCCGATGTTTAACTTCTGCCAGATACTTGGACATCCTCGCCCCCCGAGCTTCATATTCCCCCGATATTTGCTTAACAACCAATTGAGAATCACTAAAAATAATCAGCCTCTGAACCTCTAAACTTCTTGCCAACTGCAGCCCTGCCAGGATCGCTTCATATTCGGCCTCATTGTTGTTCGCTCTGAACCCGAACCAGATGGCCTGCTGAACTCTAAATCCCTCAGGACTTGTCAAAATCACCCATCTCTACTCGTATCCGAAGTTGAAGACCCATCCACATACAACGTCCAAAACGTATGAAGCGGCTGCATGTCAGAAATCGACCCCACTATCTCCGGCTGATCTACTAGATCATCTTCGGAAAATGAGCATTCCACCACAAAAGTCGGCTAAAGCCTGACCTTTTATCGTTGTCCGGGGATGGTATTCCAAATGAAACTGGGTTAACTCTATAGCCCACGCAGCAAGCCGACTCGAGACGTCTGGTTTGTGCAACACTTTCTTCAGAGGCTGATCTATATACACTACTATCAATCGACCCTGAAAATAATGCCGAATCAATTTTAGCACCAAGATTTTGCCGCGCATCCAATCACTAAAATACGCACTAAATCTTGCACAAGAATGAAACCACACTCAAGAGCCTGATGGTTTTGGCCGCTGGGGGATAGCTCTGGTGTGAGAATAAGTACAGGCTGTTCAAGGTATTAACAATGGAGGTTTAACACTTTAGTGAGCAAAAAGTCATTACCTGTAAATTTTGGGTTTAACCTTGTATTTATAGATGATCAGACCTCCTCCATCGTCTTGTCCCCCAACTATAATAGGAATCCTAATCATGGTAATTGCTTATGATTAGATAGAAATCAATCTCCTTAAATAAAGGAAGTCGGATATAATCCTGACTCTTTTCTTGAGAGCTAAAATTTAAATATAATTAGGAATCTTAGATTTCTTAAATTCCACACACTACCCAAAATAAAGACTCCCTTCCCTCTCTGACCCAGTTTACAAATGCATTTCCCAAAGTAACCTACCTTCTTCGATTATTCCCAATCTAACCTCATTTACTGTTCATATTCCAAATTTTCACTTATTAAATATTTTTACATACTTTTCATATGTACATATATTATTACTAAAATATATATTTATATATACGTATATATATTAATTATTTAAAACTAAAATATATTTAATCAATTAAATTAATATAAAAAATTAAACCTATCTATTTGATCATTTATGAAATAAAATAATACTAAACATTTAATTAAATATTTTTTAAATTAGACAACAAATAAAAATTGAAAATAAAAAAATCTTAGTTAAAAATAATAAAAAAAAGAACATACTAATAATTAAAAAAATGACATATTAATTAAAATAAAAACATTATTATCATAATTTTGATAATTATTCATGAACATTTTGAGGACATCGTTGACTACGTCTGTTGTGACCCTCTTGTCCGCATTTTTCACAAACTCTGGCATTTCGCGAATTATCCATTTCAGTTCAGAGTCAGCGTATTCAACGATGTAGTCAACGATGTCCTCAAAATGTTCATGAATAATTATCCATTTCAGTTCAGGACAAGAGGGTCACAACAGACGTAGTCAACGATGTCCTCAAAATGTTCATGAATAATTATCAAAATTATGATAATAATGTTTTTATTTTAATTAATATGTCTTTTTTTAATTATTAGTATGTTCTTTTTTATTTATTTTTTAACTAAGATTTTTTTATTTTCAATTTTTATTTGTTGTCTAATTTAAAAAATATTTAATTAAATGTTTAGTATTATTTTATTTCATAAATGATCAAATAGATAATTTAAATTTTTTATATTAATTTAATTGATTAAATATATTTTAGTTTTAAATAATTAATATATGTACGTATATATAAATATATATTTTAGTAATAATATATGTACATATGAAAAGTATGTAAAAATATTTAATAAGTGAAAATTTGGAATATGAACAGTAAATGAGGTTAGATTGGGAATGATCGAAGAAGATACGTTACTTTAAAAAATACATTTGAAAACTAGGTCAGATAGAAAAGGGAGTCCAAAATAAATCCATAAATGGGAACATATAGAATATTGACTGTGACCCACCCTACTCTTCGGGCCCATGTCAAAAAAGTCCACGGTAATAGCAATATACACTTTATCCTACCAAATTAACCAGGATTTATCTCTCTCAATACATAATACTCGTTTTTTTCTTTTTTAATGGAAACAAACCAAGATATCTCTCTCTCAATACACGGTATTCATTTTATTCCTTTTTTTAATTGAAACACAAAGGTTAATAAATATAATTAATATTTATCTGATTGACCAAAATAATTATAAAATTTTAAAATTATTTTTTTAAAATTTATTGAAAAAAATAAAAGAGAAACAAATTAATATTTAATATAAGGATAATATGAAAAATTAAGTCATTAGTGAGTCGTTAAAATTTACAAATGACAAATAAAAATAAACAAATTTTACTTTCTAAACAGACAAATACCCTCTCTGTGCCATTTTAATTGACATTTTAAAAAAAACATAAAGATTAAGAAATTCAATTAGTATTTTGTGTGATTGACGAAAATGGTTATAAAATCTCAACATTACCTTCTAAAATTTATTAAAAAATAAAAATAATTAAATAAATATTTTATACAGAGATAGTATAAAAAATTAAGTCATTAATATTTTTTTAAAATTTATAAATAATAAATAAAAATAAATAAATTTTACAACGACAAATAAAAAGAACCATAATGAATAAAAAAGAACGAAAGGAGTACCCACAAACATGCATTATTACGGTGGTCCCAGCCCCAATATCTTAAAGAGTAACCCTACGTCACTATACTGACATCATCATCATGTCAAATAGTGAAACGACACCTGGAACTAAGGCCACCTTCAATGCATCTCTAGGAAAGTGTCCATGAAGGTGACTAGGTGAGGCCAGAAAAAAGAATGAAATATAAGCACTATATATTAATATAAAACATATATATATATATATATATATATATATATATTACTAATAATTAAAAATGATAGCGATATATATGAAGCAACAGCCTGAGCTTCATTCACTCCGGTCCACTCCCCTTTTTTGCTTATATAACTACAGTTATGTCCAACTCCAGCTCCCTAACAATGGACCATGTAAACCCTAGTCCTCCTAGTAACTGCGCCGACAAAGCTTATAATTTTAATGAAATTATCGACAGGCCGGATTTTGAAAAACCATGTAATTTCAATGAAAATATCGAGGTGTCGGATTTTGAAATCTCCGATTTCCTCATGTTTGAACAGAGCTCTGAGGGTGATTTTATGTCAAAAACTGGGGTGGTTTCGCCAGAATATTTAACCGGTGCATCACATCAATTTTCTTCTTCAAGTTCAAGAATTAGGAACATGCAAGTTCATCTATCCCTACATTTAATCTTTTTTTTTTCTTCTGATTTTTTTTTACTATAAAGTTTTTATAAAAAATTAATTAACTAATTAATATATTAGTATCTCCCATGAAGTATTGAACAATTTTTTTTTTATTATTATTTTTTCTTAGAAAATCTGAAAATGGGGTGAAGAAAAAGGTGGAAGTGGAATCAAGGATTGCATTCATAACAAAATCGGCTGTGGAGATTATGGATGACGGCTTTAAATGGAGAAAGTATGGGAAGAAGAAGGTTAAGAACAGCCCACATCCAAGGTACACTCACACACACACACACACACACATATATATATATATATATAAACTTATTGGTATTATATTTTTCACTTTTTTGGTGTTATATTATTATTTTACTTATGATAAATTGATAATGATCATGAAAATTACTGGTTCTTCGATTTGATTGTGGACATTTAATATTGGGATTTATACTTACTGAATTAGGAAATGTGCTTTTTGGCTAGATATTGTAGAAGGATCATATCACTGGCCCCCCTATAATTAGTTGTGCTCCGTGTGTGTTTTAGTGGACTATATATTATCTGTAGTTATTGATATAGCACAATTTTGTTTAATATCATAGCCGTTATCTTTGTGGGATTATTTGTATGGTCGTGCATGCATTTGCATTTAAGCTTTAATTAATACTATATAATCTGATTAGCCGACATTAATTTATTATACATTCTCACCCTTTTAGTATATTTAATTCTGTTTATATCCATGTATATATAGTTCAAAAGCCGTATGTACGGATTATAACTTAGTTTTAATTAATTAGGGTTCTTTTCATCTAAGTAATATACATACATGGTATATATATATATATATATATATGATTTTTGTATTTACTTATGTAGAGGCTTTACAATCTTGAAGTGCCTAGCCAATATCAACTATATATTATACCTAGGGCAGCAAATATTTACCCTAGAACAGCTACAACATAACCATTTTTAAGCTCGGATTGTTTAGAAAACGAGTCTAGCAATGGAGTTCAAGCTCAGCTGGTTAACCTTAAAGTCTTGTATGTAGCTTAATAAGATTTAAAATTATAATGGTGAATGGATTAAAAGTTCAAGAAAAATACTGTTTTAAATAAAAACTCTTATCTGTAATTATATGAAACAATTAATGTATAAATTCCAAAAAAAATTATAATAAATACCACAAATGTTTAGCTACATATATGTATCAAGCTACTTAATATTAAGATATTGAATAACTAAATATGATTTAGAATATGACATAATCAACTAGCTGAGTTTGAGTATGAAGTTGAGCTCAGTATACCTTTGTTCAAACTCAACTTGTTAAGTAAATAACCTTAAATTTTGAATTCCAACTCAACCCGTTTATATATACAATTAATTAATGACGAGTCCAATTGCGCCACTTAAAAAGTTCAACATGTTCAGTTGTTCACGAATAAGTTGGATCATTTGCAACACTAATTATACCTCTCCTAATCAACACAAACTTACACACACACATGCATACATATATATATAGAGAGAGAGAAAGGCAATTTAAGGTATTACCTTAAAACTATTTAATAAAACGACTTAATTTTGGATAAAATTTATAATTAATAAAAAAAATTTATAAAACCCCAAAATAGAAAATTTTTACCCTAAGTGATAAAACTACATCGTTTTATTAAGTCTAAGGCATGCATTATATAACATTTCCCCATATATATATATATATATATTTATATATATATATATAAAATTTTACACTAATTAATTGCTATAAATTGGTCTTACTCCTAGGTCTTTTTGTTGTCCGATTACAAGTGTGACTGCAATTTTAAAAAAGATCGTTGTAGTAGCTTTGCCTGGAGAGAATTTCATAGCTTGCTAGGTTCCATTCTTTGACGACATACATTATTGCACGATCTACTTTACAAAATGCCCACTTGAGCATATGTCTATATATAATCAACCAAAATATGTGCCACTTGATATATATATAGGAGCTAGCTTTTTACTATCATCTATATTTCTGTATGTATATGCTTACAACAAACATATGTTAAAAAATATGTGCCACTTGATATATAGGAGCTTTTTACTATCATCCCTATTTCTGTAGGTATATACTTAAAAAAAACATATATAAAATATACTTATTTTATACTAATGTAATAATAATGTTTCTCAAACTTAAATCAAATAAAAATTTACATGTTTTCAAAATTTTGTCCTACAATTGAATTGTTAAGTATATATCAAAATTATTTCGTATTTAAAATGAGTCAATCTTAAAAACTTTTTATTTATATATATATGTATACACAAATATATATTCACAAACATATATTTGTCTCAGGTTAAACTTAGGCGGGCCGTCAGTAAAGAATTTTAATGTGGTCATCAACCTACCATGTAGCCCTTCTTACAGTCATATCTCCATGCAAGTTGCAAGCTAGCTTCATTAATTTTGGTGGCGTCTGTATATATAGAGTACCTTTTCGTGATGCTAACAGAACAGCAACCATTCCGTGCCTATATATCTTCTCTCTGTCGACAAATGAGATAAGCAGGAATGATAACCCTTGATTAATTAGGTTTGTATAACAAATACACACGCGCACACATACCAACACACATATATATACATATACACTGATTTTCACATGTATCACCATGCGGGCATAAACGGGTAAAAGTGAGAAAAGTCGCAAAGGTGAAAAGTCTAGAATGGGGTGAAAAAATAATGTGGGAAAAATAAAAATGATAATAAATTAATTTAGGGTTTTATACTACTAGTTCCTAATAATGTTGTGTCTATTAATTCATTTGTCATGAAAAGAATTGTTTGACATAAAGTATCACATAAGAGTCCTAATCGTTATAAAGTCATATGTGTAGCATAGTTGGTTGTCGAAATTGTCATTTTTCCCATGTTCTCAAGTCTCACCAACTGCAAGATGCAACAATCTTTCCCTTTTTCGTTCAATAAATTAAGTAAGTTTTTTTTTTAGAATAAAAGAAAATATTTAACAACTATAGATTTAGCCAAGGGTTGAGATAGGTAAAATGAATTCTAAAAGAATATATTGTACAATTCCTTTTGTGCACTACTACTTGACTGAATGGATGGAAACCCAAGTGCTTGACAATATAGTGGACCCTATAAATTGTCTTCTACTTGCTAGTTAAAATTAGCAACATGAACTTATATATGATAATAACTGTATGAAGTTGTCTTCTTCTTATACTAGCAAACGAGCTTGTATTTTCAGCATGCATGCATGTTAGTTTAACAACATTAATTAATTTATATATGAACACAGGAATTACTTCAAGTGTTCAAATGGAGGATGCCCTGTGAAGAAAAGGGTAGAAAGGGTCAGTCAAGATGATAGATATGTGCTAACAACTTATGAAGGAGGGCACAACCATGAGAGCCCTTGTGTGGTTTATTACAATGAGACCCCTCTCATGATACCTGGTGGCTTCACTTTGCAACCTTCTAATTCTGCAGCTCACTCTACTTCTTCATAATTATATATTTACTCCATAAATTCCCCACATTTAGGAATACTTTTCATAATTTAGCATGCTGCACTTGTGTTAATTAAAGGTGTGGTATTATGGTAATTTGTGTACACAGTATTTGCCTTAATAATGCCTTAATTACCAACAACTTTTTCTCTTTCGTTTGTCTTGAGAAATTTTTTATTTATGTTTCTCGTACACTCTTTACATCTTAATATTTCCTCCGTTCTAAAGTAAGTAATTAGTATCGGCTTTTTAAAAGTCAATTTGAAATAATAGGTAATTAATTAGATAAACATTATCTAATATATCTAGAAAAAAATATTAATTAATTATTATATAGCTTATTAATTTGTGCGTACAATCAACAATATGTATTTAGTTATGCACAGTGGCGGAACCAGACGATTTGTATAGGGGGGCAAAATTATTCCTCATAACCCGAGGCTAAGCAAATGGAAACAACTAAAATAGATAATGAGACAAATAGCTACAACAAAAAGGAACACAAACATATAATTCAAGTGGAAATAGACAGCCTAAAAAGGCTGCTACTCAACCAAATTGTGCTGCAAGTGGGCCTCGATTGTTATCAAAGGAAGCATGGGCCAACAAAAAGAGAAGTCGTAACCACAACTACCGGGAAGCCGTATACCACGGGTACCACAGCCAAGAAGCACAGCAGAACAAACAAAATGGAAGAAGACCAACAGCAACCATCAGCAACCACAAGAAGACTGGCGACAAAAACTGCAAAAAACAACCACCAACATCGCAGAAATAATCCAAGGCTACCGGAGATTCCAACCTAGGGGGCATATGCCCCCCCTCGCCCTCTTGGTTCCGCCTCTGGTTATGCAACATTATTTTTCGAAGAAAAGAAAAGGAAAATGAAAAATTAAGAGAGAAATATGAGAAAGAGAACTAATCAATATTAGGGTTTGTGTGGGTTCACACGCGACAATTGATTCAGACCCCATGAACAAATTGACTAGCGTATAAGATTGTAAAATGAACCAAACAGTTTGGTTCGGGCTCAATTCGTACTCGTTCAATTAAAAGTTTGATTCGAACTCGATTCGAAATATAAATGATTCAAATATGAGCAAATTTTAAAATTCGATAAATTATTCAAATTTCTTCAAATTACAATTTTCTATTGATACTCAGATTATATTTACTTGAAAAATTCAAATGGCTCAGGTTCGATTCAAGATCGTGCTTGACTCGGTAGTTAAACGAGTCCCAATCAAATTTTATTTCATACTCAATAAATTTTGTGAACTAAATCTAAACAACTCAGTACTCAGCTCGACTCGATTCATTTACACCCCTACTAACGCAGTCGCCTTGATCTAACAGTTTGGAAGGAACATGAACCAATCCTAATACTACGCCAACAAATGTTCTGATGACATGATGAGCATTAATTATTGTTGAAAATGCTTCTTAAATTAAGTTGTTAATATCGTTAAAAATTATGCTGTTAAAGTGAATATATATTGTGCGATATTTTGTAATTGTATTATCGACCTTAACATTTAATAAACACTTGCTGTTTTGACAACATCAATTATCTTTACTCCGACAATATTATCACCTTAAATTATGTGGAAGCAAAAACATTTCTTCATTTTTTCCCTTGCATATATTGGTAAGAAAAGTCGCATCTTTGCGCCAATAATTTCTATCAAGATGACTAGTAATAATAAATACTCTTTCTGCGAAAGTAATTATATTTGTTAGATATTTTTATTTTATAAAAAGAATTTTTTCTCGATAATAATATAAAAGATATAATATACTTAAATGTGCTATTACAATTTTATTATTGTAATATTAGTATTAAGTTAATTAATAATTTATTTTTTAAATAAACATGAAATAAAATACATTCTTAGTTTATAAATTTTTATAAATAAAACTCTTTCTTATGCAAACATTGATAATTTCTATGACACGAGTAACGCAAGTAAGATTGTACTAGAAACACATTAGTTATCTTGCATTATTAGGTCGATTTTTTCGTTATAGGTTCCTAAGTTATTACATATATTAATTTTTTTTTTTAAATATTTAAAAGAACAAGTGCTGGGGAAATTCATCAGATCACCATCCCACATTCCCACTATAGGCCCATTGGGTTTATAAGACCCCTGAGTTTGGAAAAATAAATAAATAAAAAATTTATTAATTTATAATTAAAAAAATTATAAATTTGTAGACTTTACTTTTGCATTGTAACTAAATTAATAAAAGAAAAAAAAACGAAAAAAATACCTAAATTTTACATTTGAATTATTAAATTACTCTTAAATTAATTTTATTAAATAAATTTATAATATTGAGGATATAATATAAATTATAAAAGATGATTTTATATTATTTAAATTTTTATTTAAATTTAATTATATTTAGACAAAAAATGACTAAATTTTTCTTTGTTTTTTTAATTCATTCATTAGAAAAACTTAATAACAAAGAAATTAAACAAAAAAATTTAAATTTTCTAATTTTTTTTTTGTCCATTTCAAGTAACATAGTTTAAATAATATCCTAGACATCAAAATTCAAAAGTATTCGACGGACTCTCCATCACCAAATCATCCTCCTTTATCAAGCAAAAAATAAAAATAAGGAAAAAGGAGTTGATCTGTACAAGGAGTTGAAGTCAGGTGATAATTTCTAGATCTTGTTCGTGTCTAGTTACGCCAAATTTGGAGAGAGATCCAGTTCTTATTTCTGTGAGATACACACAAATTTCGAATTTGAAGTACTGAATTCTATACTTCCTGTCAGATCCATCACTGAAGTCATTGCGGAAATTGGGTATTTGGTTATTCAAACGTTTTAATGTCCATTGTTGGGCTATTTTAATTTAGCTTAGATTTTGATTTGGTTGTGATGTAATATGGATTTTGAATCGATATCTGGGAGACCCAATTTGGGAAGATATTGATTTGTATGGAGAACGAGTATGTTTAGTGGGATTTGATTGATTAGATGTACATGTGATAAGGAATTTCTGGGGTTTGTTTTTAGTGCTTCTGGTTTCGTTAATTGGTGATTGTGGCTGAGGGTTTGGAGGAGACCATGTTTTGGAGGGGAAATGAAAGGGAGAACAAGGAGCAGAATGGCGGGCCGCCTTGCGGGCAGGTTCGAGTGCTTGTTGTGGGTGACTCAGGTATTTTGTTATCATAAAAGTACGTTCTTTCAGTTGCTTGAAGTTTTACATATAGCTCATCACTTTTGTTTTGATTTGATTTAGTATTTTTATCTACTGTTCTGCAATGTCTTTATTTTGTACTACTAGCTTTCAATGATTTTTAGTGGGATAGCTCTTTACAGTAGAAAACTGCTACTTAGATGAAATAATGTCTGAAAGTTGGAAAAGTTTCATAAATTATATGCCTTTTGGTTAGTGAAGTTGTTTGGTTAAGAATGGCGTATTAGCCAGTAGCAGATTGCAGCATATTTGGTGATAAGCAAGAAATCATTGTTTTGAAGCTTAAAAAAGCTTGATCTAAATGAATTATCCTTTAGAAGAACTTATCCTTGGTATTTTGCATTAGAGTATAGTTCTAACCCCCGGACATGTGTAATCGGACTAAATTGCGTGAGCATGTACAAATCTAGTGTTCTGTGATTATTGAGGGAGGATGTGGTGAGCAGAAAGGATGAGAGTGCTCTGAATGTGCTACTGTGTTATCAATCCTTAGGCCTACTCCTTTTGTAACATACACTCCAATATCGTTTTTTTTTTTTTTTTTTTTGCTAATTTGAACACACTCACACACCCTACCTTAGCATGCCAAGGCTCGAACCCCAACCTCATGGTTAACATGGGTTGGGTAATACCACTCGGGCCAAAGGCCTTCGGTTACACTCCAATATCGTCCTTGAGCTTTAGCCACAAATTCCACATACCAGCCATTCAAAACCCTACTTTTCATTAAATTCATTAAAGCCTACATTACTAAAGCTGTATTTCTGTATGTAATGCCTTAAAGGCCTCTGATATTTGGGCAATAAGGCTGTCTCTGGAGAGATTAGTAAATTGGGTTGTATCCGGGAGCCGAATAAACATATCCAAGGGAAGCGCAAAAGATTAATAGAGAAGTGATAAGTTTATATTTGTACCTCTGAAAAGTTGTCATTTGTTCCTATTGTTCTGCAAATGAGAAGTACACATGATAATTAGTAAAATATTGTTAAATTGTAATGGATTCTGCTTTATAGCAGTAAAGGGAAATTGTAATGGATTGTTGTGATGATTAGATGGTGGTTTATGCGAGTTACCGGATACTTTTGTTGACCTCCCAAACCGCGTATTAGTAATTGCGTACCCAAACATAGTACTCTTACATACCAATACTCTAAATTTAAAGTAACGAAAATTGTCTTTGTTGTTCTTCCTATAATTGCACAACCATCAATATTCTAACTTAGTATTAGATGCTCAAATATCACATTTGTACTACATTATTTAGAATACAATCAACTTATTGGTTCAACTAACTCTTCTATAACACTTAGATTTATAATATTTAAGTTCTAAGAAAATTCCTAACTATAAGCACTCATATAAAGATATCTTAACATTCCGCGTTTTAATTATGTAGTGTACTGCATATTTGTATTAGTTCCACAAACCGAAAAAATTGCGTTCCAAGTAAGACTGGGTTTATCAGTATCTATCTGATCGCCGAGCGATATAAATATAAATTTAGTTATAAAAACATAAGAAATACTAAAAATATATATAAGGTGCTTATAATTAATGCTATAAATATATTGTAACAACAATTAGTAGCGATGAGCGAGGTATATATCTATGAGTACTAGTTTTATTGAAATGGTTCGTCAGTAGAGATGTTTCACACGTATACCATTACCAGCCATGAGCTTTAACATTTACACCTCTAAAATGACCCTTACACTGCGAATCACAACTTTTATTTCAGAATATTCGGGAGTTAAGACCATTCCAATGCTCCTTTTCACCATGCAGAGATTGAATAACTCTGTGGAGGGCTTTTTTGTGTGGATCTAGAGTACAATCTCTCACTCTACTCCCAAAAGAAACTTTTTAGTATCGGCATATTGGAGCGGTTTTGGCTCTTGCCGCACCGCAAGCTTGATTTTTTATTGTGATTATTTATGTAACGTGCATGTTTCTGAGAAATTTCATCTGATAGGTAGCGGAACGGTTTCGGACCAAATACCAAAGATTACACACACAAAAAATATAGTTAATGCATTTTAACTAGTACCTAAATTGGTATTAAAAAATAAAATAAAACATTATAAAACTATACTTAAACTACTTAGCAAAAAAACAACTATACATACTGTATAGTACCTAAGTTACCTAGAGTTTAAAAAATTTGTAACCATTTTAATTAGAAATAAATAAAATATATTTTATACTTATTAATTAAAAAAATTGTAATTATATAGTACCTAGTTAGTATAATTTGAAAATATCTTAAGAATTTATTGTTCAATTTTTTATGCAATGTAGCATTAGACACGTCTGTGAGATGTACATTATATCATTTGGACAGTGCTATGTATTCTAAATAGCCTTTTTTGTGAACTTAAATTGAGCAATCTTCTTGTTCTTATTCTTTAGAATTTTTTCATTATTTTGTAAAATTTTTTTGAAGCTCCTAACTAGCATAACCTAAAACCGATACCGAGTCAAAAGATGATCTTCCGAAACATAGGTCGCTACCGCGACTTTGAACTATGTATTGGTTGCTTAGATTTTTAATGTTATTAAAAGGCATTTGGTGTGGGAGCATGGCTAACATAAATTTGAGATAAAAGAATAAGCATTTTTTGGGTATCTTTTGTCGATATCTGTTTATATTTCTGGCTAAAAAAGATCTTCAATATTTTCTGAAACTCTAACTAGTGGATTGGGGTGTGTATGGTCACTATTAGAGAGTGATTTATGTTCTTGAGCCTATCTTTTAACTGTTAAAAGTTAAAACTTTTGGAACGACATCTACATGATAATTGGTATCTGATTTTAATGCCTTAATTCAAGTGTGTTGTTCCGTGTTTCATTTTCTTGAGCTATATCTATATATGTGTGTATGTATATATGTGCAATCAATCCTTAACAACTTAAGTAGATGAAGCAACTGATGATCTCATGATCATGATGTTGTCACAATGGAGTGGGCTATATATTACTGAACTGTATATTTCTACTTAAATATGTTTTCTTAGCTGAGTATAGTGGTGCTCTGGAGTCTGGACTTTGGACTCTTTTAAGTTTTTTAAGATGTCCTTTAATCACTCTCACTCTTATTCTTGGTTTCCATAACCTTGAGCTCCAACTGAATGCTCGTAAAATATTATTGAAGTGAATTGTTTAGAGAAACTTGACAGCTAGTTCTTTCCTCATGCTGCACATGTGAACAAAATAGAGCACAATTAATATCCTCTGGACCTACAAGTTGTTAAGAAAGAACAGCGTCCACCAAATTGATGCCGGCTAGGGATAAGAGATTGGTATAAACCTTTTGAGCATATATGATGCAGACTTGACTCGTGTTTTACGTTGCTGTGTTCTTCATACACATGACTCGGGAGATAAAGAGATAGGGATTGGATATTGAATTAATGTTCACTTAATTATAACACATCATGTAAAATCTTGGAAAAGACATTTACGGCTTCGCTGGTGTAACTTATGACTAATTAGAGAGTGTTCAAATCAGTTTGAATGACTTGGAAAATGTTGTCTACTCTTGTTATCTATTTCATGCTGTTTACATGGTCTAGCTTCTATTTGTTTTACATCTATAAATATCCTCCTAATTGCATAACATGGAGTTCCACTCAAATTCCAATTTTTTTACAAATATTTTTATCTGTATTTTTCTTGTTATTATATTTTGTAGGATTGGTACATTTTTTTTTGTGTCAGAATTTTTACTTATCAATAAAAAGAAGGTTTCTTAAAATTTATTTTTTGACCTTAGAACTGAGCAATGGATCAAATCAAATAGAAAAATGTCCTGGCTTCAACATTCAATAAACTGAAAATGCCTACATGTGCACATTGACTGTATCGTAGATATGCGGAGGAAAAGAGAAAATGAAAATCGGAAAACGGAAAACATACTCTTGTGTTTTTGATGTTGAGCACACTTCACCCAGAGGCTTTCAATCATATTAATTTTTGTAAATCTCAATATCTATCTTTCTGGTAGGTGTGGGGAAAACTTCTCTTGTTCATCTGATTATGAAAGGTTCTTCCATTGCACGCCCTCCTCAAACAATCGGGTGTACCGTTGGCGTGAAAGTAAGCCTATTTCTTTCTTACGTTCAAATTTATACCCGTGTTATTTAAATCTTCATTAAAATTTCCTTGGTTCTGATATCCAGCATACTACTTATGGAAGTTCTGGTAGCTCTTCAAATAGCATTAAAGGTGACACCGAGAGAGAATTTTTTATTGAACTTTGGGACGTGTCAGGACATGAGCGATACAAAGATTGCCGGTCTCTTTTTTATTCACAAATTAATGGTGAGAGATGAACCTTCTTATATGGTGCCTAATCTGCCCTTGAAAGTTAAATGATAGAAACTTTTGGAGCCTGATTATTTGTTTCAGATTGTTCTATTTTGACCTTTATGTGGTTAACTGTGAGACTCGCAATTGTAATTATTGTTCTGGCTGTAATTCATTGGCAGGCATTATTTTTGTTCATGATCTCTCACAGAGAAGGACAAAAACAAGTCTGCAGAAGTGGGCTGCTGAGATTGCAGCAACTGGAACATTTTCAGCTCCTCTAGGGTCTGGAGGGCCAGGTGGCCTTCCTGTCCCATACATTGTTATTGGTAACAAAGCAGATATTGCTGCAAAAGAAGGTACGAGAGGAAGCAGTGGCAATCTTGTTGACGCTGCTCGCCAGTGGGTAGAGAAGCAGGGTTTACTTTCGTCAAGTGACGAACTTCCATTGACTGAGAGTTTTCCTGGAAGTGCAGGCCTTTTAGCGGTAAGGTTTGACTTAAAGCTTATAAACTAATCCAAAAAAGAAAAAGGAAAAAGATAACAAAAACTAATTTATTATCACTTCGGACAATTTAAATAACAGAAATGATAAACTATAACAGAATAATCATGAGATAAAATTCCTGAAGTGATAATAATTAGTCCTATCCCACCTATTATTTTTGCAACAAACGAAGCTTTAATGTCTTATTTTAATGGAGTTGGGATCTCCCAAAAGCTGAGAGATTCAATGCTGAGTGTCCTAAGATATCAGTTTGAGATATAGCATTAAACTTTGGATCTGAAAGTTCTAACGTAGCACTTTTAATATCACACTGAGTAGTGGTTGCTGATGTAATTGTGTATTTTAATGGAAGCATACCTTTTTTCTTTTCAATTTATTTATTTATTATTTTTTTTGGGGGGGGGGGAAATGATGGGGACGGGGACGAAGGATAGTTATCACAAAGATAATTCTCACACAAAATTATATCTATTAATCATTCAATGTATCAAAATAATGAAGTACATCACTATTTATAATATTCCTAGACAACTTTCCTAACCTAAATTGAACTCTAATAAGATAACCACAAATTAAATAAGATAACTGCAAATAAAAGAAACTAATTAAAATACAACTTCTATCCTATAGGCT
The DNA here is from genome assembly GCA_034770075.1 of Aralia elata. Lineage (NCBI taxonomy): Eukaryota > Viridiplantae > Streptophyta > Magnoliopsida > Apiales > Araliaceae > Aralia > Aralia elata. Next base: position 23,458,254 of record CM068378.1, on the reverse strand, counting down.
TCTAAAGCCTCTTATATTGTTCTAACCAACTTTCACGGACTCGTCCTACATCATTTCTCCTCCGCTGAAGGAGTTATCAACACAAGAACAATCACGTCGGATCACCAAGGAAGTCTTTGCAAGCTTCAAATTTGGCATGTCGAGAGCGCAAGTAAGAGTGAATTTGGTATTGCCTTTGATAATCGAATAAATATTAGAACGAGCATCATGTTGCGCATGACGATCCCATAGCCATTTACGCCCTAAGATAATGTGACAAACCTTAAGGGGTAGAACATCACACATAACGGTATCCTTAAGTTTGCCAACAGAAAATGTAACCTAACACCTCTGGGTAACCCGCAACTTTATATTGGTAATCTATGCAACATCATACGGTTCCAGATAAGGCTCAACTTTTAATCCAAGTTTCTTAACTGCTTCCTCAGAGATAACATCCGTACAAGTCCCAGTATCAATCACAAGAGAGCACACTTGTCCCGCATATGTGACTCTTATCTGAAAAATTCGCCCATGATGGATTTTAAGATCATCCTTATGTGTCTGGGCAACAAGTAAAGGGCGAAGAACACCTAAACATCCTTCCAAATGAGCATCAGTTTCTAAATCTTGCTCATCGGGCTCATATTCGTCGTCTATCGGCTTACAAACCTCTTTGTTTAAGTCAACTTTCCCACATTCTTTGTCAACAATAGCAAGTTGCCTAGAGGGAAAAGAGGTAGCATTCATCTTCGGGGAAGGACACTTAAAAGACATGTAACCAAAACCATGACAGTTATAGCACCTAGACGTATGGCAATTGCTAGCATTAGAGGAACCTGGGGTACGATTAGGCCTGCTAGTAGCTGAAGGGTTTGCTGATGATCTTTCGAGTGGCCTATTTAGAATAGGCTCCACAAAAGTACGCTCCCTCTGAGTTTGGACTTGTATTGGAAGCCTAACAGAATTCCTTTTCAAATTATCCTCTTCTTGGGTGGCAACTTGAACAACATCATCCAAGAGCAAGAGTTTACCTGTAGCTACACCGCCTCCTCGACAGTACATGGAGATTAAAACTTCAACCCAAGGAAATTCAGATCGTGTAACCAAACTGTAGAATATTGAAGTATACTCGGCTACAGATTTACTTCCTTGTACCAATTCAGTTAACTGCAAATATGCTCGCTGCTTATAGTCTGAAGGTACAAAACGTCGTGTCAATGTAGCTTTCATATCTTCCTATCTTCTCGCAGCTGTATATAAATTTCGCTGATGTTAATTCCACCAAATACGAGCTGTTCCTTTCAACTTCGCTTCAGAAAAGTTTCCTTTCATCGGATAATTCATACCAACGAAAGAAGCTCTCCAAACTATTAATCCAATCGAAGAATGTTTCTGGACCATTACCACCATTGAAATCTCCAACATCTAATTTTGCTCCTCTATCCACTACATTCATCCTAGAATCTGGAACATGAGGATTAACTCGTGGATTAGGGTCATGCTGCTGTAGTCTTAGATGATTAAGATCCGGGATGGGGTCTTCAAAATTTTTATGAGCATCTTCTTGTCCCTTATCTATGTGTTCCGTGAGTACATCAACTCTTGCTGTAAGGATTGTAATAGAAGCTTGAATATTTGTTGCATTAGCAGTCAGTGTGGTGATGGAATCTTCAATTCTCTTGAGACGTGCATCTTGTTGTAACATAAAAGTATCAAGTTTGGCATTGATTTATCCTGCATTTACCATGGTTCCTACGAATAAAAACATAGACCTTTTTTTTTTCGTTGCTCTAGGGACCTAAGTGCAGAAAGTATAAAGAAACAAGAGCTGAATTGAAACTGCTGAAACTACAGGGGCTGAAATGGAAGAAAATGAAACTACATGGGTTGATATATAAAATTTCAGGGGTGTTTTGAAATTTAAGATAACTTGGGGGACTAAACTATAAACTATAAAAACTATGGGGTACCTAACTGTAATTTTTCAGGAGATATTTTGTTGGTGCAATCGCGTAAACAGATTTGGTCCTTATCTCTTTTCCCAAATAAAAATACGTACTAGGGAGTCGACACTCCAAACAAAGAGACGCAAGGAACAAAACCCTTGAGGGGATATAAGGCGGCAGCAAGAGGCGGCAGGTGGCAGCGGCGGCAGGTGACAGCGGCGACTGAAGGCTACGGAGAGGGCGACTGTTATTTCTATCTCTTCTACTTCTCTTTATTTATTTTTATTTTTTATATTCTGCAGTTGGTTGTATGGTCAGTGGTTGTGTTGTGGTTGTTTTATGGAAGGTTTCAAGTGATGGGTAGGCTGCAATTTTAAGGTCTGAATGTTGTGGGTTAACTTGTAGAGTGTCGGCTATGCGGTTATGTGATGCGAATAGTGGCTGGTTGGCTATTTAAAGGGTTAATAGATGCTCAAATGGGATTTTGGGTAGCAGCTGGCAGGGTGTGGATGCTGGGTTTTGTATTCAAAGCAGTGTTTGGGTCCTTTGGGATGTTGATGATGATGGGATAATGATTTTGGAACAGTAGGGGCGGCTGAAGGTGGTTTTGTGGTTGGGCTCTGATACCAAAATTGAGGGGACGAGGGTTTTGAGACGAAGGATAAATATCACAAAGATAATTCTCACACAAAATTATATCTATTAATCATTCAATGTATCAAAATAATGAAGTAAATCACTATTTATAATATTCCTAGCCAACTTTCCTAACCTAAATTGGATTCTAATAAGATAACCACAAATTAAATAAGATAACTGCAAATAAAAGAAACTAATTAAAATACAACTTCTATCCCATAGGCTTCCAAAGCCTCTTATATTGTTCTAACCAACTTCCACGGACTCGTCCTATATAGGGGGAGGGGGGTTGTGAAGAAAATTTTCTTCTTTAATTAATCCTTTTGTTCTTTAGATGCATATTTAATTAATATGTCTTTTGACCAATGATTTTTATTCCTTTTATCCCAAACTATTTGGGGGTAGGCTCAAAATGAATCTCATATGTAAGCAAAAAAAGGAAAGATAAATAGAAATCTAAGAAGATAAAATAAAATGAAAAGAACAATTTAAAATTGAAAATAGAAACAGGCATGACATCGTGCAAATTTGGTGGGAAAGCTCCTCATCCCCTACCTGCCTATGAATCCCACCCCGCCTGCTCCGCCTTGATTATTAGAAGGATTTAGAATTATGACAACCCCCCAAAAACTCCCAGCCAAGCATTTGTTTGCATATGAAGCCAACAAAGGATCAAAGTACCGCAAACAAATAATTCAAGGGTCTGAGTATGAATATAACTGGTAAAAAATGAATTTCAAGCATGAGAATTACTAGGAGAAGATCTGCAGAAAAACTGTTAATGGCGAGGTAAATTTGAACGGCGACAAGCTATGAATTTGCAGAAAGTATGGAGTTGCGCATGTAGAGAGAGAATATCTTCCCCGTGATACAAGACTTCTTCTCGCACCAGTTCATCTATAGTTGGATGTTGCATATGACCAAGCCATCTGAACCGATGTTCCCTCATCTTCTCCTCAATCGATGCCACCCATAGTTATTAAGGCGACAAGGCGAGGCGATAGCCGAGAGCTTAAGCGCTTAGGCGCCCGACTAGTCGTCCGCAAGTCGACAAGTCGTTAAAAATGCAAATTTTATACGTATATTACTACTTCACAAGCAATACTCTTAAATACCATTAAAAACAAAAACATATTATTAATATTTCACATTTATATCTCATTTATACTAACTGAAAACTAAACTAATGAATAGGGAATACTGAAAATATGGGGTCTAGGGGTTAAAATGTAAACTCAAAAAATTTAGGGGTGATTATGAAAGAAAAATAAGGGCATAAATGAAAAGTCTGCAACTTAAGGGATTAGATCTAAAGTTTAATAAAAATATGAGGTACTAAACTGTATTTCGCCCAAGATATTTTAAAATCTCAGTCTCCTTTTTCTTTTTTTATACAAAAGAAGCAGTCTCTCTTTCTTTTCTTATACGATCTTATACAAAAGAAGCAGGTAAGATGAAAACAGTCTCCTTTTTGTTTTCTTCCCGATCTCTTCTTTTCTTCGGCGATGGAAGCTTTCGACAGTGGCGATCTCTCCTTTTCTTCTCTCTTTCGTTTCCTTTAGTTCTCTTTTTCAGATCGTGTGCATCCAAGGTAGTCGGCCAAGGCGTCACCTAGGCGACCCGAGGCGACGATTTCTTCACCAAGTCGCGCGACTTAGCTGCTTCACCCAAGTCGTCCCTTCGACTTTGCTGCTTGCTACCGCTCAGACGCCTAGGCGTCGCCTAGTCGACGACTAGGCGACGACTTGATAACTATGATGCCACCCCTACATTCTTTCAAATTTCCCTGTCCTTTCCAACCTTGTATGGTCATTCATTCATCTCAGCACTCCTATTTCAACAATTCTCATCTTATGCATGTGTTACTTCTTGATCGCACAACATTCAACTTCCTATAGCATTGCTGGCCTTAGTGCCTCACCGTCTTATAAAATTTTGCCTTCTATTTGGTCGGAATTTACATTTGAACAACACCCAACTGATGCACCATATTGCTTGCTTGCTTCCTTTGTCCTATAATCGCGTGGCTTACATTCTCACCAACATTCCCTTTTATGTAAAATTGATCCCAAGTATGTAAAGACATTCTTCTTGCACACCGCCTGTCCGGACATATTCACAATTCATGCCTCTCTTCTTCTTATATAGTTGATCTCGCCCTCTATATTGTGTCTTACTCAGACTTAATTTAAATTAGATTCTACTGTAGTTTTTTATTACCCCAATTAGCATTATTTCCTGCCCTAGTTTCATTAATTAACACTATCATCAGCAAATAGCATATACCATGATACCGAATCTTGAATGTCTTCTAATAGATCATCCAAAACTAAGGCAAAAAGTTTATTTACTCTTACCAGAACGTCACCACATATTTTCATATAGCAATAAATTATAGAAAGCATGGGGATGCAACAAGTCATATATTTGTTTGTCACTGATGGGAAGTGATTGTGCATTGTGCTTTGTGTTGCATTCTGACATGTTCAACTTTTTAGGTCATATGTTCAACATGTTCCTAGATCAACTATTGCTTTTGTGAATTTTTTGTCAGAGTTCAGCCTTGGCTTATGTGATATGGTGTAGTGGGCTGCTGTCTTTTTGGTATCTTTGTTTGTCATGGGTGGCTCCCGCTTGGTGCCTTTTTGAATAAAATCTTACTTTCAGGCAAAAAAAAGAAAAAGAAAAAAAGAACAAAACAGTTCAGGCTTTCGAACTACTCGTGTTAGTAGTATTAAAAGAAACTGCTCTTATTACTTCATGTTATAGGATAATTCAAAAACTTACTGTTTTTGACTTTCTATCCTCTTGTGGGCTAGAGGAAAATTCCCGTATAATGGTTGTGACAGACGAATGAAACATTCTCTACCCTGTTGGTGAATTCTGTTTGACCAGTCTGAAGAATAGTTGGAAATTCGCTGGTGCTACCAGTCGGTAAAATTTATTATGGAAGATAGATGGACTTTAGGCCTTATGTAGTCCATATACAAATGTAGTTCCATACACACACATAAGCCTGCTTATATTTATAGAATCATAAATATATGTATGTGATATACATTGATATAAACGAGTAGCAGGTCCCTGATTGTCTTTAATAAACCGTAACTATTAAAAACTAGATTGATGCGTGTGATATTTATATATTCTTCAATTAAAAAGAGCATGCATTTCAAACGGCTAGCTAATCTCTGTTAATAAGGTCTTTTCTATAGCTGATTCTCCATCTGTTGGTAATTTGTGTAAACTTCTGGATCTTTTAAAAATGTGTAGGCTGCTAAGGAAGCAAGATATGACAAGGAAGCTGTGATGAAGTTTTTTCGGATGGTCTGTTTTTTCCTTTAGTATGTGCTGTGTTTTTTTTAATATTCACATGGTGCTATCATCTAAAGTTAAGTAACAATCCCTTTTCAGTTGATCAGGAGGAGATATTTTTCAGATGAAGTGCCAGCTGCAACAAGCCCTTGGTCTACCCCAGTCCAGAGATCATTGCAGCGGTCGGGCGAAAATTCAAGTGATGACGATAGGTTATATAAGGGTACAAGGTATCACCACCTGCTTAACACTATGTTGCAAACATTGTGCATGCAAATGTTCCCGTTGCTTTAGAATCAGTGTTTGATGTCATATCAGTGTTATCATGTGGATGGTGATTTAATCTGATATATTTTGGGGCTCATATCATGCCATATTCGGTATGTATCTCTGCCTCTCAGGCATACCACGCACTCAGGTTATAATTTGTAAAAGCTGTGTTGTACGAGTGTCAAATGACTTGCTAATCAAACTTCCAAAGCAAGACCCACATAATATTGAAAAGAGCATCATATCTGTGTTTGTAAAAAACTAGCATTTAATCTGTGTTTTATTACATAGATAAACATGCATATATGTATGTATATTTTGGGGATATGCAATTAAATACATGTTTGCACCCACAAATCTGTATTTGCATGCATGCCCCCCCCCCCCCCAAAAAAACACACACACACACAACTGTAACTGGGAGAAAGTCATGTAGAAGTTTATTATACCCTGCCGAGCTACTACAGAATCCAGAGACTGCAAATCTGGGTTGTGGAAATGGATTTGATCTCATCTCCCCTTCTTTGAAAAAATATCCTAAAGATTTGTAGTTTTAAGGTTTAATAGAATGGTTACTAAAGATTTGCTTAGTGATAAAGGATTTGCAAGGGTGGAGTGAGGAAAGGATTTGAACTTACCACTTAAGAGACTACTTAGTCTAGAAATTTCTCATACTCGGGAAGTTCTATTGCAATACATACCAATTGCTATTATGATTCACATTGGAGCTTTTAACTTATAGGCTTTCAATATATATTGATACCACAATTATCATTAATATTTTCTCCTAAAGTATGGTCCTATCTGTAATCTAATTAAATTTCTGCTAAATTGTAGTCTTGTAGGTGACCCTTACAAGTACAATGCAATCCCTCCGCTTCCAGCACAACGCAATCTCACGCCACCGCCCACTCTTTATCCTCAGCAGCCCATGTCAACACCTGACAACTATACAAGCATCCCAAGATTTGCGATGACGGCTGCCCACGAGTATAGCAGTGCCGCCAGATCGAAGCGTACAGATATTAATGTCTGATGATCGCTCATCTATCAGCTCAAAAGAAATACATCTACAAAGAGGAGCAGTTATATGTCATTTTTTTGGTATTTTCTTTTATATTACACTTGTAAACTGATCCCTTCATTCTTTCACTCACCGAGAGTACCGAGTTACTGTGTCTTTCGAATGTATAATGATTGATGTTTAACCTAAACCTGAGATAAATTCTCTTAAGAAAAATATTTAATTTTGTGAAGAAATTTTAGAAAATGGCAATGAGTGTGTTTCTTTAAGTAAACTTGAGTAAGTTGTGGTTTATGACAATGCATACGTATAAAATCGTACATATCTTGTTCAAATGCAGTGTGTTAAAAATTATTTATGGGAATTGATATTTTTACATGTATTTTTGATATTTTTATATGGTCTTTTCACATGGATATAAAGTGGGTTTCACCGTGAAGAGAGAATCATATAAAAATATTAAAAACACATGCGTAAATAGTGCTTCCTATTGTTTATTAATACTTTCTTAGTTCTAAATTATTGAATTATTATTGACCTTTAAAAGTCAATATGAGATATTTTTAAATTTAAAATTAAGATAATTCATTAAAAATTATAAGACAATAAATTTTAGAATGAGTAGTACTTTTTAGATGGTTATCTTAAATAATAATCATTGTATTGACTATTTAAATTTGAAAATACTTTAAGTTGACTTAAAAAATTAATAATAATTTTAAATTTTGAAATGAAGAAAATATAACACTCGGAGGTTTGATACATCATGTGTATCCCATTTTTGTGTACATCAACTATCATTACCTCCAACTAAATGAAAAAAAGAAAAAGTTGCTTAAAAGAATATTTTACTAAATTTATCCTCTAAAATATTATTTTTTTGACACGATATCAGATACGTGCTTAAAAAATATTTATATATTATATTTCAAAATAAAATTTTAATGTAATTGATACATAAATTTGTTGAAAAAGGGGACATATCCTTATTTTAAATATTAGTCAAGTTTGATTTCAAAAAATTCATTTTAATTTTTCTCAAAATGCGAGAAATAAATTAAAGTAAAGCAAATTAGGTCCAATGGGCCAAAATTGAGCCTTTCGGGTCAATACTATACCCACACCCAGAGATCGGAGTAAAATAACAAGCATTTGCTTTCTTAAACCCACGACTCATCGTCACCAAAAAGCAAGAAAAATCAATTTGGGCGTGGAATCTGCTTTAAACCCTTCACATTAGCTGCTCATTCATCCACTTATTATCAGATCGGCGAGTCTTCATTTGATTCAGGTGACACTTTTATACATTCCCATTTCAAATTTACAATTCTCTATCTCTAATTTCTCTCTTATTGGTTGATTGGTACTTCTTTATTCTCGTTTTATTTGAAATAACTAAATTGAATTTGTTGATGCTTAAATCAATTTATAAGTTATTGGGGTTTTGTTATTTCGTTATATATTTCAAATTATGCTTCGTATTAGCTCTCATTTATTATGTATATGCCTGTTGTCAATAGCTATTGCTTTGAAATAACTATATCCTTACTGTGGATATTGGATGCTTATATCAAATTATAAGTTATTGGGTTTTTGTTATTTCGTTATATATATACATATATATATCAGATTACTCTTCGTTTTAGCTCTTATTTATTATGTATATGTATATGCGTGTTGTCAGTATCTATTGCCGCTTATGTATAGCATATATTAATGAAATTATAGAGCCGGGTTATATTTCATTAGTCTGAAAACGAGCAAACTCAAAAACAGAAATTAGATATCAATTTTTTTTTCCTGTCACATTAACAGTTCCTTCCATATGATCGAGCAAACATATTGAGGGATCTTTACCCATAGCTTGCAGACAAAATTTATTTTAGGCTTTGATGGTTCTTAGAGGTCAAAAGTGTCCCTTTGATATAAAATAATTAATTTTGAAACCTTTTATGAATGGGTTCCTAATTAAGGTTGTTTATGGTAAAGAAAAAGTAAAATGAAAGAACTATAAAAATGAAAAGGAAAGAATAGACTACCCTTTTTTTTCCCTCAGATTTTTAAGTTTATTTAGCCATGAGGTGAATTCTAAATCAAGAGATGATCTGTATTTAAGTTAATAAGAATGTGTATATTTATACCTAAATATTATTTTTTAAATGAGTAACAAGAATGTATATATTTCTAGCATTGTGGGCTGTGCTGTTGGTAAAATTGTAACATCTGAACTGGAAATTGGTTTACCCAAAGGGGAAAATTCACATCAATTTCCATTGCATTAAAAAGTGTGGAATTGCTTATTTACACGTGATTGTTGATCTTGTACTGTTGAACATCACTAGGAGTCATCTAGAGAATTTGACAATTGTGATTTTTGCAAATGTTTAAAGGATCTCTTGACAATGCTTGCTTCTCTTATATGAATAGCTTTAACATACTGGCCTTATTCAGTTAGTGGCTTGCAAATTACCTAGTGGAGTATCTGCTAGATATTGCTTGCATTCTCATGTAGCTAAAGACACCCTTCTTTTTCAACAACACTTTTTATTTATTTAAAAAAGAAAAAGGCTTTGGATCGCCCTGTACAATGTCAAATGGTGGCTCGTGTGTTTGTTTGAAGTAGTACATACATGTTAATTGACAGATCTTTATATTGTCAGTATTAAGTTGTGTTTACAGCTTGTTTGTTACATGGCCAATTCTACTAAATGAACAACAATAGCTGATTTAATCACAGGAATAAGAAATTTAATTAGTTTGGAAATCTCTTTAACCATCCAAAAGGAGAATAAGTGGACAACTAACTACTTCTTTATCCCTTTTCAATTTATAGAGTGCATAAGAAGGGAGGAAGGGGAAGCGGTTTATTGGTGAAGAAGTAATGGTTGAGGTATGGTGGTCCCTGTTAGGGGCAGCTATTCCGGCCATTGTTGCAGGGCAAGCATTAAGAATTAAGAGGATGCGTACTGAAGAGCAGAGAATCAAAAAAGCTCGCGGAAGGGAGAAGAATACTGACGATATTTTTGTTTGTGAGAGGGTCTGTACATCCAAGAGAATGCTGAAGAAGGTAGGAGCATTCTCCAAGGATCCGATTCCTGATACTTGTGTTACTGTTTGTGGTGTATCTGAGCTCGATGCTTGCTCTGATGCCTGTGCTCGCACTGTCTGCGTTAACCAGCACCAGGTACCTAACTGGAATGATGTTTGCCTTCGGAGATGTCAGAGTGAATGCCTTAAACTCTCTGCTTCTAGTTCTTCTTAGTGCACTTTTTCTTAATTTTGGATATAGATTTTTGTATAACAAGCTGTTCTATGTATTGGTCATTCCATTAAGCATTTCTGATAGTTTCTTTCGAGACTTGGGTGGCATTAGCAATCGAAAATTTTGTTTTCTAAATTTTGAGAAAACTTCCCAGAAGTTGACAGATATGTGAAGAAGCTCCATGATGTTGCTGGTTTATCAACCAAGATCTTTGCCTTGTCTCTATGTGTTTGTTAGAAACAGAGAATATTGAGCAAAAATGAAAAATATGCAATTGATTTACTTGAAGAGTACATGTTCCTATTTATACAGCTACAAATATGGACTAATTCTCTAACTACTACTGACAGTTGTAATTAGTATTATATCAAGACTAACAAACTATCTAACTGAATTACAACATGTGATTAAATTAAATGAGCTATTTACAATCTAGCCTGACTACTATTGTTGCTGCTAATCTTGGATGCTAAACTTTGATGTGAAGAAGAGAGAGGCTCATCCTTAACATCCCCCCTCAAGTTGGGTGTGGAAAACAAATTGTAAACACCCAACTTGGCGTTTTTCAAAAAAATTCGTGAAAGTCAATTAGGCAATGCTTTTGTAAAGAGATTAGTAGGTTGGTGAGTAGTAGGTAAGTAAGCTGTAGTAATGATTCCTTGCTTGATGTTGTCTCTTACAATGTGACAGTCAATTTTAATATGTTTAGTCCTTTCATGAAAGACTAGGTTAGCAGCAATGTGAAGAGCGAATTTGTTATCACAAAAGAGTTGAAACAAGAGTGAGATTAGAAACTTGAAGATCTTTAAGAAGAGCAAGAAGCCATTGAATTTCGCAGATAGTATTGGCCATAGAGCGATATTTTGACTCGGCGGAAGACCGGGATTGTGTGGATTGTTTCTTACATTTCCAAGAGCTAAGAGAATCACCAAGCTTAGCAACAATAATAGTAGTCAGGCTAGATTGTAAATAGCTCATTTAATTTAATCACATATTGTAATTCAGTTAGATAGTTTGTTAGTGTTGATGTAATACTAACTACAACTGTCAATAGTAGTTAGAGAATTAGTCCATATTTGTAGCTGTATAAATAGGAACATGTTCAAGTAAATCAATTACATATTTTTTTTTTGCTCAATATTCTATGCTTTTAACATACCCCGCTAATTTTAAGGCAGCATCCATGTGTGCTTGTAGAGGATTTTGCATGAACTGACTCAAGATATGGACCGCAAAAGTAAGATCTGGTCTGGTGATAGTAAGGTAGATGAGCCTACTAACCAATCTCCTGTAAGTACTAAGAGTAGATTTGACTGAACCCTTAACTCTGTTGAGATTGTAAATTTGTTCAATAGGAACCGTAGAAGGTTTAGCTCCTAATAAACCTGCATTTGTGATAATATCCAAGGCGTATTTTCTTTGACAAATGAAAATACCAGTCAAAGAATAAGCAATCTTTAATCCTAGAAAAAACTTCAATAATCCCAAATCCTTGGGTAAAAACTGAGAACTGAGATAAGCTTTCACTTTATCAAGCATGAATGAGTGAGTACCAGTTAGCACAATGTCATTCACATACACGAGTAACACTGTAAAAGTATCTTGAGTTTGCAAAGTGAAAAGAGAGGAATCATTATAAGACTGCATAAACCCATATTGAAGTAATGTGGTAGAACATTTAGAGAACCACTATCTAGGTGCCTGTTTAAGGCCATAAAGGGACTTCTTTAATTTGCAAACTAGTGGAATAGAAGAGTTGGTAGTAGAGGATTTAAATCCTGGATGTAGGGTCATATAGACCTCTTCATCTAAATCTCCTTGTAAGAAAGCATTGGTAATAACCATTTGAAACAATTTCCAACCTTTAATAGCAGTTAAGGCCAACAAAATTCTTACAGTTGTCATTTTGGTAGCATGAGCAAATGTCTCAAAATAGTCCATTCCAAGTGTGTGAGTAAACTCTTTAGCTACAAATCTAGCTTTATATTTGTTAATAGTACCATCTGAGTTATATTTGATTATGTAAATCCACTTACGGCCAACACATTGCTTTCCTACAAGTAAAGTTGTTAATTCCCAAGTATTATTCCTTTCTAAAGCATTTATTTCAGTTTGCATAGCTTGACACCACTTAGGAGATTTAACAGCCTGAGAATAGGTAGAAGGTTCAGAAATGGCAGTAAGAAACTTATGATATGATGGAGAAATCTAAGAATAAGAAAGAGAAGCACTAAGAGGACATGAACAAGTAGAAGCAATGGAAGAATGAACTTTAGAAGGAATATTAGTCTTTGAACCAAACAGGTTGTTGCCTTTGTCGAGATGGTCTAACAGAAGTAGTAAAAGAAGGAACACAACTAGTAGAAAAAGGTGAAACAGTACTACAGTAGGCTCAATAACATGAGAGTATGGGACAAAAGCATTTTGTATATCAATATGAATTAATTCATCCTAAGTGTAAGAAGGAAATATAGATTGTGAAGAATCTGTAGAAGAAGACATAAAAGGAAATTGATCTTTATAAAACACTACATGACAAACACTTTCTTGGTCTCAAGATCACACACTTTTATCCCTTTTTACCATAGAGACAGCCTATGAAACAATATTTGACAGCTTTAGGAGAAAATTTGCATCTTTGTGATGTGAAGAAGTAGCGACATAACACAAACAACCAAACACTTTAAGATGAAAATAATTGGGAAGATGACCCAATAAAATCTCATAAGGAATTTTATTCTTAAGAACAGAATTTGGCATTCGATTAATGAGATAGGTAGCAGTCAAAATACAATCTCCCCAATAACAAAGAGGAACATGAGAATGAAACATGAGAGACCGGGCAACATCTAACAATTGTTTATGTTTGCGTTCCACCACTCCATTTTGTTGAGGAGTGCTACAACTAGTTTCATGAACGATACCAAGAGACTTTACATAAGCCTGAAAGGAAGTTTCAAAAAATTTTGAACTATTGTCAAACTTGATATGTTTAATGGAAACAACAAACTGAGTTTGAACATATGTAACAAAATTTTGAAATAAAGATAAAGCTTGATATTTGTATTGCATCAAGTAAGTCCAAGTACATCTTATGTAATCATCAATAATTGTTAAAAATATACACAATTATCATATGTTTTGTACATATAAGGACCCTAGATATTAAAATGAACAAGCTCAAAAGGTTTATGAGTTACAGTAACACTATGAGGTAATTGATGCTTGTTTAGCTTTATGACAAACAGTACAATGAAAATTGGTAAGTTTAGGACTGCAAGGAATAAATGATATATGTTGCATAGATGATGGTGAAAGATGTCCCATTCTAGAATGCCAGATATCTGTTGCAGTTCATACATAAAGGAAAGAAGAAACACTTAGAGATGAAGAAACATAATGTACATTTGGCAAAAAAAGCTAGTACAAATTATCAGCAAGCTTACCAATCACCTTCATGTTCTTCAAGACTAGGGTCCTGTAAGACACATAGATTGGATTAAAAAATGACATCACATGCAGAGTCCTTTGTGAGTTTAGCAATAAAGACAAGATTCAATTTAAATGATGGAACAAAGAGAACATCATAAAGAATCAGATCAGTAGAAAGAATAGTACCCCTATGAGAAATAAGAGCATGATTACCATTTGGTAAAAGGATAAAAGAATTAATAGAAACAGGATTTTGCAAATATTCCACAAAACATGTAAAGTGATCTGTGGCACCAGAATCCAAAAGCCAAATAGTTGTACTAGCAAAACTGGATAAACACATTAGAAGAGGAACAATAGTAAAGGTATTAGTAATCATACCTGCTAAATGTTGAGTAGAAACTGTAGAGGTAGCAGGTGTAGTAGAAGCTGTAGAAGCACGTGGAGGCTGCATCAAAGTCATCAGATGTTGCAGCTGAGCAGGAGTAAAAGAGACACTTGAGGTAGAAGCATTATAAGCAGTTAGAGGACTATGCATGGGAGAAGTAACAGAGTGATGATAAGGGTGACCAAAGTTAGAACTAGCAGATGTACCAAACTGTAAGGGAGATTGCATAAAAGATGATCCTGAGAATAAATTTTGATATTCAGATAGAGAACATCATAATTTGACCTATGTTACCCTTTGACCTTATAATCTGTAGAAGAGACTTTCTGAGATGAAGTTAATTGAGATTGTGCTTGATTATCAGGATGCATTTTATGCCAAGGAGGATAGCCATGTAATTTAAAGCATTTGTCTTTCTTCATGACAGTAATGACACAGTAACAGATTTCTTTTTAAAGGACTTATGACCTTTGGTTGCTTCAGAAATTTTTTTAACTGCTAAAGCAAGAGTCTCAGAAACAACTGTATTGGTGTACTCAAAATAACTCACTATCTCTGCTTTTCTTCTTGCAATAATAGAGCATAAGCTTGTTCAACTGTTGGAGAATTGGCTATGAGCATAATTTGTCCCCTTACATTAGTATATGTATCATTGAGCCCCATCAAAAATTGTGTCAATATTTTATTCTGAATATTTTGTTCCTTAAGTGTAGCAGATCCACAACTTCAAATACAACTACATTTAGGTACTCCAATCAAATTCTGAAGTTCTTCCCTCAAGACTTTGAACTTAGTATAATAGCCAGTAATAGACAAATTTCCTTGAGTAAGATCTCTTATATCTCTCCTTAACTGGAACAACTTTGGTCCATTAGTCTGAGTAAATCTAGTTTCTAGATCAGTCCAAATCTCACGAGCAGTTGGTGAATACACCACACTAGAAGCTATCTCAGGTGTTAAGGAATTAAGTAACCAAGAAATCACCATATCATTACATCTATCCCAGTGCATCAGATATGCAGAACCAGAACTAGGTTTAGGATAGGTATCATTTATCATTCCTAGTTTGAGTTTAGCTGAAAGAGCTAAAGTTATAGATCATTTTTATTGAGAGTAATTAGCACCATTCAATGATTGAGAAACCAGAGTTAAACATTGGCAAAACATACAAATACCCCACTATAGTTATCGTGTTTTAAGCATTATATCATTCAACTTTAAAAAAATAAAATTGGCACATCGAACTTTTAAAAAAAATTTAATTGGGTCAATTCGTTCAATTTGACTGACAGACGTTAAATAATCTGCCCAATTTTCTTACGTGGCTTTTAAAAAAAAAGAACAAAACACCTAATTACTGATGTGGATTTAAAAACAAAAAAAAGACATGTAAATGCTCCCCTCTCTCTTCTTTGACCACCATTTTCTTCGTTCTCTTCTTTGACCACCATTTTCTCTCTCTTATATCCCACTTTTTTCCTTCTTTTCTCTCTCCTCTTTTCGGCTAACAAAGCGCTCTCTCTCTCATCTGTTATTCTGTTTGTTCTTCAGGCACCATCTTTTTCAGATCAAGATTATCAAAGTAACAACACCAACCACAAAATAAAGAAAAACCACAAAATAAAGAAAAGCAAGAGCAAGAATCTCATCAAAATGACCCACAACAACCCAAATTAGCTAAATCAAATTTTGTTCTTGAAAGCCTCTGGATCACAGACCCATTTCGTTGTTGAACAAATTCATGAAGAAAAAGCTTCCGAATCACAGACCCAATTCGATTTTGAGCAAACCCATGAAGGAAAAATTACAAATACACAGACCTATGAAGCTAACCCATCCATTTCTATCACTTTCTCTATCTAAATTTCTACCCACCCATTTCCTCTACCAAACAAAATCTTTTTTCTATACTCACCCAAATCTCATCTCTCCAACCGGCCGGAAATTTTCATCACCACCATCACACCTTTGACATATGATAGAGACGCAAAACAACTACTAAGATTCGTTTCACACAATTATTGAAACATTGGGTTGCCGTCATCTCGGATTGGAAATAAACGTAAAGAGAAGAAGATCTAAGTTTTGTTTGTTTGGAAAGACATCAAATTGAATGGTGACTGATTTTTAACAGATTTATCTTTTAGATTTTAGTTTTGTTTGTTTGGAAAGAAATGATTTAATGGTTTCATTGTATGATAATAATTTCAATTTTTAAAATTAAAAATATTAAATAATTTTCAGAATTTTTAGTTATA
Source organism: Aralia elata (assembly GCA_034770075.1). Classification (NCBI taxonomy): domain Eukaryota; kingdom Viridiplantae; phylum Streptophyta; class Magnoliopsida; order Apiales; family Araliaceae; genus Aralia; species Aralia elata. The sequence continues at coordinate 23,441,738 of CM068378.1, read as the reverse complement.
TTTGGAAATATGAAATTGTTATTTTTTTAATTAATGGTAAAGACATAATTACCCCAAGTTAGACAAATCAGCAATTACATGTCTTTTTCTTTTTGTTTGAAAAGCCATGTATGAAAATAGGATAAATTATTTAACATCCGTCAGCAAAATTGGATGGAATGACCCAATTAATTTTTTTTTAAAAGTTCAGTAGGTCAATTCTATTTTTTTTAAAGTTTGGTGAGGTAATGCTTAAAACACGACAACCACAATGAGATATTTGTATGTTTTGTCATTAAACATGGATGATCGGAAGGTTGCAAGTAAAGCGGGTGACAAACATCAAGTTGCAATCTAAGAGAAGCATTATCATATATATCAACAGGAACAAGTGCAACAGGAGCCATGAAATCGAATTGAGTGAAGCAATTTAACAAACAATTGATGTGCAAACAAGCAGATCAACAAAAGAACTGGAACAAGAAGAGATTACAAACACTGAATCTCCAAACAAACACAAAATTCTTAGCTAATTCAATTACAGAAAATAGCACAAAATTCTAATTATAGAATTCAGAAATAAAAAACTGTTCAAAACAATGAAATCAGATGAAAAAAAAGAAGAAATTGATGATAATCTGTGCGAAAAATAGAGAAGAAAATCTTAATGCTCTGATACCATGTTAGAAACAAAAAATATTGACCAAAAATAACAAATATATAATTAATTTACTTGAAGAGTACATGTTTCTATTTATATAGCTTCAAATATTGATTAATTCTCTAACTACTATTGACAGTTGTAATTAGTATTATATCAGCACTAACAAATTATCTAACTGAATTATAACATGTGATTAAATTAAATGAGCTATATTACAATCTAGCTTGACTATTATTGTTGCTACTAATCTTGAATGCTGAACTTTGACGTGAAGAAGAGATAAACTCACCTTAACTTGTTAAGGTGATAAGATCATTATTGACTTTTAAAAACCAAACTTTGTGAAAGAAACTGATATAGATTCAATCAAATTAAATCAAAAAACTATTTAAAAAGTATTATAAACAAAATATAATTTCTTTTTGTAATTTTAAATGTCCACATCAATTTTGTATAACAATGTTTACTTCTTGTCTGCCCTCTGGGTGTTCTTTGTGGTTTACTTTAAATTGCTTATTGCATCTTCAATCAATTGATTCTTCTTTCCATGGTATGCTCATTTGATCAATTAGCATGTACCAGTTACTGGTAGCTGGTGAGCTCGGTAGCAATTTTATTAATTTTTTTTTGCTAAATATCTCTGTAGCACTTTCTTGTCCTCGGCCGACAGAATCAAATCATATAAATTCACTCAAACAACAAAAATGATTTTTTTGGTAGATTTTCATACGATCATTAATCATCTTACATGTCGGAAAAACTCAGATCAAGAAAAATGAGTTTTTAAAGTACAAAAATCTGCCTTATCTAAACCCAAACCATGATACTATTAGTGTGCTCAAAGCTCTGTATGACAAGCATCCCCAATACAATCCTTCACCTTCTCTGTTGTCTTATGCACTGCCTCCCCCACCACCTTGGCCGCCGATTTCGCAGATTCTTCCACCGCGGCTTTGCTTGCACCGAAACTCTTCCCAGCCGCGTCTTGCATCCTTTCTTTAGCCCCATCGTCGTTGCTGCCACTGCTGCTGGAATGACCACCTTCATCCCTTGGCCTAAAACTAAAAGTCAAACATTATTTTTACTTTGACAATATCAACCGTATTAGTTTATTATACGATACGGGTAAACATATAACACACATGCACACATTCTTATATAATATTTAATTACAAAATTTGCAAATGAGAGACAAATTAAAGGAGGGAGTATTATGAAGCACAAAAAAACTTACTCTAAATTTGGAGGAAAATACTGTTTCTGCACTTGATTGACAAGAGATCTAACTTTATCCCAAGAACTCATGGAGGATGTTGTTACTAAAGAATACATTTCTCTAACTCTATCAGAAATGTATTGTTTGTGTTGCTCAAATGCAACTGTGGAGATGATTTGAGGGAAGAGCATGATGAGAGAGAAAATTATAAACAAGCTGAGTTTTCCTCTAAACCTGTCCATGGTTAGATAGATCTCTTCTGGTACTGTAATTACTAATTAGTAAATGCTCTGCTTAAATTCAAGATCTAATTTACAGTACTATTTTCTTTCTGCTTTATTTTAATTTGTAACTAGGCTAGGTGGCCTCAAATTTGAACAATATCAATAGATAAGAAGGACACGTGGGGGCTTTATAATGCATGTCGGCATGCATACTCATGCTTCCAAATTTTGAACATTTCAACAACTCTTTGTCGATCGGATAATGAAGTGAAGCGAGATCCTACTTTTTTGCCTACTCCCATGATAAATGTTAAGTTTTTTTATTTTATTATTATATATATATATATATATATTTATAAATTTATTATTATATGTTTTAAATTTTGGTATTTTAAACATATTTATCTTATTCATATAATAGTACTTGGATACGTGTACATTCCCTTTTCTTGATGAGCACTAAGAATTTCATTTTGTCAGATACCTGATCTTTATTATAAAGGTTTGTTAATTTTGTGTGACGCTTTTTTTTAACTAAAAGTTTTAAATATATAATTATTTTATTTTTTTATATATTTTGTTTATTTTTTTATTTAGTCCTATAAATTTAATAAATTTTTTATTTTATTTCACATGATTTATAAGTGCGTTGCACGCGTGTGCTATCAAAAACTACTTATAATAAATAGTATAAATAAGCTAAAGTTGGGATAAAGATAAAATTGGAACTTTTAATTGATCATAGAGCTAGACATTATATGAATAATACTATATGTCCAGATTGTACATAAAAGTTTGTGCACCAAGAGTAGTACTCATGTATTATTTATTAATAAAAATTAGTAAAATATTTAATTTTAAGTCTCGCTCTTAAATTTTTTTTTATATATTATGTGTGCACAACTTTTTACGTATAGTTGGTATCCATAATATTACTCATATTATATTGGTTGTATGTGATATGACATTTCCATATAAGTTATTTCACCGCTAAACAATTTTAATAGAGATAGAAAAATGTTATATATAACGAGACATTTATTGATATTAAATATTTATATATTATTATTTTATTTTATAATTTTATAAAAATTATAATTTAAATTTATTATGAAATTAATTGACATATAAATTATTTTACGATTAAAATTTTAATAACTGACCGTAAATAAACAAAAGTTAACATCCAAAGACTGAGCTCAGCTTTTGTAGCTCAAGAGGAATGAAAGATACAAGGATCTCTGGCATCTAATTTTAACATTGTGAACTTCGTAAAGTTATTTACAATTATTTGAATTATTTATTTTATTTTTTAAAATAAACAAAATGATTAATATACGTAATTGTAACTTTGCCGACAAGGATTTAATTTTAGTCTAGCAGAATTATCAGTGGTTGTCAATAATTTTTTGTCATTTGATAATCCAATAATGCCGCGCCTTCACTTGAAGATGATGGACGTGGAATGGAAAATGAATGAACATATTACTGATTACACAAAATGCTACGTATTATCGTCTTGTTGCGATAAATTTATGTCGATTTATATATTATTGTAAAATTTATGAATATATGTATTGGTAGAAATTAGAAGGTCTTATTTATTATACATTTTTAAAAAAAATTATCAGTACTAATACTTATCCATGTAACTGACAATCAAATAATCGACATAAATATTCACAATATATATCATTTTCCTTACACAAATACAAAGTGAAAAATTATGTCTAAACTTAATTATGCAAATCTTAAGAGAGATATATATCTATCTAATATATAAAATTGGAGGACAGAATTTGGTGTAATCAATTTTTGAAGTCTTTTTAGCCTTTTCTAAAATGCCCTTTAATTTTAAACATAATTCCTATTTTATCTTTCTTATATTAAATTTTTTATCTTTTTATTTAATCTTTTAAATTTTATAAAATTTTTATTTTATCTATGATTTATATACGCAACCATTGGCTGCTAGTCTAGTCAATATAAAGCAGGATAGACGAACGCACAGGAGAGTCCAAAACTTGAGAAATCATTGCTACTCCAATTAGTAACCAGCTGACAATTTTGATGAAAGTTGATATATATATATCTAAATGTTATAAAACTTGAATAGAAGTTTAGATAAATTGTTATAAAACTTGAGCAGAAATTTAGATAAATTTCTTATTCTTGACAATATTCAAAGAGGAAATATATAAGGAGTAAGAGAGAGATAATTGCGGATCAAAGGGTGTCATCCATCCTTTGCTAACTTTGCATTATATAAGCAAATCCTTAGCTCACAATCAGAGAAAAAGGAAATGACTAGCACAAAGGAACAAAGTAGAAAAGCAATGACTTGCACAAAGGAACAAGAAGGGAAATCATATCATAACACTCCCCCTTGATTTCCTAAAATATAAGATAATGTCTCATTAAAAACCTTACTAAGAAAACCCAGTGGGAAAAACTTAGTGAAGGGAAAAAGAGTACATATCTTTTACATAAAAATTATATTTTAATTGACTGTTTCGTTAAAACTTTGTCAAGACCCATTGGGATAAAAATCGTGACTAAGAAAAAGAGTACAGTCTCCCCCTCAAAAGGAATTCATTACTCCTTGATGAAAAGTTGTGATAAGTCTTTCAGTCGATGCATTCCGATCTTTTTCCGAAATCTTGCAAATGTTGCATTTGGTAGTGACTTTGTGAATAAGTCTGCTAGATTATCACATGATCGAATTTGATGCACATCTATATCACCTTTCTTTTGCAACTCATGTGTAAAGAAGAATTTAGGTGAAATGTGTTTTGTTCTATCTCCCTTGATGTATCCTCCTCTAAGTTGAGCAATACATGCAGCATTATCCTCATACAAAATTGTAGGAATGTCTTTGATTGATGGTAATCCGCACGACTCTTGAATATGCTGAATAAGTGATCTCAACCAAACACATTCTCTGCTTGCTTCATGTATAGCGAGAATCTCTGAGTGATTTGAAGATGTAGCTATCATGGTTTGCTTCGTGGATTTCCAAGATATAGCCGTGTCACAATATGTAAATACATAACCTGTTTGTGATCTCCCATTGTGTGGATCTGATAAATATCCTGCATCGGCATATCCAACCAATTGTGACGTTGAATCTCTTGGATAAAATAACCCAAGATCTATACTTCCACGGAGGTATCTCAAAATGTGCTTGATCCCATCCCAATGTCTTTTAGTCGGAGAAGAACTGTATCTTGCCAATAAGTTGACAGCAAAAGTAATATCAGGTCGTGTACAGTTTGCAAGATACATTAGAGCACCTATTGCACTTAGGTATGGAACTTCAGGTCCAAGGACTTCTTCTCCACTTTCTAGAGGCCGAAATGGATCTTTATCAACTTCTAGAGATCGGACAACCATCGGGGTAGTCAAAGGGTGAGCTTTATCCATATGAAAACGACTCAGAATCTTTTCAGTATATGTGGATTGATGAATGAAAATTCCAGATGCTAAATGCTCCACTTGTATTCCCAAACAGAATTTTGTCTTTCCAAGATCTTTCATTTCAAATTCATCTTTTAAATAAGTAGCAGTTCTTGTGAGTTCTTCAGGAGTACCTACAAGATTTAAATCATCCACATATATAGCAATAATGGTAAATCCACTTTGTGTTTTCTTAATAAAAACACATGGACATACTTGATTATTTATATACCCGTCTTTTATTAAATAATCACTAAGTCGATTATACCACATACGACCAGACTGTTTCAATCCATATAATGAGCGTTGCAACTTGATTGAATATATATGACGGGGCCTTTGTAATTCAGCCATTTTCAATCCTTCAGGGATTCTCATGTAGATCTCACTGTCAAGTGAGTCATATAGGTATGCTGTTACAACATCCAACAGACGTGTTTCCAAACCTTCCATGGTTGCCATACCTATCAGAAAACGAAAAGTGACTCCATCCATTACTGGAGAGTATGTATCGTGATAATCAATACCAGGTCTTTGTGAAAACCCTTGAGCTACAAGTCGGGCTTTATATCTCACAATTTCATTTTTCTCATTTCGCTTTCGTACAAATATCCATTTGTTTCTAACCGGGATAACGCCCAGCGGTGTTTGGACTACTGGTCCAAATACTTCTCTTTTCAATAAAGATTGTAGCTCAGTTTGAATAGCATCTTTCCATTTTGGCCAATCTTTTCTTTTCCGACATTCTTCCACGTTTTGTGGTTCAGGATCCGTGTCAGGAATCAAAGTAATATCTGATGCTATAGAGAAAGCAAATATATCATCAATCATGACTTTGCTTCGATCCCATATTTTCTCATCATGTACATAATTTATGGAGATCTCTTGATGTTCATCTCTTATTCCTTCGGTAAGATTTTGTACCTCTTCTGGGGGTTTTTCCACTTTTGGAATAAGTGCTACTTCTGGAGCGGGTATTCCTTCTAGGATTCCCTTATTTGCCTTTTGTTTGCGAGATACGGTGTCTTTTGCACCGACCGGTCTTCCACGTTTCTGGCGTGGTTTAGATTCTTCTATTATCTTATTTGTCAATTCTTCAGGAATTAACTTTTCGATAGGTATTTCTATCTTTGCTGGAGTATTTACTGCAGGTGTATGTGACTTTATCACTTTTCTAGCATCATTAAATGCATCTGGCATTTGATTTGCAATATTTTGTAAATAAATAATTCTTTGAACTTCAATTTCACATTGTCTTGTGCAAGGATCAAGTGAATTTAATCCTGATGCATTCCATAATATTTCAGAGGGTTTTTTATTTAAAAATTTATCTCCCCCTAATGGTGGAAATACAAATTCATTAAAATGACAATCTGCATAACGTGCAGTAAAAACATCTCCAGTTAAAGGTTCAAGATATCTAATAATAGAAGGAGAATCAAAACCAACATAAATACCAATTCTTCGTTGGGCTCCCATTTTAGTTCTTTGTGGAGGTGCAATAGGAACATATACTGCACTTCCAAAAACTCGAAAGTGTGATATGTTGGGTATCTGACCAAAAACTAATTGTATAGGAGAAAATTTATGAAGAGCCGTTGGCCTTACTCGAATAATGGTTGCAGCATGAAGAATTGCATGACCCCAAACCGAAGTAGGTAAATTAGCCCTTAATATTAATGAACGTGCAATCAGTTAAAGTCTTTTTATTAAAGATTCAGCTAAACCATTTTGTGTATGTACATGAGGAACAGAATGCTCAATGGAGATTCCAATAGTCATACAAAAGTCATTAAAAGTCATTGATGAAAATTCAGCTGCATTATCAAGTCGAATTGACTTGATTGGATGATCTGGGAACTGAGCCCGTAACTTGATTATTTGAGCAAGAAGTTTAGAGAAGGCAAAATTTCGAGAGGAGAGGAGACAAATATGAGACCATCTAGTTGAAGCATCTATTAAAACCATAAAATATCGAAATGGTCCAGACAATGGATGAATGGGTCCACAAATGTCTCCTTGTATTCTCTCTAGGAATTTTGGGGTTTCTTTATAAACTTTTGTTGGTGATGGTCGAAATAATCAATTTTCCTCGAGAAACATGCAGAGCAAGGAAAATCACTACTAGAAAAAATCTTTTGATTTTTGAGAGGATGACCGGTAGAATTTTCAATAATGCGGCGCATCATTGACGTGCCTGGATGACCAAGTCTTTCATGCCAAAGCATAAAGGATTTGGGATCTATGAACTTTGGAATCATAACAGTATGAGACTCAATTGCTCTAATCTTCATAATATATAATCCAGAAGAAATTGAATGAAGTTTTTCTAGGATGTTCTTCTTTCCAGAAATAGATGAAGTGATGAGAAGATATTCAATATCATTTTCATTTGTTGTTTCAATATGAAACCCATTTAGTCGAATATCTTTAAAACTAAGCAAATTTCTTCTTGATTTACTAGAATATAGAGCATTTTTGATAGTAAATCGTGTCTCATTTGGTAGTATGAAACTAGCTTTTCCAAATCCCTCGATTAAATTTGATGTGCCAGAGATAGTTCCTACGTTTCCCTTAGCATGGATTAGTAGTGAAAAATATTTCTTACTTTGAAGGATTGTATGAGTTGTTGCACTGTCTGCTAAACATATATCTTCCATATCCATTTAAAGTTGGTCTGACACATATAAGAACATAAATAAGAAACGTTATACTTCATTTATAATTTTATTCAGGAAAAACATATAATATTATACATGCAACGTACAACATGAATACTAATAATATTATACATATAGAATGCTTAATTAAACAAGAAATTAATCAATATCCCAAAAAATACTTTCAGAAGGTCCAATAATATCGCCAACCTTTTCCTCATTGTTGGTCATTGGTGGAACATCACCAATATTCGATTGATGATTAACAAAGTTTGTTTCTGCCTCAATTACTTTGTTCTTTTGAGACTCCTGGTATAAATTAACCAGATGTCTCGGCGTACGACAGGTACGCGACCAATGCCCATTCATCCCACACCTAAAACAAACATCTGGTTTGTTCTTTATCTGTGCTGTATTTTCTTTATTTTTACTAGGCCCGGATACTTGCCACTTCTGGTAGCCTGAATTGTTGCGGTTTGAAAATGTGTTGTTATAATGGCCTCGTTTATTTTTCCGTCCCCAAGACTTCTTATTATGTTGCCATCTATTGTCACGTTTATTCTTCTGGAATGACGTGCTGTTAATGTCTGGTAATGGGACAGAACCTGTTGGCCGTACTTGATGATTTTTCAACAACAATTCATTATTCTTCTCTGCAACAAGTAGGATAGACAATAATTCACTAAATTTTGTGAACTTACTCTGTCTGTATTGTTGTGACAGAATCATGTTGGTGGGATGAAAAGTTGAAAGCGTCTTTTCAAGCAATTGAGGTTCGGAAACTGGATCTCCACATAAAGCCAAAGTAGAGGTTATTCTATAAATATTAGAACTATAATCTGTAATTGATTTAAAATCTTGTAGCCTTAAATTAAGCCACTCAAATTTGGCATTAGGGAGAACAACCAATTTTGGTGGTCAAATCCTTCCTTTAATTGTGTCCATAAGGTCAAAGGATCTTTGACTGTTAAGTACTCAGTCTTTAATCCTTCATCAATATGATGGCGAAGAAAAATTATGGTCTTTGCATTTTGTGCCGTAGTTGCCGTGTTTCCTGATTCAATAGTCTTTTCTAACTCATTTGCACTAAGATGTAATTCTGCATCAAGTGCTCAAGCCAAATAGTTGTCTCCAGAGATTTTCAAAATTGAAAAATCTATTTTTGCCAAGTTTGTCATCTATTATGAGTTAAAACACAATTTCATTATTTATTAAAACAAGTAATAAATAATTGCATGTATGATATGGAGAAGATAAACTATGATATAAAATGCAACAACTTAAATATATATATATATATATATATATATATATATATTTATACACACAAAGCTATAAATGGATTTTCATCTGCAGTGCAGATTATTTCCACAAACTGTACATATATATAAATATATATGTATATATATATACACACACACACACACATAAAGCTGTAAATGGATATATATATATATATATATATATATATATATATATACAAAGCTGTAAATGGATTTTCATCCGCATTGCGGTTATCCGCGTAGACAGATTATTTCCACAATTATATATAGTAAAAAGGTTCCCACCATATCTTGTAATAAGGATAGATGTTACCATATGTAAATAATAAATTTGAAAATGGACAACTAAACATTAATATAATTAAGCATTAAAGAATACCAATTTGTAGGAATAAAATTATATTATCTGTTGGCAAAGTTAGCCAGTAATATAATAATTAATGCAAGAATTTCTATTTACCGTATCAGTTGGTTAGAACTTCGTGCTGATAACGTGTTATAAAACTTGAATAGAAGTTTAGATAAATTGTTATAAAACTTGAGCAGAAATTTAGATAAATTTCTTATTCTTGACAATATTCAAAGAGGAAATATATAAGGAGTAAGAGAGAGATAATTGCGGATCAAAGGGTGCCATCCATCCTTTGCTAACTTTGCATTATATAAGCAAATCCTTAGCTCACAATCAGAGAAAAAGGAAATGACTAGCACAAAGGAACAAAGTAGAAAAGCAATGACTTGCACAAAGGAACAAGAAGGGAAATCATATCATAACACTAAACACTTTTATATGATTATTAAATATAAAAGTGTTTAGATAAGTGGTAGTAGGTAGCTTTAATCAACATTCGTTCGCTGATTATGTAAACAAGTTACTAATTGACTAATTGTGCATATACAATTCATGCTTTACATAAATAATCAATTACCTGAGTGTGTGTGTATATATATATATAATGACTTTATATATCAGACTTTTTTATTGCGAGTTATGTGAATAAATTTAATTGATAATATTTTTACGATATATTTAATACAATAGATCAATTTTATAATTTTATTTAATCTCATATATTAATATACGTCGACGTAATTGTAATTCTATTGAAATTTTTTTGTAATTTACAACAAAATTCTATACATATTAGTCTGTCTTTTTCTTTATCTGAAAGGGTTTTTTGGAGGTTTACTCACCAGTAATTAAGGACAGAGGTCAAGGGATAATTACTGAAAGTTGTCAATGTCTCCTAAATATTCAACTCAAAATTAATGTCTCTGAAGCGGTCTAAACATTTTATTCAAAACTATAAGACCCAAGTCGTTCATTATGGGGTATCGACAAAAGTATAATTGTGAACTTTGACCTTTGACCTTTGACCTTTGACCTTTTTCCTTTTTAATTATCCCCAACTTTGCAATTCAAACTCTTAAGAATTAGGGTTAATTTAAGGTCTTTATAATTTATATACACATCAATACGCAATGTCATTATATTTTTTAACAAGAAAACAATTGCATTGTGGACTATGATGTATAGTAAAGTAAAACTGAGTTTTTTTTCCCACCTTATAAATATCATATCATGCTTACGTACAGTGACATAGATTATCCCCATTTTAAATGTTTGTAACATCTAAATTAATTTCATGATAATGTAAAGTTCATTTCAATTTCAATTTCAGATCCTAATCTCGAATCTGATTTAATTATTCTTAATGAAATTTTCACGTATTTTTATTAGGGGTCCGTAATATGTCAAAAATATTATTTAGGATTCTTAACTTTAATGCTGTGTTTGAATTTAAGGAATAAAATTGGTAAAAGAATGAAATATAAAAGAGAATTAAAGGAACAGAAAATAGAATGATTCATTTCATTTCAGTCGGATTGAGTCATTCCATACTCTTCGATCCCCAAAAAATAAAAATCATAAATTTAACAAAAATAAAAATAATTTATTACATTTTAATGAAATAATTAAACATACTTTTTTTCATTCCATTCTCACCTTAATTCGTTCCTACAACAAACCAAACTTAGGACAAAAGCCTTGCTATTCGGCATGACTGCATGAGTGGGATTGATACAACTTACAAGTAGTCACAAATCACAATGACACCATATATACATGTATACTTTAGCTTGGAAGTTGCATGAATAAGAAAAGATGGACTTGCGTCTTGCCTATCTTTTAAATATTATGAGTGCAAGACGAAGTTTGTTGCTTTTCTTTTTTTTTTAAAAAAAAGGAAAAGAAAAGAAAAGAAAACATGATTTTCTATATTGGCGGCTCCTAAATATTATCAACACTTAGATTGTGATATATTAATTCTAACATGTTTGCGTAGAAATATTAATTTGTAATTAATGTTCCGACCAAATTTCTTTACGCTAAATAAACTATCCTCAATAGTCACTTGTGTTCTTTTACACTCCAAAGGAATTAATCCCGAAATATTATTTGGATACAAGCCGTAACAATATATAACAAAAACTTATAATTACGCAAATCGAATCACATTAATGACGTGCATCAGAAGAAACATATTATTTTTTTCTACAAGTGAGGGGAACTATATATCAAATTAATAATGTGAAATTGACTTTCTCCATCTAATCTCAATTAAATAGACCACTTACTATAGTTATTTATTTCAAAATATCCACTACATTATTTTGACCGCAGTCGCAAAAAAAGTTCACCTAAATTTTGAAATTAAAAATATATTTTTGTTTCTTATTAATTTTAAAATTAGACATATATTTTTATTTTTCAGACAACAAAAGCTCATAAAATTTTTAAAATACCCTTACTAATTATATACTAAATAAATTGCTCCCTATTTTTTTTCTTTTTTGTTGATAAAAAACAAAAAAGAAAAGTAAATTGCTCCTTTAATGATTAAGTACTAACTATTAGTGAGGAAATTAAGTGGCATCTCTAAGCAAATGAAGAAACCCGTTTTTGATTTTTTTTTTGTTGATTATAAAAGAGATTAAAGAAAGATGCCCATAAACCATCCCTCTAACTCTTAACTCTTACACTCTGTTTCTGAGTTTTGGACAGAAAAAAAAAATAGAAAACTTAAATTAGAACAGAAAAGAAAATAATAAAAAACTTGAAATTTTCCTTTGTGTTGTTTTTGAGTTTTTAATAGAAAAGAATAGAAAATTTAAAAATTTTCTTTTCTTGCGTTTTTGAGTTCCAATGAAAAGAAAAAAAAATATCACTTTTATAAATTTACCCTTCTATCAATTATAACCATTGAACCATGAATAAAAATATGCAAGATAAATTTAACCAAAGAAAAAAATTTCATAATCAAACACAAATATCCAAATAAATGTTAAACAAAAACTACTTCTACAAAGTCATTGTCATACCATATCCAAAAATCATCAAATATAATTTGTATTAAATGGGAAAAGAAGATACCACATTTGTTCCATAAAGAGAATTTAATTTAATTTCTTTTTCTTTGTTTCGAGAGAAAAAGAGTTTTATTCATTTTTATAGAAATATAAAATAACAATTCATTCACGTTTATCAACGAACATAAAATTAAAAAATATATATTATTAAATTTTCTAAATTATGAAAATAAGACTTTTTTTATATAAAAAATGGAAGAGATATTATTAACTAAAGCTAAAAGAAAAAATATGTGTTTTACTTGCTTAAACATCGATCAATAACAATTTACAATTTGAAATTTGACTAATAAATTTTGGAGTCTAGAGATCGAAGAAAATATCTGAGTTAATTGAACAAGACTTTAAAGTCTTCATGCTAGCAATGAATAAATTACAGCTATTTTATTGGAAAATCTAGAAGAAATGATTCTTTAGTATCTTATTTGACAATTAACAAATAAAATAAAATAAAAAGAATTTACAATTTTAGAATTAGTATGTAACATGGCCTAAAATAATATTCTCTGAAGAATCTCATTTACTAAGAAAAAAAATTTCAATAAAATCTCATTTCTTTTCACAATAGTAGTTTGCCAAATTTTTTTTAACGAAGAGTCACTAATGAAGAAAATTAAAATCTATATTCCACTGCTGTGAAGAACTCTTACGTAGTTGCATGTAAAGTACGTACTTAGTTCTTTACTAGAAAAGATAAAGGTAATTGATCCACTAATAAATCTGATTTGCTTCTACAGGGGAGAGAGAGAAAGAAATAAATAAAGACGTTAGGTTTAGTAGATAAAAATAAATTGGGGACATGAGTTGTAATTTAAAATTTATTATATTGAAAGTCGAGGATAATATGGGAATTATAAAAATATTACTTATTCCAATTTCTTTTCCGTCCAAAGTTTTATATCTATTTCTTTTCTTTTCCGTTTATTAAAAAACTCAGAAACATAGGAATTGAAAAGAAAACTTAAATTTTCCGTCCATTTTTTTTTTCTGGCCATTTTAAAACTCAGAAACAGAGCGTTAATTTCATGGGTTGCATTTCGCTTATGTGGGAAATTTATTATTCGTAGTCGCGTTTTTCTTCTCTCTCTCTATATATATATATCATATATGGGATAATGGGAATATTAGTTGCAGCGACTTTTGCATGCCTTACTTGTCTTTAGTCGCCGGTAAGAATTTTTCAAGGCCGTCAATATGTATGCCTCTACGCGCGTGCAGGCTTGCAGAAGATACTATTTTCGTTCTATAAAAGAATCTGGTTTGCAAAATTTGTAAATATAAAACATATATACTTATTTTATATTTATCCCTAAACAATAATAATTATTAGTTTAATCACTGGTGTAAATAGCCATGTTTACGCGATATTCCTTCTTTTGCTCTTTTTTTCATGAAATAAAATCGCATCTTCAAGTGTGGAAAATAATTTGTTGAACAGTTCATAATATTTTGTCATCTACTTTCCCCCAAATAGTATTGTATTGAGATCATGTTAGAGTGAAATTGGCACCAACTTCACCGTAATAAGTTTTATAATTTTTTATTGCATTGGTTATAAAAAATGTCGCATTAATATATTCTATAGCTTTTTATTATATTGGTTAATGCAAAATTTTCTATAACTAATACAATAAAAAGTTATATATGAACTTATTACGGTGAAATTAGTGTCAACTCCACCCTAACTTAGATACCCTACGTGTATTGTAAATAACCTTTTAGATTTTCACGAACTTTTCTTTATATTTACAGAGATTTTTTTAAGAGATGTTTAAATATCTTTTTAATTAATAACTTAATTAGTCTTAATCATGCTAAAAAAATTAATCAAATGTCCAAGTGTGTTATAGCAAATTTAATTTGATTAAAAGAGAGTTAAAATGTTAATATATATTCTCATTTTCCTGAGGGAAGGAGTATACATACATTGTTTCAATCAAATTATCCGGTATCTACCAAAAATATTATGTTCTTAGATATATAAAATCTCCCGGTTTCTTTGAATCACATCAACACATATACAAATCGTGTACGTTAGTTTGCCAATATAATAAAGCAAGCATCCATGTCACAGCTATTAATTAAATTATCCTCCTAATATGGAATCAGGAACAAGAAAGGTCTTTATGTTTGAGGGAACAACATATTTATACACACACACACACATATATATATATATATTATGTATGTATATTTGTTTATATAATTACGAATATTATGGTTGATTTTTGTACCACTTCTTGTCTATTACCATGCATGCAGAATAGAATCTTAGTTGTCTTCTGCAATTTGTGGTTTGACATTAAATCTGAGTTATTTGGATTAAAGCCACATCCATAAATAATACTCCACTGTGTACTTGTGCGTGGTATGTGGGATCCATATTGAATATATAGTAAACATTTGCGTAATGTCTGGCAGAGATTCAATCAAGCATTATCCAATTAAACGAAAGATTTACCTTATATACTCAGGACTTTAATACTATGTTAAGTAAACAATTTATCTAAAATGTTAAGTTGTTAGATAAATGGTCTAACAATATATATTATACTAACACAAAAGATACATATTATATATATCCTAGAAACAACGAAAGAAAGAAAACTAAAGAAAAGTATTTGTACTACAGATTAACGAGATTTAGTTCCCTCTAAACAAAAGAGAAATGATATTTCTAGTACTATATTTGTCATTCTAACGTATATATCCAACTTTTTAAGCGCACATGGTAATTGTGTACGATATCATTTTTACTGGAATAGTAAATTCAACGTTAATAATGTCATTTCTCAATAATATTGAGATTAACGTCTATATTATCAACGTACTAGTAGTAACTATCCATTTTACAGTAAAAGTCACGATATGACAAAATCTTGTCGTTGAATTTGGACCGAAACTATGATGCCCCGAGCTAGTTTGCTTCAAATTGGGGGCATCACTTGAGAATATCATTTTCCATTTCATTATGACAACTTTAATTTAAGTTTTTTAAGCAGTATGCGATTTGAAACCTTTGTTTCGACTCTCATAAAAGTCTTTTTCTTGAAAGCATGAGGATAATATGTATAGATAGATACTTCATGAGTCATTGATTTGACTGATATTACAAGCTAGAATCCATTAGTTGAACTTATCAGCCATTTACTTAACAAGTACAAACTTAATTTTTGCATAAAAGGAGCTCCTCCTAGAGACTATAACCTTATATCAACAAATCAGTCAATATGGAACTTAGTACGCCTATGGTTGCATTTCTCATCATCTTTCTTTATCTTTGTCATTTATGCCAAAAATATAAGCTCCTTCTTGAAATGCTATCCATGGTACTCTTTCACTTCCATAGGATTTACGACAAATTCTTCGAAATGCTACAACGTAGCAATGGAACTTTTCAAGTCAAAGGCGGTTTGCTTGCTAATTACAACATGTTAGTTACTAGTGATCCTGAAAATTTGCACTATGTAATGAGCAATCATTTCTCAAACTATCCAAAAGGACCCGAGTCCAAAAGGATTTTTGATCTTCTCGGAGACATGCTATTCAATTCCGACCATGGTGAATGGAAAAAGGATAGGAAAATGGCTCATGGGCTGTTTGGCAACCGCCGGTTCCACGAGGCTTCTCTCAGGATTAACAAGGAGAGGTTGGAGGATGGCCTAATTCCGGTTCTTGACCATGTTTCCAAACAAGGCCTAGTTGTGGACTTGCAGGATTTGTTTGAAAGACTAATGTGTGATGCTACGTGTCTGATGGTGACTGGTTATAATCCGGGCTCGCTTTGCATTGGATTTCCACAAGTTCCTATGATGAAAGCTGTGCAAAATGCAGGCGAAGCGCTGTTTATGCGCTTTGTTTTGCCCGAACCACTTTGGAGGATACAAAGGTGGCTTGGGATTGGGGCAGAAAAGAAGATGAGTAAGGCTAAGGAAACCCTAGATGATGTCGCCGCGAAATATATAGCCATGAAGAAGGAGGAGCAAATGATGAAGGAGCTAGTTAAACCAAGTGAAGGTGAAGAGGGTTTCGATGCTTTAAGATACTATTTGACTGATAATAATGCGGGACATAATTCATACAGTGTTATGCGTGACACGATTGTAGGTCTCATGTTTGTGGGTCGAGGCACGAGTAGTGCCGCTCTGACGTGGCTTTTCTGGCTTATTTCACTAAACCCTTTAGTGGAATCCAAAATTCTTGAAGAAATAAAAGAAAAATTATGTATCGATAAACATGAAGAAAGTCGAACGTTCGACGTAGTAGAGCTAAATAAATTGACTTATCTACATGCTACATTACTTGAGACACTAAGGCTGTTTCCTCCGGTCCCTTTGCAAAGAAGGGTGGCTGTTGAATTCGACATTCTTCCAAGTGGCCACCGCGTAAATCCAAACACAAAAATCGTGCTTTGTTCTTATGCGATGGGAAGGATGAAGTCGATATGGGGAGAAGATTGCTTGGAGTTCAAGCCAGAGAGATGGATATCGGAAAAAGGAGGAATAAAACTTGTGGCATCAAACAAATTTGTAGCATTTAGCTCAGGACCAAGGATTTGTCCGGGAAAAGAATTAGGGTTCAATAAAATGAAGGCTGTGGCAGCTGCTATTATATACAACTACAATATCCAAGTTGTTAAGGGCCATCCTGTGGCTCCTGTTAATTCTATCCTTCTTCATATGAAGCACGGATTAAAGGTTATGGTTACCAAGAGACGGCCATGATCGATTAAATCAAAAGGTTATGGCATGCAAAAGTAGTTGATTGCAGGCAAAAGTAATTGTATTATTGTTAATTAAGTGGTCATCTGATGTATACCAAAATGGTCTAGTCAGACTGGCATTACATAGTAAGTAAATAAATTGCATCGTGCGCAAGTTGTCTGTCATGTTCTTTAATTAGCTGAGAAAAGTTGTTCAGAAGTTAAGCAGCCAGATTATTTTCAATTAGACCAACAAATGAATTTACTTGCCAATAATTTCAAGATTAAGAAAATCTTGAACGGATGATTTGAAAAATAGTTCCATTTGAGGGTTTTTCCTTATTTTCCCTTTTTCTTCCGGTGTCCGTAGTTTTATTCAAATTAAAATGGGCTGACAACTAATGTAAATAGGTTAGATGTTTTGCTTTAGTAAGTTTAAATGACCGAGATGCCTTAACAATATTTATTTTGATCTAATTTATGTATGATTATGCTCTTATTCATGCATCTTGGAATAAAATTCTTAGCCTTTGGTAAAAAAAGAAAAAAGAAAAAAAGAAGAAGTTGTTATCACACTTCATTAAATCAAGTTAGCTGTCATACCACAATATAAATTAATTGTATACTTATTCAGCGTCTTTTTAATTTGATTAGAATTTAACATTGATGGATGACTAATACTACATTCTATCTTAAAAAATGCAACGTAATCTTACTTATTTTTTTGGCAGAAGGCAAAAATTTTATTTACGGAAACAAAAACAAAATCCAAAAGTCTTGGATCTTGTTTAAGTACATCTGCATCATGTATTCTAATAAAAACAACTGACATCAAACACGAGACTTTCACAAATAAATACAAACTAATGTTTCTTAAAACTAAACTGAAATTTCTTTCCGCCATTGGCGAAAGTAAGATTTCTTTTTTGTTTTTTTTCCCCAGAAAAGGAGTACAATTGTGAGGAGTTTTTAATAGTTTCCATCAATAAAGGTTTTATATTATAATATCTTTTTCCACCTTTAGTGAAAAAAATTTCTATTTTACAATGTAATGATGCATTACTATACACTACAAAAAAAAAGGCTTATTTCCGTCCCATCGGAACTAACCTTATTCCGTTGGAATAAGATTATTTTCGGCGGAATATTTCGTCGATAATTCAGTTGAATATACATCGGTCGGAGATAAATTCGTCGAAAATTCCGTCAAAAATAATTATCCTAGACGGAATTATGTCCGCCGGAATTTCTGTCGACAATACAATAGGTTCGACGGAAACTAATTCCGACAAAATTTTCGTCAAAACTATCTTGCCACGTGTTGGTTTTTAATTGCATTTGGAAAGATTTTTTCCGACGAAAATTTTGTCGAAATTAGCTTATTCCGTCGGAAATAGTGTTTTTTTATATAATATTTTATTTTTCGTTTTTACAATTTTTAGGTTTTAAAACCACAATTTGTACTTGTACCTATTTTCAACCAGTTTTTCCCAACAATAACGCATATATATAAATCGCAACGACCAACATACACGTCAGAATGGCTAATTTTCCAAACCAATTCCCAACAATAATACATACATATAAATGTAACTACCTTTTACACCTCAAAATGGCTAATCCTCCAAACAACACATAAATACATATTTCAACAATAGTAGCTAAGTTAAGAAAAAAAATATAAACTAAACTATGATGTATAACAAATATAAGTTAAACTAAAATCATAATCAACAATGATGTACAACGTAAAGAAAGCCTAACTACAATTGACAATATAACTAAGTATCAACTATTTATCGCTATCATCGGGCGGGGCTCGACGGTGCTGCTTCTGATGAGTGCATAACATCTGATTATTTTCATTCCTTTATACTTAGTTTAGTTGCATGTTTTATGTTATACAAGTTGATTTAAGGTATTTATTAATTTATAGAAGACTTTGAAGTGATTATGCAAATTTGAGTTATAATGCTGAGTTTTATGTTGTTTTGCAGAAATACTCTACAATTGTTAAGTGAGAGCTCTACATTCGTAGTGTTAGAGTGCAGTCTGGCAGCTTTACGATCGTAGGAAGACTAAGGCAAAGTTGCTCGACGATTCTTAGTGTCACTCTACAATGGTTGTGATTCACTCTACGACCAGATTTCTTGTTCGACGATTTGCATGCTCTACGATTGGCCTAACAGAATAGCACTCTACGATGGAGTTGTTTGTTCGACGACTGAGCCAGTTTACTCTACGATTGCATGTCTATTCTACGAAATGCTGGTGCAAAGTGTTACTCTACGATTTCGGTCGACTTGCAGATTTTTGATTCTGAGTAGGATTTGAGACATTTAAGCTTAAAGATACAATTCGTAACATGATTTGGATATGGAGTTATACATCGAAAAGGAAGGTGAATCTGATATAGAATCTGAGTCGAAGATCAATATAGAAATTGAGTATAAGCTGATGCCGAACTGAAAAAGGAAACTAAAGAAGATTTGGTTTTGAAAACTTAATTCTAATTTGATAAGTAAACTACTAAAAGTTGGATTGCAGAAGTTAACAAGGATTTAGAATCTACCATATTTGCAGAGTGAAGACTTCCAAAGTATAGTTGGAAATAAAATTCTTCAAAGGTTTCGATGATGTATAAATACTTGTCACTTGTAATCAGTAAAGACACACAATTCTTAACACACATCTTAGATCATATTTTGTTTACCAACATGCTAGGCTAATTTGTTTTTATTTAGTTCTAAGGAGATGTGAAACCTTATTTATAGTTAATAGTATAATCGAGTTTTATTATTGATTCAAACTAACTTTTTAACAAGTTAATAATAATTTTATACTTAGTTTATGACGCAGGAAAGTAATGTGCAACTCTAAAAATAAGTCTGCAACCTCTTTTCCTTTTTACCTATCAATCGCATATAAAATTTTGTGAACTTTTTGTTTATATATATTGTGCATCACAAAGTACAATGAAAATGTCCAAGAAACAAAACAAAAAATTTAACATTATGAAAAAATCCTTGAAACTGAAAGTTGCTGGAGATCGGGCTGCTGATTATTGTACTCCAAGAGAGAAGCATGGATTTAAGTTCCGATGTGGACTGTCATATATATATATATAGAGAGAGAGAGAGTCCATTTCAAGTGCATACCCTCTTAATTTATATACCTTGCATACCCCCTTAATTTATATACCTTGCATACCCCCTTTAGCGACGGATCGGACGACGGTTTGGTCCGTCGCTATAGGTTCGATCCGTCATCTTAACTTTTAGCGACGGACAACATATAGCGACGGACCCCAAACCTAAGACGACGGATCGAACCTATAGCGACCGACCGAACCGTCGCCCGGTTCGTCGCTAAAAGGGGTATGCAAAGTATGTAAAATCAAGGAGTAAAAGGGCTGTACAATTGCTTATTAGTTTTCAATAGCATTTTTTGTTAGCTGGGAGCTTGGGAATAATAGACAAACCCACTTTGTACCCTAAATTTTGTACTTAAGATCGATTTGCACTTTGAATTAAATTTTAGATTAAATGCACTCTAAACTTCAACCAAAACAATATACATTCTTCGCAATTCATAGATTAATATGTTCATTTGACTCCAAAAATTGAGACTTGATTACCTGTTTTATTTGAAAATATTATTACAAAGGATGGGTCTTTGTATCCATAGAGGCTAACACTTCCCCATCTCTCTCCTTTAATGAAATACAATTTTTAGGGCTTGAAATAACTTTAGATTTGTTTTAACGGCAAAAAAAAAGTCATTTGACCTAAATACTCTTATATCCCACATACTTGGAATGTCTGGTGAAATTTTGACCGAAAAAACTACGGAGGGTACATTTAATGGGCTCGATTAAAGTTTAGGGTGCATCTAATCTAAAATTTAGTTTATGGTGCAAATCGATTTTGAGTACAAAGTTTGGGGTTCAAAGTTGACTGTCTTGTGCTAGGAGGTTGGTAAACAACAAAAAATTAGGTAGGAAGAAATTTTTGTGCAAATGTCAAAACTGTTTCCCCAAGTACAAATTGATATCGTTTTGCACTCCTAAGTATGGTTATAGTCAATTGTTACCTCAAAATTTTGTAAAAAAATAATATCATAAAATAGAAGGCATGCATGTCATTTAATGAAGTCCACTAGTATAAATAAAAAAAGCTCATCATTCTTTGTAATTTTGTAGGGTTACTAATGATAAATTTAAAACTTTTTTTACTTTATTTTTTTTTATAATTTGTGTGAAAAATATAGTTGAAACATATTTTTTAAGTACAAATAGAGTTTATTAATTCTTTTATATGTATAAAGAGAAAAAAAATTGCCCTAAAAATATACTCCTATCCTATAGATCTGGCAACCCCTCCATATACCCGTCATGTTAATATGAAATTATCCCTTGAACTCGACCTGTCCCCAAAAACTTAAACAACACCTCATACTCATCTCATCTCGTCCCGTTTATCTGATTATTATTTTTTTTTCAAACTAAATTTTTTTAATTTTTTTATATTATTTGTATAATTATTTTTAATTTAAAATCAAACAACATGTAATATTTTTATTACTATCAACATATTATATTATAAATTTATAATAAAATAACCTAAATAAATACATAATTATATATATATATAATGATTATTTTTAAAAAAATTATATTATATATATACATATAATCGAGTCAAGACAGAAAGTGTAAAGGTATATATCATACCCGACCCTAATCTTATAAAATTTTACAAATCGATCGGGCGGGTCCCGTCAGGTTTGGGGAAATTGCCAGGCCTACGTTATCCTATGTCATATAGGAAAGAAAAATAAGTATATAAGTCTGTCTCGCCACTTCAATTCTCTTTCTTCATCAGTTGATTTTGGGGAAACCGTACCTGACGTCTCCTCCTCCTCCTCCCCCTCCACCACAACGCTCCTTGTATAATTATTATATCTAATTGAAGCCATATAATTCTCTTTCAGGTACGAGCAGTTCTTCAATTTAACTCTCTTTTTGTGTTTGGCAAATCTAAAAATTGATTACAAGCCCTAACTTTATATTATATCCTGTTATAAAAAATTTGAACCCGTTGCAAAATAGGTGAGAATTGCCATTATCACTGCATTTGCGAAAAAACACTTGTTTAAATTTCTCCATTATTCTTTCCTGATCAAATTTTTTTAAAGGGTGTAAATTTATTATTTCAACAGTGGCAACAGAACTTGTACTTAGGGTTAAATATGTATAGAACTCTGAAATAGCATACTTGCACTCATTTTTTTGATTTATCTACAAGGTTACATTTTTATTTCCCTTTTCTTTGCTGCTAGGTACCAAGTTGTAATATGTCTGGAGAAGAGGAAGAAAATGCTGCTGAGCTAAAAATTGGAGATGGTAGTCATTCATTCTATTTGGAGAATATAATATGCTCCCTCAGTTCCAAAATATAAGCCGTTGTTGACTTTTTGAAAGTCAATTTGAGACATTTTTCAAACTTAAAATTGATATAGATTTATATAACTTTAAACAATGATATTGTTAAGTATCTAAAAAATACTACTGATTATAACATTTATTGTTTCATGATTTTTAATGAATTATATCAATTATGAATTTGAGAATGTCTGAAACTGACTTTCATACAGTCAAAAATGATCTTATATTTTGGAACATGTGTGTGCACGTGCGTTTGTCTCTGTGTGTTTATACTTTATACTATATCATTAAACAGAAAAGAAAGATGATGAAACACTTTCATTGGACCTAGAGGTGATAGGATGCATTGTTCAGTTATTTGCTTAAACGAATTTACTTATAAATTAAAGAGAATAAGATTTATATATTTACAAGTACATTTTCATTGGTTTATGAGTGTTTGGAAAAGGGATCTATTTTGTGTAAGTGATTGTAAGTAAAAGCCAAATTTGTTGTCTGATTCTTGGGACAAGGGATATATTACTAGTAATTCAA
This sequence comes from Aralia elata, assembly GCA_034770075.1. Lineage (NCBI taxonomy): Eukaryota > Viridiplantae > Streptophyta > Magnoliopsida > Apiales > Araliaceae > Aralia > Aralia elata. The sequence goes on along the minus strand of CM068378.1, from coordinate 23,418,142 downwards.
TTTATGTTACAGAATTTTGTGGCATATATTTGTCAAATATTGGTGAGGAAAGTTTATACTAAATACAAAGTTTGTGTTTTTCTCTTGTTCTTCTTAGTAGAGAGCTTGTGTTGAGGTGACTTGGTCTGAGGTTTGTTGTCATGCATGACAACATTTACCTTGTGTGTTAAACTGCCATTTGACATTTTCATTGATTGTTTATTTGTCAGAGTTCTTGAAGGCTAAGTGTTTGATGAACTGTGAAGTTGCCTTAATTCTTGAACACAAGTATGAGCAGCTTCAGCAGATGTCGGAGGACCCGATGAATCAAATGTCTCAGTGAGTATAAAGGCACCCTTTCATTTTTCATTCTCATTCGATGTTAAAGTGTGTTAGGGATTCTTAAATTGGAGCCATTACTGAATATTTTGGCCTATTTCCTGCAAAGATGAGGTTACCATCTTCGTCTGGATAATTGACCAATTTATGCAAGTATGTCAATGAAGTGGTTCTAAGTTAAACATTATCTGCCATTTCATTTTTTATCGGCTTCAAACTTTTGATGAATCCTCTTGTTTCTATTTCTGTTAGCCGTCTGAATGTTTCTGTAGAGTAGTTGTATATTCAGATCTAGAATTTTAAAGGGGATGCAAATGCTTATCAAGGGAGGATATCCATGTCTTTTCTTCTTCTAAGAACACAATGTATGCAAAGGATTTTATTACTTGTGCATTGTGGGGGTGGGAGGGGGAGGAGGTTGTCCTTTTACTTTCTCTATACTGACCGTAAAGGAGCTTCACTCTTTCCTAGTCACATCTCTTTCTCAAATTTTCATTCATTTTCTGTTTCTCTGATGAGAAAATTTGACAACAATGCTCATGTTCATCTCTTCCCATTTTTTCTAATGGGAGTTTGTTTGGATATTGTATGCAACCTAAAGTTGCATTTTTTGCAATATCTTAAATTTATTTTTGTTTTCAGTTGGCATATTTCCCCTGTATTTGATCTGAAGTTTGTTGGAAACCTGATAAATTAGTTCATTTCATTTTTTAGATGTAAATGACTGAATGCTACTAGGTTATGTCGTATCATATGTGTGATCTTAATCAGCTACGAGTACGAATTATGCTTTCATGGAAGTTACAACTGCAAGTTGTTAGTTGTTAAATCTCATGCTCGCTGAAGACGTTTCTAGAGGACTGTTTGATGTCCGACTACTTGTTTATAATCTTCCTCCTTTTGACTCTTATATGTGTTTGGTGTTAACCTTCTAAGAATCTGGTTCATATACTTGTCATTAAAAATAATCTGGTTCATATTCAACAGTGTTGCATAGCATATAATACAAGTACTTATATGCGGTATTCATTAGTTAAGTTATAAATTTTGCTGCATTTTGAATCCCAAACTTTGAGTAACATAACTATATTTGGATCTTTTTGGCATCTTAAACTTTAGTTTCTTCATTGGTGGTTCTTAAATGGAAATAAATTCTTAGCTGATACTTGTGAATACTAAGAATAGAGGTGCAACTTCATCATTTTTAAGTAAAAGCTTAAAAAAGACAAATTTTGAAGTTCTTATTATAATGAAATAAATAATTATTACCTATAAATTAATGGACTGTAAGAAGACTTTTGGTGGTGTCCCGTTCGTGAAATTATAATTTTTTTGCTAGATTTATATCAAGCTAGCCCAGCTGGATGGTTTCCGAAAAAATCTGAATTTGGATCATCAATCCTTGTGCAAATTGTTTAATTTCTGCTTTATTGTTCTTTTTCAGGGTTTTTGAGAAATCATTGCAATATGTGAAGCGCTTTAGCCGCTATAAGAATCCTGATGCTGTTAGACAAGTTCGAGAGTATCCTTCAATTGTCTGCATGTGTGTCGTCTAATAGGGCTTAATATTATGTCTCATGGAGTTCAAATATTTGCATTACTACAACAACAGGTTTATAGAAATATTAGCAAGTTCGAACCATCATATTATTTTGTCACTTATTATCATAATTAAAAAGTTACGGTTTCACATCTCGCGTCATTTGACATGTGTTGAGGATTTCTTTTGGGAAAAATATGTAAGTGTTGCTTCATTAGTTTTATCTTAACAGACATTCAGAATCCTCAGTCGCTATCAGTTGGCAGAATTTGAGGTAGTATACCAAGAAACTCTGTAACCTCAGATATTATATGCTTATTCATTTTTTTCCCATATAAAAATATATTGACGTGGTTTTATACTTGTACCATGAAGCTTTGTGTTCTTGGGAACCTTTGCCCCGAAACTGTGGAGGAAGCCATTGCTATGGTGCCATCTATCAGGGTACGTTCATTCTTTAGTAATTTATTCATTTCTCTTTGTGAGTGCTCATCTTCTTGTTGTTCATTCTTCTTTTTTGTTCTTGTTTAGTGTTTATATTGGATGTCATATAATGATTTACAGATAGTGGGACACGAGTGAAAAGGGGAAAGTCTACTTTCAGTTATTTATCTTCTTATTTATTTGTAATTACTAATTTATACTCATCAATTCTACATTGCCATAATAAATTTTACTTGTGACAGTGAGGTATATGTTAAATCAACATTTTGTGTTTTCATAAGCCTGAGCTCAGTCAACCCTGTTGAGGACAGGAGAAAACAATTTAAAGCAAAAATGAAATTGCTCTAGAAACAGATACCAAATAAGATGTCCCTATACAATTTGTTTAATCTGTCCCTAGTTTTGGTCGAATATACATTGACATGGCAGGCCAACTTACCACGACATTAGGGAAGAAGGAAAGACTTGACCATAAAGCTCATCTGCTCATGGGGCTTTTGTTGTGTGGGTTGAATGCAGTCTTCTTAAAGTGGTTCTGATCTTGTGGTAAAATACTTACTACATAGTGTAGCAAATAAGCTAATGTTTACTAATCTGTTTTAGAAGACATTTATTCAATGATTTTGTTATTGGATGGTGCTAAGATAGATTTAGTTGGGTTGGGTCTATTTAATAGATTTTTCTTTGCATTTGAATCTTTTATTGAGAATCCTGTCCTCCCTTGTTGGGAATAGATAAATTGTTGTTCAAGAATTCTAATTTAGGCAAGTTGCTTATTCATAAAAATAAATAAATAAAATTAAAAAAAAAAAACCTCATTCAGGCAAGTTATTGAGGGGATAGGGGGGGGAGGATGTGGCTGGTTGGTTCTTTATACTTCACATGCACGAGCAATAATCCCCAAAGAATGGCTGCAACGGGGACATCTGCACTTAGAACCTCTGTTTCTTGAAACAGGTTATTGGCTATTCTACCCCACTAGAGCATTTTCCCCTCTTATTTTTATAACTGCTTTTGTTCTCCTGCTATGATGTTGATTAAACTCTTACTGATGATAGCAAGTGAGACTATATCTAAGAGTGTGATGCATTGTGTCATGGGGGTAGCCATCGGCCATTAGTGCATAAATGCTTTGTTCTACACCAAGTTCGATTCTGATTAAATTTTGATGGATTCACTTTTTCTTGCAGTCTAGAGGACGCGGCCATGACGATGATGCAATTGAGAAGATGTTGAATGATCTTTCCTTGATAAAGAAATTTGAGTAGCGTTCATTTCCTTTTGGATGCCTCACAAGTGATTATTGTATTCGAACTTGCAGCATTCCAAAGATTTGATTAGACGATTTATTCTGTACAACTTTTACTCCATTGTTGTTTAATTTAATACATATGCGAGCTTATCTTTACCCTTCTCTCTCTGTCTTTGAATTGAAAAACATGGTTTCGCTAATGGGTTAAATTTGTATGATTAACTTGAAAAATCTCATGTCGAAAAAAACAAAAAAATTGAAGAAACCAACGTTCTGGTGGGCTTATCCTTCACCAAACTCCATAGGTTCTACATATGATCTTTTATTTGGAGAAATATCTATTAAAATAAGTCTTCATTACCAATAAGAAATATCAGTCTGTATTTTAAAGATGGTGTGTTAAACAAGGTATGCCAACTTCAATCTTTCTGGTGTTTTAGAGCAGTAGCATATTTTATTGTTACTTAAATTTTTCCAAAATGAGAATAGATTTGCACATCTTGAAATTAAGCAAGGGTTCGCATTTTGATGTATCCTAAAATATATCTACTTAAAGACCTCAATGAAATTTGTCCTAATCATTTTTCATTAACTAAAATAATTTAACATGTATATTAATTTGTTGCTTTTTTTGTTGTTGCTAAATAAGTAATTTAACATATTGAATTATGGAGTAAAATAAATATTCAACTTTTTAAGTAGTTTGATGCACTACAATTTACAGGTAATTTTAGCTAAAGGTTGACATTCCTTGCTGTTTAACCTGGAATTTCTAACGTTGGCTGAAAATTATTCAATACGGCCACTTTGTCATGGAAGAGGGAAGTACAAATTTAATTTAATGAAACAATGCCTTTGATCTTCATAACTTAAATGGTAGTTACATCAATATAATTCTCACATAACAAGGTACAAGTTCCATACACAGTAACACACTTGCAGCGTATAGCTTGAAAGTCGAAGAAACTCTTTTCTGCCTGCTATCTTCAAACCAATAGCAATCTCCAGATCCATTTTATCTGACTTCTAATGCCGAACTTTTTACAAGCAATGAAAAAGGAACCCCAGGAAGAAGAAAAAAAACACTATAGCAATGATGCCTCTAGCAGACTGAGGCACGTATAAATAGTGATATGTTCACTTGCACAAACTGAGCCCTAACCCGCACAATTCTCATCCAAATCCACAACTAAAACATAATACAATAACACAAGTGTGGTTTTATATTGTATATCTTTTACCTCCCAATTCAACCTTTTTCTTCTCCGCTAAAAGTGTGCCAGGAATTGCATATAGACTGTAATTTGTAACTGCTACTCGCCTTGCAGCACAAGAGCCTCCTCTGCTACAACCCAGTCCTCATCGTTGGAGTTTACTTCCAAGGAATTTGAACAACTCTAAAGATAACAAGAAACATAATGTCATATATAAGCTTGAGGTACAGAAAATTATTTGAGAAGCCAGACATATATGAATGCAGGGAGAGGGGGGCTAAATAGTTTTTTGTAATCTTACATCTACTCAACCCCCTGCGACTAATATCAGTTTGTTGGGGAGTAGTAACTGCGTTGGGCAAAAAAAAATTTCACATTTTTCTGGGCTACACAAATCCTCTGGTCGAGCCTTCCAAGTGTTATGAAATATTTTGATTTAAACATGTAGGCACTTGAGATTACTTGGGTTGCTACGAGAAGCATGATGTCTAAGGTTGCTTTGGTTTCTGTTCCTCTTTTCTATTTTCATTTATTTCCCTTCCTCCTTTTTCCCCTTGCACCCCTCCCTGTCCTTCAATGAGTCATGAGTTACGACAAGCCGCCAATATTTGAACAAACTTATAGGCCAAAAACAAACTTAGCTAGGAAATAGAGGTACATATCAGGAAACCTAAAGTAGTTTTATACCAAGTCAGGCTAATTCCAGAGAACGAAATTCAGCATTAGAAATGGTGGTCGTAGTGTAATTACGGAACCATACTTTATAGAGAATTATAAGCCAGGATATGCAATTGTTTGCAATATGTTGCAATTCTAATACGTAGTGAATTATGAAAAACTCACGTTTGAACAAGTATATATAAGTAGAGTCATCCAGTTCCAATTCTCCAAAGAATACTTCTGACCACTGGTTGCTTCCTGTAGAAAATATAATAATGGAGACATTAGCTGCATTTCATAGTGTCTTGATCCACCACAGAGCCTGCATCTTCCAGGATCTCCAGCCTCTTGTGCAGCCAGTAGAGGCTTTCCATTATACGAGTATCTGCATGTTCAAGAACATGAAAATACTGTTAAAACAATCAGACTGAGAAGGCCTGCTCAAAAAACTTGTGTACTTCTCTTGGTGTCCTCTTCCTCTATTGCTATTGTAATTGTTCTCTTTTTTCATTTCACTTTTTCTGTGGCATTTACAGCTCTTAGAAGGGTGTGATTATGCTTTCAAGTATTACAGTACGAGATTTTAGGTATGACATTCAAGAAATTTTAAAAAATAAATTTATATAAATTTAACAATATTGGCTGAAACCAAAAGTATATGCAATCCGAAGAGATTATTAATTACAGATTGACAAAATCATTAAATCCACAAAACGCTAACCCAAAGGAACTCCAGCCTATAAACGAGAAATCGATCCAAACTTGTTATCAGATCAAGAATATAGTAGTTAGCTTTAGAAATTTGGAACAAAGTTTTCTTTTATTTATATCAAACAACTTGCTTAGCCTCCCTAAATTGCATACAGGATCTGTATAAACCAAAGAGAGAACAGGTGGAGAAAGAAGGGGGGGGTGATTACAATTGGAAACCATAAAATTTTCCGAAAACAACAGGTAACGACCATATAATTTGGTAATAGTGCCATGTATGTTGCAAAACCTTATGAAGCTTGTAAAGGATTTACTCTATAATTATGGACCAGAAATGACAGTAAAATACATGTTGCTGAGTTACCAAATAATACAAGCTCGATAGCACTAATATTCATACAGGTCTATTTTACAATGTCTTTACCTGAAGCATTGCTCTGGATATGCATCCATTCGTTTCTTGAACTTGAGGTAAGTCCTGTCAGCACTCAAAGCTCTATCATATTCATAACCCTCCTCTTCCCATGCTTCTTCCGGTGCATTCTCATCAAGATAGGTTTGGTTCTCCTTGATAGAGAGTGAGGTATAATTTAAACAAACAGAAGCAACCTCCTTCTCAAATGCCTCTTTCTGAGTATATACGTAAAAGCAAGGCAACACTGCAACCAACAAAAGCATAACCAGCTCTATTTTTAGATAAAAGCATAGCCAACTATAACCCTTCTGGCACAATGAAATATCACTTAGAAGTATTCTGCTGATCATTAAATGCCAATAAATCATGTGATCAATATATGGGCATGACGCAAACATTCTCTGTAGTCCATCCTCCAATCCTTATACTTTTCTCAGTTTACAATCCTTCAAGGAATCAATAAAAATTAACTCCATAGGCATTTTAACTTTTTAAGCCATATCTTTTTGAATGGATTAGATGATGTAACAAGGAACCAACCTGAGATACATTGGACCTCTTGTATGGTGGTTTTCTTGGCTTTTAGCAAACCTGCATTAAGTATCGATCTCATGCCGGAATTTTGGCTCCATGTGATTTTTGTTTTAATATTCTGATCTCCCTATGGTATTCAATTCATTGAGACACTTAAACTAGGGATTAACTTACAAGTCTAAGCTCAATTATAAAGCAAAACATGGAATTGGATTGGGGGCTCCTTAATAATTCAAAGGCTTAGAATTGGTCCTCTTCCCGCACCAAATTCTTGTTATACCAGACTAGAACCCCAACTTGCTTATTTTAGAGAATTATGAAGTGGTCATTTTATCGTATAGATTAGAAATTTCCTTTCTCTTCTTTATTCTTGGTTTTCATGTTCATTAACTGTTACTCCACAAAGTGCAATGTTTGATAATGCATGCATAATGGTTAGCAACCACAGAAAAACTTGCATTTAACGTGAAATTGACAACTTTTTACATGAGCCAATGCAGAACTACTATATATGGAAGGGTACACATATAAAATGCATGCAAGCTGAAAAAAAGGAATATTTGGAAGAGACAACAATAAGTTGATGCTTCTTTTCTACAGAGAACAAATCATACCTGGTGTATTACTGTCAACATCTCTAATTATTTGATTTGTGGATGAGGATTCCAGAGTGGCCTCAGACTGATGAGGAATACTTTCTTTTTTGGAATGAGAAGCCAAGCTTGCGGCTTCAGAAAGTGCCCTACCCAACTCCTCTAGATCTATGTCATCATCATCATTCTCTTCCCCTTTGTCAAATGACCAAAAATCCTCCCGCCAATCAGTGTTTAAAGCTGCATGAGAAGGCTCAGGCAAAGGTGCCCCCATGTGATTGTGAGTTTTTGACACCTGACTACTGATGCATCTTTGAACACGAAGAACTACCCAGCTGCATTAACGGGGGAAAAAGATAGAAAGATAAATAACAGTTTCAGATGTGTGACAACTACATTCATTGTCTTAAAAATAATTCTTTCGTTTAATTTAAATATCAGAACAGAAATTATCAGTAGACCTTTCAGGAGTGCTCCCACATGTTGCTGATATACAACCAAAAACAAAGATTTGACGCTCTTCAATTGTCAAGGTCTTACTTGAAACCGGGGCATATATCTGGATATATAAAGAGGAAAAATAGAATAAAGAAATTGAAATAAGGGGGAAATGTAAAGAAAAGAGATCCAAAGCTTTATCATTCCATATGGCAGATCTTTGAAAGTAATAAGCAAAGAAGATAGAATGAATTTAACCTGTGCAACAAGCAATATATTGGTTCCACATGATCTGCACTCAAGTAAGTCAGGACTCACGATGATATTTGGAATAGGCCAGTCCTGGGAAGAAAGAATAAAAGAACATAATCCAAGTATGGCACATAATCCAGTAGCTTCATTATATGCTACCAAACCAGATGAAATTACTTACAGGAAGTCCACCAAACTTTGTTGTATAATGATCCGATGCTTCATGATAATCATCAGCCCATGGTCCTGGCATGCCTAAAATGACTTCACCCATCTCTTATTATGCTACAAGAAGAGAATTGGGGACACATATAATTAGTGTGAAATACAATGATATATGGTTAATGCAGTCAAATTCCATAATTCTGGATTAAGTAGGATAGGCAACCCCGGATAAGCAAATGAATAACACTTTATTTGTAAAGTAAATTTAGTTAATTTAATAGCATAACATTCATACTAACTAAAAAATTTACTTAATATGTACTAAAATGAGTTAACCCTAATCCAAAATGTAAAGCCTGAATTAAGAGGAATCTTCTCTAGATATATAAATAATTCCAAAAAAAAAAATTGCAGATATAAATGAATATGCAAACTTGATGATCATGCCTTCCCAAGAAGCAGGGACATGGAAACAGTAAACCCCGCACAGCCGTTGAAAATGGTACTTCCTAGAAGGTTGGAGAAGGACCTTCTGGGATATTAAATATCATAAGTATACACAAACATGATATGCATATATATAAAATAATGAAGATTAACATTATCTGAATCAAATGGTAATGAACTTCAAAATTATAATAACTTTTGTGTTTCATGAATCCAGATGCCCCAACGAAATGAAACAACCCCCCGTTAGCATCACATAGGTATAATATCAAAATAAACCATTTTATCAACCATTTTAAATAACAATGACTTCATCAATTCATCATTAAATTGAAGTTTCCGAACAATAAGTAATTAACAGAACAAAGGCATAAATCCACCACTTCATAAATTCATTTATTCAACATCTACAGAGATCCTGCATCTAAAACAACAATGAGACTACAACACCATTCATCATCCACACTAGATGTCTAAAGATGCAGTATTTGAGATACAAAATACAAACAACAAAAAGAATGAGAAATGAAAAATAAAATGTAACAAATGCATAAAATTAGAAACAGGGTAATACTATTCAGTAAATATATTATGAAGCTTAGTAAGCTATGATAAATTATATATCCTTCAGGAAATGACAACAGTGCAAACATGAAACACCAAGGGATTTGATATCAAGAAGACAAAAAAACCCTAACCTACAACCACCCAAAAAAAAAAAAAGTAAGCTTCATTTCATTCTCTGTTGGACCCAACTTCAATGGCCTCGTCATCATCACCTAAATCACCGTCATCCTTAAAAAGAAAAGCCTCTAATTCTGGTTCATCAAGTGAAAGATTTGCAATTTCAAGAAACCCAAGACCCTCAAAAGAATCAAATGCATCTCCGCCAACATCCCACATCCTGGTCTCTCCCTGCATATATTCTGGGGTTTCTCTTGATAAAAGGCGAAGATTGTTATGAACAAAAACTAAATCCAGGGCTATTTGTGGTGTAAGCTTGTTCATTCTCACTTCGTGCACAAATGAGTAAGTACTCCAATTCCTCTCACAACATGATGATGAAGAAGGGTGCACAAGTAGCTTCAAAGCTAAGCTTTGAAGCATAGGTGCATGTGCACCATGGATAACCCACCACCTTACAGGATCCATATAATATCGACCATGGATAGAATCATAGTCACCAAAGGCCCCCGACTTAGTTACAAAGTTTGCATACTCAATATTAAACTTTGTTCGGTCCTCAATGGTTTTAAAGTATTTTGTAAGGCAGTTTTGCCTCTTTTGAGAAACCTCTGGATTCCTGTACGGAGGAACTCGATTGTTGTCCACGTCAAGCCACTCATTGGTATAGTACCTAAAATAGAAAAAAGTATTACTTGGTCTATAATTAAGTTAAATACTATGTTGACTTGTTGAGGCTTAAGAATATGACTTAGAAGTCACCTTGGATTTAAGCAATATGCCAAGCAATGAAGTTCTGTATTGTTCTTGTTCCAGAGATCAACAAGTGTTTTATGAATCAAATCATAAAAGGTAGACAAATCACTTTGACTCTTCCCTTTGTAACTATATACCGCAGTCTTCACATTTTCTATCATCGTATCCCACATATCATAAACCAAGTGAAGACAAGGCTTATAGGTATTGCAAGCCCTAAGCATGTCATAGATAGGAGCCGTAATGGAAAGCATGTAATCAACATAATCCCACCAAGTGTCATCTAACACCTTTTCTCTCATAAACTTGGCAGTCCCGACATTATTTTTGCGGTAACAAGACCATCTCTCACTAATAACCATAGATTGGAGACAATGCTTTACGAGTTTAAACCTTCTAAGCATGACAATTGCTGAAGCAAAACGTGTGTCAGAAATAAAAAGCAACTTCAAAGTAACAAACTCTTTGAATATTTCCAATCTCATGGGATGATTCACAATAAAGTTTTTGATCTGCATGACATCCCTGATAACATCCAAAATCCAACTAAATTGATCATTTTCAACATTTTTTGTCTTGCAAAGGTTCTTCAATGCGAGGTTGAGAGAGTGGACCACACACGGTGTCCAAGCAATATTAGAAAACTGAGCTTCAATTATTTGTCTGGCGCCCTCGCAGTTTGGAGAATTCTCAGTTATTACTTGAACCACGTTCTCATGTCCAACCTCATTAATGATTTCGGTTATCACATTTGCAATGAAATACTTATCTTTTGTTTCATTGGAACAATTAACGGCTTTTAGGAACATAGGCTTACCATCCGCTACCGCCATGAAATTAAGCAGTCGTGAGTCATTCCAACCATCACTCACAATACTCACGCCTTTCTCCTTCCATGTGTCTTTAAATGGTTGAAACTGCCGAATAATATTTTCCTTCTCTTTCTGAAGAAGAGTAGTCCTGAACATATTATACCCAGGAGGCACATATCCTGGAATCGTATTTTTGGTTGCCAAAGTGTAGGAACTCACAAAGTAAGGATTCCTCGCTAGCTGAAATGGCAATCCAGCTGAATAGAACATCTTCGCAATTATGGAATGTAATTCATCTCGGGCCACCACGTCAAATGTCTTCTCATGGGCATTTCCACTTCCACCAAAATTAGAACTTGCGCTTGTTTTCCTCTTCTTTGAGTCGTAACCACTGTGAGCAAAAGCACTCATACCACCCAATGAATTAACAGGAGGGGGAAGGGGCACCCTCTTTGGTGTACTACTATTCAATCTCGACTTGGCTTCTATGTCTAAATTTTGCATTTCCAAAATATCTTCAGCTGTCACATTTGGGCATGCTTTAATTCCTTGCCCTGGTAATCTCAACAAGTGAGCCTTAACCCTAGTGTAGGAACTCTTGGAAACCCTGCTACAGAAATTGCATTGCCAAGAAATATTTCCACCTCCGTCACGAATTTTCCCATATCTAGTGACATAATTCCAAAGAGGCTTATTCATGTCTTCTTCATTGGAAGGTACAGTACTAGCCCCAACAGAAACCATTTTCCAAAATGATATCTCTGAAAAAAGTTACAATTAACACTGAATGATAAATAATCTATGGATACATTAAGGACCCAAAGTAATAAGGCTTTTAGGAATTTCACTAGGCCCTAATAACCTAATTCTACATTTGAAAATCCAAACTTTCGATTCCAATAAGCCAAATGTTTACCACATTGAATCCCCCAAGGCCCCAAGTTATTATCCCAATTTACAATATCTAACCAGTGCAAATAACATGAATATAAAAATGTATCCACATTTAAAGCTGTTACGTGTTTAGGTAGCACGCAAAATTCCAATGATTCCGACTAATAAAAATGTACAGAAACCAGCTTAGTAGTTCAGTAAGTAAACAATCTAACTGCAACAAACATGCCTAGTACGCTGAAAAAGCATCTCAACACATCTCCACCTTACAATCAAAATATAATAGTTCCCACAATGGCATTGTTGGTCCCGACAGGAATTTTAATGTAAACTATCTAAAGGTCAAAAACGAAAACCTTATAACAGTCTCCAGTACTAAAATATAGTGAAGCATACAAATAGCAAAAATACTTAGCACAGAGATATGAATAACACTCCATACCAATAAAAAATAACAAAACCCACCAATTGTTACGGGGCGAACTAAGTATCAAATAGTCCAAAGATATTTTTACTGTGATAATCAGACAATGAATTTGAGGAAATACTGAAGCTCCTGTCCAGCGAACCTAATTTAGTAACTAGTTCACACTTCACAGGGAGTATTGAAGGGAAACAAGCAATGAGCTTTCATGTAGCTTAAACCCTACTTTTGTTTCTGATAAACTGAATAAAAATAAAGGATTAGCAAGGGAAAAAAAAAACTTCTGTGGAATTATGTCTATATGGTGTTACCCAGTTCCCAAAGAAATGCAAAAACTCAACTCAAACAAGGGAGAGATCATGTAAATATATAACAAATACATATATATATATATTAGAGAGAGAGAAAGAAAGTACCCTCTTGGCCTTTGCTGAGTTGCTGAGAGGAGCCGGCGATTTGGGTCCGACGGAAGGGAAGCTGGGGGATTCTTGATACTGTTGCACCAAGTAAGCGACAGGTACCTATCAAATTTAAAAAGCGAAAAGATGATAAAGTGACGTCGTTCATTTTGATGTCCCTTTCTTCTTCTTTTTTCCATTTTTTTCTTTTTTGTGCATCTTAGATTTACCACATTATTATTAAGAAAGTATATTTTCAACAACAACAAAAAAAAAAAAATTTATTTGCTTTCCTCTTAAAATGTTTAATTTTTCCTCTTTTGAGTGGATACCTGAGCACTTGAGCATCTTAAGGCAATTTGGCTTTGATTATTTCTGGGAAATATGTGACACCATCAAATTTTGAGACATATAACATTACATAAAATAAGTTATATTTTATTACATAATTAATTAAAAGATGTACTAGATGTTAGGACTTAATATTTTGTTACATAATTAATTAAAAGACGTACTTGATGTTAGGACTTGAGACTTATGATTACACATAATTTGAAACACTATTAAGATTAGTAATGGTAAAGGTATTCAATAATTTTATTATTCCTTTGTGATTAAAAAAATAATAAAAATAAAATAAACAAATAAAGTTGAAATTGGAGAGTAACATGCCCTTCTTCCACTACATCCTTAATTCCAAGATGTTTCCACTTTGTTTTTGGTTATAGAAGTTGTATGAACTCGGGCCTGATTATAAAATGAAAGACTGCTGCTTCCACTGTTCATATCATACGCAATATTTCATGGTTCAACTACTATAGCAGGCTTTGATCATGAAAAAAATAAATAAATAAAGAAAAATATAGCAGGCTCCATTTGTTGAAACGAATTCTCATGACATTAAACAGGTCAAGTGAGTCTGCAAAGTTCAACCCTTTTCCCTTCTTTTAGTCTGCAAAACATCATAAAAATAATGTTTTGACTGCAGAAAAACGCCGCAATTTCCGTATCCCAGCTTTATTTCTAAAATTGAGTAATATATATCTAGCCATTTTATATATATACATTGACGAGGTTAGGCCGCATAGGGCCACCTCACTTTTTTCTATTTTTCAACAAGTACATAGGGCAACCTCACTTTCCCATTTCCCAGGCTTTTTATACAGAAAATATCCGCAAGAAGAAAGGAGTTCACTTATTTCCATCTTTTTGCATTCTTCAGCCCCTTGGACTTTTGTTTTGCCTGCTGAAATGCCTGCATTTTTTGCTTCTTTCGAGCTTCCCTCTCAGCCTAGTAAGTTATATACAGAATTAGAGTTGTCAAGTTTTTGCCTGGATAAGATATTCATGGTCAAACAATGAAGCAGAAATGTATTAGAGGCAATGTTACCTTTGACATCTTGGATTTGGCTTTTGCTTTTGGAGACTTTTCCTCGAGCTCAGCCTCTCGCTCAAGCTCTCTCTCCCTCGCATCAAGGTTCTTCTCTAGATAATACTGTAAAATGGAAACGAAGTTACAGTATATTCTTTATGCTAAAAATTAAGTTCCGAGGAAACTCCTAAGCTCCTCTTGCTCTATACAAAAGGGGTACAAGACGATTATTAGGTTTTGACAATGATAAGTAATCGAAAGTTCAAGCCTTAGCCAAGAAAGTGAGCTCAAATATTAACAATCCTGAGACACGGCTTCTTTATAAACAATTTTGACATGGTAAAAGTTCCACAACTTTTTTTTTTTAATGTTCCATCTCACATTGATAATGATAAAGAATTCAGAGGACTTCTAGCAATACATGGTTCAAACTCATTTCTCAGTATAATACATGGCATTGGCCCACTATTGTGGTTAATCTGGTTGCAGTTGAATATGTGGCATGTTTCTTGTCACAACACTTGAGAAATTGGGCTTTGTTTGCAGAGTTTTCCAAATGATTTTTTTAAAGTGCTTTATCCAAAACCATGACAATTTCGAGAACATTATGTTACAAGTGGAAAATAATTCCACTCATTTAAAATACTGCTAAACAAAATAAATCTGTTAGGTAGTGAACAGCCATGGAAAAGCTGTTAAGGTAGTGAGAACACTTGCAAAACCATATAGACGGGTAGACCACACTACACACCAAAAATAGAGGGAGGAAAAAGACCATGAAAATTATTATATATATTATGAGGACAAGTCAACAACAATTATAGTAAAGGCATGTCACATAAGGCTAAAGAATTCAAAATGATTTACTAAAAAGAACCAAGAATTGCATTGTTTATAGGATGATGAAATTTTATGTAATGTAGGCATAAAATTGTGAAATTAACTACTAAAAAAGCAGACTTACATTATAGTCGCCCAAATAGTCTTGTATATTGCCATCCTTTACTTCTAATACTCTGTTAACTATTTGCTTTATGAAGTATCGGTCATGAGAAACAGTAATGACAGTGCCTTTATACTCAGATATTGCCTCCTAATATAATAGAAAAGTGATGAAATCGGGAAGGGCTAACAAATTGTTATTATGCTATATTTGATATAGCAGAATATATCGCACAAAAGCAAAGGGCACAAACACCAAACCTCAAGCATCTCTTTTGAAGGTATATCCAAGTGATTGGTCGGCTCATCCAAAACAAGCAAAGTTGAAGGTTTCACCATGAACTTGCAAAAGGCAAGTCGCGCCTGAAAAATCATATAGGTTCCAAGCTTATGCAACATAACAAGAATAAGCTACAATAGCAGGCATTACAGAAATCGAGAACTAACGAAATGTCAAGAGCACCATCTGCATTTGAAATACAAAAGCAAACAGATGTAGGTTATTGATGTGGAAAGTCAGTTACATTCAAAAGCCTACAATAGAATAAACAATGCTTGCCCCGAAACTCTGCTGCTTTAGAACCTTCTTAGTTTATACCATACATTAAAATGAGATTACCTTTCATATCTTATACATCATGGTGTATTACAATTTTACTAAGCTAGCAGAATGGGCCAGAGTCTTTCTCAAGACTTGACAATAAATTTGAAGAAAAAAATAAGATGTTGTAAAAGAAGGGATAAGATATATGGCCATATACATATCAAATGTGCTAGTTAATTGCTAAAAATTCCCTTCAACCAAATATATCATTTCATTCAAGAATAGAAGTTCTCCAAATTCTACTTTTTTAAATAAAAAAAATCCCTTATGATTTAGGTGAGCTAATAAAAATGTAACTTCTTCATATATTTACATTAGTACAAAGTAATCTTAGCATGTTGACTTCTACAAGGGTTTCCTTTCAATTTGCTGCAGGCATTTGTAACTGAAACATTTTAGTCCCAATCTATATAATGACTATTATATCGTAGTTTTGAATTGATGAAAACCTCAGAATAATTAGACAATAGTTTAGACTTTATAGGAAGGTCTCAATTGAATGCAACAAACAGAATCCAATCACAGATCAGAATATTATACTCCCACCTACCAGCGTTGCAAAATCTTTGCTCAAAATATTCATATGTTATTTATTTAATCCAGGTAGACCTAGAGGTTAACTAAAAACTATAAAGAGCTGGAAGCCTCAGTAGGGGCTAATAAAATATAATAGATGCGTAATAACAAACTGATAGCAATGAAGAACCACAAAACTAATAGAATTATCAATTCTATACAAAAATTTGAACTGCACTACAGAAAAGCATAGCATCCTTTCTGTCAACTTTAGAAGTGATATTATACAACTAAATCTTACCTTCTCACCGCCACTCAAAAGGGAGACCTTCCTATCAAGCATGTCAGCCTTGAAATTACAACGTCCAAGAAGACCCTTTATATCATCAATTCTCCAGTCCTCTGCTACTTCTGCTACTGTGTCCAGCACTGTTTTATCTAAATCAAGTGCTTCGGCCTGAAAAACATGGTAGATTAATCACATTTAGAAAGAATTCCATCCACCATGAAAAACTGAAATCATCCCAACTTTGATCAAATATAAATGCCTTGTGACATGCCTGATTCTGCTCAAAATAATTTGGTAAGACATTATGCTCCCCTAGCAGAACTTCACCTCTTCCTGGCTTCTCCAAGCCCATAATCAGTTTAAGCAATGTACTTTTCCCGCACCCGTTTGGGCCAAGGATAGCAATTTTCTCCCCCTTCTCAATTGTTAGATTTGCATTCTTGAACAGAACCTGCTAAGCATCCAAATATATAGCACACAAGTAAGATAGTTGTACTGTAATTAGATACCAGAAATTTGATGCTTAGCCTTTTTTTATATACTTGAGTTAAGTAATCAATCACCTTGTCCCCATAGCTGAATTCCAGATTCTTAATTGTCGCAACTAATCGTCCACTTCTTCCACGCTCAGGGAACCTGATCTTCATTTGTTTTCTAATAAATGGCTTATCAACCTGTTCCTCGTCCTGAAGTTTTTCCAGCTTCTGTTTCACGGAAAAAAGTATACAGGTATAAGCAGATTGATTAAATACCAATTTATACATATGTATATATATATATATATATAAGAATCATTTGGCCAGCTACTCGTAAAAGCCAGGAAATGAGATGATAAAATCATGCACTTAGCAAAAGAAGTTGGCTACATGACCTGTGAACTTCATAAAATGTTTCTGTTAACAACATAAACATAGTAAAAACTATCAACAAAGTTCAGAAAAACACTAGGAATCCTTTTAAACTAATGTAAGTAATAATAAGACTTTTCCGAGGTCTAAAATTTATGATTCCACAAAAACTCTTTTCCAAGGACTAGAATTTAGGGAAACACGTTCCACAAAAAGGGTTAAACCTTTCATTTTGTCTACAATAGATATTTTGCCATCACCCATTTACGGTGGCCATATAGAAAAAGGTTTTGGGCAGAATCTTGAGAATGAAGCTAAAAGCATCTCTGTGGATTAACTGCCATAATGAGTGAGAAATTCAAAAAGGGCCAGCCAATTTATATCTTTATTTAACATACAATCGCCTCTCATTTTAACTTTTAAAAAATAAGTGATCCCATCCACACACCCCCCCCCCCCCCAAAAAAAAAAACAAACAAAAAAACAGAAGGGAAAAAAAACAAAAACAGTCAACACCCACAACAAAGGGGGAGATTCTGAAGTTAGTGGCAGCTACACGGAAACTTGTCTTTTTGAATGAACTAGTGTTGTCAGTCTTCCGCTCTCTTGACAACTAACGGAAGCTGCATTAATTTAAGATTAAAATTGCATTGCTGGTAGTGTTAAAATACTTTCTCTATGTCACCCTATGCCAATGAAATATCACTACTATTTTAAGATTAACAACAAGGGCTTAAATAATTTCCCTTCAAATGAAAACAAAGATGTTTATAATAATATACCAACATTAAGTTGAAATCACAATATTAATATCAATGTACCTTTTCAGCAGTAGAGGCACGGCCAGCATTTGCTCCAGCACTTAACCGGCTTATTAAACCTTTTGTGTGCTCAATTTCCTTTTGCTGCTTCTCCCATGCTGCAAATTGAGCTTCAATCCATGCTGCCTTTTGAATAACATATTCAGAATAATTTCCAATGTAGGTTCTAGATACACCCATATCAGTTTCCACAACTTTTGTGCATAACTGGTCAAGGAAAGCCCTGTCATGAGATATGATAACCATTGGCACATCTTGCTTATTAAGATAACCTTCAAGCCACTCGATGGTGTCAAGATCAAGGTGATTTGTAGGCTCATCTAAAAGTAACAAATCTGGATCCTGCAAATGTTATATAGTCACCAGTCAAACACAAAAACCTCACATTCTAATACGTGTTACAACTTTAACAAACTAATAAAATCCGAATGTATCAAAAACAGTTTCAGTCATCAAAATGAAAATCGACTCCCAGTATAGTGACCAAAATATCAATTAACCCAAAACTTTTATAATACTAAACCAGCCTACACTGATGCGTATGTGATCAATGGCAAAGAACACAGTGTACAAGTTCCTTTACAAGTCATTACAGTTGTTGTGAGCGGGAAATTAAATTATCTATTCTAGGTTTATCATCAGCTGAATATGTAATTAAAACAATTGGTACACATGTAGTTATTATTCACTAATGAATTTTCTGCACCTACATCCACTACTCTAAAGTGAATAACCTGACAATTAGATTAGTTAAATTCTGCATGCACAAATTACTAGAAGAAACAATTCCTCAGATAGGGGTTTCAATCTACTAAAATCTTAATATGTTTTGTAAATACAGAACAACAATTCATTTTTCACACCATTTCAGGAACAAAACCATAACTTTACCGTAGCAAGCTCAAAAAGAACATGGCACAGACTTGAATAAATCCCTAAAGCCTACATAATAACCCAATTAATCAACTTTCTGAACCAACACAGTTACCCTACCTGAAGTAAAATTTTCCCTAGAGACATTCTCATTTGCCACCCACCACTAAATGACGCCACCAACCTATCTGAATCCTCCTCTGCAAACCCAAGCTCAGGCATCAATTTACTAATCTTCACATCCACTACATCCAAGTCCACAGCCTGAGCCCGCCTCTGAAGTAAATCAAACTCATCCAAAAGCCTCCCCATCAACTCCAAATCATCCACAGAACCCTCAATTGCCTTCTGCACCTTCTCCAACCTAGCAGAAATCTCCATTTCCTCCTTAAATGCGCTCATAAACTCTTCCCTCACCGTCCTACTCATGGACACCTCGAATTCTTGGCTCAAAAATGAAATTTTCATATTGGATTTCGCCTTAATTACATTCCCCGAATCAGGTTCTTCTAATCCAGCAATAATTCTCATTTGGGTTGTTTTCCCAGCACCATTAACGCCCACTAACCCAACTTTTTCCCCTTTCTTCACTTCCCAATTGATATCTTTCAACACAGTCACACCCTTATAGCTCTTACTCACATTCTCTAACCTAATTCCTGATGAAATACTCGAAGCCCCACTACCGGATTGTCTATTCCCACGTTTATAATCAACTTTTTCGGAAGAATTATCTGAAAACAAAGATTCTATGTCATCTTTGACACTAGTTTCGGCTGTCTCAACGGCTACAGCTGATAATTTAGCTGAAATCCTATTGTTTTGGGAGTTTCTGGGGTTAAATAAAGCAATGCTTTTTATCGAACAGTTGGTGGGCGTAATGGATTGTGCGGGTGTTTGTGTTGAAAATGGACGAAAACGTTGCCGAAAAGTTGTTTTCCGGGCATCTAAAAGGGGTGAACCAGTGAGAAAGGTTGAACGGAGGTCGATGAGTTGAAGCTTAGTTGCTAAGTCCATGTTTGGCCGGTGAAAATTTGTGGGAAAACTCAAAAGTAATATGAGTTTCCCTTCAGGGAGCTCTGTGAACAGAGGAGTGGAAGAGAAAACTGTAGGCTTTCTCCCTCTATATTTTCCTTAGCCCATGGAAAATGAAAGAGTGATATTCAAAAGTTATTAATACTTCCTCAGTTAGGACCAAGGAGATACATTTTTTTAAATAAAATTGAAATATATTTTATTATGTTACTATTTTTATTTTTAATTAGTTAAATATATTCATGTCATTTATACTATATTTCTAGTAAATGTTAAGACAAATTAAAATAATAAATGATAATTATTATTGACTTTTACAAATTACTTTGAAATTTTTTCAAACTCAAAATTAATAAAATTTGTTAAAATTATAAAATAATAAATATTATAACTAGCAGTACTTTATCAATAATTTGTAATATTTATTATTATTGATTAAAATTAAATTAATTTATGTTAATTTTAAATTTTAAAAAATTATAAATTAATTTTTAAATGTTAATAAATAAATATCTTATATTTTGAAATGAAAAGAAAAATATTTTCTCAAAAGTCATCAATGTTACAAATGTATCTCTTGGTATGAAAAAGAAAGACTAGTTTTTAATTAGTGGTCTAATTAATATTAAGAAAGTGAAAATAAAATTCGCTCAACAAATAAAAGGAAAGAAAATAATAATAATAATAATAATAATAAAGAAATAAATCTTTGGTAGAAACCATACCACATATATATGGGAATATTAAAAATTAATATCTTGCGTGCCACATAAAACAATCTAATGTGCTTGACCAAACGGGTGGAGATAATGCCTTAATAATTGTCAATTACTTTTGTATCCTTTTCTTTTAATTGTTTTATTAGATTTTTTAAGTTTTGGTTGACATGAGGGATAGAAATTTGCGGTTCAAAATTGAAGTTGAGTATTCGAATTTAAATTTTTGTTTTAACAAAAATGATACTCGGTCCGTTCCATATTATTTGATTATTATTATTTACAAACTCAAAATTAATATAAATTTTTTTTTAATTTTAATCAATAATAAATATTGTAAATTATTTAAAAAGTATTACTCATTATAAATTTTATTATTTTATATTTTTAACGAGTCATCTCAATTTTGAGTTTAAAAACATTTTAAATTAATTTATAAAAATCAATAATAATTATATAATTATGATGCAAATTTTATTACAAATAATCACATTTATAATTATATAGAGAACAATACAAATTATGTGGCCGTCTCTATGAGACACAAAAGTTTGACTTAGTTTATGGCAATAAATAAGCAGCTGGAAATGAGACGTGATAGTTTTTTGTGGCCAAGGGAAAAATACACGAGAATGGGTAGTGAGGCTGAAGATTTTCGTTAATTTATTTTATTTAATTTATTTATTTATTGGTAATTAAAGATAACGCCTTGCAAAAACATGATGTATTTAATTTTGTGGTGCGGAGCGCAGAATCCTCTGCCTCAACTTGAAGGAGATGTTTCCACCCTGTCGTATGGTGCCACGTGTAATCACTAGGCCAACCACGTACGCAAAGAGCGATCGACAGAGGTGTTTTTGGAGCAACGTGATAACCGAGAGTTGGAGTGGAGGATTAATAAGGTATAAGGTTGGAACTTTAGAAAATTTGAAGAAAAAATAAAGAAAATAAAAAGTGACATGTAATTTTTTTTTGTTATTTTTAAAAATTATTAATTACATTTTATATTAATATTTATTGATATTAAATTTGTTTTCAATAAGATTTTTTTTTTCTATTTCTTATTTAACTTTTGTTTTTTCTTCTTTCACTCTGTATTTTTCAAATTTTAAACGTAACAAGAGGAGTAGAGTGGTAATTCTCATACGCAGTTGGTTGTCATGATAATCCAAATATACAATTTTAATTATTAAAATAAGAGGACGCGGGAGACAAGGGACATCTCATATTTTTACGCGAGGTATCTTTTATAATTATAATATTTTAAAAAAATTATAAAACATCATTTTGTACATAATATGATAGGGAGAGTATATTCAATTATACAAACGATATTATTTCGTTTGATAGCTCACGTAATTATATACCTCACCTCCCTTTTTGCCATAAAATAAATATCCATAAAATTCGTAGAATGATGTTTTTATTACTCACCTATCGCCGCCAAATTTTGTTATGGATAATGATATATATTACAAATGTTTTATGTCGATTATTTGATTGTCAGTTACATGGATAAGTATTAGTAGTAACTTATTTAGAGATATGTATAATAAATAGAACCCTCATATAATTTTTTATCAATTCTATATATTAATAAATTTTATAACTATAAATAAATATAAATTTATTATGATACATAACGGGACTCTTTTTATTAACCTTTTTAACGTCGATGATTTGGGGGAGGGTTTCCCCTGATTGTGTAACCCATAATATCCCTTTAGAAACTTTAGATTTGAGATGTATCGTTTCTTTCCCAATTAATAAGATCCACCACACATAGCCCAAATTTCAATTTGCATGCTCAAGCTAGGCCCAATACACATGTCCTACACCATCTGATTTATTTCATTAACCCAATATTATTTGGCATCAATTAAAATAAAGATTTGGGAAGACAAAGGAAAACATTACTTTTGTAAGTATTATACTACACATAAATATATATTTTTTAAATAAAAGACTTGATTATGATATTAATTATGTTAAACTCTTAGGACTTCAAAAAATTAATAAAAGAACTCGTAAACGCTCTTTCATTTCCTTTCACCTCATGAGACAAGGAGCCAGATTCATTATGGAGTGGAACAGGATTACCAGATACTCTCATTAACTTAACGAATCGCGTATTGGCACTTAGGCACTCAAACACGATACTCTTACATGAAATACTCTAAAATTAGGGTACCAAAAAATTTCTTTGTTATTTTACTTATAATTGCACAAATATCAATATTCTATATTAGTATTGGATGCTCAAATATTACATTTATTCTAAACTATTTATAAAAGGCCTAAATATGGATTAATACCCTGAACTTTTAATTTTTTTCCACTTCGGGGATTGTCTTCTCAATTTTTTCAATTAGGAGATTAAACTTTTAATTTTTTCTACTTTAGCGATTGTCTTCTCAATTTTTTCAATTAGGAGATTAAACTTTTATTTTTTTTTCCCACTTTGGTGATTGTCTTCTCAATTATTTCCATTAGAGGATTAAACTTTTAATTTTTTATAATTGCGTCTAATTGATAGTGTCACGTCAGAAAATTGATGACATGACAGCAACACATGACTAAAAAATACTTGTGTAATATTGAGTCTCATTTTAACATTTATTCAATTAATTTTTTATACCAAAAAGGTAAATATTGGACCATTATTAATTTTAAAGTAAATTATTATTATTATAATTTTAATATAAAACCATTATTAATTTTTTAAAGTAAATTTAATGATAATTTTATCCTTTTGGTAAATTTAATTTTTTTAAAGTAAATTTAATGACAATTTTTAAAGTAAAATTAATAATAGTCTTATATTTATCCTTTTTGTTAAAAAAATTAATTGAATAAATGTTAAAATGAGACTCAATATCACACATAAGTATTTTTTAGTCACGTGTCACTATCATGTCATCAATTTTCTGATGTGGCATTATTAATTTTAAAGTAAATTATTATTATTATAATTTTAATATAAAACCATTATTAATTTTTTAAAGTAAATTTAATGATAATTTTACCCTTTTGGTAAATTTAATTTTTTTAAAGTAAATTTAATGACAATTTTTTAAAGTAAAATTAATAATAGTCTTATATTTATCCCTTTTGGTAAAAAAAATTAATTGAATAAATGTTAAAATGAGACTCAATATCACACATAAGTATTTTTTAGTCATGTGTCACTATCATGTCATCAATTTTCTGATGTGGCATTATCAATTTAGACGTAATTAGAAAAATTTAAAAGTTTAACCATCTAATGAAAAAAATTGAGAAGACAATCCCTAAAGTGAAAAAAAATTAAAAGTTTAATCCCCTAATTGAAAAAATTGAGAAGACAATTCCCAAAATAGAAAAAATTAAAATTTTAATCCCCTAATTGAAAAAATTGAGAAGACAATCCCCAAAATGAAAAAATATTAAAAGTTCAGGGTTTTAATCCATATTTATGCCTTTATAAAATAACCAACTTGTTGATTCAACTAAAATCTTCCTATAAAACTTGAGTTCATTTCATTTAAATTCTAAGAAAATTCTTAACTATAAGAACTTATATAAAGATACTTAGCATATCACGCTTTAATTATGTAGTAACCGTGTATTTGTATTCGTCCTGCGCATCGAAACAAATCATGTTTCAGGTAAAAGAGTGAGATGAACTTTAATTTATGATTATTTTAACTTTATAACCAATTGCAATCTCCAATCCTAGTTTAGCATTAATTAATGATCACACTTAAGGACAAACACGGAAGATTAAGGTCACTTCCAAGAACCCGAATAGGAGGAGGAATATATTCAATCGAAACAACATATAATATAGTATTCCATTGACTAATCTCGATTTTCTTCTTATTTTACTTTAGATATTTTTTTCTATATAATTAAGTAATGACTAGATGACATTCTGTCATTTTGGCCATCCCAATCCTTATATTAATATATATTTGTGCGTTAAACAAAGTTTTAGTTGTAACAAGTTCATACTTCAATTATATGATAATAAGATACAATAGAAGTGAACAAAGTAAGCTAATTAAATATCACCGACTTATTAAAGAGAAATGATTAAAAAAAGAAGGAATAAGTGCAAAAAGTAAACTTCAATTTCAGTCATTATTTTATCAAGAAAAAAAATGATATATATTGAAAATATTTATATCGATTTTTTAATTGTTAGTTATGTGGATAAGTCTTACTGGTAATTTTTTAAGAGAGATTTTATAATAAGTGAGATTTTTCTATAATTCTTACTAATCTCGCATATTGATAAGTTTCGTAATTATAATTCGGCATAAATTTATCACAATACATAGCATGACTCGTTTATCAATTATAATACTTTGATACCTAAAGAATGATTACAAAAGTATATATAATAACGTGTCTGATTGTGATTAATTATAACTATTATTTGGTTACCGCATATTATCACCATAACATTAGTACTCTTATTGTATTGAAAAGAAAAAACTATTTATTTTGCTCCTTACTATCAAATATAACAACTATATTGCCCGATTATTTTAGTCATTATTTGTCTACAACCATTTAAGAGCTACATTTTCTATTTATATATATATATATATGGTCATATAATGCTTGTGGAAGTTACATCTACCATCTACATTATGGATGTGACGCCCCCAAAATAGGTCCACACAACCAATTTTGAGTCGCCAATAACATTCTACAAAATACAAATACGAATTTTTTCATTTACAACTAATATTTGTCGTGCAAAATACGACCACACACATACTGTGACTTTCCATACAAATATCGTACCGTATGGTACCACAGTATCCAAACTCAAATTATTACAATGCCGTAAAAAGACGAAAACACATGTTTTAAGTCTCTAGTATAATCATTATTAAACTATGCCATAACTTGATAAGGACAACCACTAACTCGGACCATCACTCCACTTCCCCAGCTAGTCCCAGCTACATTTTCCTTTCCTGAGAAGAACAATGGAACAAAACTGAAAAGGGTGAGCTCAAATAGCCCAGTAAGAAATATCATGACTAAGATAATGAAGAATAAAATTTATCTTTAGTCTTCAACAGAATTAAATCAGAGATTTAAAGATATTTTAATTGTTCAACAACAACAATTGCAGCGGAACAAACAATCCATTAGAAGAGTCAACTAGATTATAATATCTACCATCTTCTATAAATTAAAGGATCACCACCAATATTTTATCCCTGTAACACCAATCAACAATTCCTGTTTATGAACATCCAAATCAACAGTTTATATTCAACAGCCTCTCTTTGCACTACGTGCCAAAGATATTTATTTGTAACATCACCGGTCATGATCATGCCAAACGCCAGTTCATCTTTGCACTACGGGCCAAAGAGAACTTTCATCATACGCCTTTGTTTGTAACACCAAAAGTCATGATTATACCAATACACAATTTGGTCAAAATCATGTCACGCCAATTCATCTTTGCACTACTGGCCAAAGCGAACTATCACCACAATTTAAGTATGAGGATGAGGATGATGACAATGATACAGTGAGATTAAGGATACGAAAAGCTTTATAATTTAATCAGTATCAAAGATTGACCAAATTGCCAACACGATAACCAAATTGTGGAGTCAAATTCAAGAATGATATTCAAGAAATTATTTCATGCTTCAACTATAACGTATAGAAAGATTCAAGTGAAAAGATATTAGATGAAGCACAAACTATTAAGGATATTCTACTAATTTTCAGGGATTTTCTCCATTTAAAAATAAGGTTTTGGAAACAAACAAGGATTTCTTATCATAAATGAAGAAATGTGAAAGAAAAAGATATCTCTTAAAGAGTACAAAAGAAATGATAAGTTATATGAGTATAACAGAATATATGAAACTGCAAATGGATTTTCACCTGTCATGCGATAATTCGTGTAGACAAATTATTTCCACAACAGATTAATAAGTAATGAATACGACGAGTTATTCACCAGGTATGCGTCAATCCGCACGAACATGTTATACCCACAAATTTATAAGGAACAAATGCAAAGGGATATTCACCAGGTACGACACTCCGTACATACAGGTTATTCCCACAGAGTAATAAGGAATGAATACAAAAGGGTATTCACCAGGTACGACACTCGTACATACGGGTTATTCCCACAAAATAATAAGAAATGAATACAAAAGGATATTCACCAGGCATGCGTCATACCGCACGGACAGGTTATCCCCACAAATTAATATAGAACGAATAACAACCTTTATGAGTATAATATCACTTACGAACATGAAAGCAAATGATATTATATATGAGTATGAAAGAAATGATATTCCCTACCTTCGTTAACTGAATGTTACTTTCTATGAATTTTACTAACTTCGGATAATACTAGTATTCTCACAAATACTCACAATAGCTGTCGACGCCGGTTTTTCGCCTCTGACTGCGATTGTTTGTCCTTTTCCGATTTTAGCCTTTTGATTGAATGATTTTTGGGAAAAGATCGGCATTAATGTCGACGGGGTTTTGAAAGATCGTTTTTATGATGAGCCAATTAACCAGAGTCGCCAGTTGGTATATTTGAAATGGATGTACCAACTCATCCGAATTTCGTTTTCGTAAATCGCTGGCTCATATGTGACTCCGAATTAATTGGTCTGCGAACCGAGATTCATAGAGTTCGGGGGCTTGCTTAAGCGAGGGGAAGGTGTTAGGCACCCCCCCGACTTCCGTGAAACACGGTTACCGCAATCTTGATGCTTTTCTATCCTTTAATTCATGAAACGTGTGCGTGTGTGCGCGTGTGTGTGTGTGTGCCTTACGTGAATGTTGTGGTGAGTTTGTATGAAAGAATCATTTGGATTTTTTAGGGAAAATCGTGCTTTGATTTGAGAATGCTTCGGAATGTCCTTCGATTTATACGAGAAAGCTTGATTCTTTATAAGAAAGGTTTGATTTTAATTTGTCAAAACTATGAGATTTTCATTAGGTGTCGTTTTGGTGAAACAAGAGTTTTAAACCTTCGTCAAAATAGGAATCGAGATCTATACGTTGCTTTCGTAACTCAAACGATGGGCAACTTCTAGAATCTCTTTAACCCTATGCACAACGGTTTAATAAAACGTCAATTATTTGACAAAATCATTCCTTATGATATTTGCAAACGATTTTCTTTAGCTTTCTCATTTGAAATAGAAATCGACATTCATTAGCACTTCCCATTTATTAACCTCGTGATGTTAATAGCCTAGTTTGATTGATTTTATGAAAATCTTATCATTTGGCTTTGAAATCAATTTCGTGTCATAAATCAAATCAAGCATAAACACGCATCGGAGTTATTCATGGGCATGTAAGCCATCAAAATAACCCCAAACGCCTACAATCACAAGTTTCACTATTTTGGGGCCTTAAACACGATTCTCGCCTTGGCGTCGTTTTAAGGCCCGACGATTACATATTTACAATGAAAGGTACATCGGATTTATTACATATATCAAACGATGTCCATCATCGGATTTGGACCACGGGGTCGCGCTCCTAGGCTCACATCCAAAATCGCTACACACCCACAAGATCCTAAAAATAACAATCTAAATAAACTATGCATAATACATCATTACAACGAGCTAAAATTCACCAAATGGATATCATCGGGCCATTAGGAAGAATTTCGTTCCAATTGAAACCCTCCCTAATAGTCCTCAATCCATAGATCCACAACAATATACAAGAAAAACTACATTTAATTTAACCAAACAATATGATATAAATTGCTAGAACAAAGGGAATTTTCACCTTGCAAATGATCTCAAATGGATGTGAACTTGTGTATTTGACTAAGATAAGGAGTATATTTGGTACAATCAAAATCAAAGAATATAAATCCTCTTTTTTTTCCTCTCTTTTCTTCCTATTTGATTGCAAAATTTGCTCCTTTTTCTCTCTATTTCCGTGTTCTTGCTGCTGCAGAATTCTTCTTCCTCCACATTCTTTTCAACCCCTGTATGCTGCAACGAAACCAAGCTGAAATAGGCTGGTTTAGGGCAGCCGCAGATTGATCTGCGGCTAGCCGCAGATTGATCTGCGGCTGGCTGGCCCACCCCCCATTGCACTCAGCTGGTTTCCTGGTTTCGAGTCCCGTGCGCACCACCATTATTTTAATCGTTTGGCCGCAGATCAATCCGCGGCTGGGTGGGCTGATTTTCTCGTTTTCCGAACCGCACCTTGTTTCTCGTGTCGTGACGTCGGTTTTCGCCGACAGGCTTGTATTTTGCAGTCCGAGAATCACTGGGAGACGTGCCACATCATTCGGGCATGCTCATTTCGGACGGCCCTGCTGTCACGTCGGTTTTGATTTGCAAATCGTTGCGGTGGCGTCGAGTGTTCGCACTTGTGCATCCCTCGCTCTCACAGGCCGGTTCATTTGATGATTTTGCCCTCCTGTCACGGTTAGTATACGAAGCGCAAAATTTGGGTGTCTACAGCTGCCCCTCTTTATCATGTTTATGAAATGTTAAATGAAATGAACATGATAAAGAAGTAGACACACGATGCATGAATGACAGTGCATAAGAATGACAGTGCAACACATACAACTTATGACGTAACGCAAGATGTAAGGCATGCAACACATTTGTAAAGGTGTCAATGCATCAATCCCTAACCTGTCACTCGTCTCGTAATCGCCGGGTCTCGTATCCGGTCGATTGTCCTGTGAATGTCGGGTTTCATATCCGGTCACCCCTCTCGTAATCACCTTATTCCATCCCATTGTCATCAAAGGAAGTTATTCTCCTGACTAGCTTTGAAGGGCATCCTTGGAATTCGTCCTCGCACATCGTTCTTGGCAACCATTGCTTTTGACTCTGATAGGCTAGGACCTTGACACCTAACCTGCATGGATCACGTACAGAATTATCACTTATTCAATGCATGTGACACAACATTTAAAATGAAAAATGACCCCTGTACAGTCTTTTGATACGATTCTACAGGTGTCACCGCTTGTCGGAGCCGGTTTTCGTCGCCGGACATCCATCTCGTAATCGCCGGTTATCGTCGCCGGTCAATTGTCTCGTCGGGGCCGGGTATCGTCGCCGGTCACCCATCTCGTAACCCCCGGTTATCGTCGCCGGTTGGTTATCTTGTCGGAGCCGATTTTCGTTGCCGGACATCCATCTCGTAATCGCCGGTTATCGTCGCCGGTCGATTGTCTCGTCAGGGCCGGGTATCGTCGCCGGTCACCCATCTCGTAACCCCCGGTTATCGTCGCCGGTTGGTTATCTTGTCGGAGCCGGTTTTCGTCGCCGGACATCCATCTCGTAATCGCCGGTTATCGTCGCCGGTCGATTGTCTCGTCGGGGCCGGGTATCGTCGCCGGTCACCCATCTCGTAACCCCCGGTTATCGTCGCCGGTTGGTTATCTTGTCGGAGCCGGTTTTCGTCGCCGGACATCCATCTCGTAATCGCCGGTTATCGTCGCCGGTCGATTGTCTCGTCGGGGCCGGGTATCGTCGCCGGTCACCCATCTCATAACCCCCGGTTATCGTCGCCGGTTGGTTATCTTGTCGGAGCCGGTTTTCATCGCCGGACATCCATCTCGTGATCGCCGGTTATCGTCGCCGGTCGATTGTCTCGTCGGGGCCGGGTATCGTCGCCGGTCACCCATCTCGTAACCCCCGGTTATCGTCGCCGGTTGGTTATCTTGTCGGAGCCGGTTTTCGTCGCCGGACATCCATCTCGTAATCGCCGGTTATCGTCGTCGGTCGATTGTCTCGTCAGGGCCGGGTATCGTCGCCGGTCACCCATCTCGTAACCCCCGGTTATCGTCGCCGGTTGGTTATCTTGTCGGAGCCGGTTTTCGTCGCCGGACATCCATCTCGTAATCGCCGGTTATCGTCGCCGGTCGATTGTCTCGTCGGGGCCGGGTATCGTCGTCGGTCACCCATCTCGTAACCCCCGGTTATCGTCGCCGGTTGGTTGTCTTGGATCTCAGCCCTTCCCAGGGTTTGTTGTTTTTTGTCTTTTTTCTTTTTATGGATATCAGCCCTTCCCAGGATTGCTCACCATCTTGTCGTGGTTCGCGTGGATCTCAGCCCTTCCCAGGGTTTGTTGTTTTTTGTCTTTTTTCTTTTGGTGGATATCAGCCCTTCCCAGGGGTGCTCACCATCTTTGTTGTGGTTCGCGTGGATCTCAGCCCTTCCCAGGGTTTGTTGTTTTTTGTCTTTTTTCTTTTTGTGGATATCAGCCCTTCCCAGGGGTGCTCACCATCTTTGTCGTGGTTCGCTTGGATCTCAGCCCTTCCCAGGGTTTGTTGTTTTTTGTCTTTTTTCTTTTTGTGGATATCAGCCCTTCCCAGGGGTGCTCACCATCTTTGTCGTGGTTCGCTTGGATCTCAGCCCTTCCCAGGGTTTGTTATTTTTTGTCTTTTTTCTTTTTTTTTTTTTTGGATGGGATTGTTGATCGGCTTTTGTCCTGGATCTCCCACCAATATCGTCCACGTACCATGCCGCAAAAGCCATCACTCTGATCATTTGTGAGGTTGAAAGCGACGTGCTTGTACTTTCCTGAAGATTTTCATTTTGATCGTACCTGCATGCATGAAAAAGGTGTTATGCATGATCTGGCAGATATGTTATGGACAGATGCATGTGCACAACATATGTTTAGATAGAAATGACCCCTGTTCAGTCAAATGATACGATTCGACCGTCGTCATTGCTTGCCAACATTTGATTGGATCACGTCTCGTCGTGAAGTGTAGTTTCTAGACTTCAACATTGGTTTGGTACTCTGCCTGTTCTTGGTCGTATTCATTTGAGGCAGTCTGTTTCATTGGTTTGGTATTCTGCCTGTTCTTGGTCGTCTTCATTTGAGGCAGTCTGTTTCGCTCTCAGTGATGATTGACAGCTATGTTGGGCTCCTTGGCCTTTTGCTCATTTCTGATGGCCGATATGTCGTCGCCCCGAACTATATCATCTTTGTATATGCTCATGCACGTGGATCATTTAGATGTCGAGGCAGTGATAGTCAGGATTGGGGAGAGGCCCAATGCCGAAGAGTTCTGTGCAACCTCAGCTTCCTTCCATTTCACGATTCTTAACTGCCCCTGCCTTGGCGCGTGTCGCTACCAAGAATTTCTATCGAAAACTCGCGATGTTGACCGTGCTGAGTTATACACAGCTCTGCAAGATCCTGCATATCAGATGACTAACAAATGCCAAAACTTGAAGGCTCGGGCCGTTAGTGTTAGTTCAACACAAAGATATTATAATCTCGACAAAAATGCAGTTAAAGCATATGAAATTGAATATCTGTTGATCGCACAATCTAGCGAGTCGTGACCCGTGAATGTACTAGATTGGAAGTTATTTCGATCCTTCGTGAATTGATGATTTTCTATTTAACGGGTTAGGAAATCGTAAGAACACCTTCAAGCATTCATGGTCATTGTACGTGAGTAAGGTCGAATTCAAAAGAACTACCCTCCCTCGTCAAAGGTATTCTGTCTCCATTCTCGACAACGTCCTTAGCAGGATTGACGTCATATGACAAATGCACTGTGCGATGCAACATTCAGTAGGGGTTTCTCTTCTAAGACTTCTTGTTTAAGGCCGAGAGTTTTTTTTTTTATATTTTCTTTTTATTAGCCCACTTCACTTGTCTCGTTTTCTTAGGCTTTTCAAAGTTACCCATTTTAACGAGTTTTGGACCAATGACTCCCGAACCAGACGGTTTTGGGCATTAGGTGTACAGACACCCCTTCGGGTTTATTTACTCGAGTAACAAAGGCCACGGTTCGAGACAAGCAAGTGGTCTGCCCCATTCATTCTTTGCTTGACCTTGCGCAAGATTCGTTTTCTTAGGCTTGAGTTACTCATGTAGCGAGTGTTAGGCCGGTGACTCCCAAACCAGACGGCTTTAGGGCACCAAATGTAGAGACACCCCTTAGGCTTAATTACTCGAGTAGCCCATGCCACGATTCGAATCTGCTCGGGCCTCCTCGACTGTAATGCTCGCTTTCTTAGGTTCTGAGTTACCCATGTAACGAGTGTTGGGCCAGCGACTCCCAAACCAGGTGGCTTTAGGGCACCAGGTGTAGAGACACCCCTCGGGCTTAATTACTCGAATAACCCAGGCCACGATTCGAGACATTAGCTTGAGGATCATTTATCGTCTGACTTCTTGATTTTAGCTTGATAATTATTGACTGTCTGACTACGTGTTAATCGCCATCACCGTCGTCATAGCTTTATACCCCACAACTGAAAGTTTGTGCAAATGCAAAGTGAAGGCTGTCACATGAGGTCGATTCTGTCGCAAACGTTGCTTTGAATTAAGGCTTTGTACCCGATCAAAAGGTTGAATAGCCTTCTTCGTCTAATCATACTCACGATCGTGCTCCACGGTTGCTTGTCAGAATTAATCCGATTCCACATCAAGCCAAATAAAATCCCCCCTTCACGCGGATCATTGTATCCCGGGAAAACTATGCTTGACAAATGCCAGATGATCGTACCGTTGAAGATTGAATTGACATGAGGTAGCATTTGATGATGATGGTGCATGCTGATGGGATTGTTGCATGGGTGTCAATTTGCACGTCACCATTTTCAGGGTAGTTGATAAATGCCCCAGTGTTAAGTTGCTTTTCTGTGATCTCCCTCGTACTGGTTGCATCGGTATCTTGCCGGGCTGACAAAAGATCCGGTCCTTTGACTTGTTGAAAGGTTTGGGGGATTTTTGATCCAGTGTTAAGTTGCTTTTTTTTTTTTTTTTTTTTTTTTTTGATTTTTTTTTTTGATTTTTTTTTTCCAGAGTTGTTTCACATAGTCAGAATCAACGGGCCGGGGAACGCCTTCCCGTCCATTCCTTGTAAGATGAGGGCTCTCCCAGAGAGGATTTTTTTATCGTGACGGCTCCTTTTGATTTAGAGCGAAACCCCATAGCTCCGTCTTGGCAGGGCGCGATCCTTTTGAGGACTAAATCGTTCATTTTGAATTTCTGGGATCCTACCCTCTTGTCGTATGCCCGGGAGATGCGTAAAGGCCTGCCCCTGCAAATGTGCGAACTAAGGTTCGACAGGCAAACAGGGTGAGCAACAATAAATCCGGCCATCCCCGATGATTGGCGGACATTCTTCCCATGATCGTCTTTGTGTTTTATTTGCAGCCCCCCACTGCCCCATTCATTTTGGGCCGGTAAATGACTGAATCAAAATGTTTGATCTTGAATTTGTCACATATCTCCTCCTTGAGGGAATCCTTCAGATTTCTATAGTCGATGCGGCCCCTCACTTCTCCTCTAGGTTGTGGTACTGGGATTCTGTCGGAAAGCCATTTAGGGTAAATAGACACCGTGGTGATTCCTGCCTTAAACCGCTTGACAATCTCGTCCTTTATTTTCATCCTCCATTCAGGCTTCACCGTTCTCAACTTTTGCTTAATTGGTCGGAACCCTCCTTGATGGGCGGTTGAAGTCCTATAACGTCTGTGGACAATCCACTCACGTCGCCACGGGACCAAGCGAACATATCTCCATACAGGATCAACAACTCGGCTATTTTTTTCTTCTTCTGTTTTTTCTTTTGTGTGTTCGAATTTTCCCCTACTCCGGGTTCTTTGTGATCCTTAGGGGCTCTGACGTTTGATGGCGATGGTTTGGTCTAAACTGGGTTTGGGTTTACCCTCGACCCATCCTTTGATCTCACCAGGCGTATTGTCGATATCTGTCTCGTCCTGCTCGATCCCCATCAGATTGAAATCTAGCTTTATACCAAAAATCGTGATCCCCCTTCAAATTTGGCCTATCGCTTGTCAGGCTAGAATGCCTCAAATCGGGGTACCTGATGCACGGTCCAACTGGCCACGGTGAGGTCAAGCAGTGGAGCTCATTAGGAGGTGCATGGATCACATTGGTATGGATCTGACATTGATGGCATTTCCTGACATGAGTATCGCAATCAGTTTTCATGGTTAGCCCGTAGCGACCCGTTCACACGCTTTTCTTTGCAAAAAGTGTTCTGCTCATATGGGCTCTGCACACATTGCCATGTACTTCGTTCATTAATCTGTGGGCTTCTTCGGCTTCCAGATATCTCAGCAGTTCCGTAGCTTAGGAAGAAATTCACTGCACATCTTTGGATTCTCTTTCCCCGGTCAGGTCTGCATTTTCGGGAGAGGAGTTGTCTCGAAGGAACTCCTTAATGTTTTGATACCAAGCCCATTCAGGGAGGGCGTCCCTATGGGAGATCTCTCCGATCTGATCCTCATAGGCCGGACAAGTCTGTGCCGCAATTCCCAGGGCTAATCTCAGTCCTAGGATGCATCCCTCGCATTCGGCCGTATTGTTGGAGTGGCAGAACTGTAATTTCATGGCTACCGACTTTTGCCATTTGGATGGATGGATTATGGACTTTATGGCCTCTCAGTTGGGTACTAGGGGCAATCTCACCAAACAAACAAGGGCCGTAGTTTAGTACTGTGCCGGCTACAAATTGGCAGATGCATGTCAACACTGATGCCTGATTTTTATTCTTTTTTTTTTTTCTTCCTTTTTTTTTGTGTGGTCGAATATGCCCCTACTCCGGGTTCTTTGTGATCGTTATGCCACGCTTTCATGGTTCTCTTAATCTTATCCTGCAAAACAAGGTCAGTGTTTGATGACAGGATAGTATTTGGAAGTTTTTAGAAAACCTTGCTACGTGGCACGGATTGCCCTCCTGCAAAAAACCATGTCAGTATTCTCTTTATATGTACAGGTGATGCAATCACATGATACAGGACATATTTATTACGATGATGATGGCATGACAGTTGTATGCCATTTGCATGACATTTATTTATTTGACTGAACGATAAAAGGGCATGAAGAAGCTTCCCTTTCGTTAGGTTTATCAGAGGCTGACCTACCCTAGGGTTACTCTCGCGGGCTTTTCGGCATGAAGGTCCCCAAATCTTCGCAATCTACTCGTCTGAATCCTTTCGATTGGAGCGGATTTGGGTGGTGCGTTTCCTGAGCCATCTCCGGGGAGCAGCCCCTTCGAGTCCAGTAATAAGCAACCGACAGGTTCGCCTCAGGAGGAGGTACACTCTCAACATGCATTCACATTCATCGTCCTCACCGTATGCATATGATTACTTTGAAGTAAAGCAATTTCATTCAACCATTCATTCATTGGTAAAACACATTCACACAACAACAGGTCAAAATATCGCACGCGCACACACATTCAGGAATTTTAAAGGATAGGATAGCATCAAGACTTGAACGCGACTTAAGCCCTCTAATGTCCCCAGCAGAGTCGCCAGCTGTCGATGCCGGTTTTTCGCCTCTGACTGCGATTGTTTGTCCTTTTCCGATTTTAGCCTTTTGATTGAATGATTTTTGGGAAAAGATCGGCATTAATGTCGACGGGGTTTTGAAAGATCGTTTTTATGATGAGCCAATTAACCAGAGTCGCCAGTTGGTATATTTGAAATGGATGTACCAACTCATCCGAATTTCGTTTTCGTAAATCGCTGGCTCATATGTGACTCCGAATTAATTGGTCTGCGAACCGAGATTCATAGAGTTCGGGGGCTTGCTTAAGCGAGGGGAAGGTGTTAGGCACCCCCCCGACTTCCGTGAAACACGGTTACCGCAATCTTGATGCTTTTCTATCCTTTAATTCATGAAACGTGTGCGTGTGTGCGCGTGTGTGTGCCTTACGTGAATGTTGTGGTGAGTTTGTATGAAAGAATCATTTGGATTTTTTAGGGAAAATCGTGCTTTGATTTGAGAATGCTTCGGAATGTCCTTCGATTTATACGAGAAAGCTTGATTCTTTATAAGAAAGGTTTGATTTTAATTTGTCAAAACTATGAGATTTTCATTAGGTGTCGTTTTGGTGAAACAAGAGTTTTAAACCTTCGTCAAAATAGGAATCGAGATCTATACGTTGCTTTCGTAACTCAAACGATGGGCAACTTCTAGAATCTCTTTAACCCTATGCACAACGGTTTAATAAAACGTCAATTATTTGACAAAATCATTCCTTATGATATTTGCAAACGATTTTCTTTAGCTATCTCATTTGAAATAGAAATCGACATTCATTAGCACTTCCCATTTATTAACCTCGTGATGTTAATAGCCTAGTTTGATTGATTTTATGAAAATCTTATCATTTGGCTTTGAAATCAATTTCGTGTCATAAATCAAATCAAGCATAAAACACGCATCGGAGTTATTCATGGGCATGTAAGCCATCAAAATAACCCCAAACGCCTACAATCACAAGTTTCACTATTTTGGGGCCTTAAACACGATTCTCGCCTTGGCGTCGTTTTAAGGCCCGACGATTACATATTTACAATGAAAGGTACATCGGATTTATTACATATATCAAACGATGTCCATCATCGGATTTGGACCACGGGGTCGCGCTCCTAGGCTCACATCCAAAATCGCTACACACCCACAAGATCCTAAAAATAACAATCTAAATAAACTATGCATAATACATCATTACAACGAGCTAAAATTCACCAAATGGATATCATCGGGCCATTAGGAAGAATTTCGTTCCAATTGAAACCCTCCCTAATAGTCCTCAATCCATAGATCCACAACAATATACAAGAAAAACTACATTTAATTTAACCAAACAATATGATATAAATTGCTAGAACAAAGGGAATTTTCACCTTGCAAATGATCTCAAATGGATGTGAACTTGTGTATTTGACTAAGATAAGGAGTATATTTGGTACAATCAAAATCAAAGAATATAAATCCTCTCTTTTTTTTCCTCTCTTTTCTTCCTATTTGATTGCAAAATTTGCTCCTTTTTCTCTCTATTTCCGTGTTCTTGCTGCTGCAGAATTCTTCTTCCTCCACATTCTTTTCAACCCCTGTATGCTGCAACGAAACCAAGCTGAAATAGGCTGGTTTAGGGCAGCCGCAGATTGATCTGCGGCTGGCCGCAGATTGATCTGCGGCTGGCTGGCCCACCCCCAT
This sequence comes from Aralia elata, assembly GCA_034770075.1. Lineage (NCBI taxonomy): Eukaryota > Viridiplantae > Streptophyta > Magnoliopsida > Apiales > Araliaceae > Aralia > Aralia elata. The sequence goes on along the minus strand of CM068378.1, from coordinate 23,380,174 downwards.
CGCACTCAGCTGGTTTCCTGGTTTCGAGTCCCGTGCGCACCACCATTATTTTAATCGTTTGGCCGCAGATCAATCCGCGGCTGGATGGGCTGATTTTCTCGTTTTCCGAACCGCACCTTGTTTCTCGTGTCGTGACGTCGGTTTTCGCCGACAGACTTGTATTTTGCAGTCCGAGAATCACTGGGAGACGTGCCACATCATTCGGGCATGCTCATTTCGGACGGCCCTGCTGTCACGTCGGTTTTGATTTGCAAATCGTTGCGGTGGCGTCGAGTGTTCGCACTTGTGCATCCCTCGCTCTCACAGGCCGGTTCATTTGATGATTTTGCCCTCCTGTCACGGTTAGTATACGAAGCGCAAAATTTGGGTGTCTACAATAGCCTAGCACACTAAGAGAACTTAAGAAATTTAGAGAGAGAGAAAGTATAACCAATGAAGGTGTGAAATTTTTTTAAGCAAACTCTCCCTATTTATAGGAAAATCAAGGTGAGGGCATTTTGGTCTTTTCCCCAATTTTTCTTGGTTTATTACGCTTATACCCTTGGCATATACTTTTAATATCATCCATCAATTTTTTCTTCCATTTATATCATCCATCCATTTTTTTCTTCCATTTATATCATCCATCCATTTTTTCTTCCATTTATATCATTCATCCATTTTTTCTTCCATTTATATCATCCATCCATTTTTTCTTCCATTATCAAAAGATAATTCCATTATCAAAAAGATAAAACCAAAATAACTCCATTATCAAAATAAATCATTTTTTCTGTATTATTGTGTTAAATGTATTAATATCACAGATAGCATATACTCGCAATACTGACAACCAGATTATTTCCAGGAAAGAGGGGGCCTTCCATAAAAAATGGCGCGCAATTAAATAACCCCTTTCCTTGACAGAATTTCTAGACATTATCGATAATGCTAAAATATCCTATCAAATGATATAAGTTACAGTGTCATGACAAATAGTAAAATATATTATACAGATGCTAATTAAAAATTATTGAATCAAGATACTATGCAATTGCTACTTTATCAATTATTAAATAAATAATATAAAACACTGTGCAACATCGTGAGCTACTGTGGAATACCGTGTGCTACTGTGGAATAACGCGTTTTACTGTTATTTTTATCACCGGGTATTTTAACAGTTATCGGTTAAAGTTTTGCCGCCAATTTCTATCACTTTCTATATCCGACAGTTAACCCGTTGTGGGGCTCACTATCATTGACAATATTGCCAATTCGGCGCTGTCGTACGATACCGAATATAATATTTTTCGACAGAAAGAATATTCCCCGACATACTATTTATCAGATAATTTGCATATAACACCCTTAACTATCATTTATAACAATTAAGCACTTCACTATTTAGAAAAATAATCATAAAGAAAATAATAAATTTTTATTTTATAAATTCGGGGTCTTACAATGGACCTATATATGGTGATACTAATGGAGATAATATATGAATAATCGTATATTAGAAAGTTACTACACCATTGAAAAAAAGAAGTTAATCCACACAATTGTATAAGTATAAGATGAAAATCATAATTGTGTGAGATTATATCTCGGCTCTCTCCTAGAGATGAATTAAATTATATGAGACAATTATTTTGCTATTGAAGGAAGTAAAAAATGTCAATAGCACAGTGAAATTAGTGGTTATCTTCGTAGACTAACCGCGATCATAGAATAATCCAATCACTGAATTAATAAATATATTCTTCGATATATAGTTGTAAATGATGGTAGAAAATAAGCATGTAATTTATAATATAGTATCCATGGATGAATGTTGAATTAAAAAGGACAAAATAGTAATATATTTAAAGTTGTAGGGACTAAAGAGTTTAAAAAAAATAAAAATACAAAACGTGACACAAAATCACAAAATCTCGACTAGAAACTTTATAATATAGATATAGATGTTGTTAAAGGACTATCTTTACTTTAAATTTTAGTTTTTTGATGTACATAAATGGGTTGTAGAGCAATCGTTTAAGATAAAAATCATAATTTTTTTTTGAGTGACGATATATTTAATAAAATAAAATGTGCATAGAATTCTTTCAATTGTAATTAATGGTAGAGCCGATAGAGATTGTAGAGCTGAAAGAGGTTTACATAAAATTAAGATGTTGATAAGTTAAGACGAATTAGGATCCCTCCATTATATCTTTTTTTTTTAATTTTTGTAAATTAGGATCCCTCTATTACATTTATTTTTTAATTTCTCTCAATACATATTTAGCAACATAAATATTATATTTAACGACAAAATAAAATTCGTCACAACAAATTGTGTCATTAAAAGTGTCACTAGAAGCAGGGACGAAGCTAGGATCGAAGTTTGAGGGGGGCCAACTTTTTTTAAAAATTTATATTTCCCCTTTTAATGTATTATGTTCTTTTTTCTCAATTAAACCACTAACAAGTAACAATACAAAATAAATTACAAAATTTAAAAAAAGTAAAAATAGAATATAACACATACTTGAAGAACTTTTTTGATAGAGTTCTTGGGCTGAACCTTGGGGTGAACCTTACAAAATCTCCAAACCTTAGGGTGAACCTTACAAAATTTTCAAACCTTAGGGGGGACCATGGCCCCCTCCAACAAAGCCTAGCTTCGCCCCTGACTAGAAGCAATTTTTTTGTCGCTAAATATGTATTGAGAGAAATTGAATGATAGGTATAATGGAGGAGATTATAATCCATTTCTCCCACTAAACATTTAGCGGCATAAATATTATACTTAATGACAAGATAAAATTTGTCTCAAATAACTAACGACATAATAAAATTCGTCACCAACAATTGTGTCACTAAAAATGATTTTTCTGTCACTAAACTGATGTTGAACTAGTTAAAAGATGTTTATTTGTTATATATATTCAACCCATTGGAAATAGTATAAAAATCAATTTAATTTCTAGACTCAATCTATAGACATTTGTAACAATCAACATCAATAATCTCCTCAGATGCAGGTAGCTCAGTACAGCTTTCACAATCGGAATCAAGTAAACTGATAGAGCAAAATAGAGGACACAACCTACCTACACATAACAAAACATATGGGAAGCTAGATAAACAGACACGCACAGAGGTAGAAGCAGCTAAGAACAGGAGAAGAAATGAAGTGGAAGAATCAGCACAATAGGTCAAATTTGACATGAGTTTATTTAAGTTCAAACAATACAATTATAAATATAATAAATTATTTAAAAATATTACTAATTACATTATCGTTTATAAAATATAAATAAATCACATTAATATTAAAAAATCAAAATGACTTCTATTTTGAAACGAAGAGAGTACGTATATACACGTTATACACACACATACATACGTACATATTTATACCCACACACATACATATACATACAAAAACTTACAAAATCTATACAAGGAGTAAATTATTTAGCTTATAAATAAGAATTACATTTCATGGAAATGCATGAATTTGGCCTGTCGGTAAGCTGGCCTTGATATTAATGAATTGAGACCTCCCTCTCTTAGCATTATTCATTGAGGCATGTTCTTATATTATTCCTTTTGATTGGAGTGTATCTTCTCTTTAGTCTTAAAAAAACTAGAAAAGGACTAAATACCCTCGCATATTTTATTACATAAGATGCTATTCCTCTTAAATCTTAAGTCTTAAGACTCTTAACCAAGGTTTAATTAGGCAATTCATTTAGTCATATGTCGGTTGTATTAATTTTTTTTAAAATTTAAAATAACAATATTAATGAAAAATAGAATTTAATGACATGAGAATATTTTAGAGATCATAATTCTTTGTATAACTAAACTCACTTTATACCTAAATTAAATCGCATTTGGTGCTACATAATTTTAATGAGACCTTTTTTTTCTTTCTCATTCTCATATGTTCGTAGAGAAAAAAATAATTTAATTTATTTTCCTATTAAGATGACTTTTTTAATAACGGATATTAATTTTAAATAGAATAAGTTTCTTCCCAATTTTATTATATTTATAATTCGGATTTTTCTACGTTTGTATTAAGCGTAGTACCGGTAAGCACGGCTCTTCAAAATTTTCTACAAAAGACGGCTGCTTTGACTGAATACACGTGTACACGGCTACTTTAATTTCAAGTTAAAAGCATTGTATCTCTGGCTTCAAATTATTTAAATTTTAAGTTAAGGTCCATCGTTAGAATTTAGATTAGTAATTTTGCTTTGTGAAAATAATAAATATAAAATAATATGTAAATTCGAATATTTTCTGACTTAGGGGAGAAAAACTTAATTATTATTTAAATTCTTGTTTGATTGGTAGGAATTATAAAAATGAAAATACATTCCTGCTGGCCGATATATTAATTTTGATTTTCGCGACTTTCACATAAAATAAGTATTCCTTTCCTTTTTGGACAATTTTTTATTCACCACCTGAAACTGATTAAATATAATATATGAGTCTCATTATTTGTTAAGAAAATAAATAAATTAAAAAATGAATAATTTGTAAAAATTCATTCTCCAAACACTCCATTTAGGTAAATATATGTTTCCTCGGTTGTAAGAGTATAAGATAAATTTAACTTCTCAAAATTAATTTCAAACATTTTAACATTCAAAATTAATGTGAATTTATTTATTCTTAAACAATTCAATTATATATTCTACATATAAAAAAAAATATTTTCACAAATAAAAATAATAGTTTCAAAAATTACTTCTCACGTGAATAATAAATAGGGTCCACTCTCATGTGAGAGACGAACTTACGAAACTAGTACTTTTACTTGGGAAAATATTAATTAACTAAAACAATTATCAAGATAATTACTAATTATAAATTTATTATCTTTAAAAGTTATATATATATATATATATATATATTATAAAGCCGCTATGAGTCACTATTTTTTTCTTTTATTCTTACAAATTTAATTATATTACTATTTTATTTTTTTATATCCTCCAAATTTTATAAAATTTTTATTTTACTCTGTATAATTTAAAAGTTATTTATATATATATATATATTATAAAGCGGCTATGAGTCACTATTTTCCCCTCTTTTATCCTTATAAACTTAATTATATTATTATTTATTTTATGTCCTCTAAATTTTATAAAAGTTTTATTTTACATCATATAATTTTGAAAGTAATAAATAAAATATGAATTATATGGTGAAATAGAAAATGTGAAATGTACAAGATTTTTCTTTTCTTTGGTTTGCTAGCTACTGGAGTACCGAGTATTTTTATTTTCCTGCACTACCTTCGCTGTCATCTGGCTGTGTTTCAGTATACAACTACTACATATATAGGCAAAAGCGTGGCTCATCTCACCTCTCTCTCTCTCTATATCTATCTATATATATATATATACATATCTATGTTGGTTGATTGACACTCTGGTAAAACCTGCATCTTTCTAGTATTTATCATCACCCACCACACCTAAAACATCTCATCTCTTCTCTTCTACAATCCAAAGATCTCTGGTTTCATGGAAGATCGCAAGGAAGTAAGTCTCTCTCTCTCTCTTCTTTTGCTTTGATCAAACTTTGTTTTTCCTCTGTTTTGGTCTTTGATGAACTTTCTGAACTTAGAATCACTTTTAGAGAGATGAGTTTTACTCACTCTACCATTTTAATCAAGTTCTTGAAGTTAATAGATTTTGTTAATTTAGTTCATTTGTAATGGATTTACTACTTAGTAGTTAGAATTTTTCTTCTGATTTTGTCTCCCAAAAGAACAGGGGGAGACCCCTTTTGTTTAATTTGTAGACCTCAATCATAAAAGTGAGAATCAGTTAAAGTTCTCATAATCTGTCTCCTATTATTTTCTGTTTTAGGTGGGGTTTGGGGAAGTTGCTGGATGTCATAATCACCATCTTTTCCTTTTCATTTCTCTTTCTTTTGAATATTTCTACATGGAGGTATCATTCCCTTTTCTTGAAGGGAGATTTGTTGGTCTGAAAGTATCAACTCTACAAATATAATTTAGGATTCAGTGGGAACAAGGGGCTAATCATAAATAGATATTATTGTATAGTTTGCAAGACTGTAATTTGGCTTAAGCTATGTAGCTTCCTTTTATTTCTCCATGAATCAATAACTTTTCTGTATATGGAGGTGGGATAATTTTCAAAATATTGAAAACATAAAGCATGAAATTTTTTCAGAGAGAACACAATAGGGAGTGTTAAGCACATCAAATATTCCACGAGTAAGCATCAAATATTTCACGCAATTCCTTCACATATGGTTTTGGTGTTTTTTCTTAATATATATATATATATATATATATATATGTATGTATGTATAATTTGCGTTGCATTTGATGTAATGGGCCTAATTTTTTATTATTTGTAGAAAAATGCACCATGGCTATCTGTGCCACAGTTTGGGGACTGGGACCTTAAGGGACAAGTACCAGACTACTCTATGGATTTCTCAAAGATTAGAGAAATGAGGAAACAGAATAAGAGGGATGTATCAAGAGCCAGTCTTGGGAATGAAGAAGAGCTCATCTCCTCAACCACAACCAAACCCACAACAACCCACAATGTTCATCACAATTACAATCAGGACCACTCTCCAACTGTAAGATTTCTAGCCTGCCTTCTTCATTGCTTCATTTTCATACATGTATAGTTTTTATAATAATTATTTATTTTTTTTTTTTTTAAATATAAGTACAAAATTATGAGGGTGGTGTTAGTTATTAGTTTTTGTTTTTTTTAAAAAAATATTAGTACAATGGATGTACCCAATATATCTAATAAATGGGATACATGTGGTATGAGAGGGACAGAGGGGGACAAGTGGATTCTTAGTTGGATGCCCTATTGGTCCATGTACCTGCAATTAGTAATACGTGATACAATATTATAATCTATGTCTAGAACTTATTGTTCCCCACACGAAAAGGTCAGCCATTTTTGTGCAATATAAATTCTGCGGGTGGTTCCCACCTGGTGCCAGTTGGTTATGGGGTCAGATGCTTCCACTTTCAAGAGACTAAATCCAGTCAATTTTGATTGTGGCAATAAAACGCGCTTTTAAATGTCATATACTCTGTTGTGTCCAAAGGATGATGTTGATGAGTACAAAAACCATTAGTAACAGTATTAAGTGGTGTTTGTTTGTGTCTGAATGTCACTTAATGCATCTGTCTCTGATTCAGTCCGAGACAAATCTTGTTTGTTAAATTTTGTTTGTCTCTTAATTGTTAAGACAGAAACTCAAATTTTAACTATTAAGAGCTGCCTCTTAATAGTTTATTTAAAATTTATGGACAAAAATAGCCTCAATAAATATTATAATCCTTCAATTTCAAATTTTAAGATATTCAAATAAAAATTTTAAATAACTCAGATGTTAAAATGGTAAAATAGTGTTATTTAGATGTTTTACACTTTTTAGTTATCAAACAGTTTTTTAAATTCAGATATTATTTCATTCAAGATGATCTAATTTATTAAGATGTATTAACCATTCAGATCTTAATTACTCAGTTTTATCAAACATCACCTAACTCAACTTAACAATGCATTTTATTTCAAACTAACTGGGGTAGCCTGGAATGAATCTCGCAGCTAAGCTTAAAAGTAAACAGTCAAAACCATTAGCAACAATAGTTGTTATACATTTGTCTAGGCATTGCATGTCGCTATATACATTAAATATTTTCTTTTGCTGTCAATATTAGATACGAGATTTTCATATATCATTTTGAGTTTCAAGTTCTGAACCCTAACTTACAATGCGGGAACATGAAACACCTTTCTTACTTAACTATCTGAAAAATTCGTGACGAAATAGATGTGATTTTAGGTTCTTCGGGAATTAACATGTCTTCTAGCAGAGAGTTATTAATGAACCAGTACTTCCTTTAAACTTCATCAACCACTCAAATGTACTGCAGCTAACCATGTGTCTGCAAATGGTGTATAGGGGGCCTATAGGTTTGGTATTAATTTCAAATGGGGTTGGGTTCATTTTTCAGCCCACGATAGATTAAGCAATCCCATATTAAATTTGCATTGATTTGATGTGGGGATTTTTAGGCCACCACCAGCATGATAAAGATGTGTCGCCACCACCAGCACGATAAAGATGTGTCCTCAAAAAGAAAAGCATAATTCCCTACTGGCAAACAAGTGGGGTTTATCCTATTCCAGCTAGCCACACAATAGAACAAATGGTTTACATGCAACAATCAACATTGTCCTGAACCATAAAATAATTAACTGAATTACGGGTTTTTTATTTGCCTATATAGTGACATTTGCTTTTGTCTCTTGTTTAAAACGTCTAAGCTAGTTACATGATTTTATAGAAAATATATTCTTTTCTGTGTCTTATTTCTTGTTTGATTCACCAATCTTAATGTATTTGGTAACTACCAAAAATTTAATTTCCTCTCTCAGTCGACGATAATTGTTGTGCTTTTGAGATGATTGTAATGGGTATCCATTTTTTTTTTCTCTCTACAGAGAAGAAGCATTTTCAGCTATTTCAACTGCTGTGTGAAAGCATGAAAAACTCGGGAGCAATTTTCAATGTTTGCAAACTTTTTATGTAATGAAATTTCTTAAGAAACTACTATGGCTAGCTATGTTTCATCGTCTTTGTAGATAGATACCATGGAAATTTATTTATTGGCTTCATTTAATATGTTTGTGTCTCAGTTCTGCAGTTTTTGTATATATGATGAATAAACAAACGTCAAAGGAAAACTTTGTTCAGGGAGGGAATTACAAATGGAGATTGCACTGAACATGTGAGTTTAAAGGAATTATCATTTCTTTAAGGCTTTACGAGAACATGAAAAAAGAAGAGAAAAACAATGACTATCAATTCAATTGTTTCAAAAAACCAATCTTTCTGAACTGTTGAAAGTTAATATGGTCTTCAACTAAAAAACCAAGTTTTCTTTTTCTAGTCAAATTTCTAATTTTAAAAAATTGAGAAACACCATCAAAATATTTCAAAAATGTTACAATATAAGGTCAAATTCCAATTTTCTCTTAAAAAGCTAGCTATTCAAAAGGAAAAGTCCAAGTCTATCAACCTACTACCAATGTAAGTCTATCAACTAACTAGCTCCTCGTATGACAACACCTACAGTATTCATTAAAAAAAAAAACTGGCTTCGGTATATCGTCGAGCCCACGCAAAGGGTCAAAACCCTCACAACTGAACAAATCAGTAGAGACATTGTGCCCATCTATACGACTATATAAATCAGTTGAGACATTGTGCCCATCTATACGACTATATCTATTAAAATATTAGAGACACTGTGCTCATCTATATCTATCTATTAAAATCAGGGAAAAATTAGGGTTAGGGACGAACTAAACTGGAATGAACCTTGTCAAACTCGAAAAATTAGGTGGACTTCCTTAGAACACAATCTTGATACCAATCCATAACAATCAAAGTCTAATAGCGACCATGTAATGTACCAAATTCAATTAAATAACAACCGTTCACTCTCAGTCAGTGTCTTTCGCTACTTGCACTAGCCACAGAAGGCCTATATAATATTGATGTCATCACTCTCCCTTGTCTTTTGCAGTGCAGCCAAATAAAAGAAGAAATACGCCCTCCCCAAATTTGTGCTCATGCAGCCAAATAAAATGAAACCACAATTGAGGGTATCACAATATCTCCTAATTGCCTGACAGCTAGACATCAAGCAGAATATCTCACAGCTATAAATAAGCAAAAACAAACCTCGTTTTTTTGGGTACATTTTTGAACAGAGCTAGACATGTGATCTTTGTTGGAGATTATATCATGTAAGTGCAACTAATAATACTCTGCGGTCTGGCTCGAGGGACGACCAAGTAGAGCCAACCACTAAAGCACACCAAATTGAGAAATTTGTGAAAACAAAATAACTTGCAAGGAAAAAATATATCTAGACATAATGAAGCGGCCAATAAAACAATGGGAGAAGAATCGGAGGACCTTGACAAAGTAAAATGCTAATTAGGATTAATAAAGATCAAATATGAAGAGCTATAAGTTTGTTGGTCATGTCAGCATACAAATTATCAAACTCAAAAATCCACCTCAAACATTTGGTACTTGTGATAGCCCTTAATAAAACACAACTGCAAAATCAAAGCTTAAACATGTGTTGCTTCTCTGACTTCTTGCCGCTAATATCTAAACTATTTTTGATCTCATCAGAGATATATATTGTACTATCCTGAAAAACTGTAAAGGCAGGATTATCACAAAAGAGCTTAACCACAAATTGTTAACCACATATCATGCAATCATCTACTACCCCTAATCTGCTACATATGGGTGCTATGTTGCCCGTGAGAAAGGATAGTAAATCAAGAAGGCTACGCTCCCAGATTTACATTTGCACAAGATGCATTGTGAGTTCTAACATCACACCTTTTTGATGATTTGAACAACATCTTCGTCTTCAAGTTCATGCTCCTGGTGTAAAGAAAATATAAATGTGCATCGTGAACATCTCAGACGAGATGCAAATATACAATTCTCAAATTTAAGAGAGGTCATATAATAAGGGGCGAAGAGAATAATAGCGCAAACAAAACTAAATTCATTAGTATTTACCTTGCCCACTCTCTGGGGCTTATGCTTTGCACTCGATCCCCAAACTAGTGCACTGCATCATTATAACGGATAGCAAGTAAGTTTTCAGGAAAGCAAATTATGAATGCTAAAAACAACTTCTTTTAATGAGGTTTCTGTCACACTACATTCATCATAAAAAAAAACCCTTTATTATTGACCTTTATGAAAAGTGATCCAGAAAAAAATGTGACTGAATTCTAACAAAATATAACATTTGAACAGTCTCTGGTTATTTCTATGTAATAAGCATTTTTCAAGTTCAATTTTCTCCAGACATGGTCAGTTTTGGCTTACTGAGCAGGCTTATAAATGAACCATGGGCAAATTGAACCGACTTTCTGCCATAATATTTTCATGCAGCTCGTGAAAACCATTATTTCCCCAACCTTCAGACATGCAAAACATGACTATTCACGCAATGTATTCCATTTAATTTTAAAGACAGACCCGACTAATTAGCACAATATAAGTTAGCTTAGAATCATCTTCATCCACAAGAAGAAACAGCATTTTGTCCTGGTCAAATCATTGTCTGAACAGAAGTGGAACACCGATGTGTTGGTCTGTGGATGCATAGGACAAAGACTGAATGGCTAATTATACAACACAAAGAAAGAGCTTCTTTTTTCCTATCTATTTGTTTCTTTTCCTATAAAATATCAAAATAAGAGCTATTCCACCACTCAGGGACCCATAGCAACATAAAATCATAAAAAAGAGAACTTGACAAAACCAGATGTGTTTCCTCAAGTAGCAATCAGAGCTTAACTTTTGACACAATAGCATCTGCATCTACCATATATTTACTTATAAGTTTCCAAGTGATGTTAACCAGACAATTATGTATTTTGCATTCGATTATGAACATAAAATATCTTCATGGGAACTAACCAAAAAGAAAATCTTATTGTTAGTTTTTTAGGATTTCAGGATTTTCTTTTTGAAATGTATATCACCGAGAGTGGGATTGAAATTAGTGACCTTGAGGCTCTGCCATTTAACCCCAGTCCATGGGGTTTCCAGATTTCAGATTTTACCTTGAAGGGACTTTCAGTATTTTCCAAAAAATTCAACAGCATGAAATTCAGGAGAGTACTCACTATTTAAATTGTTTAAGCATGTCCTTGTGGATTCTGGTGCAAAAGTCCCCAACAGTTCTCCTCTTTGATGACAGGATTACCGGGTCTTCATAGTCAGGGTTCATTCCCTTGGGCTTTGTGTAGATGCGAGTTAAACATAGATATTCCCATATCTTCTCCAGCAGACCATCAAGATTCCATTCCAAGTGAGCACTGCAGCAACTCACAAGAATTAATAAATATATAAATTTTATACCCCTAACAAGTAATGAGTAGTAGGCAAAAACGAATCAAATCGCGAAGTAGTCTACAATGAAGCATTCTGCTCAATCCACCTGAATGCCAACTACTTGGTGCTATAGTATAACAAGTCATTAAACCAAGGAGGCAGTTCTTTTATGCATTAAGAGGAATCATACATCTTACATCCCAAAAAAAGAGTCCTATAATTCTTTTCCCCGAATATTCAGGTTTGCAATGGACATATTTGAAAATATATTTTTTCAATACTATTCCCTACATTCCATTTTCAGTGTCATGGACTCATGATTGGCACTTGGTTGTAGGAGAATAAAATTGACTGACTTCTTGTCAAATACCCCCAACTTAGAAATCAAACTACTCTTCAAAAGAACTGTTGGGGTACATGAATTGACAATCAACTTTAAGTACTCGTGCTTATTAAACGGCAGTATAGTCTTGTGAAAAGAATATTCCTAGGTCGGAGGGAATATACAGCTAGTCACTTCTAATGTTCCATCCACAATCTGAACATGATGATAAACTGTATACCAGGTATAATCTGACTCAAAAAGATGTTATTTATGATTTATTTCTTCAATTGTCAAATTTTGAAATTCTGAACAAATATTACAAAATTGACAAATAACTGAACCAAAAGAGGGAAAGGAAAAAATTCTCAACAAATATAATACAATGTACCAAGATCAAGTAAACATAATTAGCGTGTTTGTTATGTAGTTTTCCCTTCTCATTATATAACCCCTTCTATAGTATAATTCAAACACCAATGAGTGAATGTATGCCTCTTCTTGTAAAAGTCAATTTGATCAGAATGACCATGGATGTTTATTTGTTATCTTTATTGGGGAACTAGATTTCTATGCACAATTTGTTACAACTAATAGCTTTAGGTACGGCTACATAATGTACTATTATAGTTTCTCTTTTTATGTGTTTTCTTTAACAGAACTATGAAAACCTAATTGCCCATGATACCTCAATAAAAGTTGTGATCAATGATCATATGAATTAGATAATAGCAAATAGTATAATTGTCAACTCTACTGAAATAAATATCTACACAAAATTGTATGGAAACTGGCTAGCAAAAATAAGAGTGTACAACTTGAGCTTCACTTGATAAGGAACTTGCCCAAGCTTGATAAAATTCCCCTATTGAGTCAAGCTCAAGCTACAAGAGTAACCTTGTCAGTTAATGAGATGAGCACCATCAGTCCGTACTTCAATTAGCAAGATCATGACCCATGGTAAAACTGTAGTGAAACTTTAGTTGAATATAATTATTCAAGAATTAGTCAAGGACTCAAGATAGCTGGTAATAAATGCTGTCTAACCTTTATCATACAAGTACTTGTCTAGTTGATAGATAAAAAGATAAAGTTATTAACCATCTTGATTGCTAAGGCTTAATTCAATCTCAGTTTTAATTTCTTTTTGGCCATCATTCTCAATTTTAAAGGTATGATTTTGCATTTGATTCCACCTAGACCAAAACTGTGCTTTTCAAATGTTAACACGATGATTACCTGACTGGAGAGTAATGGGGAAGTTTATCCAGAATCTCCAGCTCTTCAAGTGTTATCTGATCTATCTTGTTCACAGCATAAATGCAAGGCATATACACCCGACTTCCCTCAATGACATCTATGAGATCGTCAGCAGTTGCGTCATACCTAAGGGTTACATCGGCATTGTGTATTCTGTATTCACTACATATTGCTTTCACAGTTTCAAGGTCCAGATGTGTGTTGGCAACTGTTGATGTGAAATTAATGCCACCCTTTTCTTTCTTCCTGAATGTCAGATTAGGGGGTTCCTTGTTTAACCTATTATAAAGAGGAAGGACAAACATACAAAGACACAAAGGTTGTTAGGAAGACGAGAATACAAGCAAAAATAAGCAGGGGAACAAGGTAGCACCAAAAAGATACAACTTAATTGCTAAGGAATAAAATCTCTACAGGACAAAAGAAAAGGATAAACAGAAATGTGTTCCAGAAAGGTAAAGATAAAAATAAAAATTAAAAATATTTGAGTAAATGAATTGCTTTCAAAACCATAAAAACCATTACAATACCATATTCTTCAAATTTTCTCCAGAGGCTAGTAAACAATTAACATACAAGTGAAGACATTCCTCCCATCCTATTTTATCTGGCCAACTTACTTATTTTAGGATGTCTCATAATGTTGGCCACATTTTCAAAACCAAGATACTTTTGAAAGGGCTAGCCTACAATACACTTTTGAAAAATGATGTAAAAAAATGGCGTCCATTTTAAGGGGGAACAGAAAATGGGACAAAGGGAGTACTAAGTATGGAAAAATTTGTAGTAAAAAAATTATTTAAGCATACTCAAAACTCATTACACTCCATGCATAAGATTGTTAACCTGTGGTCAAACAGAAAAGATAACGAATTTGATAAGAGCACAAAAACAAACATAGAGCTGGTAATGTCATGCAAAATCGAATTTAGGAAACAGTATTTGTAGATAAGCTGTCCATTTTAAATTTGAAGAAAATAGGGTATGAATCAAATAAAAAATCTATAATTCATAAATACAATCAATATCTGCAAATGAGACGTCGGACATGTAATTTCATGGATGAAATATTGAATTTGGACAAACTGTATTCAATTTCAAATATTTTGACTTAAAGTCAGTTTATTTCTTCTTTAAGTTGAATATCTTTTTTCCGAATTTGCATGCAAAATCTCACAAGTGTTATCCAACAAGAAGAAAAAATATTGCAATTATTATATCAGGTTTCTGATTATGTGAATGTTGATACTACCAGTGTGCTGACTAGGGATAACCACTACTTTCATCTACTATTTAGCATCAGCAAATATAATTTATTCTTCCTGCAAAATAAAATTGTAAGAGAAATGAAATCAGCTTTATAAAATAGAAACCAAAACACCAGAGATACCTTATGCCAAATCCCTCAAGCTCTTTCTCAATCAATCGTTTGTGAGTTATTGGCTTTATAGCGTCCAGAACAATTAGAATACAGTTGCATGTTCTAGCAGTACTGATGACCTGGATTGTGGCGATACAGTTGTGAGCATCAAAATAGAAATTCAGATGAACTAAAAAGCATTTAAACCTAAGCCATTGTAAGTTATCATTCCATCTTGAAAACCGAACTACGCATTAAAATGAAAATTGTACATGAACCAAATATAAATTGAGTAGTTATAGTTGTTATCCAATCTTCAAAGTTGAACAATTTGGTGCACAATTCTATAATCTGCATTTTGTGTTTTTAAGACAAAATTTCTGACTCTAATATCCCTACGTATCTGACTTAAGATGCCCCAATGGAATAGCATTCCTTATCCACAACCGCTCCTTTTCAAAAAATGGCAGTTGGATGACCCAACAACTTCCTAACCGCAATCAGCCTATGAATTTTAGAATAATGGCAACCAAGTTACACTTTTGGGTGGAAGGATCGGGGGTGGCCCTCAAGATGCTCTATATAATCAGCCATTTTTGGTGACATCATATCACTATTCGGCAAGTCAATCCTGCTTACTGGCTCAATAGGGGCTGTTCAGCTGTGACTTATAATTGGTTTGACCAACTTATAAGTTGTTTTTTACTATTTGGGTGTTCATCCTTAATTTTTAACTTATAAGTTGTTTTTTAAAGTAACAATTTCTTACTTCTCAAAAAATGAGTTATAAGTCATTCTAAATAAGTTGGTTGACCAAATGCAATGACTATTTTACCCTCCATCTTTTTCACAAATTACTTCTAACCTCTTTTTATATCTCCCCTCTTTCTCTCTCTCTCTCTCTCTCTCTCTCTCCCACCCTCCCCCTCCTTCTCCTCCCTCTCCAACTGAGCTTACCAATACAATTTTCTTAAGGAAATATCATTACCCTTTACTTCCCGACACACAATTTTCATCCCATTTTATTTGACAAAATTTACTTTTTAAGATCAAATTGATCATCTGTAGAATCAAAATATCTTATTCTAATTTTAAATTTTGAATATCTTAATTCTTATTTCAAAATTTAGTGTGCAGACTTTTTATTTGTTTGTCTTAGACCCGCCTCGGTATTTTAATGGTTCATTTTAATGTTTTATTAATGTTAGAATGGTGATTCTCTTATAATAGAATGTTGAATCAATGTGCTTTTATATTAATGTCCTTTTTTAGTAATTTTTAAAAATTATTTTAACTTATAAATTCATTATCAGCCAAACAACTTCACAGCTTGTTTTAACTTATAAGTCAAACTGGTGTCAAACACTTTTACGTATAAGTCACAGCTTAAAATGACTTATAAGTCATTTCAAAATTTTAACTTAATAAGTTTTTTAAAACAAGTCATTGTCGAACCTGAACGGGCATCTCTCAATAAATTACTTGTCATAACAAGATAGAAGTCCTTAGCATAATGTAGTTTGATAAAGGACAATGATTTCACAATGATGACATCAAATTCTAAACCGTTTTCATGAACATTCATGTACTCTTTCGTTCCATAGAGTAAAATAAAAGTGTTCATAACATTTTCAACAATATTTCTGTTTCACCTGATGATCCAATTAGAATAACATTTTCAACTATAAACTACAATTACAAATTAGTATACATCTAATGAAAGAAGGGGAGAACTGTTTCCACATGCATATTTGATTTCACATGGTCATCTCTCACATGAGAATGAAGTGGGTCTCACCTTCATGTGAGAGAAGCACATGTGAAAATAACAAAGGGCTAATGACAAAACTGTTCCCCCAAGTTTGGATGAAAATTAATTTGATACTCAAAGTTTGGGAATGTGCAATCAATACCTCTAAGTATTTTAAAACAACAAAAGTATCCCTTTTGGCCGAAAAACTCAATTTTTTTGACGGAAATTGTCATGTGTCAGGAGAGTGGAGAGAGAAAATAATTAAAAAAATAAATTTCTTTTTTTATCAAATTTCTCTCTCTTCATCCTCTTTCTCTCTCCTCTTTCCTTCTCCTTTTCTCTCTCCTCTCCTCTCCCTATTTCTTCCGCCTTCTCTCTTTCTCTCTCCTCTTTTTCTTTCTCTCTCCTCCCTCCTCTTTCTCTCTCCTCTTCCTTAATCTCTCTTACACTCTTCCTTTATTTACTTAATTTATTGGTATTTTAATATTTTATTTTAAATTATAATAATTTTTTGGAGTATATATTTTTGTATAAAACCATAATACATGTATGCATACATAAAATGTATAATATATTAAAAAACATCAACAATAAGAAAACAAAATTAACAACAAGATCATAACTTATAAAAAAAAATAATTACAAAATTTAAAAATTAAATAGATTCTTTTTCTTTTTTTTCTTTATCAAATAGAACAAATTTGATAATACTTTCCCAAAACGGAGTTGATAAAAAACAAAAATAAGAAAAAAGAAAAAAGAAAAAATTAAAAATTTTAATTTAATTAAACGAAATCTAATTTTTTAAATTAAAATAAGAAACAAATTTACTATTGATGTTTTTTTATGTATTATATATTTTAAATGTATGCATGCATGTATTGTGATTTTATACAAATATATATAATCCAAAAAATTATTACAATTTAAAATAAAATATTAAAATACCAATTAATTAAGTAAAATAGAGGAAGAGAGTGAGAGAGACTAGCGAACATGAGAGAGGAGAGAGAAAGAAGAGGAGGAGAGAAGAGAGAGAAAAGAAGAAGGAAATAGGAGAAAAAGAGAGAAATTTTATTTTAAAAAAAAGAAATTTATTTTTTTATTATTTTCTCTCTCCTCTCTCTTGATCCTGACACATGGCAATTTCCGGCAAAAAATTGGGTTTTCCGGCCAAAAGGGACAGTTTTGTTGTTTTAAAATACTTAGAGGTATTGATTGCATATTTCCAAACTTTGAGTATCAAATTGATTTTCATCCAAACTTGGAGGGACACTTTTGTCATTAGTCCAATAACAAATATACATGTGAAAATATCATTTCCCTAAAAGAACTAGAGTTGGATTTGGATGTATATCTTCATTACCAGAATTTCCATATTTAAGGTTTAGTGATGATAATGTGATATGGAAAAATTCCCGAGTGGGTCTTTTCCGTATTAAAAGCGAATCTTTCATTATAATAGAAGGAGTGACGTGAAAGGCACATTATAATAATAAAATACAGTGAGGGTAGAACAAAGAGATTCAGCGCATTATAATAATAAAATACAGTGAGGGTAGAACAAAGGGAGAGAATCTCGATTCAACGCTTAGCAACAGGGTAAAAGTACTTGAAAGTGTGAATAGATTAAACAAACAAGGCAAAGAAATATGCAACAAAGAAAAAACTGATCGTTCTTGATTAAATTGACGCAAGGAATCTACCAGGAAGCAAGAGCAACAATATTTGTGTGGTACAGAAAAGCACTTAAACCAATACGTGACACTTACCTGCCTTCCTCTACCCTTCCCATCCTTAGCACCCTCAATGATACCAGGGAGATCCAACAACTGCCAATAAAAAAAAAAGAAATACAAAGTCACCTATGGACTCAAAAAATTGAAAAACATTAAAAATGAAATATGAGTATTAGAAGAGGAAGCAGTTATAGGCATATTATCTTTGAGACATTCCACAGCATAATTTAAGGAAAACAAACAAAAAAGAGCTATACTGACATAAAAGAACCGAATATTAAGCAAAAATCACTACTCCTGTACTCCATCTCTCATTCACACAATGAAAAGAAGGCATGTGCAGGGAGAAAACTACAATAATAAAATTATTAAATGCTCATTTACTTTGAAAGCTTTTCGTATATATAAACCATTAAACTTATAAATGTAGATGGGTCAACCCTTATCTGCCTATATGACACAGATGACAGGATGAGCTTAACAGAAAGCACAAAGATGATATCACTAACTAGCTCTGTATGTACTTTTTTCTTTCCCAACTAGTGGATTTGGATAACCAAAAATGTCACCCCACAATATTTGAACTTCTTTATGTTGAAAAATTGGTCAGGAATGTTAAAGATCAGCCTTAAGGTTTTAAGAAACTCTTGTCAACCAAGTCCTACATGAAGATACATGTAGATGCCTCTCTTTTTCATATTATGAGTATAAGACAAATAAAGATACATGAGTTATACTTTTCCTAAGTATATAAAGCTTCAGGAAAAATAAAATGTAAAAACATAGCCTACTAATTCCAATATCTAGGATTACAGTTATGCTAATGATCTTCTTGCGCCTACCCACACAAAGGTTCCAATGGTATTTTTTCGTCCGCACCTGGTAGTTCATACAGTCACACCTTAATGGTAGTGGCTGCGGGTTTCACCGTCTTATCTAGGATTACAAGTTGTTAGAAGATAGTGGCCAGGAACATGGTTATTGTATTAAGGAACATGTTTCTTGTATTAAGGAAAACAAGTTCCTTGTTTTCCTCCCTTTTTATTTTTAATTCCTAGACCTCTTGTATAAATATAGCAATTCACATATTGGAAATATAATAGAGATTACATTCTTACATGGTGAAAGTGAGAGTCTAAGAGTGTTCATGTAATAGAACAAATAAGTATAAGGAATAGGAATAATTCCATTATCTAATATTACTCTAATTCTTGTTGTATTTACATAGCATTACATTGGTTTATATAGGAAATAGGATAGCACACAATATAGGAAAACATGGAGAGGATAACATGGGGAGGAAAACATGGAAACATGTTTTCCCACCTAACATATTCTAACACTCCCCCTCAAATGCAACTTTACATAGAAGGGACAAACTAAAGTGCATTTGACAAAAATATGAAAAAAAAATTGCAACAACATAAAGGAGCCATCATGAATAGCAAGCAGCTGAAGAACATGAGGAAAGCGCATGGAAAGTGAGCCGGAATCACCAAGAAGCAGCCAACGCGAGAACCAATGTTGTCCCCATGTGAGACCCAAAGTTGCACAAGCCAACAAATAACAAACCGAATCGAAGCAAAAAACCATCGGCTGCAAATGAGCATGACGTAACATGAACAACCCTCATGCAACCTAGACCATATCATATCTCAATACCTCATATCTCATATCTCCCCCTCAAATGCAGCTTTATAAAAAAAGGACAAAATAAAGTGCATTTGACAAAAAAGGACAAAAAAAAAAAGAAAGGGAAAAAAAAATCAGAAAGATGCAAACAACATAGTTGCAGATTCTAACCAATTCAGACCCGGGACCATGTTGAAGAGACATCAACAATGGATTCCATGTTGGAAAGAGACATCAACAATGGGTAACATATGGAAGAAAGCATAGCAAATATGGTGCATCAAAGAAGAAAGCTGGAAAACAGCCAAGGACCAGCAAGAAAACCAACATGGGGAAGAATACTGGACACTCGAGAAGCGGCTAGAAAAATCAATGGATCACCGCCGGAAAAAGGTCGCCGGAAAATCGACACTGCAGAGGAAGGAAGGAGAGAGAAAAGGCAACGCTGGTAAAACATTGTCGGAAAAAAGTCGCCGGAAAAGTCGCCGGAAAAGTTGCCGGAAAAAGTTTGCCAGAAAAAGTCGTCGAAAAAAGTCGCCTGATAAAGGATCAAGCGCTGATACCATGTTGAAAGTGAGAGTTAAGAGTGTTCATTAATAGAACAAATAAGTATAAGGAATAGAATAATTCCATTATCTAATATTACTCTAATTCTTGTTGTATTTACATAGCATTACATTGGTTTTATATAGGAAATAGGATAGCACACAATATAGGAAAACATGGAGAGGATAACATTGGGGAGGAAAACATGGAAACATGTTTTCCCAACCTAACATATTCTAACACTCCCCCTCAAATGGCAACTTTACATAGAAGGGACAAACTAAAGTGCATTTGACAAAAATATGAAGAAAAAATTGCAACAACATAAAGGAGCCATTCATGACTAGCAAGCAGTCTGAAGAACATGAGGAAAGCGCCATGGAAAGTGAGCCGGAATTCACCAAGAAGCAGCCAACGCCGAGAACCAATGTTGCTCCCCCATGTGAGACCCAAGTTGCACAAGCCAACAAATAACAAACCGAAGCGAAGCAAAAAACCATACGGCTGCAAATGAGCATGACGTAACATGAACAACCCCTCATGCAACCTAGACCATATCATATCTCATACCTCATATCTCATATCTCCCCCTCAAATGCAGCTTTATATAAAAAGGACAAAATAAAGTGCATTTGACAAAAAAGGACAAAAAAAAGAAAGGGAAAAAAAATCAGAAAGATGCAAACAACATAGTTGCAGATTCTAACCAATTCAGACCCGGGACCATGTTGGAAGAGACATCAACAATGGATTCCATGTTGGAAGAGACATCAACAATGGGTAACATATGGGAAGAAAGCATAGCAAATATGGTGCATCAAAGAAGAAAGCTGGAAAACAGCCAAGGACCAGCAAGAAAACCAACATGGGGAGATACTGGACACTCGAGAAGCGGCTGAAAATCAATGGATCACCGCCGGAAAAAGGTCGCCGGAAAAGTCGCCGGAAAAATCGACACTGCAGATGGAAGGAGGAGAGAGAAAAGGCACGCTGGTAAAACTTGTCGGAAAAAGTCGCCGGAAAAGTCGCCGGAAAAGTTGCCGGAAAAAGTTGCCAGAAAAAGTCGTCGGAAAAAGTCGCCTGATAAAGGATCAAGCTCTGATACCATGTTGAAAGTGAGAGTCTAAGAGTGTTCATGTAATAGAACAAATAAGTATAAGGAATAGGAATAATTCCATTATCTAATATTACTCTAATTCTTGTTGTATTTACATAGCATTACATTGGTTTATATAGGAAATAGGATAGCACACAATATAGGAAAACATGGAGAGGATAACATGGGGAGGAAAACATGGAAACATGTTTTCCCACCTAACATATTCTAACACAAGTTTTCTCATGAATAAGTTCTAAGAGTTCATAATGCATTCATATTTAACATGAAAGAATAAGAAGTGGCACACTGATAACAGTTGTGGAAGATGATGGGTACCTGGATTTTAGCCCCTCGATACGTGATCACACCCGGAATGCAAGTTAAGGTAGTAAACTCATATGATGCCACCTGTAAACCATGTGAGAAAAAAAAAACAACCTTACGGAAACGCACAACAAAGGGGTCTCACAAAATGTAATACATTATCGTTTGAAGTATTCAATAATGAGGAATGAAATGTAACCCCTTAGCCCCCAAAAAATTTAACCTTTTCAGCTTCTTTAATTCTTTTTGGCTACATTTTAATTTTCAACAAAAGGTGCTTACTTCAGCCTAATTTTCAATTGGTTGTTACAATTGTAAATACATTTTAGAAGGTAAAGGTGACATCACTGGTTGCAGAAAATAAGCTGAAGGAGGAGCAATCGCTTTTTTTATATAAAAGAATTCTTCTCAATAGAACTTTTGTCTTTGAAGAAACAAAGTTAATATATGATGTCATATACCCAGTAGAGTAGAACACCATACACTGAATTTGGACAAATCAATTCTTTTTTATGTAAATTTTTTGACCAAACAATGAGCGCACATGAACACAGTTTTCATGCCTAACAGATCAATCAAAGTATGATTTTTTTCTTAATTCAAACAGTATTTTTTGATGGACTCTTTTATTTTTTTACTTCATCCTAAGAGTGTCTATAGTCCATACTGGCAGGTAGTATTTGTCTGATATCAATCCATCTCCACTTTAAAGTAGCAAGATAAAACAGGGATCACTTCCAAGGGTTACATACCTCAGAGAAAGTGCCAGTCAACTTATTCAGAAGTGTTGATTTCCCGACTGAAGGAAATCCCACTAACCCAACTCTTGCGTCTCCACTTTTTGTAACATCAAAACCTTCTCCAGCACCACCGCCTCCTTTTGTTGAAGGCTCAAGAAGCTCCCTTCGTAGCTTTGCAAGCTTAGCCTAGCATTACATAAGGATTCAAATAAACATTATTCAGCGCAATAAATCCAGAAAATAAAATGTATTTTGTGTAAGCAAGTGAAATTTTATGAAGAAGATATAAGGATTTATAACTGGTGGGGTATGCAAGGAAATAGTAATTGAGTATCAGTAATATAATAACATAGATAAGCATTTGCATACTTGATTAGACAAAAATAAACATTTCCTGTTTCCACAACACTTACTTAAAAGGATATTTACCTTCAGCAAGCCAAGGTGATGGGCAGTAGCTTTATTCTTTTGGGTCCTTGCCATCTACAACATATAAGAAGGCATTGCTACATTAACAATCAATCGAAGACATTGCAAGTAGCACTGTTCCAAAAATATACTTGGGTGAAAAATTTAGACTCCATTCAAATGAAGCTTACATGATACACATAATGGACTAAGTAAGAATAACATTTAAAACACGCCGACATGTACATGTATACTTGATAACTATAAACTACATGTCTACAAGTGAACACTTACTGCTGAGAATTTTTAAAAACTTGATCAGCATAGGACTCATTTCAATTCTATTCAGTTCTTAGTAAAAGTTAGAGGGAAAAACACAAATTCCTAATAATATTTTGAAAAGCATTTATAATAATTCTTGTTTTCCACCTCTAGATTAGATTGCAAATCAACTGCCATGTAAACAGACTCTAGTTTGTATCTCTTATTATCAAACAACATAAGAAAAGTCAAAAAGTATATCAACAGCATATACTATGAAAAGGACAATAATATGGCCTAAAATAATTAAACAAGTCTTGGATATGCATCTAAGGGTTTTTCAGCACTCTCTCAGTGAATGCATATATCCCTCTTAACTTCACAATAAAATGACTGAAACTGAACCAACAATAAGTGTTATAGTCATAAATGCTTTGGAAAAGGAAGGAATTGTTTCACTTCGCGAGAAGGAGAAAGATGCACCAAACAACTCAACTCCATTCTACCATGAGTATCAAAGTAGTAAGAGCCTTTTCAGAAAGCCAACTGGCTACATTCCTTTCAAAGAAGTAGTATCTGAATCTAACTAACTAATCTAAAAGTACTTCACTGTATCTAAATTTGTTACAGTGACTCGTAATTCCACGACATCATTTACAGGCAACCCGATTACAGCTAATATATGTGCATGCTTCTTATCATTAGACAATCACAGACCTCCTAACGAACTTAAAAAGTTCATTAACTGTCACAGAAAGAGAACTGTTTATTATATGAGGAAAAGCTAATATCCACAACTGTTGTTGTAAGATAGCCACTGCACACGGTTCTGAACAAAACTGTCCTTCCCTTAAATTACATGGGCAAAAATTAATAGTAAATAAGGGTAGTTTTGTCAAAAACAAGATGTGGTAGTGTCCGTATTTAGTATTTAGACAAAAATAACCTAATTCTCTTATTTTGTCAAAAATAAGTTCACAGTATTGGCTAGGTAGTGGCTATCTTACCACAACACTTGTGGATATTAGCTTTCCCTTCCATTATATATGAAATAGGGGTACCCGACTGCCATTATATACAGTAAAATAAATATAAACCAAAACCTCAAAAATTTTGGGATATCTAATTCAAATTAAATAAATAACTCAATCAGATTTTAATCCAATAAACTGGATGGTGTTTAGGTATTCCATCTTTCCATTTAGTTGTTGCTGCCAATACAGCTCAATCGAATCGTTACACACTCCTTAGACTAGTTCAATTTAAACTTTCAATTATAACATGAAGACATCATATTTCCTTTCCCGATTTCCCTTGATTTCTCATAAAGCCTAGCTTTAAAAAATTTCCCGAATACCTCTTCTATAAGGCCATTTCTCTATCGGTTTAAAGTAATGATAATAAAACTTGAACTAGCTTGCAATGAAACTAGGTTTTCTAAGCTTAGAGAAACTATATGGCCAATATTTAAAATATGTATGTATATGCATATATACTCACCTATACATACATACCTATATATATAGATAGAAATAAAGAATACCTCATCTTCGATATCTTTGATTTTCTGCATCACGGTCGACATTGTTGCTGATGTATAGCAGTATAGAAAGTGATGTTATTCGATTAGAGCAAACTGATCCTGGGACTATCGGGAGAAGAAGAGCTTTCTAGAGGAAAATGAACCTGCGAGTTCTGTTTAAGATTTTGTATAAAAAAAAAGTTGTGACATTTTATTTGGTTTTATATATACAGAATAATGACTGGCCTTTTGGGCCGCATTATATTGGGGAGCCCAAGCAGCTACTTACTAGTTGCTAGTACAAATGAATAATGAATGATAGGCCCCTTCCCTTGCTGTGTGTGATCAATCACATGTTTCGAGTCTACTCTCGACATATATGTCAAGAAAAGTCACCATTTAATCAAGACCTGACATTCATTTAGCCCATGCGCATGAGGATGCAACTTTTTTAGATATGTTTTCTTTGTTATGAAAAATGAGTATATATATACTTCCATTTTTTTTTCAATATTTTTTAGTCAACGTTTTAACTAAGTAGGCACAACAATTATATATTTTAAATATATAATTTTTAAGGGACGTCATTTTGTTCACTCAATTTAAAAAAAAAAATTTAGTGAATGTTGCATTCCTCTTTGTATGTTTGAGTTGGGCAAGTTTAAACGTTACTTAAGACAGAATACTCTTAATTACAAACTACTCTTCTTTATTACTCCCTCCATCCTCAAAAAGACGAGCAAAGTATATTTTTTACACAATTTATAAAAAAAAATTTAAAAAAAAGAATAAAAAAAATTTAAAATTTATCTTTAATGGCTCTACAAGAGTGCTTTTATTTTTCTATACTAATGGATCATATTAAATAACATAATTACCTTTTATTTTATATACCTTAACTCATCCTTTTGAAGATAAAAATAATTATACTTTAAGTCATCCTTTTAAAGACGGAGGGAGTATCTACTATCTACTATTATATATAAAAGCAGGACAAACTATCTTATCCACTTTCAATTTGAAATCAATTGAAATTAATTTGGAATCAATTTGGAAATTGACTCGGTTCAATTGTCAATTAACTCGGTTAATTTACAAATTGACTCGGTTCAATTGTCAATTAACTCGGTTTAATTGTCAATTAACTCGATTTAAATTCCCAAAACCATCATGTGGATACATTTATATATAGCAAATTAACTGCCTTTTGTTTCATCTTCCAAACACCCATCATAATTAAACTTTCTTTTGTTTCATATTCCAAACACCAACATGCATATACAACTTATATTCACATACCTTTGTTTCATATTCCAAACACCCATGATACTCCACTGCCTTGAACCCATTCAATACCAACTAACTGTGTGTAAAAATGGCTTCTGCAGATCTCTCCCATCTTCATTATCATCTCTGAAACTCATTTCTCTTCCATAATTTCTGATGTTAAACTTTTGCGAAATTGTATGTGGTGTTTTTTTTCTTCCAGGTTATCCTCTTTAGAATGTTGTTTCTTAATGAAATTCATATTACGTTGTAGGTACTTTTTTGGATTCAATACACAAAAGGTGTGCCACTAGAGGCAAGAAGAAAGCTTGCAGGAAGAAGCGGAAGTAAGCTTCTTTTCTCATAATCAGTTTTAGAGTAGTTTTTGGTTATATGCAACAGATAGATTTGTAATCTTATATCGCATTATTTAATTCTTATAGATTTTGGGATATATTCTCAGTAATATTTTAGCCTTTTACAAAAAATAAAAGGTTCATGTATATATCAGTCATTAAAATAAAATGATCAATAGCCTACTTAATACGATGTATTTAATATAAAATTTAAATTATATTTTAAAAGATTATTAATTTTAATCCATATAAGAGTCTCCATCCATTTTTATAATCTTCTTATACAACTTAATTTACTTAACCCCGAATTTATCAAACAGGGTCATGCTTTGCACGGCTACTAACCTAGTATATTTAAAGGGACATTTGGTACAAATTATCTTAAATGCTCATTTTAAATTATCAGTAATATAAATTAATCATTTTTATAAATCGTGTTTGTTCCGCTGATAATTTACGCTCGTAATGATACATACCTAGTAAAATGGCATAGGTTGGCTAATTGGATAATTGGCATAGGTTGAATCAGAAACTACTTTGGCTCAGACTACTTTGTCACAACTTGCTGAGCCTTCGGCTAGAAATTTAAGAAGCCGAAGTACATGCATTACTTTATAAAATTAAAAAAAAATTAAAAAATCATAAATCTCAATTCTCTTTAATATTTGAAACATAATGGAAATGATCCGACAAACAAACGTTAATTTTTCAGTCCAACTCACGTTCTGTCGGTCCATGCTCAGAAATCGATTGGTCTGATTTGCATAATAGCTCGGGCGAGGCGTGTCTGAAAAATTTAGAGAACATGTCTAATCTAAAGAGTCTTATGTAACCGTATCTTGAATAGTATAAAAATCAAGTGATGGGATATTATTTGCAAGACTTGTCATACTCATAACTTAGTACTTGATGGGACGACTCAAGTAAGATAAAATGTGTGAAACTGTAAATAGAGATTAAAAGAGATATTAAATAATTTTTACACTTAAAAGCTAAACTCAAATTGATTAACTCATCTCTCAGTCTTATTCACATTACCCCACACTCGAGGCGCTCTACGGGGGGCTTGAGCCATTTCATATCGTGAGAGCGTTTGTGCAGGTTTAGGTGAACAAGAACCCGTACCTAAAAGACCCAATCCGATGGGTAAGTAAGTTTTAAATTTGTGGTCTCAAAAAGTATCTCAAATGATGTGTAACCATAACATTGGTTAGGTAAGTCTCATATTATTGATTATGCCATAAATTATCACTAAAATATTCAATATCATGTCATTTGAGACAAAAAAAAAAATTGAGACCCGTAACATCACTCATATAAAAAAGCGTCAACTATGAGAAATTCACTAATCCACATGTGATGTGTTAACAACGACAATTGTATACCATAGTCAATAGCTAGACACGGATAAAGGAACATGGAATACATATAGTGAGCTACAAAAAATGGTTAGGCTTGGTTCTAGATTTCTCCTAATTCTCCTACTTGATCTCTTTCCCAAGTTTTCCCCTAGTCCCTATGATGAAATAATGTTTCTCTAAAATTGAATTATAATAGCATAACTTCTCAAAAAGAGAAATAAATAAAAATTAAAATTATAGCATTTATTAGCTTTTTTTCTGAAATATCCTAATGAGAGTGAATTTTAAGAAAACGGACCCAAAAAAAGTATAATGAAACCTTATTGTCAGGTATGACAAATATAATTTAATGTTATGAATTTGTTAAGAATTAAAGTTTCATCCCATGTTAGTGTATACCGAGCGGTGTTAGAATTATGATATCATTAATGAATTAATTATTTTAGACAAAATTATCTTTATTTTGTTAAACATTTTTTAAAGTTACATTTCTGTTTCCTAATTACAGAAAAAGATTTGGTATTTATAGTATTATAATTGCAAACATTTTCCATATATTCCTTTTTCATAGAAAATATGGGCACACCTCCCCGTATACATTTTCTTTTATATATGATACACCAAATACATGTTCTGCTGGTAGTACCTAGCAACAAATGTTTGATCAATGGTTTTGCGAATTTGCATGAAACACCCACTTTAAGGATTTGCAATTACTTCAAACTGATGAGGGCTCGGAATTGCATATGCTTTCTCTGGCAACAGTCACTTCCTGCTAGAGTAAAGCTGTATTTCCTTTGCTCCTTCAGGTCATCATATGGTTAGCTGTTTTACAAAATTCTGCCACATATTTCTGGCTGAATTGAGAGCTGAAAGTTGAGAAAGGGAACGTTAGCAGCTACCAACCCAGCTTTCTTACCCTGCATTATAGGAAAAGATTTAACAAACAAACAAGTTTATGGGGGCATGCCCAAGGCAATAAATGAATTATAAAAATAAAAAATGAAAATAAGAAAATAAACAGGCTCTGATCATAAAGCAACAAAGATAGAAGACTAACCTATCAACAATATTGGAGAAGAAACAGCCCGTAGAAATCGAGTAGAACTTGCAGCACACATGAGAAGAAACCGATATGTGTGTGTGTGTGTATATCACTTAACGTCAACAATAACCTATCAACTATATTCTTACTTTCTAGTAACCACTCTTCGACTGTAAAGCTGAAAAAGTTTTGTTCCATCAATTATCCATCTAATCCCTCTATATCTTTAGCATCAATGCAAAAGGAAAGCTGGTCTACTCCATATTTTTCTAAAAGAAAAAAAATTCTGTAGACATAAAAATACCAACTATGAGTAGATGACTACTACACCATCTTTTCATGAGCTAATACTCGAGCGAAACTAGTAAAGACAGTGAGTGACAACTGACATGTGCTTACATAGTAGATTAAATATGAATCAAGAATCTTGCAACAGAGGTGATTCGGCATGCTAGTGGCAATTAGACTGTAGCGGAAAATGCATCAGCCTAATTAACTAGTGAATGACATGAATCTCAGCCATCAGTGCCGAAAGAAGGTTCTATAAAAGTACTTCTTAATTTCCACAAGCCCTAACCAAAAATGAAAAATAAATACTTCAGGATATTTACTTCTAAATTCAGTAAATCATGATCTCTTTCTCTTATTTTTCTTTTTCTTTTGGCTCTCCTGATAAATGGTTTTCCATGTAAATAATCCTCATTCATAATGCTATCCAGGTAACAAAAACTGCAAATACTTAACCTCTTCGAGAACTCTAGGAAATCCAAATCCAATGTGTCCTAAAGATGAAGCATAAGTGTGGAGCTTTTTAGTACATTAGAGGTTTGACTTTCATGCATCCATCTCTAGAAAATTGCCACCCACTAGCCCTTCTGGTAATCTGGAAACAGAAAATCCAATGGTGTTCCTCCTTCAGCTACAAATTGTAGCTGCTGCATTACATCAACAAATCCAGAATTACGTAAATATTAAGCAACACTAAAGCTCAAACACAGCAGCTGAATAACCATGCATCTAATCTGCCTAGTCAAGAAAAGGACAGAACCTGAATGTTCTTTGAAGTTAATCTCTGAGTCCAAGATCATTATGCTGAGCTACCGAGAGCAGATTTGCACAACCTGATAAATCAGAGATTGAAAGCATGGATTTCAATTATAAAATTGCAATGATTTTCTTCCATCAGTCATTGATAGAAAGTGTAGTAGTGTCTGGCACATAACCCAACCCTTTGATATGATACATCAAATTATCGATAAATGAATATATCAAATCGGACTGGCGATGACTTCTGTCTCTTGCGGTGAACATGTGCACCTCATTATTCATTTCGATCCAACTGCAGCCTGCTTCTTTCACCACCCCGTTGCAATCCATTTTTGCCCTCACCTTCTTAACATCAGCCCACATACCTTTAGACGCAAAAATATTTGAAAGTAATATATATGATCCGCTGTCCTCTGGATCATTTGAAATAGCCATGTCTGCCGCATGTTTACCTAGTTCAGCATTACCAGCAATTCTACAGGCACTAAGCAAGCTCCTCCATACTATTGCTGCCGGATGTATTGGCATTTTCTCAATGAACTCCTTTGCCTCGGATAATTTACCAGCACGGCCCAAGAGAGTAACCATGCAAGCATAATGTTCTGTACCTGGTTCAATCCCGAACTTAGACATTGAATCAAAGTGTCGGAATCCATCTTCTACAAGCCCTACATGCCCACAGGCCGAAAGCACACCAACAAATGTGACATAATTGGGTTGAATTCCCTCCCTTATCATTCCTTCAAACATTTTAAGAGCTTCTTCAGCTTCTCCATGTTGGGCATATGTTGATATCATTGAATTCCAACATACCACATCTCTCCAAACTGTGGAATTAAATATTTTCCTGGCATATTCTAAGCTTCCACACTTGGCGTACATATCCACTAATGCATTTGTAACAAATGGGTCAAAGTCTAAACCTGTTTTTATGAGCTGATTGTGGAACTGCTGCCCATGGGGGAGACTAGCTAGGTCACTGGCTGCTGTCATCACAGCAACAAAAGTGAACTCATTTGGTCTCTGCCTCGTAAATCGTAATTCTAAGAAGAGCCTGAGAGCATCTTCATTTTCTGATTGTTGGGCATACCCAAAAAGCATAGCATTCCATACTACAATATCTTTCTCATTCATCTCCTCAAAAACAAGCCTTGCATCTTTTACAAAAGAGCACTTTGCGTAAACATCTATTAGGGCACTGCCAGCATATATTTCCAAAGAGACCCCATATTTCATGATGAGACCATGGATTTGCTTACTCAGTTCTAGAGCAAGTAGCAAAGCTGATACACCAATAAGGCTAACAAATGTTAAAAGGCTTGGTTGGACCATTCTAAGCCTCATTTCACGGAAGAGATCCAACGCTTCATACAGATTTTCCTGCCTTGAATAGCCTTCAATCATTGCATTGTAAGATATCACGTTGTGATTAACCATAACACTAAAAGCCCTTCTTGCATCAGTCAGTGAATCACATTTGGAGTACATATCTATTAAACCATTTATTACAAACTCATCTATATCAAGATTGTCCTTGATAGTGTATGCATGCACCTGCCTACCCTGTTCTAGAGCTTTAAGCGAGCCACACGAAGTTAGAACGCTAGTGCAAGCAAAACCATCAGGCTTCCAACCCAATTTGCCCATCTCTGAAAACAGTTTCATGGCTTCCCAATCAAATGAACTCTGCATGTACCCAGAAATCATTGTGGTCCACGAAATAACATTCTTGATTACCATCTGATCAAACAGTATCCGTCCTATTCTCACTTTACCGCACTTGACATAGAAATCTATAAGCACATTACTCACTGAGACATCCATTTCTGTTCCCCTCCTTAACACATAAGCATGAACTTGCTTTCCCCCTTCAAGAAAACCCAGCACAGAACATGCACTCAAAACACTGGAAAGTACATATCTATCAGGAACAACATCAGTATCCCTCATTTGGCTAAACAACTGCAACGAAACTTCACTCCGCCCACTTTTCACATACCCTGTTATAATCGTAGTCCAAGTAACCGTGCTTTTTATCAACAGATCATCAAAAACCAATCTTGCCTCTTCCACGTCCACATTTTTCGAATAAAAGTCAACCAAAGAAGTACCAACATAAACATCTTGATCAAGACCAGTCTTAACAACAAAACTATGCAATTGAGTACCATTTTCCACACCACCCAACTGCGTGCAAGAACGAATAACACTAGCTAATATAAACTCATTTGGGTTCTCATTCCAACTCCTTCGAAACTCCAAGAACACCCTTATAGCTTCTTCATTATACCCACGTCGGGAATACATCGAAATCATTGAGGACCAAGTTATCAAGTTTCTTTCAGACATGTTATCAAACAGTTTACATCCATTGCCTAAACAATCCGATTTCGAATACATTGTAATGAGAATGTTGGCAAGAAAAGTATCAAAACCAAAGCCAGTCACCACAATTTGGCCATGAATTGTTTTATAGTGTACAATTGGGTTTCTTGGTGGGGGTAATTGTAAGAGTTTCGCAAATTCATGCCTTTGGGTCCGGCGTGGGAAAGGAGGAAGATATGGGTTTTCATATTGAAGAAGTGGGGATACTAGTGTGGAGAATTTGAAGGCTTGTTTGTTTGAAGATTTGGGATAAGATTTTAGATTGAGAGTTAAAATGGTGTAGTAGCTTGACAGAGAACAGTTTCTCATTCTATATAGAACACATGATCCTAACAACCTTGTTTTTTGTTTTTATGACAGTTGCGTTATGCGCCAAAACATAAACAGTTTCGCGTATAAATGTGTATGAAAAAGCTGAATCCAAAATGTTGTATTTCAATGCGAAGGAAAACACAGTCTTGAATTTGGAGAGGGAAGGAAATAAAAAGAAATTAAAATTTATGAAACAAAGAGAGAGAAATTTTTTGGAAGGAAATTATAAATTAAGAGTATATTATTATTTTACTCTTATAAAATTATATTTGAAAAATATTATAAACACATTTTTCGTATTTTAATATGTCATATAAGTTTTTAATAAATTTCCTTCAAAATACTTCTGAAAGAAAAATTTTGAGAAGAATTTTTAAAAAAATAAATATCTCTTTCTCTTTTCTTTTATCTCCTAAAAAAACTCAGACACGAGAAACTTTTGATATTTTCACTAAATTTTTCTCCTTCTTTTCTCTTTTTATTAAAACTTACAACATAGTGTTAGGGTCCGGTAATAAGTAGAAATGATAAAAGAAGCCCTCGTAATTCAATGGTAAAACAATTACTCATAAGGTTTGGGTAAAAATAAATAAATAAAAAAAATAAAAATGATAATTTGATCCATTCCTGTGATAATCCTCACGCTCCTCAAATAGTTATATATAAATTAAATTAATTTCATCATGCATGCTAATATATGATTCAGTTAATAGGTATACTATTAAAATATAATTAAATAAATGGACTTTTTTTCTTCTTCTATTTTTCTTTATAAATTCACAAAATTATTAATTCCCACAAAAAATTTATTCCTCCATGGAAGTTTAAGGTCTCCATGAGAATGTGAATAATTGTTAAGTGTTAATTCTTGTGGGCAATTCCCGTGAAAAAATGGGTCTAATATAAGTTTATGCGGCTGAAAGGGAGGTGGAGGTGAGATGTGTAATCTCCGCACTAGTCTCATTGTCATTCCTAATGACAAAACAATCACACTAAACACATAATTTTATACTATTTATATTTTGTTAGCATTATTCTTTATTTATTATTAATTGGTCTCCCTGATATACACTATTTGTGTGTAATTTAACAAAAATCTGAGTGAAAAAAATAGGAGTTAAAAAGTAATGTAGAGAGAGAAAAGTGAAGTTAGGAGTGTGATAAAAAATTATTGGAATCAATTTTAACTGCAATAAAAATTGAGAGTGGAATTATGATAGTTAAATTTTTCTTCTCTCCCTGAAGACTAAGGGGGTGTTTTGGAGTTGAATAGAGTTGAATGGCTGAATCGGTAAGTGCGTTTGTTTTGGTCTGAATGGCTGAATCGGTCAGATGATTGAGCTGAATGGCTAAGTCAGATTTTTTTAGCTGAATGAGTAAAAAAAATTTAAAAAATTTAAAAATTAAAAAAAAAATATTAACTATTATATTAAGTAATATTAAATAAATTTACAACAATTTTAATTTTTTTTAGAGGGGTAAAATAATAAAATTTTGTCATTCACATATTTCAGAAATGTCAATTATCAAACAGTTTTTTTCATTCAGATTCAAATTCAGATTCATTCAATTTTTATCAAACACCCCCTAAGACCTAACGAGAAAGGAGGAAAATATAAAATAGAAAACACTATATTTTCAAAATAAATGTGGCTATCAAATTTCTAGGTTGAATATTAGCTCATTTTCCATCCCTTCTTTTTTAACTTTCTTGGATCTTACCAAACATTTTTCTTTTGACCTGGTCCATATAATATAATCATTGGCTATTTGGTAGTTGGTCACTTGGTTGGCTTATCTAGTACTGTGGGTGTCAACTTCATTAAATCAAACTATTCCATTTACATTATTTCCTATTATCGTCTTAATAGTGTCATAAAATCTTTTATTTATTTATAGTCATGTTACATTATTTAATTATTAATAGTATTTTTTTTTCATTCTAATCGGAAAAAAAATTAACCTAGAAATATTACTTTTGTTCAAAAGATTCAACAAAAAGAGGCAATTTTTTTTATTGATAACCGTAAAAAAAATGACATAATATTTTTAAATTTAACAATATAATTTTAGTCTCGTAACATCGTTACTAAACTAAATAGAAAAATAATATTCTCTCCGTCCCAAATTAATTGTATTTCTAGGACTTTTTAAAGTCAAATTGACTATTTTTAAAACTAATCTTTTTACTATTTTTGCAAACATATAAGTGAAGATATTATAACCAAAAGAAAGTATATACAATTTATTACTAATTTCAATTTTTATAATTTTAGAAATATATTTATATATGCTTAATTATTAATTTTTAAAATAGTCAATTTGACTTAAAAAAATCTTAGAAAAACAATTAATTTGGGACGGAGGGAGTATATTTTTAAATTTACTCCATATGTCTTGAAAGAATGAGTAAAGTAACATATATTAAGAAAAATAAAAATAGAGAAAAGAGAGTAAATAAAATTTTAAATTTTTTTTATTGGTCTCATAAGATTCGTAAAGTGATGAATATTTTTAATACTAGTAGATGCTATTAAATGACATAATTATCCTTCACTTTATATATTTGATCTCATTATTTTGTAGACAAAAATAATTATACCTTTACTCATTCTTTTGAGAACGGATAAAATATAAATTAAACTCTTATTTTATGCAAAGGGAGTACGATAATAACAATAATAAATAATAATGTTAATATTTATAAGAGTATTATCCAATACTCCCTCGGTTTCAAATTATTTGATCATTGTTAATTTTTGAAAGTTAGTTTAAGATATTTTGAAACTTAAATTTAAGAAAACTCATCAAAAATTATAAAACAATAAAACTTACAATGAGTAATACTTTTTAGATAGTTTACAATATTGATTAAATTTTTAAAAAAAAATTATGTTAATTTTGAGTTTAAAATTTTCTTAAATTAATTTTAAAAAAGTCAATAATTATCGAATAATATGAATTAAAAAATTAATAATGATCAAATAATATAGAAAAAAAAAATCTTTTTATTAGGTGGATCCAAATGTCAGCTCAATTCTAGTCTTTGACCATACCCTACCCACCAAATCACCAATGCACACCAACCCATTTTAATTGTAATAATTCATAATAATCAAAGGGAAGGGGGTTGGTAAGGGCGGAAAAGAGGTGAAAAACAGAGCCAAATCTAACGGCAGACCAAACAGACCCTTTCGTGCCAAAATACAAACAACTCAACGACACAGGGAAAAACTACATTTCATGTTCTCCGGTGAGTACAGGATTCTGATTTACTTATTATAAGCAGCTTTTTATATATATGTGAAGCTCCAATTTTTTAATTTTGTTATTTTTCATTAATTTATACTGCATTTCTATGTATGAAAAATTATGAAACACCCAAATCTTTACTGGTTTAGTGTGTATATATATGTGTGTGTGTGAATATATGTATAATGTAATTAGTCGAATAGAATAGAAAACCCAAATTATGTTATTGGTTGATTGATTGATTTTGAGTCAAATTAAGAAAATTTTCGGGTTTATGCTCTGTTTGTTTGCTTAGAAATATGTGCAAGCAGAAACTCTTGGGATGTGGGAGCTGAGGGATACAATAATTAGACTTATTAGAACCTTGTTTATGTTTATATGAAGGGGTTGATTTTTCTATTTTATTTTATCTTTTTATTTTTAAATCGTTTTGAGTTATAATACAAGTGATTAGGGTAGGGATAAAGATTAACAATTTGATATCATTTTTATCAGGGAACAAACAGATTGCTTATGGAATTTTCTGGGATAGATTAGTTACTCGTCGAATTAATTTGTTTGACTTCACAAAAATGCTATATTTTCAGTTATATTAGGTCGGTAGTTTTCTGTAATGTTAATGAACTGAATATTTGAACATAAAACTACAATAAATTAATATTCTGTAATTTTCTCTTTATTTGATGTTTCTGGATACTGATGAACCTCGAAAGAATTGAGGGTTGATGGAGTTATTTTGTTTTACAGAGGTATTTAACTGAAGCTTTTGTTCTGCAACTTAACCTTTTGTTCACTGCTGATTAGGTTTTTAGTGGAATAAAGTTGTTTGGGATTAAGGGTAGCGGAGAATGGCGGCTAAGGTTTCCCAGAGTTTGCAGTTTTCAACATGGATTGATTCAGAGAAGATTGTGAGGAAACCAATATATTCATTGCAATTTTCTCCGAGGTTTAGGGAACAACAGAGGGTTCAGATTCTTATCTCTAGTTCTTTGCAACCTAGAAAAGCTGCAACTTGTCATAGGCCTGTTGCATTGAAGGTTTCCTGTTCTCCCCAGAACTTTGAAGGTAGTCTTTAAATATTTTTTATCTGTTGTAAGATGTACCGGAGGTTCATCATTTTAATATTTAAATCAAGTGATTATTTATGTAGAAACTTGAGTTTGATCTGCATTTTCTTGTAAATTGTCATTACAGTTGTTAAATCAGTTTACTCCTTTCAAAAAACATGCCTATTTCACTTTGAGAAACTCAGTTATGCTTCAAACAAATTATGAAACTTTAAAATGAAATCTTGATCAGCTAAGGTAGTAAGTTATAACTGAAATCTGTATTGTTTGAGAATTATTAAAAACCTGTAGTCTGTACTCCTCCTTTAAGTACTACAGTTTTCTGGTGTCACAAGCCTTCCTTCTGGGCAATAGTTTTGTAGCAAAAACAAAATCCAGAAGCAAAATATTATATACTCTCTTTATTAACTTCCGTCAAATTATATGCGTGTGGGAGAGAGAGAGAAGAGCAAGCAAACTTAGGAACTTATTATATCTAGGGGCTATTGAAATGTATTTTGAGATAGTGCGTCGTGCGTACCTTCTTATGAGCCCATATACTGAGGTAATCTTTTTAAACATCTAGGATGCAACCACTCCTTAATAACTAGGACAATCAATATTATAACATTTTAATGGCCTACATGATTGCAATCATTTGAAGATCTTCTGAGAATAGATACAAATCTAGTTATATCAAGGAATTGACGAGATTATTTTTTGTTGTCATTCTAAAGCTAGGAGTTGAACCCTGCATCCCCCACCACTTCCTCATATAAGTAAACAAACAATTTAGGATATCATGCATGTTTTAGTGAACTAGAGATGACAATCAATGATTTGGTCATTAAACTTTTTATGTCTTTCTTTTGTAGCTTCAGTGTTGGAATCTGGAACATTTCCTGCTTCTTTTGACGAAGCTGAGATTTTAAAGGTAAACAATCAACCCCCTCAGTTTCTGTTTATATTAACTTTCTTTACTTGTTTAAAAAAAAAAGGTGAGCAATTCTGCCCCATCATTCTAGTTATATTCAATGCATGACATCAGAAGGGTCAGATTTGCTTGAACATCTTAGCATTACATATCTTTAGCAATTCTGCCCCATCATTCTAGTTATATTCAATGCATGACATCAGAAGGGTCAGATTTGCTTGAAGATCTTAGCATTACATATCTTTATAGATTATATGTGGCTTGATAGCATTTAAATAATTCAGTGCAGCGTGACCTCAAGTAACTGAGGAGCTGATAGCGTTTTCAGGTTATTGAAAAGCTTTCAACATTCATCTAACTAAAAGTTATTAAAATTGCAGAATAAGTCAGAGGAGATTGAACCATATTTAAATGGAAGGTGTTTATATCTTGTTGGTCAGTTCCTCTTTTGATTTTTGCTGCGTAAGTAGTTAGCAAATTCTAAAACCTATCTTTTATTCAGCTGCTATCTCACATGCAGGAATGATGGGCTCCGGGAAAACAACTGTTGGCAGGATTTTGTCAGAAGTTCTTGGTTATTCATTTTTTGACAGGTTGGAGATTTCTCATTAGCTTTATTTTTTTGGAATAATTATTTGATGAGAAATATGACCTTCAACTCTTTGAGAAGGATGTAGAATTAATATTAAGGGTCTTCCCATTCCATGGGATCCTGAATTTGTCATATACAATCTTCTGGGTTGGTATTAAGGCCATTATGGTTTGAATTAGTTTCGTTTTCCAAATAATTATTATTTGT
The DNA here is from genome assembly GCA_034770075.1 of Aralia elata. Classification (NCBI taxonomy): domain Eukaryota; kingdom Viridiplantae; phylum Streptophyta; class Magnoliopsida; order Apiales; family Araliaceae; genus Aralia; species Aralia elata. The sequence goes on along the minus strand of CM068378.1, from coordinate 23,341,453 downwards.
TGTACACACATATTACTTCTGCTTATAGTTATTATATTGTCATTTTTATTGCTGCTTCAGTGACAGATTAATAGAGCTGTCCGTTGGAGGAACTTCTGTAGCTGACATTTTTAAGTTACATGGTGAGAGCTTCTTTAGAGATAATGAGGTTAGTTAGGAGCATTGCAACTGATATTTGGTGCACTTTTCTTTTCAAGTTTGGTGTTTCTTACTAAAATTTCGTCATTCACATCTCTCTAAAATTTGAAATGTTTGGCTACTCTGGTTTAACCAACACCAAAATGAGAACCCTCAATTTGCAAATAACTAAATCTATGTAAATGTAACTCTTGATAAAACCCGAGTGCCACTCTTCAAGTTGTTCTGGTTCTATTGATATGATCAATTTCCTTGAAATAATGAATAATCCTAGGAGAAACACCACTGTCTGTCATATATTGGCTGGAGTGGTTCATTCTAACAATAATGGGACTACTGTGCTATGTGTTTACGTGATATTTAGAGCCTGTTTTGCGTCAAGATAGCAAGACCAAAACCATACTTTCAAAGAAGCACTTTTAAAAGTAGTTGGTTGCACTTGGAATCTAACTCAGTTCTATAAATGTAGATATAATGACTAGAAGCAAATGACAGCAAATTTAAAGCTACTACATTTTTAAATTCCATGCTGCTTTTTTTGCTTCATTGAGATCAAATGCACTGATTGTACTTCATCAGACTGAAATATTGCAGAAGCTCTCTTCAATGCAACGGCTAGTTATTTCCACTGGTGGGGGTGCCGTTGTTAGGCCCGTCAACTGGTACGCTATTTCCACATAAATATTATCTATTAACTCATTTACAGTTGCTTTATAGTGTGTTTCTCAGTTATATTACTGTAGTTGAGCAATATATTTTGTCTTGTCAGGAAACATATGCGGAAGGGAATTAGCATCTGGTTAGATGTGCCTTTGGAAGCCTTGGCTCGGAGAATTACAGCTGTAGGAACTGATTCTCGTCCTCTTTTGCATAATGAATCTGGCGATGCTTACACGAAGGTGTACACATTACTCATGATATTGGTCACACCAATCCAACTCTTTCAGTTTTCCTGTTTGACCTGGATATAATGTGTAATTTTCTTATGCCGGAATCATATGTGCTGGTTTTTTGACACGTCCATGACTTGTCTTTTCTGTAGACTTTGAGGCGTTTATGTGCTCTTTGGGAAGAGAGGAGTGAAGCATATACCAATGCAAATGCTAGGGTTTCCTTAGAAAGTATGACACCCTGAACCCATATGTCATTTTCTGTCAGTTTATCGATCACTATACTGTTTTGGCTTTTGCCAACTACTTCTGGACAAGTTGTACATAACAGATGTTGGAAACTTTTATCTTTTGGTCTAGATGATTGTACTTGGTGATTGAATGATATCTCTACTGATAATGCATCCCCTTATGTATACTCCTTCTGTTCTAAAGTATAAGATCACTTGCCTTATTAAAAGTGATCTTATATTTTGGAACTGAGGTACTGAGGTAGTATTATAAATTTCATTGGGGATGCTTTCTCATTGAATTCATGATTCCATACATACATTTTTGTTTGCAAATTTCTGTTGTTTAATGATGAAAATGCGACTGTTTTTACATGCAGAGATTGCTGCTAAACTGGGTTATGGAGATTTATGCAATATCACGCCAACTGAAATTGCAATTGAGGTCTCTCTCTCTCTCTCTCTTGTGTGTATGTGCTCGTGCAGTGCGCGTATGCATCTGCATTCCTAGTTGTTCAGTCTACCACAGAATTGGGTAAAATGGTTTTCATTTAAAATATTTCATGCTCAACTCCAACATTGTCAAGTGTTATTTAGTAATAATAGGAAATTGATATTTCCACAAGTAAAAATGATAATTCTACGAGCTCTTCTTTCTCACATGAGAGTGGGTCTCACTTACTATTGAGGGATAATTTATCAATACACCTATTACCTTGTCATATCGCCCAATGTCCGTGACCTTCACCTAATTTGCTTGGCTAACTTAGTTTATTTATTGGTATATATTTTGGCAGGCACTCGTACAAATAGAATATGTTTTGAAGAAATAGACTTTCATTGCTCACCAAGCTCCTTGTATGCCTAGCTTGGCACCAAGATAATTTATTGCTACTAGCTGCGCAAGGCGAGTGATGTGTTTCAATTGGAAGAAACGATACATGGCATGGGTGCATGGGTAATTTGACAAAACATAGTTGGTTTTCCTACCATAGTGCTCAAAGATGTAACTGTTAAATTGATCAAATTTTAAGCCTTTTTGGTCCATTGTAATGCAAATATGTGTTTCAGTTTGTGATTCCATGTATATTGAATCGACAGTGATTGGTTATTTTTCATTAATAAAAGTAACAACCTTTGGTTGATTTCCTTCATCAAACTGATGTTTTCACTTTTCTCACTTCTAGTTCTTCTATTACTTGAAAATGATCCAAGTGACGCATTCCCCTGGCTGAAAACAGATAGGGGAAGATCCTGGGAACTATTAGAATATCGTTGCATAAAACATTGAACAACATATGGATGTCGGCAGTAAAACATTTTCCTTTTCTCTTCTTTTCTTTCCTAAACCCCAAGACAAGAAGAGACGAAATGACTCCACCTTCTTCCCCTTCTCTTCTCTTCCTTTCTTTTATTTGCTTCTCACTAAAATCTCCAGGACAGATCCAGTGAAGCTGCGTTCATGGTCACCAAATACAGTCGTCTTATCTTTGAAAGCTGATTGACGCAATGGCAAAAAGGGTCTCCGGCTCTACTTCTCTAAATTGATGAAAATCTGAAACCAAAGGATTCCCAAAAAGTAATGAATGAATTGCTATTACAAACATGTCCGTAAGAAGACCATGCTCAAAATGGGTTGTGTGGATCCTATTTTGGGGTGTCACATTTGGTATCAAAGCTTATGTGTTGGTTGAGTTGTAGTTTTGACGACGCAAGTTTGGAGAGGTGGTGTTTTGGATCCCGAAATTTGGGGGAGTTACATATATATTAATAGATATTTATTGTTGATAAATTATTTAACACTATCATAAAGCTAATTATTTATTTTTATGCCCATAACACTTGAGTCTATATATAATAGGTGTATATTTGGATTTAATATTTTATCAAATACTTCACATACAATATTAAAAACTAGATTTCAGATTATGTATGTCGAAATTTAAAAAATCTTATAGAGTCAGTCAGTTTATAGATTCTTTGTTCTTTTCTTCTGGGTTATGTTAGTCGCACTTTAAGGAACTATCCGTTTGACGTAAAATAAGTAGGAATTAAAGGAATGAGTAAGATATAAAGAAAAAAGAGATTCTTTGTTCTTTTCTTCCGGGTTATGTTAATCGCACTTTAAGAAACTATCAGTTTGATATAAAATAAGTAGGGATTAAAGGAATGAGTAGGATATAAAGAAAAAGGAGATTCTTTGTTCTTTTCTTCCGAGTTATGTTAGTCGCACTTTAAGGAACTATCAGTTTGACATAAAATAAGTAGGGATTAAAAGAATGAGTAAGATATAAAAAAAAAAGAGATTCTTTATTTTTTTTTTTTCGGGTTATGTTAGTTGCACTTTAAAAAATTATCGAATTGACATAAAATAAGTAGGGATCAAAGGAATGTCCAAGATATACAGAAAAAAGAGATTCTTTGTTGTTTACTTCCGAGTTACGTTAGATGAAATCAAAAATGTTTTAAAGTATTTGTGCGATTGCTAGGGCACTGAAGCTGCGTGTTCTGGACTTTTGAGGAAGACGAAGACCGAATTAAGGAATCAATGAAGCAGGAAGCAGAGAGCCAAATTTCTATTTAATTTGTTTTTTCGAAAGCCAAATTTCTCAATTCTCTCAACCAAGTCATCACAATCAAGTGATCAATTATCTCCCTCTCTCTCTCACACACACAAACAATCATATAGGGAAATAGAGAAAAATGGCGATTGAACATTTTAGCCATAAGCATTTTCTTGTCTTGAATGAAGGAATTGAGAAGAGGAATGATAATAGTGGTCGTAAGGAAGTTTTATGCGATGCGTGTTGGAGACCAATAATCAAAGAAGGCGGCTCTGCATATTATAGTTGCAGTGAGAGTGATCCGTGCAAATTCTTTCTGCACAAAACGTGTGCAGAACTACCAAAAAAAATCAAACACCCTATGCACCCCAAACACTCCCTCACTCTCTTTGCAGTTCCGCCAATCAAAGCATCCATATATGTAGCATTTGTCGCTCTATATCGCGGGGGTTCACCTACAATTGTTCTGTTTGTAAGTTTGACGTTGAAGTGAAGTGCGCTATTGAGGACTGCAGTTTTCGCCATCAAATTCATGACCACAATTTAAGCTTACTGCAACGCCCGACCACATTTCATTGTGATGCTTGCGACAGTGTAGCAGAGGACTTGTCTTATCATTGTACCGTATGCCCCTTTTGGATTCACAAAGAGTGTGCTTCTTCACCCAGCACTATCAAATCCGCTTTTCATAATCATCCTCTTACCCTCTCCTATTCTATTCCAGAGAAGTATTGTACTTTTATGCAAACGTGCAATATTTGCAAGAAGATAGTGAATCCAGGCCATTGGCTTTACATGTGTGCTGGATGTAGAATTTTTACCCATATCAAATGTGCGACATCTGAACCTACGGTGTTGAGGTACGTCGAGCTCCCCCATATTTTAATTCTAGTTTTAATTTTATATATTTTAATTGACATGGTGTTGAGGTACGTGAAATTGATTTTGCAGATTCAGGGACGGTGAAATAAAGATTGATCCCAAATTGATGGTTTTTCCATTAATGCCTGAACAATTACCATTGGATCTGATACGCCAATTTGTCGAATGGTGGTGTAGTGACGCAGCAGATCGCATTGAAGCAAGGGATGAGCTTCACCACTTGAGTCATGAGGATCATCCATTAATCCTTTTCAAAAACCAGCAGCTTCAGGGTAAGGATAACAATGAGATGAAGGTGAGTGAAAAAATGTTGATATGCGATGGGTGTGTAAAATCTATCAATGCAGAGGGAGAGGAGGATCCATATTACGCTTGCGTTCAATGCAATTTCTTTCTCCATAAAATATGTGCCACCTTACCCAGGAATCTTCGCCACGTCCATAACTCATATATGTCCGAATTCCGGCTACTATTAAAACCTAGATATGATTTTAATTTCATAAAGTGTACAAAGTGCAGGATAGCTACAAATGGGTTCTGCGTATCCACTAGTTATGATGTCAATGATGTCATATGTGTTGCTCTACCTAACAAACTCAAACATGAAGCTCACGGGCACCCTCTCGTTCAAAAGAAAGTGTCACGAGATACCTGGTGTGCTTCATGTTCGTACATGATTGAAGGTATGGAATATAGATGTAAAGCTTGTGATTTCCATATACATTCCAGATGCATTCTATTGCCCCGAACCATCAGGCACAGATGGGATCCTCACCCCATCCCCTTGGTGTATCCACCCATCCCAGATCATCTAGATCTATTCTATTGCGAGATTTGCGAGGATGAAATAGACACAACATATTGGCTCTACTTTTGTGGTGATTGTGATCAAGCTTTTCATATCGATTGCCTTCATCGACCAATTGATGACTATTCAAATGTCAAGTTTGGCAGCACCCATAAATTTGACTATCACCCGCACAGTCTCACATTCCTTCGAAAGAGTGCAAATTGGTGCCCATCCCCATGTGGCAAGTGTGGTAAAAGTAGGGATGGAGAACCTGTTCTTGAATGTGCCCCGTGTAACTTTCTACTTTGTCCACAACCATGTGCTATAGATTAATTTGTTATCACATATCTAACAAATCTTGTGGGGGCAAAGTAATCAATTGATGATGGCTTGATGGCTTAAATAAGCTTTACAAACTTTTTACCATGTCATTTGATTTCATTAATTTAGAATTTTATGGAACATTTAAATATTAGTTTGTATTTTATATATACAGTAAGGATCAAGGCATACCTCCTGATTTAACATAACTATTTAAAAACCCCCCACTTTCTTTCTTCGCTCTCCTCAACTCCCGCTTTCTTTCTTCTCTCTCCTCACATGTAGTCAAAATTCTCTTTTTACTAGTTTCAACTGAAACAAAATATTCAATACCAAAACCCAGAAGCATAGGTAAATAGAACTAACATATTAGCATCTTCAATCAAGTAAACATAAATGGATCAAAGTACGAACATCATCTTCATTTATACATAAAATTGGTCATCAAATCATACATGCTCAACTTAAGCTGGATTGCCAACTTTGTCATTCAAATGGATCAAAACAACAAATTCACAGGTTGGAAGCCTTGTCTGTGACACAACATTGTATTGTACCATAGGCAAACTGAAATTTTACTTCAACACATGTCATCGGCAACCTGGGAGCTCTAAATTCCCCAAAAGGACCATGGCTTCAAGTTTTTATTTGTAGCAGTAAACCGCCACCACATTTGGCATTCGCAAGTGGCATACTAGTAATTGTTCATGCATACCTGCAAATTATAGTTAATTAGCATATCATTTCAAATAACCATAAGCTATAGATGTACATTAACTTCTAGTCAAACTCGACTGCTGTACAAATGAATTACTCCACTTAATATTAACACATGAATTATCTTAAGTCATGAATTAACTTAAGATAGTATCATGAAAAAACTAAATGCTATTTTTCATAATACTATAAGACCATCATACAAATATATCATGATAATCAACGCCAACAAAAAGACACTAAACAGAAATCATACAAATATTTTAAGTCAATTTCTGAAATTCCCAAGCATCCCATGATTACTACAATTCAAAAGCCCGCTCTGTAAAAAAAATTACAAATCAATACAAAAATATAGATATACAAGTGTTGTTATAGCAATCTCAATTGTACCTGTGGGTGAATCACTATCATCAATGTATAAGCCCGTCTAGAAGTTGCATCGGCCCAAAAACAACGAGTAATTTCTTTTTACCACTGCAATTCTTGCACTATAACCTTCTTTTGTAGAACCATGTTTTCTTTTTACATCCACATCGGCTAATAGTTTGCCCTTTCCTTGCTTATAACACACATACTTTTTCCTACAAATCTCACCGCTTTCCACCTTTTTTTCTCATTATACTTTCGCACACTAAAATCAGCATGCATTGCATATGTATTGGTGGGTAATTCACATTTCAATCAAATATTTGATAATTAAAATTCATACAAGTACAGAAAACTCCATGATGACCATCATGATATTTGAAATTCATCCATCATACACACAAAACATTAATTTGACCCGTAAGGGTGTCTTAGTTTGCAAGAATAAACTGAGGCTATATCCGTTCAGAAATAATCCAAAAGCTTCAATTTTTCATGTGAACAGAGAGGAGAGAAAAGAAATACCCAAAATCATGGGCACGTTTGTCATCTTCATCTGCAAATTAAATAGGAATGTTATGCAGAAGAATTCTCGGAACATGAGTTTTTATAAACAAGATGATAACCCTACCAAAAATATGATAAACCAAAATCCACTAGGATACAAAATCCACTCATCTAATCGTTTGATGGGTACTCTGCTTAACTCAAACAAGTGTGCATATTTTACACAAAATCATCTATACATGAAACCACACCAGATTTTAGTTTCTGTTTCAGCAGCCATTCTTATATTATAGCTTGGTAACAGGTTTCACCATGAGCAGCTAATGGCAAGGAGATGCACCACACACACGGACTTTGGAAGAACATAAATGGAAAAACAACGAAACCCTTGCAATTTTTATTTTGGGGGGAACAAGTTCGCTGGAAACAATTATGGAAATCCATCAACTTTCGCCTAAACAGTATACATAATACATAATGACTCGAGTGGTGCCAAAGACTGAACTGGAAAGAATGAGATAAAACTACAACATAATAATACAATTAGAATGGCAGCCCCAAGTAGTTGAACCTTCATCAGCACATGCCTTGAGCAACGTCCTGCACCTGAGCTAAATAAACCAACTAATAATGTCCCAACGATTACTGCACGACCTTCAGGACAGCTTAACACCATTCATGTGGCACAAGTTCCAAATGTTTTCATTGTTTCCTCACTGAAAATATCCATATGCACATCGACAGAAACCATTATAAATACACTTTGAGATGTAATAAATTCGTATAAGTAACTAAGAAGCACAAACATAACAAGAAGCTAACAATAATAATGCTGAAAAATTTAACAAAAGGTTCCCAAGTAATAGGGGATATATATAAAGAAAGATACAATCCAACATGTTTTACCTAAACATAAGGGGGTGAATTGTATCCCAGTAAGAAAATATCAACCCCGAAGCTCAAGCATTCATAAAAATAGAAAATGCAGTTTTAAATCTTAAAAAAATGGCAACTACTTGGGACCAAATTAAAGAATACACAGGTCTATATTTTGTTCCACAAGCTCAATAATCGAAGGGACAATTATACACTACTATGTACAAATTATACTTGTGAGATCCAATTCAGTAGAATTTAACTCAGATATAAGCTGAAAGCAATTTAACTGTGTCACAATAAAATCCTTCAATATTTTAACATAATGGAAACTTTAAAAACTCTATCAAGCATCCAACTCTCTAAGGAATAGATATTGACAGGTATCATCCACTCAATATATGCTTGTATATTGAGAAAACAACAAAAGGTTATAATAACCAGAGGTGCAGGACCAAACACTAGAATGTATTAATGTGTTTGTGTGTATTAAATGAAAACACATACATATATGAATCCGTGTTTGAAATTCAAATGTAGCTCTATGTTTGCCCAATTTCCTACATTTTACTATAGCAATTGCACATATTCAACAATTTAACATAGATTGACAAATTAATAGCTATCTATCCTAACAAGAGTACAAGAAATTTTAGCTTAGAATAATGCGTAGCAATTCTGTCTACTAGAGAAACCTTCATCAGATACCTACTCGCGCTTAAACATACACCAATAAAAAACTATTTAATTAGTTTGTTAATTAACATTCACAATATTTGCATATAACACCATTACATAAAGATATATACACCTTTCAAGACACCATATAGCATACAAACAAAAATCTAAGTCCAAACTATGCACAACTTTCCTTCATTAGGCGAAAACAAGTATTCATATTCAACAGTATGGTCAAGGGTATAAACAAGCTTAAAATGATGAAGCAGACATACACTGTATACTCCTGAAATCACAAATCAACTGCCAGACAATGCACTATAGAAGAACCAAAAGGAACCCGTAGAATCACATCAGACCACACAACTGACCCACTTAATCCTACATCATCATCCTTCCGAACCTCAATCTCCGCACACATAATCTCCGATTCTTTCTTACCCCCTTTCCTTTCCCAGACTACACATAACCTGCCATTCAAATTCACCATTGTGGCGCCGCACAAAAACTTGGGCAAACTCTTATCCACCCCTTTCAACTCCTTCCACCCATCCTTTTCCACATCATATCCCCTAATTTTCCCCAAAAAATCATAACAATACAACACCCCATCCACCACTACGGCCCGCCCTCTCCACCCCAAATCAAGCCTCTTAGGCACCCCACTGCCCCACTCCCCTGCCACCGGGTTGTAAACCACGCCACCCCGGTCAGCCATTGCATAAATTTTACCATCAATAACACAACTAGCATGCATCCACTTATCCCTAACCTCAATTGGGCTTGGAACTGCAGTCCAAAACCCAGTCAGCGGATCAAAAACCTCCGACCAATTCATAGACTTCACAAAATTATCACCCACACACCCACCCATTACATATATTTTCCCATTTACCACTCCTGCAGCAGCGAATTCCCGCCCAACTCTCATTTTAGGTCCAATTTCCCATTTATTGAACCGGCAATCAAATACCCAGACATTATTTGATGGAACTTCGTTAATGGATCCCCCAATTACATAGAATTTGTGGCCTACTACCGCAAAAGCGGAACCGATGGGCTGAGAGGGAATTGGAGGGAGAGGAGAGAGAAAGTTAGGGTTTTTAGAGATTGTGGGGCTTTGAATTTGATTGAGAAGGTGCCACTGGAAGGAGGAGTTGATTCGGATGTTGAGGTAGAGGGATTGTTGGGTGCAATGGAGAAGGGATCGGGTGGTGAAGAGGTGAGGTGAGCGTATGGTGAACAGCCATGACTTGGAGATGAGAGAGAGTGAAGGGTGGAGGGATCTTGGGACTCGGGCTATGCACTGCAGTGAGATGTCATTTGGGAGGTTTGGGATGAGGACCGGAGCTTCTTGTGATGGTGGAGGATCGGTGGTGGCGGAGGTGGTGGCGATTGTGGAGTTTTGTTCATTCATTGGCGGCCGGAAAATATAAACACCATACATGTATAGGGGAGAGATGGAATGGTGTTAGGTGTGCAGACTGTGAAATTATTTTCCAAATGTAACATGCTCTATTTATATTTATAGTGATAAACTTAATTACTCAAGATGTGTAAGAAACGATTTTTTGTGTGTGTTTATTATCAAAAAGTGATTTACACAATTACGTGATTAATGTTAAGAATCTCAAAATGGTATCTCGATATAATATTAATATATCTATTTAATATATATTCAGATTTTTAATATTATCCATAGATATTTGATATTTCAGTGATAATATCCCTCTAGCGTAGCGTGGTCTATATCAGATTTAATTTTGAACAAGGTTAGGAGTCTCTAAAAGTGACTTCTACAAGTTCTAAAGGTGATTCCTATGGTCCTTTTTTATTGGCAATTTGTTTTTAATAATTAAATAATAAATTTCATATTAGTGTCATTTTTGAAATTTGTGTTTTGAGAATTTGGAGGTTCAATTTTTTTTAAGTTGACTAGTATGTAATAATTATGGTCAAATCTTAAGTCTGAATTAAATCATAACATATAAATTCTGACCGAAGACATTTTTGATAGTAGTATAGGGCCTTAGTCTTACATACAACATACCATACTATATCTCATACGTTTGATGTGTGATTAGGTGTTATAAACTCTTAAATTCTTTTTAGGCATAATAAAATCACACATACGTAAAGGTGTTCATCAATAATTTATCGTACCGAATCGGTTACTGTTTGTATTCAAAAATGAGTACTGATACCGGTACCGAATTACCGGTATTTTGGATCGATTAAGACCGATTCGGTACCGATAAAAACCGATTTTGTACTGAAATTTCACATCCAACCTTTGCATCAAAGGCCATGGATGAGAGATCATCAAATGTTTTCTGAAACGGTAATGTTAGCCCATGATTTGGTCAGATATAAATGGCCCATGAAAAACCAAGTTCAGAAAAATTGTAAAACCTCTGCCAATATCTTATAGGGCCGAATTGGCCCATGATTTGGTCAGATATAAAGGAAATAAAGAAATTAAAAAATATAAAAAAGGAGAACAGTGGATCAGCCTGAACCTTTCTCTCTCTTCTCCACAAGTCTACAATCCTCCATTTACCCCATTCATCCCATCATCATCATCATAATAATCATCTACTATTACAAATAGAGAGTGAGAAGAAAAGATATTTATGTTACGTTTGAATTGAAGTAATAAAATAAAAAGTGGAATGATTCATTTCATTCTAGTTGGAATGAGTTATTCCATATGCTCACTCTCTTTCTCACACAAAAAATCAAACACATTTTTTTTTCATTCTAATCGCAACCAAACATAATTTTTTCATTTCATAAAAATGAGTCATTTCATTCTCACCTTCATTACTCCAATCCAAACGTAGCATAGTCTTGGAAAGAGAAAGTGTGGGTGGGTGAGTGAGAGGCAAACAACAAAGCTAAGTTTCCTTACTCTTTTTCTTCTTTTGTCTTCTTGGCTCTCCTCTGCGGTTTCCATGGCTTCTTACATAGTTGTTGCTGCTGCAACAACCACCTTCGCTCAAACCCTAAAACTATGAACCCCAATGAGTCATCAACCCGTAAATCAATAAATGAAGATGAATTTGTGAAAGCAGTAAACCACGCTTTAGATAAACTACACTTTAGATAATGGATATGGACCCAGACCAAATTCAACCGGTACAACCGGTTCGATACGGTATGTACCGAACTTTCAAAATAGCTTTTCGAACCCGGTATTGAATAACAGGTATATATTGATTATTTGTATCGATATCGAACTGATTTTATTTTATTCCGAACCAGTTCGATTAGTTTAAAAACCAAAAAAATCGAAAAAAATGCTCACCCCTACACATACTCCAAAAGCTTTACCTTTTTAGCGTCATTGTGAAATCTTATCAATAGCATTTGTGTCCTCATCTGTAGTTCTTTATTTATTACTCCCTCTGTCCCTTAATATAAGTCGTTTTAGAGTTGTGCATAAGTATTAAAGAAATGATTGTATAGAATTAAATATAATATCAATTGTCTATATTATCATTGTATTGAAAAAAAAAGAGTGTTATTTATTGGGTAAAAAATAGTGAGAGAACCAAAATTATATTAAATACTTGGGGTAATATTGGAAACTAAGCAATTAATACTTACTTAAAATTTTCAAACGTCATATATTAAGAGGCAAAAACACTTTTCTGAAACGACTTATATTAAGGGACATAGGGAGTATAAGATAATACCAATTAATTTCATAACTTTTGTTATGATACCAATGTACATTTGTCATATGGGAGACAGATTCCACAGTATTCTCTCGGTTTCGAAATATTTGATTTTTTGTAGCTTTTCACAATTATTAAGAAAGTCAATTACTCATATAATTACTCCATTAAAATTATTGTATATTACCAAAAACACTCTTGCATGGATAAATGAAAAGCTAAATTGTGGGGTCCGTTACTTTCTCTCCCCAAAATAAGACTTCAATTACTCAAAATCGTGAAAAGTATTTCTCTCTTCAAAAATTAACCATTCTCTCCTGAATTCTCTTTAATTATCGTTCTCTCTCATCTTTTTCATTAAACTGTGTGAACATTAATCAATGAAATCTTATATTTTATATAGTTCACTTTTTCTTCTCTCTCCATTTTTGTTGTTCTCTCTTTTTCCTTATCATTCATTTAACAAAACCCGCCAATTCAAAATTTAATGGATCGAGATTAACCATGAATATATAAGAAGCCTTTGAATTAAAAAAAACTCTTTTTAGAAATAATGAAAAATTGAACTCTATCATAAATCCAAGAAGAAGAGGTATTCAAAAAAATTATTGATTTCAACGGAAGAAGAGAAGAATCATGAATAGTGATTTAGAGATTTCCATCGTTTGTGTTAATTGTAAAAGGAGAAAGTGAGTATATGAATATTAATGAGTTGTAAGTGATAAAGACGACAGAGACTTACTGGTAGAGGATAGAGAAAATGTAAAATTATAAGAGAGTGAAAGAGCAATGAAGAAGAAAAAAAAAAGAAGAGAAAAGAATAAGTAATTGCATGGAAATATATGGAGGAAAGAGAAAGAGTAATGAAGAAGAAAAAGAAAAAGAAGAGAGACAGAAGAATAGGTAATTGTGCACATATATATATATATATGGAGGAAAGAGAAAGATCATTGATGGACTATTAACCTTAAGGGTATTTTGGTAAAATTTGTAACTGTTTCTCATAGAAATCCTAAAACGTCTAATATTACGGAATCGAGAGAGTATGAGATATCAATGTTACGATATAGGCTCACACCTCAATTTTATTTTGTGAAAATGGCTACTTATAAGCCAAATTAAAATACTAATAAGTGCAAAGGGCGTCGGGTGAATGTCGCTAAAGTGAAGCTGTCGTGGACGTCAGTAAAGAAGCGTGGTAGAATGTTATGATACTAATATGAGCTTGTCATATGAGGCTAGTATAAAATATCAATGTGGAGTTGATATAGACTTAAACTTACTTCACTCTTGAATAATTAACTTTTTAGGAAGAAATTGAAATTTGAGTTAACACTTTACATTCGACAACTCAAATAAATGAACCAACCCAACCTTTGAAAAATGAACTCTCATACCATTTGTAAAATTCCACAAAATCCCAACTCTTCACCTAAGCCTTGTTCCTTCGTAAAATTATCTAAATAATGTGCGTATCTTTTTTGTCTTGTTAATTTTAATTCTCTTTTATTTTTATTTTATTTATTTCACACTTATAATCAAATTTATAATATTCTTTTTGTTTTTATTTGCAGAAAATCAATAAGTTCAAAACAATAGAGGTTTAGATAATGGATGCGTGAAAAGTTCCGGAAGCCAAACAATCAACTGAGAGCTACCAGATTCTTCTTTTTTGTTTCAAAACTAAAAATACATTCTTATTTATAGTTCATTCCACAATTTATAGTCCATTCCACAACTAAAAACACAATTTTATTTTTAAATTATAAAGTAACATAAAGTTGGTAATACTACTCCTTTTGTCCTAAATTAAATGCCCAATTTTTACTTTTTTTTAAAGTTAAATTGATTATTTTTAGAATTAATAATTAAGCATATATATTTCTTGAGCATTTAATTTGGGACGGAGAAAATTTTATTTTGGGCATGTTACCACTACTCAGAGTATCAGACTACTACAAGCCTAACTAATGTTAGGAATAAGTTGGAAAAATGAAATAATTATTAAAAGTCGGTATTTCCAAATTTGAAATGGAGAGGGAGTGTACAACAGTAGGAACAACAAAAAACTTTTTATTTATCTTGCCCAAATTGAAGGTTGCTCACCCCCACTGATACAAGGTTGCCCACAAATTTAAAGTAGTTACACAACAAAAATCTGGTAGAAGTAATCGTCACAGGCACTTGTATCAGAACATTTTTATTAGCTTCTGTTTTCGTATCCAAATCCCACTTTTGAAGGTGAAAAAGATGGCACACAGAGTCCGAGAGTCTGGGAATCTTTGAAGATGCCAACAGAGGGATGATGGGATGACAAGTACAAAAACACAGAGATCATAACCGCCCATACATTGAGAGCAAATCCCTTAGTTTCTTTGCTTCGTCAGTCAGGGAGTCGAAGCTTTTGGAACTAGGTATCCTCCAACTCCAGTTTCCGAACTGTATTTACCATAAAAAAAAACAAGGTATCACACAGTGACAGCCAAAAATCTTTTACAGTGAAATGTGTTCATACTATTGGCACCGGATTCCTCTTACTCAACACGGATTTGAATATCAACTCTCTTCTTTTACCTGAGTTGCTGGAATATTCATTCTAGCAGAATTGCCCAGACCAAGAACATCCTGCATAGGTATGATTGTAGTTCGAGCAACGGAAGCGAGTGCAGCCTGGATTAGTGCCCATGAGATGTCATCTTCTTCAGTAATTGAAAGATACTTAAGTACCTGAAACAAAATGTATTTTGATGAGAAAAATAAGCATATTCCTGTGATGTCTGACGCACACAAAAGTAAAATATTCAAATTAATGCGTGGTCTGTAATATTAAGAATCACTCACATTGGACTTCTCTTCTTGCTGCAATAAATCCCACCATCCTCGAATCTATAATATACACAAGTATCACAATGTATGCACATAGAAACTAGGTGAGAAATTCTTTTCCTTACTAAGAAAATAAATAAAATATATAAAGCCAAGATCCCAGAAAGATTTTTTTTTCTTCACATGTACTGCAAAATATATAAGCCCGTCATATTTTTATTCTTCTTCAATCAAAAATCCAACTTGTTAAACAATTTCTTTATTTCCTTGTGGAACAAATATCTCGAAGAATGTCAAATGATCTAACAGTAGATTTTACCCTTTCTTTACTCCACAAAAATCAACCTAATTTCTAAATCATGATTGAGAATGTCATAGAGAAAGTACCGTGTCATTATCATGAGTCCCAGTATACACAACTTGATTTAGCTCGTGATTATGTGGCAAATGAGGGTTTTTTGCATCACTTCCAAAACCTAGACCAAGAGCACTACTACAACATTAGCCTATGCATGTCAAAGGTTCTGAATGATATGTAAAAAGCACGAACACTTAGAGAATGTTGCTACCAAACTGGAGAACTGCCATTCCAGGTGCCCCTATGGACTTCCTAAGCTGAACTACATCCTCCGTGATGACTCCCTGAAATGCAGCAGTTAAAGGATAAATGAGAAGCCCAAGCTCAGGTAAATGGAAAAAATTAACCATTTTAAACAAGTAAAGAATGCTGTGGCCCCTTCATTTTCTTCGGATAATTACATAGAAACAACAAGTGCCTCTCCACCTAAATAACCTGCAATCATATATTTACAAATCTACAGTACACATACATTTTCTATAATCTAATTTAAGATAGATAACGCCAGCAGCTTTAAGGTATAATTGGAAAAATAGAACTTTTACCATGGCCTTGTATTTTCAAGAAAATCTTTGGTTGAATGAAGTACAATCTGATTCTTGTCCTTCACAGGGATGCCATTCTCTTTTTAAAAAAATTTGTAGGAAAGAAGACTCACATGGACTTCAAGAACAGTGATTCAAATATATAGAGGTGAAATCGATTCTATTTGTTTTTAAAAAAAAACGGAGTCACATTCTGAGAAATACTTGGTACAAAAGTAATAATTACTTTGGCATGCTAGAGATGTAACTTGGTAATGATGGTACAAGAATGCTAAGCCTAAATGTAACCGTAAGTAAAGGCAATTGAATCATACCTTGGCATTACAGCTTTTATTTTCTTTTCTTTTTTCTCAATTTTTTTTTTAAATTTCAAATTTGTATGCAATTGTTATTGGATGAGATTCTCTGTTTTCTATTTTGTTGGTTGCAACCCCTTTTGTGTCTTCTTTAAAAATTACTATTGAGACAGAGCAAGATGATTCACCAGGGCTACTAGGTCATAAAAAATGATTAATAAAAATAGCAAATGATGAAGCATCTTATAATCAAATCTAATAAGCCCTACCAAGTCTTCTGCTACTATATTAATCTTTCCAACAGCTCTGAAGATGGCATCAAATAAGGACTTTCCTGGTCCCACCTGTCAAAAAAAAAAATCATCAGAGCTGATTTGTAGGTATGAAACACAGACTATATGGACAGGATCTGACCTTCCATCGTCCAACCATTGCAATTTTTGCTTCTGCAAAAGTATGAGATCAATTCAATATTCTTCACAGATAGGCATCATCCTGATACATACGAGTTAAACATGACCTCACCAGAAGGAACCACCCAAAAGCCAGCAAATCCTCTAAAATGATCTATCCTGAATTCATCAAATAGGTCCTGTGCACGTCTTAAACGGCGTATCCACCAGGAAAATCCATCTTTCTCCATGGCTTTCCAATCATATAATGGACTTTCATGCGAACAAAAAAAAAAGAGGAATAATAATAAAAAAAGAAGCTATAGATAGAAAGAAAAGTCAAATATTATTGTTGTTATAAATTGAGACAGATCTTCATAACCTATGCGGTAATAAAGCAAAGTGGTAAGGAAATATATACATTGTCAACAGGTAATGCTAAAAAGAAATTAATTTTAAAGTAAAAAAATACAATTCAATGCACAGCATTGATACCAAGTAGAAGAGACGAGATTAGCCATTATAATCTGCTCATATGGGATCAATCTCAAATACTGTAGGGCTTCGCCATGAGAAAGAAATAGGTATTGAATAATTATACTTATGTCTACACAGAAGTTTATATAGCATGAGAATACAATGTTGACGATCTGAGGATGATAATCAGCAAGAAGTACTTGATCCTATCTTGTGAGGCACATGCAGATGAAAAGTAAAGACGTCCTAAATTTACACGATGCAAGTACAAGGAACCAATGACTTTCGAGTCGATTTCAACCATTCAGTTGGGTCTTTTCAATGTTTCAGTAGGAACATATAATATAAGTGGATAACTGAACATATGTATCTTGACAATAAATCTCATGTTGCAATCTTTTGTAAAGTCTTCACACTAATTTTTACATAGATATCTTTGAGAAATAATGTCTTAAAAAACATAGATATATTACCGATATTATACATAAAGAGATTATAAATGCATTCAGCAGTAGAATCTGTCACTCCTTCCCTTGTGCTATATAAAGCAATGCAGCAAAGTGCGTTTTGAATGTCCATATGCATGAGCTAATGTTTGCAAAATCAAAGTGCATATACAAATTACTTCTGGTGTATTATATACCTGCCCCAAAGCTGACCAGTTTCACTGAATGCATCAGGAGGTACACCGCTAACTAGAAGAGGGAAACTTCTCTTGTTCTGCCAGACAAAGAGATAGTTAGCCACTGCAACTAAGGACAGATTTAAAAAGCATACCCAGATAATAGTTTTTACCAACTCTTTGAACTACTAACCAGTAAAAAGTGTTTCTTGTTGGCCCAAACATCCGCACTGTGATAACCTACATAAATGGGCATATCTCCCATTATACTTATTCCTTTACTCCTTGCATACTCACGGACTTTTTGCCATTGTCTCTGGAATAAGAACTGTTGTGCGATAAATATGTCGATCTGTAGAGGTCAAAGCGTGACTTAGTGGCCATGAGATATCAACTAAATTTAGTTGTTGAA
This sequence comes from Aralia elata, assembly GCA_034770075.1. NCBI lineage: Eukaryota > Viridiplantae > Streptophyta > Magnoliopsida > Apiales > Araliaceae > Aralia > Aralia elata. Next base: position 23,322,883 of record CM068378.1, on the reverse strand, counting down.
GTAAGAGCCTTCAAGGATAGTCAAAAGTCAAACAGGTCTTACAAATTCCTTTCTGCTTTGGTAATTTTCTTCCAAGGCCGCAAGATGGCGATTCTTTAAAGGTTCAGGCCAATCATACCAACTCATTGAGTTGAAAGAGTTGTCAATTGCAGCAAAATAAGCTGCATCCTCAAGCCAACCTACAAAATCAGAAAATGCATTTACAGTATTAAATGAGTACTGCCTCAAAACAATCTGTGGAACAGTGGCAAGTAAATTGAGTATGTTTCGGAATACATGCTTTGAACGTGTTTCTTTTATCTAATCTTTCTGAATGTAATATGAAACTCCAACAATGCATAAGAGCACAATTTATAAGAATAAACAAGTTTTATTATCTAATTCATGTTCAGAGCAAGAAGCCTCCTATTTACAAAGAGTAAGCAGCAGCAGGGATATTCCCCTTCCTCTCCTTTTGCAGTGTTACCCTTGGCACCCCCTTAAACAGAGAAAAATACACCTTGAACTCCTAACATCCACATCCGATATTCAGATTTCCACCATCTCCGATTCTCCATACAAAAGTCCTGCAACTGCAAGATTTATCTTCCGGTTCCACTTCATAAAACAGCTTCTACGTCAAATCAGAAAAACAAGTCTTGACATTATTCTGATGAATGTGTATTTTCTAATACAAAACTTATGGTAACTAACATGGGTAAGAATATCAATTATAGGCTTTAGTGCGATAGAGGATGCAACTTGAACTTTTGCCAATCCTAGCAGTGGATGGTCAAGTATGACTGGGCCACCCCTTGCCTCATGTGATATACACATACAAGAATTGTAAATCATGTAAACCACAAAGAAGAATAGTAATTTATGACTAGAGTCTCATCTGGATAATTTGAATATGATAATGAAATGCAAGAACGTAAACCACAAACACTATAAAATGGCTCAAACCCCCACCCCTGGTGAGACAAGAGTCACTTCTCAGTTTCCATCTTCATCATTTTTTTAGAAAATATTGATTGTTGAGATGTCGATATTCTTTGACTCACTTGCACTACATTCTGATTTAAGAAAAAAGGCCAGCTCTAATTACTTCTAAACTGAAAATAAATTCGGAACTTGCCATAAAAGTAACAATTTTGACGTTTTTCTTTATTCTTTTAACCTAGAAAATAATAACAAAAGTAAAACAAAAATATCTCACTGGCAATTTCAGGGTCTCTACGGAAATCTTCAAGCTGACGTTTGAGTTCCCCTTTACTCAAGATGAGCCTCTCCGCAGCCTAAGAAGAAAAAATCATCAAAATAAGAAGAGCTCACTTTCAATTAAAACCAATCAAATACGGATGAAAAAAAGAAGATCACCTGGATAACTCAACTTTGAACAAAAGCGATTGGCATAAAAGAAGGGATTGGGGAGGAGAACCCAAGCTCTATGAATTTGCGTAACAGGCGAATCCAACCATAATAAAATGACGGTGATATTTGAGAATTGAAAACATTTCTGCACCTTTTTGGACAGATAAATTCAATCTATATTTCATGTGTTTGCATGTGTTTATAAATATAGATATATACATATATAGAGGTCCCAGTCCCCTTCCCCTTCACCCCCCCACACACATGCACATGCAAGCACACACATATCTATATGTTACAAGACAGAAAGAAACTAATTTTCCTCACTTTACCCAAGCACGCATCAGAAAAGTTACTAGCTGAGAAGAACAAGATATAGCATACTTGACTTAATCTGTTAATCATCCAAAAACATCAGTAATTGACTGAAGAAAGAACCACATTATGAACTATGGTAGAGCACAATACAAAACGTAAAGTTCTTTTTATTTCAGTTTGACAAACATCAGTTTTCCAGAGCTACACCCTTTTCCCTTAATTTCTTTTGATATTTCCTAACAAGAACAAGATGTTATAAGAAGGAAAGGGAAACATTTGCTAGATGAATGAACTTTAGAATTCAGTAATAGGAAGAGAATGTCAATCCAAATCATTTTCAAATGAAATATTAAATTACGCAGGTCTTTTTGTCCCACATGAACTTTAGCCAACATGTAAAAAAAAGTAAAAGTAAACTAGCAAAATTCCTCTCTTGACACTGTACCTTGGTTATCAAAGGATCCTTTATATCAGCAACAACTGAGTAATTCACGCGTTCTGTATCTCTGCAAGGATGAAAAGTCAAAAAAAGCACATATATGGGTCATAAAAATAATCCACGTACCATAATGCGTTCGTAATTTATCATTCTCACAATGGTTTTGGAAGCTCTTCCTTTTTCAGCAAGCCATCTTTTACAAGCTCTTCGAGAGAGATCAAAAGAGTGTTACCACAATTCGCATCCTGAAGATAATCATTAACCGCTGTGATATACAATGACATTTAAAACATGTTTCTTGAAATTCAGAATCAAAGGAGCTGTAGGAATTGACTAAGCAAGAGAATATTACAACATTGTGTCTGGATGAATTTTATAGGGTTTTAATATTTACTAAAACGGTTTATTGGATCACTGAACTGGTGTGTAAATGAAATATACAGTAATCTTAGATATGCAACTAGTTAATCACATGACTGATAAATATTCCTTCTCTCAAAAAAGAGTTTCTTTTAAGGGATATCTCAAAAAAGAGTCATGATCCTTGAAAAATTCTATTTTTGACCATTAATATTTAATCGTATTAAAGTCAAAACTTCCACAAAAACTGACTTTCAAATAGGAACACTTTTACCAGGCAGATGATGCATTTCTAATTTAATATAGAACCATTATAATGCACCAAAAAGTTGCACTAGAAAAAATGGACGAGTCAAATTTAAATAGCGTTCATTGAACTTTACTCAAAATCATATAACATTGAATTAGCCTTGTTATCATTTTCAACTTAGAACCTTGTTGGGAATGTACAAAAGATGCCAAACACTAAATATTTTAAGGCCTCAAAATTTGTGGTCTGGTCACCATCCAAAAACTGAATTTTAGAACTCAAAAATTTTAAGGTCTGCTTTACTGAGTTTTATTTATTAGAAATTTGTATGACTATTTAAAGAGGTCACTACCAAGAAAAGTCAGACCCTAAAAAAGAAAGGTAACCTCACCTGGCCAGAATAGGGTGACCCCTCTTCATTAGCCCTCCTTCCGGGTGGAACAAGAGGAAGAACCTGCATCCACAATACTTAATTATAATACATTTTACTTCATTTTCCTGAGAAGACACTCGATTGTAATACAAACAAGCACTCCTAAACATAATTACTATATCATTGATAAACTAAGCAAGTTACAATTCTGAATGAGTGTAAACTAAATTCATTATTGGTTCTTAAACATGGAACAAGGGAAAACTAAAACAATATCTAAAAGAGTATTAGTATTTAGTAGTCCAATGACATTGAGGATCAAAAAATGAAAAAGTTTTAAAGCATCACCTATTTTAAGCACCACTTTTCAATAAATTATTTCCGGGAGTTGAAAAAAATGAATGAAACAAAAATTAATAGTAGTACTTGAATGGAATCTAACAGATAAAAAGTTATTAATTATTAAAATATTACATTTAATTAAATCAAAAGAGAAAGGAAATTGGACCTGCCAAAGGGAGCAACCAGCATCGTGAAGCCAATCAAGGAAGCGAAAAGCCTGGTCGCCGAGGTCTCCAATGCCATAGGGACCAGGAAACGACGTCGGATGGAGGAGGATCCCGGCTCTTCTCCGCTCATTCGGGTCACTCCTCGGCAACCAATCGGCGTAATCGACCGGCAAGTCCTCGCCTACGGCGGGGGACGGTGAAGAGACTGCGCCGTTTTGGAATTGGACAGTGAATAATTTGGGGCGATTGGTTGGACGAGTGAAGTGAAGTGTGGAATTGGGGGTGGCGAAGAAGCTGAGTTTGGGAGGCGAGAGAATAGGGGAGGGTAGGCATGAAAGAGAATTGTGAATCGCCATTGACTTACATACTAATACTATGCAGCTCATCAGAATTATTATGTATCCAGAGGGGAGAGAGAGAGGGAGTTAATAAAGAAACAGGAAGCATGTGAGTGCACGAGGATGGGCTTTCCAACTTGATTGATCAATCATTACCCTCAATATATTTCTGTCTGAGCAAACAAAAGTATGAGACTATTTGATTAAATTAAATGAAAAACTCTAAATAGTCCCGTTTGATTGATAATTGATCCCTCAATTTTTTTTTGATAATCATGAATATATTCTTATAAAAAACAATTGACTGCACTTTTAAAATAAATTTTCCATATAATTACTTGGTAGTCCACCGGCAAGTACTCCAATGCGGCGGGGTAAGATGAAGATAATGCTCCGTTTTGGAATTGGACTACCATAGAATGCTCGAGAGAAAAGGTTCAGAAAATATGAGCTGCAACATAAAATTGCTAGTACATTTATATGAAGCTCAATAACACTTCAGCATCAATCACTCCATTACACAAACCTGTTTTTTACAAATAGCTACACCATCATTACAAATTTACGTAAATAATAAAAATATTAATAAAGAGGGCATCTTTATGGTGTATATATATCATATCTGCTAACTAATTACATTTCTCTGTCTGTCTAGGGATAATCTTAATGTGTCATGGGAGAAGCCATACTATTATTGGTAGGTAATTTCCTCCCTTATATAATGTCCCTTAAAATTTCAAATATCATCGGACCAATCACTGAGTTCGCTCTCATAAAATAAGCCATCCACAATTTGATCGATTAGCTTGTCGATGAATGTGTTACAACCGAGAGTGAAGATTCGACCCACTCTGTTGCGAGCACTGGAGAACCAAGCAAAAGTTGCAGCACAAGTTACTGCTGCCAGGCATATTCCTGCAGCTTCAGCTATCCCTTGTAAATCCATCTTTCTGAATAGAGAGTTTCCGGTGACAATTTCCATTGTAACGGTGGCTGCAAACACAACCTGAACCAATATAATGGGGGTGTTAATGTTAAAAATCTTCAAGAAAAAAGGTTCAAGAAATGAACGTTAAACTCCCCCTATATAGGTTTGTTATACAATCAAAGATACATTTTGACTTTTTTAAATTAATTTGTTGTTTGTACTAAAATTTTAGAAAAGCGTAAACTTGAGCCATAGCTTGAACCCCATTTCAACCTCACCAAAGATGGACAAAAATTAACAAGTACAAGTCTAATTGTTAGAGGACTCCAACACATGACCTTATTTGGAGATTTTTAACTAAGCGTTTGTTCGTCTACCGGCGTTTGGAGCGTTTGGAACCAAACGCGCAGCAGTTGAGAATCTTGTTTAATTAAAACAGCTTATTCAAACGTTACCTCTTATAAACATCAGAAAACGGAAACCTTAATATTTAGTTTTAATTCTTTTCTAAACATGTTATGTTGTTTTTTTAAATGGGTAAGGGCACACATTATACACAGGAATCGAGGAAATATTTCTTTGATTCCTGTGCATATTTTCTTAATTTCTGCGTTTACACATAGATTAAGGGAATATGCATAGAAATCAAGAGAATATTCTGATTCATGTGTATAATGCGTGCCGGTAGGGCACATGTTAAAAAAATCCTTTTTAAATTTACCTTCTTGTTGTGATTAAAAGATTATATTATTATTTAATAAATAAGTAACTTGTAAAATATGTTTTATTTAAAAATTTTAATTTGTGTAATAAACATATAAACGGTTAAGTTTAACACTAATCCGAGGTAATACTCTGTAATAAGCAGCTAAAAGACAAGGGAGCAGAAAAGTAACTAGTGAGAACTAAGAAATACCATGGCCAGACGGCCGGAGATGATCTCAAAGTCCTGACTATTCTTGGAGCTCTCTATATACTCCGACAGCGTCGCAAAAAACATCGACACGTCACCCTCACCATAACCATCAGCAGCTCCATCACCGCCACCACCACCACCACTCTTCGTTTTAATCACTCCGGCACGATCACCACCGTACGATCTGAGGGTGCACAGCCGTGGCTGCAACACGATCTTCCCATTATTATCCGTTGTTGTCGGTGTAGGCAGCTTCTGAATCGGCGCCGGTTCAGGCCTCTGCACCGCCGGCGCCGGTTTTTGTGACTTGAGCTGGCAGAAAACGGGACGGGCCGCCAAAGCCATAAGGTGTCCGGGAATGGAGGAGGAGGAGAGAGAAGATAGAATCTGGAATCTTCTTTTTTGTGCGTCGTTGGTTTGTGTTTGGTCAGAGAATGGAGAGTGAAGAGTCGACGTCGGGGGAAAAGTATTTTGAAAGAAGTGTGTGGGTCAAAAAGTGACTACGCGGCACTACTTTTCTTCGGTGACGTTCTTATCAGTCGTGGGGGTGGAGTGTATTTATCGGTTATTGGTGGAGGCTAAATGGTCATTTCACAACCACTTGATTATCGATGAGAGATCAGTCGGTTGAAAAAAGACACACAACCATCTGTAGCTGTGGATCTCAAAGTTAGGTATTCTCAACAAGTTCACTCAATAATAAATAATGTCATAATTATAAGGATGAAACGTACACTAATGTTGTTTTATTTTTTAAGTTACATGTACTTAATGGAGTCCCATCGAATATTATATTTAAAGAGTCCGACATGAAAATTCTTAGATTTTGTTAATTTTTATATTAAAATGGTCGTGATTATATTACTAAGAAACGTCTTTATTAGAATATTTTTCTTCTAACTTTAGGTAATTAGCAATAATTTTTATGTGGACTTCTGAAAATCTGTTTCATGTGACTTGGCAGGGAAATTTTGAGTCATGGGTACAGGACCCTTTACATGTAAGACCTATTGCTCATGTAATTTGGGATCCTCATTTTGGTCTGGTTAAACGCTATATTTTTAAAAAATTAGATACGGATATTTTTTTTATTTTGTTAATTTTTATACTAAAATAAAGTGTCCAACATTCATACCTATTTGAGTGTCGAATGTCTACCGCAGTCCGCATATACTTTTTAAAACGAAATGAAAAATTCATGTATAAGGTGGTTAATTTATTTTATGGTGTGAAATAACTGGTTGTCGAAATCTTGGTAGTTTGTAACTATAGTTCCCTGAATATTTGATGTCAGAGTTATAAGAGAGGTTTCTTGTGTCTCTCGCCTTGAATCCAGATATCCTAGACAAAAAAATTTAGCACTTCAGTTCAAATGAAAAACAAAGCAGCAGATTTGGCTAATCCAGTTGATAACCCTTTTTCCAAGTCGATCCGTTTACTAGTTTTGACCCACTTTAAAAAGTTATTTATCTGAGGGGAGAGACTAAGACAAAGCAGCAAATTTGGCTAATCCAGCCGATAACCTTTTCCCCAAGTCGCTCCATTTACGAGTCTGAACTTGCAAGTATGGATTCTCAATGAAAGTATCAATTATACAAATCTTAACCTCTTTGACTCACTTTGAAAAGTTATCTACCCAATGGGAGAGGCTAAGACATATATCAACTCACACCAAGTTATATTTAACTATTCCTTACAGTCTATTATAAAATTCGAATCGAAAGATGGTTAAAAATGAAGGAGGTGTGTCAAGATAGTGTCTTCAATGTTCTGCTAAAGAGGAAGAGCTAGTGACTAAGACAAGAGCTGGGTATAGCAAACAAAAAGGAGAAAAAGTCTAGACTACAAACACATTCTTTTAGGTAAGTGAATACCATAAAATAGAGTAATGATCCGATGTTAAATACTATTGAATGAGTTGATTTTAATTGGCATCGGAAGCATATCAAATTATGGAAGGAAATTCGATTTCGATGAAGTCTTATCAAAATGGTAGTTCAGATTCAAGGCAGCAAGGCTGTAGATAGGATTAGAAGAAGAGGTCAGACTCCCCCTATTTAATATACTATATGTAATTATTTATATATACTTTAGAACTCCTTCTAACCATTCAGCCCATTCAGCCATAGATGTTTTGTGAGGATTCCCCATTGTGTATATTAGAATAACCTAGCTCTAAGGATGGTTGGCCCCCAAGCTAACACCCCCAACCCCAATCTCAAATCTCCAATAACATAAAATGCATCAACAAAGTACTTCAGGTCTGACTCGAGCCATCATCTAATTGGCAAATGATACGTTTTTTTTTGTGAAAAAAGAGAGTAAAAAGAGAGTAAATTATTAATTTAGTAATGATGGTAGGATGAATAAAATTATTATTTATTATCATTATAAAATTGAGTGTCATTTATACTGCTATCCATAAAAGACAATTTATTTATTTTTATGGAACAAAAAATTTAGTAATGGAGTTTTTTTATTTTCTGGAATAGAGGGAGTACTATTCAAACCCAGGCTGTAAGTTTGGCATTTGACTGGCCCTTGGAAACTGTCGGTAGCTGCAATAGTCTACTGATAATCATATCATATGCTACAGCTTAGAAAACTGAGAAATCTATCTAACAAAACACAAACTGTTTTTGAATTTTTCGCTCATTCTAATAAAACATCAAGATCGTCCAAAGTTTGAGATAAATCTCACCGTACATATATGAGGGACGGGTGAAATGCTAGTGTAATACATTTGAGAAATTTTAATTTGATGGGTTTGCTTTCAATAAGAGTAAATTGGGAGACACAATAACAAAGAGAAGGAATAATATTAATAGGAATCATAACAAAGAATTAATAGATCTTTAAATTCATAAGTAAAGACAATATTACAAAGAATTATACAGATACTGAAAACCATATATAAAACAACAAGATAACATCAAGAAACATCCTCTATGGAGACACAGAAATTTACAGAAAAAAAAAACATAAATGAATCAGAAGAAAATACCCAACAGAATATATTATATATGGAATTGTTCAAAAGGGTGGTGGATCATGAATATTATTTAACTAACGGGTCTGAGCAGGAGGCCCTTTAGGCACATTTGGGCGTGTAAGTCCCCTCGGCCATGAGGCTTTAATGGCTCCGTCTTGCACTCCTAGTTGCTGCAAAACGGAAAAATAAAAATAAAAATAAAAATTTAATAACAGATCTTGAAAATTCCGTTCAATTTTGAAACTACATAATTACAAGAATTATAAATATGAATTTACAAGAAAAAGAATCAACATACCTCTGCGGTTTGAGACTCCAGATCATCTTCACTCTCATTGACTGAAAATTATTGATTCACAATTGCAATTAAAGTTTTATTAATTAGAAAATATGGGGTTTAATCACTTTTTTTTTCTCAATGTAAAACATTTTACATATATATGATGGATATAGTTTTACTTACCTCTTGGAGTTCTCCAAGATTTAACTGAATCAACCAGATCAAAAAGTCTGTTCTTCAGATCTTGAGCTTTCCCCATTGGCAATAGTTTTCTTGGGTATTGGCAAAGATCTAGAATTGAGCTTTATATCTATTTCTTGCAAGCCTGTAAAGGCCACACATCTAATAGAGACAGGAAAGGTCCTCTACATTATAGTCCCATGTGCTCCTTTTTCTTAATAATAATATTATATTCTCAGAGTAATTTATAGCTAAAAATTAAAATTTGTTAATGACCAAGAATACATGCTGCTAACATGCAACAGAATATGAAAATGCCTAATTAAGCATTTAATTAAAGATTTTTTTATAGTCTTAGTCGGTTGTATCCTCACTTCGTATAGTCAAGGAATTAAGATCCCATTTATTATATTTATCTTCTAATTTTTTCTAATACGTATTTAGTGACAGAAATTTATTTTTAGTGACGCTAACATTAACACACATTATTACGACGAATATTATTATGTTGTTAAATGTGTATTAAGAGAAATTAAAAAATAAATTTAATAGAGAGAATCCTATATAAAAGGGACTATTTCGATTTTCACCAAACGTAAAATGCACCGATTCTATCGAGAACTTTCTTGTAAAATATATAAACTCGTTGAGATACAAAAAAGATAGAAGACAATAGAAACTCTATATCAATTTTTAAGAAATTAGATTCTCTATAAATGATACAAAACATAACAAGGGAAGGGAAATTGAGCTAGGCTATGCAAAATTCATTTGATAAGGTTGAAAACACACCCTTTATGGGCTGTTTGTGAGTTTTAATTTGTAAGAAGCTACAAGGGAAGTGATGAAAATGAAATAAATTAAGCTCTCACAAACAAACAGACCCATAAAGAAGAAGATTGTGAGAGGAAACGAATGTTATAGCAACTCATGAACTCAACATTAATTCTAAATTTTTGTGGACAAATGAAACCTATTCAAATTAACATGCTAAAATGATTAGTTATTTGAATGAAATAGCTAGGGAGTACTCACTTAATTAATTTAATTAAAGTTGATTCCTCACCTACATATATACATATATATAATTAAGTACTACACATGCATAAATTTAAAATTAATTAATTAATCTGTACACAACTTTAAATGAAATTAATCAAAGATATATCACCGGCCACCCACCGTCCCTCCCACGATAAAAACTACTAACAAATTAACCAACAATTAATCAACACTATCTATATATCGCATTGGCATTGGATCATCATCATATCCTTACAAAGAAAATACTCAACTCGGGTCCATTGTTTCCATCCGGGCTCAACATATACAACGTTTCTGAATCTCTGGATCCCACTACGCGTTCAAAATGCGCCCTCAGATACGCCATTTCCCCGTCGGGCCCCTCCACCTCCGCCTTCCCTGGCAAAACTCCGGCGCCCATCGACACCGCCTTGAGAAGCTCCATCACATACAAATCTTCCTCCGTCGCATCCCTCTTCATCCCGTACCCATTTTTCTTCCCATTGCAAAAAAATGACCACAACGGCTCCTCCATAAGCTTGGTTTTGTCTTTATCCGCCCTTTTCTCGCATTCCAACGCAATTCTCACCATCCCAAGGCTCATCTCCTTTTGCAGCACGTTAGTTTGCATGCCAAGCTCCACTACAAATGTTGGCAATGTTTTAGGGTTCTCTTGTATGGAAAGGCTTACACGGCCTTTCCGGTACCCGAATAGCGTCCCGCATACCCGGCTCCCGCCGGAGGTGCTCCTGACGTCCGGTAACCGGCCGCCGGGGAGGGTGGGGAACTTGCATGTGGGTGTTATGATGGGAAAAGTCCGGAAAACGGACCGAAAAACTCGGAACACTTTAGTTTTATGCCTCTTCTTGGATGCGGAAGGCTGCATGAGAGTTGATGATGGGGTTGGCGGCGGTGGCGGAGATGGTGGTGCTGAGGAGGAGGAGGATATTGATGGTAAAGAGCTGGTGCTGATTCTTGGCTCCCCCATTACCGGAACTTTAGAACCAGCAATGGGAGAATGCCATGCAAGAGAGATAGAGGGAAAAAGAGAGAGAAAGATTAGGGTTGTTTGTTGTTGATTGATTCAGCTGGGCTGGTGGTCTATAGGCTGAAAATATGGAGAAAAATATAAAATTTTTATTTGATTTTGATTTATTTATATTTACGGTGAGAACCAACAAATAAGGACGGTCACAAAATATAGGGTGGAATTAAATTAGAGGGTTCCAAAATAAGATATGTGACACCATGGTAATGTGTATATATGTTGAGGTGATTAGCTGGAATAAATGAAGCTATTTGAAATTTGTTATCTGATAACTAATTGAATTTGAGATAGGGTTTAAATTTGAATTTGAGTGAGATTTATCTGTAAATTTGACTGGCCATTTCACTAATTAACTAAACAAATGGTAGTTAAACAATAAAACTGAAGTCATATAATGTACGTATGTTTTCATTAATTGAGTATAATGATCACCAACTTGTTGTATATGTTCTTGTTTTAATGTATAGAATTAATAATATATACACGCAATAAAACTTTTTTAAAATTTGTTGAAGTCCAACTTTTTGGCAAGTACAATATAATTTCATGATCTACATTATTCACTATTATAATATCAAAAATCGATTAAACCTCACTAGAAGATTTAGGAAGAAATAAACACAAGCTTCACGTAAAGGGAAAAATTAGCATACGTCACAAAAAAGAAGAAATAAGCTTACATAAGTGAGAATTAAATCTGAAAACTTAAAAGGTATCTCAATTTTAACTACTAGAGACTTCATCGTATATAGCCATAAAAGTTATAATTAATACTTACTGGTTGTTTGGTTGGACGAAATCATTTTAATATGGGATAAACTTATGGGATAAACTAATGGTCAGAATTTGAATAAGATTAATGGAATCGGAACTGAACATTTCGTTCATGCATTTGGTATGTTAGTTAAAATTGTATCGGAATAAAATAAAATAAAAGTAATGACCAAAGTATTCCTATATATATAGATATGGGTAAGGATATTTTTAGAGAATTAATATTTTTACAAAAACGTTATACAAATTCTTTCTCACGTGAATACTAATAAATGGGTTAGAATACCAAACGCGAGAATTGAATTTTGTAGATTCAACTACGGTACTGATTTCATCCAATCAAAACGGCACCTTATGCTATAGTTGGATACCATTCTCTTAATTTTCATTTTACGAGAGAGCTAGTGAATTGAGGTCCGTTACAATAAAATGGATGAATTACATCACTCACTAACAACAATCAATCAAATATGTACTTAAGATACTAAAAAAATTATTTTATTTTACTTGAGTTTAATTAAATACAATTTGAAGTAATTTGAAGGTACATTGATTAGATCTTGACAAAAGACTTTATAAGTTTCCAAAAATTGAATATATCAATTAAGAAATTAAATTTCAATTATTTATAAAAATATATCAATTAATAGAACCATTGATAAAGACAAAGATGCTGTGTATGAACCACTCATATATTATTGATAGGTTCTATAGGAATCGGACGATTTTATTTGGTCAATTCTAAATAATGTGTCCGTGGGACTCATTTGAAAAACTGATATAGATATGCTAAGATAATTTTTTTTTTTTTTTATAAAAGTATTCCTACAATGGAAACTTTTACGGTAAATAGAATATATAGAATTGTGCTCGATCCAAACATAACATATATTAATAAAAGTAAATTTTTTGAAAAACATTTATTTATAGAACACTTAAATGTTGAAAAAATATTTGAAAAAAATAAAAATATTTTTAAAAATCAATTTTGTGTGGAGTGCGGGAGCCAAAATCCAAATCCTATTTGGTCAGCAACTTAAGTCAAGTAAATACTAAATGTTTTTATTTTGTGCCCATACAATCTTCTTCCCCTCAAGTCCTACACTGTCAATCCTTTCCCCTTCTCTCTCTTACCTACCCATATCTACCCCTCTTCTTTGGCTGTTATATAATTTGTTTAAACTCCATGTTTAATTCAGGGGATGAGCTCATAATCAACAGCTACAGAATACCATGGCTAATTTGGATCCAACTTCTAGTCATGTTCCTTCTCATTATTCTCCTCTACTTTTTCAGTTTAGATCTCTCCGTCCATTCCACCGCCTCAGAATCAGCTCCATCCTCTGTCTCAGCGTCTTCTTCCGCCGGCACAGTGCTTTTATCCGCCACCAATACCGCTGCCGCAGGCTTTTTACATGATTCCCAGGTGTGTAAATCTTTTTTCACTTTACCCCTTCGTCTCATTCTCAGCTCTGTTATTGATTTTACCCATTTATTTATCTCTGTTGCTCCGGCTGTTTGCGAAGGAAAATCTAATTAGGAAGATTTTTGAAGTTTGCGCACCCCTTGATTATAATGTTTTTTTTGGTTTTAGGAATATTTGATAACATTTGAGATACAATTAGTAATTTAGTTTATATTTGCACTTGGGAATTTGTTAATGGGTTGAATTGATAAAAAGGATTGAGTTTGTATGTTTGGAGACATTTTTGAGGGATATTATCAATTTTTTAGAAGCGCTTTGATTATATCAAAAGAAAAGTTGGTTTTGGTGTTCCCTTGTTACGAATGCGTTTATGTGAAGTAATGGTCTTTAAAAGGTTGCTTCAATGTCAAAACTTGTATGTAATGTCTAATTTGTCTTTTACTTTAGAAAGATGAAAGAAACAAAGAAGCCTTGTTAAGTGAACGTTTACTTTTGGGTATGGATTAGGATTGCCTAAGTTGCTTTCTGATCTGGTAAAAGATCAGAAATTGGATCCAGTTCCAGTTTCAGTTTTCTCAATATACAAAAGGAAAAGGTAGAAAGCCCTTCTCTTCAAAGCTATTGTAGCATGGTGAAATGAGTTTTATAACTGAGGTTGGGTAATGCAAGGTTCAATTATTTCTCTTGCCTAAGTTAAAGCTCTTCTCCTGATTCAATTAATAGAACAGTAAATCCCATGGTTCCATGATCTGGCAAAAGATTGTGTGCTTTGTTCATATTTCAAATCAGATCACTTCTCTAGATTAAAGTGGGAAAATTATCTTTGGAAATTTTGGTTTCATAGTGCATAGAAAAGTAGTCCTTTAGTATGGTTTTATTTATTTGATTAGAATTGATCAGATTTGTTGTAAATCTTCCCTGGTTAGGCTGGTTGGAGTAACTTAGTAAAACACTGACTTTGAAGTTTTTACGAAGTTCTTAGTTGGATGAGATCATTTTAACGCAGGCCTTTAGAAGCTCTATTCGTCTAAAATTTACTTTGCACGATACTTGTTTTTTGGAGATTAAAAGAATTTTTTTCTTTTGTAAGTGTAGCTATAAGGTAAGTAGTGACTTCCAAATTAGTTAATGCTTTTGCCAGAATTGCATGATTTGAGGAAGAGCAGATCGGATCATTATAAATTACATTTCTTTTACATGCTTATACAAGAATAGATCTGGCTAGTTAATTAGAGAGATTGGCACCATTATTTCAACCTATTTTTGGTGCTGGCATGACATAAAAGCTATACCCACACTATGCCCACCTGCAACTCCTCTTCCAAAATGCCAATAAGATGTGTCGAAATTCAGAAGATTGTTGCGAAGTGTCATTTAGTGGCCTCATATAGTAGCATGCTGTCATATCACTATAAAAAAAAAATCTATGTACTAGTATAAATTTTTTTCAATAGTTTATGTCAATTTAATCCTGTTCTACTTGTATTTGTTGTTTTGTTCTTAGAAGTATTACTTTAATCAGAAATAATTTTTAATGTTGGTAAGAGAACCTCTTTGCTGGAAGGGTCAGAAGTGCAGCACTTCTCCAGGGAATAGGATCCTCTCCATTTCAAATGAAATGGAGAGTTTCCATTTCACCAATTATTGGATCATAATGATTTGGTTAGTAATGATCTAAATATGTTAATAGATAGTTAATGATATTAAGATCAATCCTAAAAAAAAAAAAAGTAATCCGACACTTTTTCACCGTTAAAAGTCTAAAAGATTTTTCACCGTTAGTGAAAATTCTTTGATCTCACCTTTTTATCAATGTTAAGATACAAATAAATCTGCTCAATATATAATACTCCCTCCGTTCCAAATTGTAAGATCATTATTGACTTCTAAAAATCAATTTGAGACATTTTCACGCTTAAAATTGAGATGATTCATTAATAATTATGAAAAAATAAATCTTGCAATAATTAGTACTTTTAGATAGTTTACAATAGTCCAAGGCATACTTTGATATTTCAAAAGCACTCCAGAATGAAGTATGGAATATGTGGTTATATGGTAGACGTTCACAGACGCTGTTAAAAAGAGAATGTTCTTTCATGAATATGTTCTGGTAATTACCTGAGGTTTGTGCTACAAGGACATTATGTCTTTAGAATGATTAATAGGGCGTTTTGAGAGCTCTGATGCCTTTCCAATTTGTTAGCCCCATTAATAATAATGATAATATATGGTGGGGGAGGAGACTGCATATCAAATTCATTTGCATGATATCAATTACTTAAATGAATGGAAATAGTTTTCTTGGATATGACAAACGTTTGAATAGTTTATATGATCTTTCCAGGTAAGAGAAAATCAAAGCATCAAGGAAACAGGATCAGGTTCAAGCAGAGGAATAACAGGAAGAGAAGGCATCCACGAAATTGAGGGTTGTTCAGCAAAAGACGGAACAAGCGTCTCACCTTTTGGAAATTCTCACCACCCTTGCCATTTTCTGGGCCTAGCTAAGCAAGCTTTTCTCAAGTGCTTGGGTTTGGATTTCCCATCTGACAGCTCAACGAACAGCAATCAAAGGAAAGAACGTTGACGTATGCACCTCTCTATCCCTCTTTTACTCAAACGCATTCACAAATTGTAGAATACTAACATATTCACAAAGTTTACAATAAACACACATTCCCATATCACCTCTCTGTGCAGGAAGGCGGTTCCACCAAATTCATCGGACCACCACACGTTTGCCAACTGCTGAGAGCCAGAGCTTAGTGTCTCAAGTGTAATTTAAGACGTGATTGATGATACCACTACCACATTGACATTAGTGTCTCAATTGTATTCTAACCGGTGGCACTAGTGAACTCTTACTATTTTTTTTAAGAGTAGTTCAGTCTCTGGGGTCTTTAGTAGGAGGAATACTATCTGGTTCTTTACTGAGGGAGAGAGTTTCGGATAGCTTCTTCTCTAGCTACATTGTGGCGCCATTTTCATTTGTCTTCAGTGATCATCTATTAAAGCAAATTTGCTTCATTACTTACAAAAATAGGCACTAGACTGTTATCTGTGTGAAATTTAATGTGATTTGAACAGAGCAAATTGTAAAATTGTCTTTCTGGTTAACACTAAATTACGATACAGATGATATTGTTTTAGTTTTTACAACGTCATAACCAATGTTTCAATTTTTTACAAAAATATTCCGTTCATCCAACTTTTAGAGAAAATAAGTCAACTATGAGCATATTATATAGGCATTAAGGGCAAAATAATCAGTTATATATTCTTTCGAAACCAACGGTAAAACCGTTGACATAATTAAGAGCAAGTTGATTATTTTGCCCCTTAAACAATCACATGATATTGACATGATTGATTAATTTAAACTATTTTAACTATAAAAAAACGATCAGAAGGGATAATTTTATAAAAGTTAAATATTCTATGACATTACAAAAATTAAAATAAAAAAAAGGCCATTGAAAAAAGCCGTTCTAACATATTCAGGATCATCAATTATGCTTTTTTATTTTTTCAAACATTGGATGTAGTCTCAATAGGATAAGAAACCGAGTCAAATTGGAAAACGTGGGAGACGACGTGCGATTTTAGGATCAGCATCAATATTGTGCGATTTTTTAAAATTAACAATCATATTCACAAATTTTATATTCAATTTGGTGCAGATGCTGATTATTGAGATTGATATTTGACGGTATATGGTCAGGGTTAACATTTTTACTTCTTCAAACTTTCCAAGATTTATAAGAAAATAAAGTGTGTGTATGTGTGTGTGTATATATATATATATAAACTTTGAAAAATTATAAGACAAAATTACAGTGACATGTGATTAAAATAAAGACTATTTTGTCTAACATAAATATTTTGTTAGTGATGTGTTATAGTTCTACTATCGCTCGTGTATGTTCCACCGTCAGTATATAAAATTATAACTCATTTAAATATAAAAAAAGATCTTAAATACTACTATTCTATTTATTGAGTATCATTATACGAATATCAACTTTACGGTCTCTTTACTGCACTTTGTGTATTATCAAGGCTCCATATATATATATATATATATATATATATATTCTAGATCTCTCTTTTTGTGTTATAATAATTTTTTTTTTTATAGAGTTTGTTTTCGCTTTTTGTAAAACTTGTTTTCTCCATAATATGACTGATTTTTTAGTGAGAAAATTTTATTATCATCTCTTGTGAAACTTTTCTTTCTCCATTTGTGAGATTATTTTATTCCATTGTCAGAATTTGTTCGATACACGATTGTTGAAGATATATTGTTCAGATTTGAATGTGACGTTATCATGAAGACTTTGTTTTTTCTTTGTTCGTATTAAAGAACTGCTCAAATATACGTATTCTGTTATGGGGGTAGCGTTCCCTTATCTGAACTTGGCGGGGGAGTGATTCATTCTTCCCGAACACAGCATACAACTCTTTGTTGTACTGTGCTCTTCAAGTGTGCTTGTTCCTCCTTCTTCCTTACAATTTTAATATATTTCAATCGATTAGACTGTTTAATAAAAAAAAGTTCATATATACTGAAATATAAAAAAAATCTTATTTCAACTAAAGTATAAAACTATCTACAAAATCTGGACCAAATATACTTAATTAAATTTTTATGACTTAATAGTTATGTTCCCTCTTCCCCAAAAAAAATTTGTGACTTCGTCTATGGGAAACTAAGGGAGAAATACTCAAAATTATCCCAAACAGGCCCTAAGACATTACTGGTAAAAACTGTATGACTATGACCTTCAAAGGTCAAAGTTCTTCACCCAAACTCTCCGTTGCTGAAGTCAACCGTATATAAAATATATATGTCAAAGCACTTTTTCTGGTTAAAAGAAAAATTCCATATACACACATGAAATATAAATAATTAGAAAGTTATAATTAATCACTTGCGATACATCATACTAAAAGAAAAATTCTTCGGTGGCTTATTTAATTAGTAGTGCTTTTTGTTCCTACTTTTTTATATTACTAGTACTGTATACACATCAAAATACAAATGATTACTTATTTATCATATTCGCTCCCGTTTCACACAAAAAATAAAATAATAACAATAAAAAATATTAATATATACATATATTTATAAAATTTAATAGTATATATTTTTTATGTTTATTTAAAACATAGTAAGTGTGTAACTTTTTTCCATATACACACATGAAATACAAATAATTAGAAAGTTATAATTAATCACTTGCGATACATCATACTCTTCCGTTCGTATAATTGTATCATTTTATACTATTATTAATTGAAAGAAATAAATTATCCAACAATTGTTTTTACATATATAAATATACGATTGTAAACTACTTTTTTATTTTATATATCATGAAATCTAAAAATAATAACTTATAGACAAGGAAAAAGTTATCTCCACATTTAGTAAGAGTAGTGTACGTGTCATAATTTGTCTTCTACAAAATTATATGTATTTAATACTACAAAATTTTGACCCTACAATTTAAGAAAACTAAGAATATTTTTTTGTACTAGTATTAAATACGACAAACGTATCTTACAACAACAGTTGCAGACCACAACAATTGTTGCATAAAATTATCCTTATCGTAATTAATTTATTTTCTTAAAAAAGTTATTTTTGATAGTAATTCAAAATGACACCACTTATAAACTAAACACTCAATAAATTTAAGCATAAATATAGAGATTTTTTTTTTCAAAATTAAGTACAACAATGATAATCTTATGTAGACGAATGCCCGGATGGTCCTATTTTGACGGTAAAAGATCAATTTATAAAATTCTAATTTAATGCCACTACAAAAAAAAAAAAAAACAAAACCCAGTCACCAAATACCAAGGAAACTCCAAGTTCATACCGGTTGTGAGTTAAGAATATACTCCCTCTATTTATTTCGTAATAATAATCGTTTTAATTTTATGCACATAAATTAAAAAAATTATTAAATATTATCTTTTTGTAATTAAAATTTGTAATTTAATAGTATCCTTTGATAATAAAACTTTAGATAAAATTTCATCCTTGTCCATGAATGGAAAGTTGCGAACTAGTAATATACGAGGAACTAGTAATATACGAGAGAGATTTTATTGGAAAATGAAAGATTATACGGATAATATAAGAAAATAAATATTTTATTTTCTTAAAAATATACAAACGACAAGGAAATTAAAACATTTTTTTTATGATTATGGAACGGAGAGAATAAATTGAACTTTGGAAATGTAATCTTCCTACGGGTAGACTCAGTTGTATGTTTATAATTTATTAAGTACTACTAGTAGTATATAATTATTAAATAATTTATATATTTAAATTTTATGACTAAAACTAAATACACATGAACTTCAAAAAACTCTGAGGGAAACTATTTTTGGGTAATTGTGGACATGCGGTAATAATAGTAGTATAGCATTTTTCTACAAAAGAAGTTTAATTATATTATATATCCACGCGCAAGACATATATGGTGCGGCTTGATAAAATTTAGTCTGACTGTTGACCATTGAATATTGTGTCTTGACCAAACTTGTTGAAGTTGTAGGTGGACTTATTCAATTATTTTGTGTGTATATATATATACATGCACAAATGAAATTATAGCATCAAATTATCAACAAGACGAAAAGAAGAAAAAGAACTAAACAAGAAAAAGAAGAAGAAGAAATGGAGAGTAGCAGTTCATTGATGATGATGAGAGAGAGAGAAGCAGTAGCTAATTTTTATGCTCCAAGCAGAAGCAGCAGCAGCAGCAGTTGGTATAATTCTATTGATCAAGTGTTCACATATAAGCCTCTGCTGAGATACCTAGGTTTCAGCACCTCAAAACAAGAGGATCACCAAACAAGTAGTGGTTCAGGACAAGGCTTTGAGGTTCTTTCTAGAGCAACTCCTCCTAAGCCGAAGCCAACCTCTGGGAAAGGTCCTAAAAGCAATTGAACATACTTACATGTACGTGTGTGTGTATATATATATATATATATATATATATACACACACACACTTTTGAGACTGATTCATAATCATTAACTAGCCAACGTTGGATATATAATTATATCTGATGGTATCTTGCACTAATTGTCCGACATATTGTCCGTGACTTGTATCAGTAAATAAAAACCGTCTGACATAGAAAATATCAGATGACTGGCAACTAACTATGATTTTGCATCAGGTCATATATATGTATATATATTATTGGTGGATGGACCGGTGACCTGAGTGTTACCGCCTAGGTAGAGAGAGAGAATTAAACTAGTACTCCTAAATAAGTTCAAGGGCAGCTTCACGTTGTATCTAGCTAGTTATAATTTTTTTCTAGCAAGTACATTTTGTCATTAGGACTGATACTATACGGGCATTAATCAGGAATTTTTTTAAAAGGTAATTTTAATTATCTCATGTAACTTGTGAAGTTTGTCTCTATGTATATATAACACCACTTGATCGGATGTCAAATTATAATGTATATTTTTGGTGTATGATAAAGTTCATTTTTCCTACTAGCTCGTATGTGTAAATTAGGCTATTCTCATGCATTAATTAATTGAATTAACCCGGCTCCCTCTTTTACTTCAGTTTTGAGCTAGGGAGAGAATATAAAATTTCATATTTAATCTAAAATAAACTCATTTCACTTATTGGTCTTGAATTGGATGCTTCAGCGGATCGACTATATCGAGTAGGAGGTTGATAAATCCTCTCGAATATTGTTTATGTGTACGCTCGTAAACAAGTGGAGAGAGTTTTGGAGCTTTTGGACTTAATTCGGAGTTTAACCTTATAATATTGTTACAAATCTAATTAATCTCTCTCCATATACGGTTTTTGCAAAAATTTAATAAGATTGTGGGGGGATACACAATATATACTCACTTTTCAGTCTCTTAATCAACCATAATATATATACACCTTCCCCTGCCTTTCAGTTCCCCATTCAAAGTTAATTTGGTACCCTCAGTTTGGGATCCTAACATCATATTTGACAACAGTAAGGAAATAAATAATTCGAGACAACAATATATAGATTGAGACGACAATTGAGATAGGGTAAGACATAATATTTAGTTCCCAAATACGTCAATAATCGTAAAGAGCTTCGACGGATCTAATTAGAGTGAAATTATCACATCACATACCATGCATTATGAAATTTTATAATTATTTTTTGTATTAATTGGTTATATCTAATGTTACATTTGTGTTTACTCACAAATAAGACATTAGAGTTAAAATATAATATTTGTTATAACTAATATAACAAAAAATTATAAAATTTTATAGGAATATGTGGTGTGACAATTTCACCCTAGCTAGATCCGAATTTGACAATTGAATGCATAACCTCAAAAATAAGGAAAAAGTAAAAAGATACAGTAATAAAAAGGGTTATGGGGTTGTTTGCACTTACCTTGCATCAAGAGTTCGTAATCTCGTCAAGAATGGGAATCTATTTGCTAATAGTATAGGCTATAGGCTATATTCCTAACACTTTCTTTACCAGTACTGGCTATACTGCGCTCTATATTGTAAGACTAAAAATATAAAACTGTACTATGAATTTATTAGTTTATGAAGATACGTATTTGATTTTACAATATAATAAATTGCTATCCCGTGGTAAAATTATTTCTGTAAAATTCCGTGGTGCTTGGTATAGTCTGCCTCCTACTGAAAGTACAATGCTTGTGTTGGAAAAATATTCCGAAAACAAATTTAAAAAATAAAATAAAATTATGATCATCTTTATAGTTTTATGCAAAACAACAAATATATATACCATGTATTTAGAATATGAATTTGTTATAATACTTAATTGGATGCGCACGTTTTGAAAATTTGTAAAGTCTCTAGTATTTTTAAAATCTGGCCTATAATCTTATGTTGAACTTGGAGTGTGATCTCCAAAGCAAGCACCCTTCTGAAAAAAATTCTAACTATGTTTTTTCAGACTGAAAGAAAGAATGCGGAATTTGGTATTTTCTTCTAATAGGAAAAGTACCAAATACATTTCTAATCAATGATATATATAATAATATTGATTTTTACCTACTCTTATGAATCTTGTCTATATTAGGCTAGGAAAGGGATTCTAAGGGATTATCTTCTGACTCTAATAGTTATCTAGATATTATTGTCTAATAATAATATTCAAAATAAATATTAATTACAATTAATTCCACTAAATAATTATAATTGCACTTCAGTTCAGAAATTAATTAAATAAATATTTTACGAGTAAACGGTAAATATTTCCTTTATAGATGTACATAAATATTTCAAAATTAATATAATCTCAATACATTTATATTTATTTGATCATAAATTGATTTAACAATTAAATCAATCCTTTTAATAATAAATATTAAAATACTCAGCCAAGATTTTATGATCAATGATAACTTATCTTATGAAAAATCTTATAAATGTTTTGACAATAATAATGTTCTTAGTATTAATTAAATATATTAATCGACATTCCGAGGTATTACTTAACACAATGCAATCTCACTAATTGGAACGATATCAAATTAATATATATAACAGTATTAAGTCTATTAATATTTTAAAATTAAGAAATTTCACAAATTAGTATTTATGTGAAAATATTTTATAAATAAAATATTATCATATGATCCGTTTAATGTACACCGTTAATGCACTAGTATTTTAATTAGAAGTCCAACTTTCATGATCAAAATAAATCATATCTGTTAAAGTACTATAACTTACAGAATAATATGTCAAAATCATCCTAGGTTATAAACCATTATTTTTCTATTTATAAATTACATATGATTTATATCTTCTGTGTATAATATTTATTTATATACATAAATCATAATATATAATATGGAGATTTATATAAACAAACTAACGATCACTTAAGGAATAATGAATGATGTACTTTTATTAATAAATAAATGTTCAACATAAATAAATAAATAAATAAATAAAATTTTTATAGCAAAAATTCAAGAGCTTGGAGTTTCTTTAAGTTCCTGGACTAAGCCTCCTTATAGTGTGGTAAAGGTTAATAGTGATGCTAGTTTTGATGAGCAGAATTATTAGAGATAAAAAAAAAAAGATGTATTGAGATATTGTAGTTTTTTTTTATTTACAAAGAGAACTAAACCCTTATATAGGCTAATCAACTTACTAGTTGAGTGGATGTCAAGTATATTTGTTCACTAAGATGAACTTGAAGGCTAAGGTGGTGTTTGATAAAACTGAGTAATTAAGATCTAAATGGTTAATGCATCTTAATAAATTAGATCATCTGAATGAAATAACATTTGAATCTAAAAAACTGTTTGATAACTAAAAAGTGTAAAACATCTTAATGACACTATTTTACCATTTTAACCTCTGAGTTATTTAAAAAATTTATTTGAATGATCTTAAAATTTAAAATTGAAAGAGTACAATATTTATTGAGTCTATTTTTGTTCATAAATTTTAAATAAACTATTAAGAGACAGCTCTTAATAGTTAAGATTTGAGTTTCATTCTTGACGATTAAGAGACATTAAGAGGTAAAAAAAATTTTATCAAATAAAATTTGCCTCTGACCGAATCAGAGGTAGATGAATTAAGAGACATTCAGACACAAATAAACACAACCAAAATATACTTGATCATTAAGATGACATGATATATTAGATATATAATATTAACATCCTCTCTCAAGCTAAAAGTCTTATAATAACAACTTTCAGCTTGTTACAAAAGTTGAATGCAATGAAAGCGGTAAGACAAAGCTAGGCATGTTAAATGCACAAGAGTGGCACGCGAATTGCTAGTGACATTGGGGCGGCACGGAAAGTGCTGATTACATAGGGGCGGCACGCGAAGTGCTGATTGCACAGGGACGACATACGAAGTACTGATTGCATAGGGACGACACGCGAAGTGCTGATTGCAGAGGGGTGTGCGGCAAGTGAAGTGTTGATTGCACATGGGCAGTATGCGAAGTGTTGACTGAAAAGGAGCAGCACGCAAAGTACTGATTACATAGAGGCGGCACGCGAAGTGTTGTTCCAAAGGAGCGACACATGAAATGCCGACTTATAGACAATATCATGAGAGAGATGAAACTAGAACTAAAGCCAAAATAGAAACTGAAACGAATCGAAGTCGAAACCAAAACCAAAGACATGAGCAAAAGTTAAAATTGAAGATGAACTTAAGATCGAAAACAAAATTAAACTTTTGGAGTTAACATAGCGGAAGTCGAAACCAAAGACATGATCAAAAACTGAAACTGAAGATGAACTTAAGATCGAAAACAAAATTAAACTTTTGGAGTTAACGTAGCAGAAGGAGAAATAATATTTCGTTGTCGGCGACAAAAGTATATTTATTAAGATTTTACCTATAACTCTATAAAAAAAAAAGAGACTTATTGAAATATTGTAGTTTTTTTTTTCAAAGAGAACCAATCCTCTATATAGACTACTAGTTGAGTGGATTATTACTTGCACTACTTGCACAACTCATCTACTAAAATTCCTTCTCTCTCCGGACCATTCAAAGAAAAAAAAACTGCAAAATTGCCCTAACAAATATATACTTGCACTACTAATATATTACTAGGTAGTGATTTGCTATGCTGTAAAATCAAGTATCATACCTCTACAAAATAATAAAATCACAATATAATTTTGTATTTTAGTTTTTACGAATGATAACGGGAATGACGAATGACTCGAGTCTATCACTGACCATCTTAATTAGCAACATTAAAAAAAAAAAAAAACACGTCTCTCTCAGTGTAAATGTAAAATAGGTCAAAACTACCAAACACGCCCTAGGGCTCCAGAAGTGTTTGGTGTTTGTTTATTTTTATTTATTTTGGGTAGGTAAATGACTCGTCAGCTGTATTAGCTATGACTATATGACCATTAGATGACCAGGTCAACTGCAAAGTATACATATCTTGGGATTAGTCAATCAACGCTCAAAATTACAAAATCCCCGGAGCCGCCCCTCTTGTGTATTGTAGTATAGTAGGTTGGTTTCTTTTTCATACAAATTAGTGATTCAATTTGATTTTTGATATCAAACAATGATATATTAAATTTTAAAATTAATATAATTTATAAAAATTTAGAATAAAATAAATTTTGCGATTAATAATTTTTATTATTTATTATACAATTGTAATAATTGTATCGATTAAAATTAAATAAATTCATATCAATTTGAAGTTTAATATATCGTCGTTTGAGCTCAAAAGATAAATTGTATCTATAATTTTTAAACAAAGAGGGAGTATCTGATACAATGTTGAATCATATAACTTAAAATCAATTGATATGAAGTTATTTAGTTTTAATACAAACAAATATAACAATTGTAAACTAACTATAAAGTACTACTAATTATTATTTTTGTTGTTTTCAAAACTTAAACGAAATTATATCAATTTTAAGTTTTAGAATATCGCAAATTAACTTTAAAAAATTAAAATGTAACTTTAATTTTAAAACTGATGAAGTATCGAACTTGCAATAAACTATTTAATAACTATATGCTACTAGTAGTTAATAAATTATAAACATACAACTGATAATTTGTTAATAGTCTACCATTCTACCACTTAACTCGTTCTACCACCTAACTCAGTTACTGAACTACTGAGCAATAATGATTTTAAAAAATCAAAATATATTGTTAATTTTGGAACAGAGGTAGTATATTTCTAGTCCATTCTCTTTTCTTTTTTTTCTTTTTTTAAAAAAAACAAAAAACAAGAAGCTTCAAAATACTATAAATTAAACTGTTTTTTGGATAATTGTGTGGACATGTGGTAAAAATAGTAGTATAGCATTTTTTTTTCTTCTATAAAAGGAGTATTTATATATACACGCGCAAAACATATATATGGTACGGCTTGATAATATTGAGTCTTACTGTTGACTATTGAATATAGAATATTGATCAACTTGTTGAAGGTGTAGTTGGTGGACTTATTCTATTCATATATGTGTGTATATATATCCATGCAAACATACGAGTGTAGCATCAAATTATCAACCAAAGAAAAGAGGAAAAAGAACTAAAGAAGGAGAGTAGCAGTTCATTGATGATGATGAGAGAGAGAGAAGCAGTAGCTAATTTTTATGCTCCAAGCAGAAGCAGCAGCAGCAGTTGGTATAATTCTATTGATCGAGTGTTCACCCTGCAGCCTCTGCTGAGATACCTAGGTTTCAGCACCTCAATACAAGAGGATCACCAAACATTTAGTGCTTCAGGACAAGGCTTTGATGAGGTTCTTTCTAGAGCAACACCTCCTAAGCCAAAGCCAACATCTGGGAAAGGTCCTAAAGGCAACTAAACACACTTACTTACATGTCCGTGTGTGTATATGTGAGACTGATTCATAATTAAAGTTAATTGCTAGCCAACGTTTCATATATAATATGCCAGACAGTATTTTACATTAGCCATTCGACGTATTGTATGTAGTTTGGATGAGTGAATAAAAATCGTGTGACTTATGATATATATGTCGGATGTTAGCTAACAGTTAGTTATGGTTATGGATCAGACTTCATATATATGTATATTATTGGTGGATAGATGGAGTGTTACCACCTGAAAAAAAGAGAAATAGAGAGAGAAATTACCTCTAAATTAGTTCAAGCTAGCTTCAAGTTGTATCTAGCTAGTTATAAATTTTTTTTCTAGTAAGTTAATTTGTATACGGGCATTGGTCTGGAATTAATTTTTCTTCAAAAGATTTTAGTTATAATGCAACATGTAAAATTTGTCTAAGTCGGAAATGTAATGTTTAATATGGTCAATGTAAATCTTGATAAGAAAATCAATACATCAATACATAAATATAAACAAAAGAAAAATACTAAGTCGTTTTGGTTAGTCCCAAATCGACTCACCAAAACGAGTCAGTAACTTAAGAATATATTCACTTAGACTGACTTCTGAGTAGTGTTATGGATACGGTCGGTAAACTAAATTAATTTTGGATTATTATTATTGGGTTCTTTACATAAGTATACAACAATTAGTAAAAAATTACAAGAATAGTGCACTAACAAAATAATTACATGCACTAACAAAATAATTACAAAAAGAGTGCAATAAGAATAAACCCATTAAATCATTATCCTTTAAATCAAGGAGAACTATAACCACCTTATTTATTCCTCTCTATTTAATGACACCCACTATTTATTTTCGATATCCTCTTTCTTTCTCTACTTTCTCTCCCATTATTTCTGGCATCCTTCCCCCTCTACTCTCTCTCTCCTTCACACGGTGGGGAAGGACTTGATGGTGGGTTGAAGAAGAATATTGTTGCTTTAAATTCTTGGTAACCTTGCATAATACAGTAGTTGCAGTCTGCAGATACTAGTACAACATGCTCGACTCTTTTGGCTTTTTGTAGCTACTACTAGTTTGTTGTTGTTTCTCAACTCTAGCGTTTGGCTGAGGAGAACTATATATGATCAACCATTACACAGGCTTAAACTTCAAACTTGACTTTTGCTGGAATATTTATTCAGAAATGTTAGAACAACCATTGAGATTAAATTAGTGGGAGTAGTTTGCAGTCTTAATTTAAATCATTTGCTCACGAAATTTTTCTCTGATATCCTCTTAATCTTCAGATTCCTTCTATTTTTCCCTTTGTTAAAGTGTAGTTTAGCTTAATTTGTATTCTTTTAATAAAAGGAGTATACTCACTGAATTGGTTACTTTTGTATGAAGGAGTATGAAGGTTTGGTTACCAACTGTATTATAGAAAAAAAAATCTATAATAGATTTGTTATAATTAATTGGTAACCCAATAACTGAATTTGTTACCTTTGTATGAATGTTTAGCTACCAAATGCAGTATGAAAAAAAACTACTTATAGATTTTTTATAATTAATTGGTAACCCAATAAAACTGATTTGGTTACTTTTGTATGAAGGTTTGGTTACCAACTGTACTATAGAAAAAAAATTCTATAATAGATTTGTTATAATTAATTTGTAACCCAATAAAACTGAAATGGTTACTTTTGTATGAATATTTAGCTACCAAATGCAGTATGAAAAAAAATTATAATAGACTTTTTATAATTAATTAGTAACCCAATAAAACTGAATTGGTTACCTTTATATAAATGTTTGGTTATCAACAACACTACAAAAAAAAAATTCTATTATAGATTTTTTATCATTAATTGGTAACCCAATAAAATTGAGTTGGTTACCTTTGTGTGAAGGTTTGGCTACCAACTGCGGTATGAAAAAAAATTATAATAGATTTTTTATAATTAATTGGTAACCCAATAAAACTGAATTGGTTACCTTTATATGAATGTTTGGTTACCAAGAACACTACGAAAAAAAAAATTGGTAACCAATAAAACCATATTTAAAATAGTATTTTTTGGTTACCCACAAAAACTAAAATGTTTACTTTTGTATAAAGTTTTTGCTACCAACTGCACCATATTGAAAATAATTTTATTTAGAAAAGGTTATTCATAAGTAACTGCAATATATTCAAAATAGGTTTTTTTTTTAAACACAAAAACTAAAATGATTACTTTTAAATAAAAATTTGGCTACCAAGTGCACCATATTCAAAAATACTTTTATTTTTAAAAAGTAATTTAGGTAAAACATTAATTAATTTATATATACATGTGTATAGTGTATATGTATATATAACATTAATTAATTAATTAATGTAGAGTATATATATAATGGTACTCCATATCCACGCCAGAAAATACGAAAAAAGTGGCGCTGATATGCGGAAGGTAAAACATTAATTAATTTATATATACATGTGTATAGTGTGTATATATATAACATTAATTAATTAATGTAGAGTATATATATAGTGGTACTCCATATCCACACCAGAAAATGCGGAAAAAGTGGCGCTGATATGCGGAAAAAGTGGCTTCATAAATTGGTAATTTAAAATTTGAATAAAAAAAATTTGAAATTTTGAATTTTGAAATTTAGAACCAACTACCCATTAAATCACCTAACTAAATTAAAGCAATAACAATGCACTAATTTGTAAATTAAAATTGAAGATGCACTAATTTTGTAAATATTTTATGTATGCACTTTTGTTGTAATATTTTTTTAAAAATGTACTAGTAAATGTAATTCTCCCTTATTATTAAGGGTTTGGCTTGGTCACCTATGGGCCGGACTAATTTGGGCTGGTAAAAGAATTAAAGTTTAATTGTCTCTTTAATATACAAGTTTAAAGTCCAATTGTTTGTGGCAGGACTCGGCTGGCCCATGGTCTTAAGCCACTATTGCCACGTGATTATATTCTCCCACTATAACTCTTAGTTTCAGGGGGAAAAAGTTTCTCATTTGCTTTTCTTTCTTTTTTTATTTTTAATATTTTTTTTATGAAAGTATAAATTAACACAATATAATCAAATCGATAATTTTTTATAATATTATCAAGTTCACCATCATAATTTGTCAATTTCTCCTTATTTTTTTTTATGAACACATTTTAATTAGCATGTAGCTATCTACTATAGTATTTATTGACTTACTACATTCAAATATACTCATCAACATTTCAAAATACGATTCAACTAAATTGTGAATTCTTTTGGCCAAATAATAAAATTATAAATAAGATTTTTTTTATATAAAAAAAATATTATTAAAACAAACAAACAAAATACGTCACATTTACTAAATCAAAGCGGGATAGAGCTGAATAAAAGAGTTAGAATTTCAATTACAAGAAGTGGAGAGATAATAATGTTACATTTACATTAAAAGTATAAAATAAAAAAAAGAATGAAAAAAAATATATATATTTAATAATTTTATTATTATATCACATCAATCGCCAATAATTTCAATAAAAAGTTGTTAGGATTTCGATTTTAATTGCAAAAGTCACCATATCACATCAAACGTCATTAATTTTAATTTCAAACGTCATCATATCATGCCACATTATAAAAAATAATTAAAATTTTAATGAATGAATGTATATGATAATTTTGTTATTATATTACATCATCAATTATTATTAACAATTTAATATACACTTAAAATATTTAAATATTATTTTATTTTATTTTTTCAATTCAAATATAGTATAAATGAACAAGAAATGATTCGATACAAAATAAATGAGTCAGCCTTGAAGAGTAAAAAACGTGTCACCTCAAATCCTTAGCTGAATCAACAATGAGGTGTCCAGCACCGCATGCATGGAATTGTTTAATTTATATATATGTTGAGAGGATATCTGTTAAATAAAAATACTCTTTCAGTTTTCAAAAGCATGGCTTTTAAGTAAAAAAACTTAAAGTTATATAAATTAAATATAAACTATGTATATAAATTATTTTATCCTCTAAAATATATATTTAAATAGGATCTATTAAGTTTAAAAAAATAAATATTTATTAGCATAATTATATAGTCTATTATGAGTAAAAATTAATACTTATTTTATTATATTTTATTATATTTTTTTATTATTTTAATTTTTTAATTTATTTAAAATATATATTTAGACATTTTTTTAAGAACAGAGGCTTGTAACTAGCTAAATTACAAGATATATCCGTATTTAATTACATGGACCCCATATATATATATATATATATAGAGAGAGAGAGAGAGAGAGAGAGAGAGAGAGAGAGAGGTTGATATGTTACAGTAAGAGGCACAGGACAAAGAAGAATGAAGAAAACGAAGGTGGTGGAAGGTGTCGAAGGGACACATCAAGGAACACCATGTCCTCCTCCTCATACTAATTCTCATAAAAAAGAAGAAGAAGAAGGACAAGTCAAATCCAGTACTAATGTAATCTCTCTCTCTCTCCCACTCTTCTCATTTTAATTAATGTCAAATTTTGATTTCTCTTGTTAGATTGATCAATTTTTAAATTAGTAACAAAGTATGTTTTTTAGAATTTTAAATTCGAAGCTTAATTAGTTTAAGATGTAGGCAATATATTCAGACAGTCTATAAAAATAAGTTGTATTTACGTGTCCTAAAGTTTTTATTTTGTATTCCCTCCGTCCCAAATTAATTGCATTTTTAGGACTTTTTAAAGTCAAATTGACTATTTTTAAAACTAATTTTTTTACTATTTTTGCTAACATATAGGTGAAGATATTATAACCAAAAGAAAGTATATACAATTTATTACTAATTTTAATTTTTATAATTTTAGAAATATATTTATATATGCTTAATTATTAATTTTAAAAATAGTCAATTTGACTTAAAAAAATCCTAGAAAAGTAAATAATTTGGGACGGAGGGAGTATTAAGTTTGTATGACCTTGACAAATGAAACACTCATCTATACAAATGTTTTTCGAAGACATTTAAAATGAACTTTCTTGTCCGGAATTTAATCAGTTTATTATGGTTACAGTCTTACAACATATAATTAATCTATGAGGGAAAAAAAAATTCAAAAAGTCAAATTTTACCAATTACTATCTCCCTTTAAAATATAGGATAGGATCAGTTTTGATTATTTAAAGTTAATTTCATATATTTTAAGTAAAAATTGATGTAATTTATTTAACTTTTAAGAATAATTAATAATTTTATTTTCATAATTAATAATTTTATTTTTCCTAGCTTAAATAATAAATATTTCATTTTGGGTTATTGATTAATTTGCTAGTATATGTGTGTGTATACAGGAAGAAGGTGAAGAGGTGGAGTGCAGGGTAATACCACCCAAACCAACAGTAACTTCTGGGTCAGGTCCCCATAGGCCATACCAACTCATCCACTACTTAATTAATTCCTCCTATAGCTTAAGCTAGTGTAGAACAATAAGTATATCGAACAACTTAATTAATTTGTTTCATGGATTTTATTTATGCATGTGTTATTAAATACAAGTATCTCCTTCCCTCTCTCTCTCTCTCTCTCTCTCTTTCACATTACTAATTGTGTGCATCATTCCCTATGTAGCTGATTAAACTTGCAATAATATATGAGAGTCCTATTTTATTTGTTGGTTTTCTTAAATGAATGGAAGTTGGTGTAAATATACTTAAATCTCAAATATTATGTTCATGATTTTAATAAATTGTATTTGAAATAAATTATTTTTAATTAAATAAAATATTAAAATTTGTTTAAATTTTTAAAAGCACAAAAAGCTTTCCAACTACACAAGCACCTCAGTACTAGAGGTATTTTGAACTTTATAAGGGTCAAAAGGTTCATGCATTGAATGAAAAAGGGATATTGTATAATTATTTTAGTGAGAGGAAACTGCTTAAATTTATTTTCGTGAATATGACATTCGAAACGGGACAGCTATAAAAGTTTCCATATATTTTAGCGGAACTAAATAAGTTGAGTGATATCAACCATAAATACAAATGAGAAGCCAACACAATCAATTATTCACGCCAATTATTAGCAGAACGCAGTCCGTTTTTAAAAACCGGACAGATTACGCGTCAATTGAAATTAAATTTTTTTTAAAAGCGCACTCTTTATA
The DNA here is from genome assembly GCA_034770075.1 of Aralia elata. Taxonomy (NCBI): domain Eukaryota; kingdom Viridiplantae; phylum Streptophyta; class Magnoliopsida; order Apiales; family Araliaceae; genus Aralia; species Aralia elata. The sequence continues at coordinate 23,289,844 of CM068378.1, read as the reverse complement.
TCGATTGCATATAATAATTTTGTTTAATGTTAACCCTAATGTTCGAACACAAAAAAAAAAAAAATTCTTAAAACAAAGATAAAAAGGGAATAAATGTTAAAAGTCTTAAAGAAATGTCCTCTTTTTGCCATGTGATTCTTCAAGTTCATAATGATGAATGGCTACAGTTTTGCAATTAATGGCATGTCATAATGTTGTGCACACAAGGTATGCACTCAACAAAATAATTAAATACTCTTTCTGCTGCAGCAAAACAAGTTTTATTAGTCAACTTGTTTTAGTTTCAAAAATGTGTGTTTTTTCTTTTAATTGTAATATAGAATAACATAGTACATAAATTTATTACCATAACTTCATTATTATGTCAACAGAAATTTAAGAAAAATAATATATTTTTAAATTTTATAAATGAGATAAAAATTGTGTATTATGTTTTAAAATATAAGATTATTATTAACTTTTTAAACTACATTAATTTTTAAACTTAAAATTGACATGAATTTTTAAATTTTTATTAATAAAATAGTTAATATTGTAAATTATTTAAAAAATATTACTCATTATAAGATTTATTATTTTATAATTTTAATAAATTATTTTAATTTTAATTTTGAGTTTGAAGATTTTATAGTATGAAACGAAGGTAATATGTTTTATACAGGTAGCTATATCTATAATATATCTATATCTATAATGAACAAATAAAACGTGGTGTGTATTATATAATCTACAAAGGACTAGTGAAGTACTCCTTTGTTGACCAAACTTCTCTCAAAATTAATAACTACTATTTTTCACAGGTGAGTCCTCATTTTCTTTGTGGATTTGCACTTTACTCCCCAATGATTTCTGTCAAAACTACTAAACCCCATTATATTATTTCCATGGCACTCAACCTCATCTTTTTTTTGAAACTGCAAAAATGATAATTTCTCTGTTAATAATTTTAATAAAAAGGTTACTTCTATCGCTTGTGTTGTGTATACTCTTTTTTACCGCAGATCGAAAACTGGACTTTTCAAATTACCCTTCTATGAAAAAGTCCTTAACATTATCATATCCAAAATCCAAAGCCGGACATATATAATGATATATATTCACTCAAATTTATCATAACCAACAAATAAAATACTTTTTGGTAGGCCAAGTTTTGATGGCCTAATCGGGCTTAAGTTAAGTTTTGATGCACGTGGAGGTATGAGATTCAAGTTTTGAGGTGGGAATCAGAAAATAACTAGGATTAAAATTAAGAGTAGGGTTAGGGTTAGGGTGAGTAGAATAGTTGGCGCAGTAACTAAGTTGGCAATGTAGCACATGTGGTGGTGGTTGCTTGGTCACCGTTCCAAAATTAAAAATACAATTTAATTTTTGAGATTAAAATTAATATGACTCATAAAAGTTTAGAATGATATAAATTTTGTGGCTAATAGTTTTTGTTATATACTATATAATTATAATAATTGTATTAACTAAAGTTTAAAGTTTAATATGTCGTCGTTTGACCTCAAAAATTAAATTGTATATCTAATTTTAGAACGAAAAGAGTCTTAGATGAGTCGGTTAGAATGATTTTTGTGGCTATGAAAGAGTCAAAAAAATTCAGAATGAGGGATCTTCAATAATTTATTATTTAGGGGGTTGACATATACACACCTTAAATTAATAGTGGCACACTCATTTATAAAAAAGTGACCAATTTATCCATAATAAATGAGACTCCAGCTTACTTATTTACCATACTCGTGTTTTGCCCATAAGCCTATTACATACAATAATTAAAAAAAACAAATATAACTTAATTTTACAAGTATGATTAATTATTAAACATAATTAGAAGGAAAAAAAAGTTGCTAAAGTTTATTTTTTGTCATTTTTGGAGTTCATATATTATGGGGTAGATAAATGTATAAAGCCATATAAAATATGGTCGATTTTGAGGATGCAAATGATTATTTTTTTAGAAAATTGGCATTAACTTACATGCGTCAACTAAGAAAAAGATTAATATTTATGTAACATCATCCTAATGACAGATAAAAATTGATTGATTTTTTCCTTTTAAAAAGGTTACATTTTTATTTTTTTTTGCCAAATTTACTGTAAGTAAAATATGATAAATTTTTCTTTTTCAGAGAGACAATTATGAATTTACCATTTTTTTTATAAGAATTATATAGTGTTGATCCAACTAATATAATAATTGTACAATAGGTTTAAAGGCAAAATGGACAAATGATAAATAAATGAATTAAGGTTCCATTTATTTAGGGTAAATTAGTCATTTTTCTTTATTTGAGTATGCAACTAGGACTTTAGGCCCATTTTCTAGCTCCTAGAAAAATTTCCTTAAAGGAACAATGTTATTAATTGTAGAATTTTGATTTCTGTTTTTGTAAAAAGAGGGATGCCTATTTGGACTAATTGATACATTTGAGTAGGTGTTTTGACTATCTTGTAATTAATTGGGATATCATTAAATTTTGAATATATCATATCTTTCAAGTTATTAAAATGAACTTTTTTCGAAAAAATTGAGGGGACTGTAGTATCCCATACATTATGTACATATACCTATTGCATTTTCACGTGTTGTATATAAGATTTTTAAGTTATTATAAATATTATTTTTAATTATAACCTTTTGATTGAGTCTATAGTAAGTTAAATCGGCCTGAATGAGTCTATAGTAAGTTAAATTGACCCAGAATTTTTTATTAAGACAATAAATTAGATTTTAGTATGTTATGATTTGATTCGGACTTGGGTTGTTTTGACATGTGGGAGAGAGATGTTGATGTTTTCTATAACTCTGAAAACACACACCCAAAAAATAACAATTTGAGTGTAAAAACATAGGAGTATTAAACATAATTTAGTCTTTTTAATGCCAAATTAATGACCGAAATCATTATTAGCAATTTCAGAAAGAAAAAAAAACACAGGGGGCGGAATGCCAAAAAAGAAACGACGAGAGAGTTTTTATACTTTTGACGAAAATCACCTCAGTTAGTAGTGCAAATTCACAACAACCCAACACCCCCCCCCCCCAACCCCCCTCCTTTTCTCTCCTCTTTTGATATTTGAGAGTATAAATCCATTGAGAAAGAGACAAAGAAGAAGAAGAAGAAACAATGGAGATTAGTTCTTCAGGAGATCAGGTGATGAGGGAGAGTGAAGTAGTATACTACTCTTACAAAACTCCCTGGAATTTCCTACAAGAAGTCATTAAATCTATGCTAAGGCGCCTGGGCTTCACATCAGAAACTAAACACCAATCACCAGATAATTCTCCTACTCAAACACAAGGAGAAACCACACAGTCAACTGTATCTCTCTCTCTCTCTCTGTGTGTTTCATCTCTAGCTCCCATATTCAAATACTCCTATGTGCTTTAATTAATTAATTTGGCTGGCTGGCTGCATGCAGGAGGCAACATTTGTGGTGACAAGTAGATCAGTAGCAAGCAAAACGGCATACAGAAAGCCACCAAGAAAACCAGTTACCTCCGGCAGAGGCCCCCAAACCAACAACCGTGAGATCTAAACTATTTAAAAAACTCTTCATTATTCTATCTCTCAAATGAACTTCCTTAGATCCATCTGGTTAAAATATGTATGTCTATCAGCTTAATGTTACTAAGGTTGTATATTAAAAGTGGGATCCAGTTATGGTGAAGAAGTTGGCACTTCCGATACTAATGGTAAGTTTTATAAAATTTTATTGAATTTGTTATAATAAATACTATAAATAATTTTTGTTATATACTATATAATTATAATAATTATATTATCAGTATTAATTTACAAAACTATAATTGATCAATGCTTCGTGTTACACTCCCTCCTCTCCAAAATTATATGTGCAAATTTGTTTTTAGTTCAATTTAAAATTAAACATATAGTTTTATTTATTTTTAAAACTGACATATAATCATTAACATTTCTAGAATACTGTAAAACGGGCATCAACTTTAATGCATATAAACCGCATTATTTTGTCATTAACATACATACATATATCTACAAATATGAAAGATATTTTTCATAGTCGGTCGTTAATTTTTTTAAAAATTTAATTTTAATTAATATAATAATAAATATTATAAATTATTTAAAAAATATTATTCATTATAAATTTTATTATTTTATAATTTTTAATGAATTATTTTAATTTTAAATTTAAAAATACCTCAAAGTAATTTTTAAAATATAATAATAATTATATAATTTAAAACTAATGTAGTTTTTTTTAATCTTGCTGTGGAGTGGACTAAGGGGGTGTTTGATAAAAATTGAATGAATCTGAATCTGAATGAGCTGAATCTGAATCTGAATCTGAATGAGCTGAATCTGAATGAAAAAAGCTGTTTGATAATTGACATATCTTAAAGACCTGAATGACATATTTTTAATATTTTACCCCTCTGAAAAAATTCAAAGTTGTTGTAAATTTATTTAATATTACATAATATAATAATTAATATTTTTTTTTATTTTTTTAGTTTTTTTTTTATTTTTTTACTTCATTCAGTCAACCATTCAGCCATTCAGACCAAAAATTCTGACTTAACAATTCAGCCAAAGCATCTGATCGATTCAGCCATTCAAACGATTTTTTTCCAAAATAAACGCACTTAATGATTCAGCCACTTACCGATTCAGCCATTCAGACCCATTAAGTTCTAAACAAAGAGTCCCTTAGTTGAGATAGAGACGGCACACCTTCCTATGGGCTATGGATAGACTTCCACGTGATACATAACTTTCCAGATTATTATTTTTCTTCTGTGTATGGCACGGCGTGCACAAACGTCCCACTCTAACCTCTCTGTGCTTTGCCATTTTAATTGATTTTTCAAAGTGCAACAACTGTACAATTATTTTTCAATGTCGTCAAGGCAAATAAGGTGCCCATACGTAGGCAATATCTTTTGAGCTTATAATTTATTCTTTTCTCTTTAAAATTAAAGATACAATTTAATTTTTAAAATAAAATAATGATATATTAAATTTTAAATTGATGTGAATTTATTTAATTTTAATTGATACAATTATTATAATTGTATAGTATATTACAAAAATTATTAATTACAAAATTTATTTTAGAGTTAAATGCACTTTGTATCCCTCAAGTTTATCCCATTTTGCACATTATATTTTATATTTCAAAACGTGACACTTTGCATTCTGCGCTGTTAGCAAACCGACACATAACTGATCTAAAATCCGTCACTTTTAAACACTAATCCTGTCACTTTTAGCAACAGATTTTGAGCCGAAATGTATTATGTGATGGTTTGTTAAAAGTACAGGATGTAAAATATATGATGCAATGTGCAAAATGAGTTAAACTTAAGAGATGCAAAATGTATTTAACTCTTTATTTTATTCTAAATTTTTATGAATCATACTAATTTTAAAGTTTAATACATTACCGTTTAATTTCAAAAGTTAAATTGTACTTTTAATTTTGAAATAGAAAGATTATTTAATGGGCACTCCAATGTTATATAATATGGATATATAGCCATTTATGATGCTATATACTGGTAAAAAAAATATAAAAGTAAGTCTGTGTCGGATCCAGACACTAAACAAATGTCTATCACATGTTAACATATTTAAACTTGATTTAACAATGTTAATTGTTAAATTACCCCTCCATCTAATAAAAAGATACCTGAAAAAAAAAAAATTAATCTATAAAAGATATTCAGAGTACATATTTCAAATACAAAATATTATATAAAGTTTATTCCATCCCAAAAGGTACTCAAATATGATCCACCACTTTTAAGAAAAATAAAATTATATTGAGACTTTATATGTCAATTTTTTTTATTGCGAATTATATAGATAATTATAATTAGTAATATTTTTATAATGTATTTGATATAGTGAATTAATTTTATAATCTTACTCGATCTCATATATTAATATACGTCGTAATCGTAATTTGACAAAAATCTTTTATGATATATAATAAGACTCAATTTATTCATTTCAACTTTTACTTTTTTTTTTTAATTTGTACGGTGATGAGCTGCACGACTGCACATATATAGGTCTACACTCCAAAAGAACAAAATAATTCAAAATAAAATCAAAAATGAAAAATAAAAATAAAAAACACAACAGAGGGATTAAAGAGTTTACACTAAATATCATAAACTAATAAGTATTTAAGAGTTTTCACTAAATTATGTGGCTTGTTCCTAACGAAGTGCACTTGCTGAATTCTAATTTTTTAGCTAACGTATACAATAATAACAGAGATCCCTACTACTAGGCTATCACCTTTGATATATGCATATACTTAATATGTCAACTGCCTTTAACGGAAGTTCTACCATTGCCAAAATCTAAGCTTAAAGTTTCATGGTCTACTTTTCTAATTTTATGACATGGATCATAACCAACTCCATCAGATTTTAGCATCTAAAAAAGCCAAGGACATTAACCAAACTAAAAGTAAATTCCTAAACTCCACTTGTAACTTCTACATTACCAGATGAAGTAATAGGCAACACTCCTAACAGGAAGGGCACACCAGAAGGGCCATAACAAGTCCAAAAGTACATATTGGGGCAGAACATTTTCCAGTTCATCATAATCAACGGCAACAGAATCCCATATGAGAGCAAAAAAGTAGAAAGAAATAAAGAACATAAAAATAAAATATATATATATATATATATACACACACAAACACGAAAAGCTAGAAAGAAAATAAAATAAACAAAGGAAATGATGTATGAAAATAAAAATAAAAAAATTAATAGTAACACCCTACTCATAAAACAAATCCTAAAAATTAGAATCGAGTAAATTAACCAAACAGAACCATGCAATTAGAAGACCAAATAAGTTGAAAGAATTTAAATGTGAAAGCATACCATGGAGGAGCAGGTAAGCTACCAGCAGCCATGTAATCATAAACATGCAATTTCTCATCTTTTCATCTTTTGAGAAGTAGAGAGCTCTCAAGATGGACCACAGTAACACATTATCATGCTTCATCTTCTCCAAAACCTCCATTGCATTTCTAACTCTTGTTTACTTAAAGCTACGTTTTCAATCTCTTTACCACCGCCATTGTTTCCTCCTCCAGCACTGCCTAACACAAAATGTCAACACTCCCTCTAATTCTCCCAAAACCTCCGTTGAAACCCTCAACAAATCCTCCAGATCAAAATTATAAATCCCACCATTGATAAACATGAACCCTGTCCTCCTCTTCCTTTTACATACTGGTTATCTTCCTTTTACCGACTGGTTATATCATTTTTAGACAACAAAGTTGCTGCCTCCTCCACCGATGCAGCTGTCCACGTACCAACCGCCGGTTTTGGTTGCTTCTAGTTGATTCTATGATAGAATTAGTAAGAGAATTTCAGGTGCACCAACTGCGATGGTTGTCTTCTTTGGATAAATTTTTGGATTTTTTTTCGTGAGATGGGTTGTGTTGGGCGGGGATAATGTCCTGGGGCAGTTGGTATGTGGTCAGCTGTGTCAAAAAATTACAATAGTATTGGTCCTGAATATTTAATTTTTCAAGACGATGAACAAGTACAGTTATGTATCCCTTTCTTGAAGAATTATGATATTGTCCTAAACAATTATGATTTGATCCTTATAATTTTATGATAATAATAATAATATGACAACCAAATCGCATATTATCTAAGTCACACACAGACCATGTGACCTACTCTCTCTAATTTTAGACAGCATGCAGGTATTCTAGCGGATGGTAACATTGAGAGAGATTCACAATAGATAGGAAACTTTAGAAGAGGTTTTTGAAGATATTGGATACTCCAGGCGAGAGTTTTGTCATTAACCCATTAAAATATTAAAACGGGAAATAAAAAATAAAGTACCCTTTACTCTTCAAATAGTGAAGGTAAGACTTCAATGTAACCTTTATGTTTCATACGTAGTCAAGGTAAGACATCGTACTTCCCACAGCACTGGGTGGTTTGACACGAATAGCACATAACTGACAATACTCCATCAACCATGAATAATGCTAATGTTGACTACTACAGTGTGTTGAATTGTGTTCTAAGTAATCTCTGACGCGTAATTTTGTACTATCAAACTCTGCCTAGTCAAGTCTAAAGTTAAGCTACAATATCCAATACAACTATTATACGAGACGAGAGCAGTGCCGCTCGTGGCCTAGGATTTTGAGTGAGAAGGATTGTGAGACTGGTCATTATACACTTTCAGATTCTCTCTAGAGGGAAATAACACAATGCAATTGCAACGAAAGAGACTAGAGATAAGACAACTGTTTCTGTATAGCCAGGTGTGGGCTCAAAAGGGGAGGTGATTCGGGCAGAAAATGAATGTTGCACCTTAACAGAAGTCGTGGTTAGCCCAACCAAATATCGCCTTGTCCTAGCGGCTGTGTAATCAAAGGGGCTCCCTAAGTGTCATAGCCTAGCCTGGGAGATGTGCAATTGTGGGGTTTATCCTGAGGTGAGGAAGCTTGCTAGCAAAGCATGCTATGAATCCCTACAAGGGCTACACGTAATGTTGCCCACAGAAAGGCATGGCCATGAGAGGTGTTATGTACTCCAGATATCTTAAGTGAACTTGTCATGCAGAGTAACATAGAGAATGGTATACAGCAAACACATACGACCATTAGGCCCTAACAAAATGATGCACTGACCTAGATCAAATCAGGCAAGAAAAAATTAAGTTTATCAATGCATCTACAAGTCTAAGATAACAAATTCACTTTAAGAAGGAGCAAATTTCATTCAGCAGAATGTATAGCCATCCACAGAGATCTCAAGTAAGCTCAGTTTTTAAAGAAAACCACTGATACTCTCATTAGTCCATTATATAACAATTTGAATATTATGTAGCACATAATGCTAGCAAAAACATATTGATACTTCTGCCAGAAGAAGAGAGAACATATGCATCGAAACATACCAAATGAAAATTAGGAAAAACAATTTGTTTGTTTCAGTTCCCTTAACCCCATATTTGAAAGTCATACTAACAGCCCAGAACATTGCAAATTGGGAAATATAAAAGTCTACTACAATATTTTATCTTGGTGTCACATACGTCCAAACAAAAATTTATGTACACATGGCATATCTAATGTTGCTCTCACCATGTAGGTTGTACTTTGGATCTAAACACTAGCTCGCGATTTGAAGTAGTTGACAGCCATCCTGGAAAATTTGGTAAGGGTGAAAAATATTTGCAGGACAGCACGGCCTTTTACAATGCCCTCCCTTATGCCCCTTGCAGTTCTAGCTAGCACTGGTCCTGCCGCCTTTGTTTCTATTGGGATTACCTCCTGCATCGATACTAATCAAGTAAAGATGAAGTAAACTTCATCGCTCCAAAACCATGTTGGGGAGTCAAAATGAAGCAAGAAAACTACAAAATACATCATCAACCTGATGGAGACATGTTTGTCAACCGTCGCAACCTTTCCTCTGCCAAGCGAACAGCTCGAGTGGAACTTTTAACACCTTGGGTTATCTCCTGACTGTACAACAAATCAAGTAAGTATTTCCAGAAACTTAATTGGGGTAAATATACACACATGAGGATTCAAATTATTATGCTAACCCCAAGTCACTCAGCTCCATCGTTAGGTCACTGATCTCCATTCCAGATAATCGAACTGCCGCCATCGTGTCAGGGAGCTCTTCTCTTGTGACATCGAGTAGCTTCTCCAGCGACTCTGCTGCTCTCTTAAATGCCTTCAATCCATTAAAAGTTGCAAAAAAAATAAATCAATTGTTAACCTGGTTCAAGTAAAGGTATTTATTCCCTTTCATCTTTTAGTTTTCTGAAGCCAAAGAACCAGTAACCATGGGCAATGAGACAGTTCAAGTTTGATTTTTTTTAATAAAGAAAAAATCTATGAACAGAATTTTCAATTTCTATCCGTCTCAAAAACCTAATTCAAGCTCAATGTTGTTTGGGTAAATTCACATTCTCAAGCTAAACTGCCTTGATACAGTTGGTAAGCAAACTTCAGATGAAATTTTACAAGTTTACTAAAGACCAAAGTATTGTTGAAAGGGCAGACGTTCAAAATTACAAACCAGAAGCGTTGGAATTGCAGAGAAAAAAAGCCAAGTCGCAGAGACGGCCACCTGCAAAAGAGAAAAGGACAATGAAAACATATCATCTGCATTTAGCAAAAAAAAAAAAAAACATATCATCTGCAAGAGGAAATACAAAACCAAAAATAGAAAAGAAAGAAATTTTAATCGTCTCCAGCACAGCTTATTACACTTAGATATCAAGAAATAGCAACAACAACCAAAAAAAAAAAACCTATCCTGAATCCTAACACCAATTATTATAAAGGAACTTCAAATGCTTCAGCTCATGGAAATTCAATTCTAGGTTCTATGTAGTGGTAACTACAACAGTTAGTCCAATTTTCAATTAGGTTTGTACGCAATGCAGAAAACAATGAAACTTACTAGCAAATTTCTGGTTTAATCAATCTTTTAAACCTGTATTAAAACTGATGAATATATTAAATTTTCTAAAGGAAACACCCTAAAAAATGAGGGAAAAGGAATAGAAAAGAAAAATTAAAACTTTCACAAAGGTTCATTCTTTGCGAAATCCAAACAGAATACTACATTATCTGGGTAAGCTAACCGAATACGGAATGTATGAATGGAAATATGATTAATATGAATTTCAGTATTTCCACCTAATAAAATACAAATACATCAGTGGCTTTATAAAAAAACAATAAAAATGAATTAAAAAAATACGAGTAAAATTGAACAGATAATTCAAGAGAGAGACAGAGAAATTACTGCGCAGGCTATGAAATTGAGGGTTAGAATATGGCGTTGAGTGAGGTTCCAGTGAGAGAGCTGAAGCGAAGGGGAAGAAGATCCTACGGAGGCAGTAAATTGAGAAGAAACCGACGGCTCAGATGAAGAAGCATTGTTCGTATGTTGAGAGAGAGACGCGAACCGCTGATCAGGTAGCCGGAGACTCAACGGACGGCGAGATTCGAATTTTCCGGCGATTTCATGGTTGCAATTGGATTTTAGTACAGGGTTAAAAACCTGCAATTTGACAGCGCTAAACATTTGCTAACCCGCTCTCTCTCTCTCTCTCTCTCTAGGAATTTGAATGAACAACATGCAGATTGCAGAGACTCTCTCTCTCCCTCCTCAGTATATCTCTTTGGAAATATCAGTGGGAGAAGAAAAGTAGATTACACGCTTATACAAAATTATCGCCTCACTAGACATTTTATTCCAAGAAAATAATATTCACTTTTATAATTAAATTACCATTTTTATCAAGTACACTAGTAAAGCTTAACATGGATCAAGAATATATTCCTCTTTTCTCTAAATAATATTCTTCTATTCTTGAAATAAATTTCGCTTTTAAAATTTAAAAATTTACAAAGGAAAAAAATTAATTTAATTTTACTATAATTTCTCTATTTTAAAAAATATAAGATCACATGCTCTCCTTTCTTTTTCTTTCCTTTGTTTTATAAATACATATTTTAGAATGGGGTAGTAATAAACAATTAAGATAAGAATTAAGTTGAATATAATTCCCAAATATGTCTCTATTGGACAAAAAATAAGATTTTTTAATTTCTTTCGACAAGGTTTGCATTAAAATACTTGGTCATAAATTTTTAACAATTTTATGATTAAGGAAATCTTTCGATAAGGTTTGTATTGAAATAGTTCTCTCTTTTTTTTGCCCAACAATATGAGAACAATATACCTCCCTCCATTCTAAAATATAGAATTAATTATTAAAAAAAATTAAAGTCAATTAAAAATATTTTTAAATTAAAAAATGACATAAATTCCTTTTATTTTAGTTAAACTATCTCATACATACTACAATCCCATATTTTTTGGAAAATATTTTTATTCGTATAGTATAATTTGTGTACATATATTATTCAATGTTACTAATAAATTTTGTGAGAGAGAGTGCATAAGAGAGACATAACGAGACTTGAGAGAGATTTTCCATTTCCATTTTCATCTCGTATTTACAAAATAATGGCCTCAAGCTTTCCCTACAAAATTCCTGACCATTCCAATATTCTCTCTTATACAATTATCCAAGTCTTTTTCAACTTGTGATTCACACCTATATAATTCTACTTATATTTCTAACACCTCATAACAACCTATTCTTTCTCCTAAATACTCATTTTTTGAACCACCTTCAACTACTGGTTCCACTTAATATCCCTTGCAATTCACAACCAGTCCCATTAAAAGAGAATCCCAGCTGAGAGAAGAGCATCACCGTATTCAAGCTGTGTTCATGTCATTTTGAACAACTTCGACAACTGTTGCATTGCAAAAGAAACACCTCTGGCAATTTAGAAGATGCCTGGATATGCAGCCAAAGCAAGATACATGGGAACATGGGACGAATCTGGTATCTGCTTCACATGCGTAACAAATGCAACATGTTCTATCCTCGCCTTCTCCCTCACATCCTATCCTCTCAGATTCATGTGATTCGATTCGACAAATAAGAAGGCTTGAAATTTTTTCTAGCTGTCTTAGTTTTTCAAGATGAACATCCCCTCCGAAGGATACTGCCTGCAACTTAACAAGAAAACGAACGGTTGTAAAAAAGCACTGAAAAAGATCATCAGTATAAATTTGAAGTTAATATAGGACAAGCTGCAGGAGTTTGAAATATGTAATTGCATAATCTGTGGCAAGCCAAAACAATGACATACACTAGCACAAAAGCTCTTATTATCCAATGAAATCCACACAAGCTAAACCCTGGATTTCCAAGAAAAGTTGGGAGAACTGAAATCCACAACACACTTTCAAACAAGCATAAATTCAATGCATGAAGTGAACAATGGATCAAACGAGAACAGAGAGGAACTGTAATAAGGGGTTACATAATAATAATGTACCCAAGCTTTCACCATGTCAACACGAAATGTGTACAAATGATTATATGTATAACTATAATCAATGCATGTAAATATCCAACGCTAACTTCTTTTGTATAATATTTCTTGTTCATACATTTTGTTATGATAAAAATCTTTATTTTGGTTTCCCCATCATTATTACTTCTGTACTTGCTAAAAGAAAGTCTATCTCAACAGACGATGGGTTTTTGCTTACACGTTAGTGCACCTAGAAGTGTCTTGCCATAAAGTTTCGACTTGCAAATAAATAAATAAAAAGCCAGTGGATAGAATTATACTCGTTCACAAATTCTAGGACAATACAGAAGCAGAGTCCAATCGAGTTTTGGCTTGGCAAACTGCTTGACTAATATTTAAACAAGTCCAGTCAAGTTGAGCAAGCTTTAATTTGGTGGGACAAGATCAACTCGAGTAATACACGAGTTGCTCTCGAGCCAGGTCGAGCTTTAACAAGCTTATTATTTATATTCTAACGTATTACTCCCTACTTCCCACATTATTTGCAACTCTTTTTTTAAAGTGTGAGGCATGACTTTTAAGACGTATCAGAAGTATATTTAACATTACCCTTTAAAATATTTATAGTATAATTAAAATTATAACATTTTAATATATTAAAATATATAAATATATAATAAGATATATAAAAGAATAAAATCTAAATATGATTTCAGACCGTCTTATAATATGTGCCACACACTCTAAAAGAAGAGTTAAAAATAATACCAGTCAAATGTGTTCATTTTTTCCTAAGTTCTGAATAAATAACTAAACAAGTAATATAAAATATGTACTATATATAATCTGGCTAAGAAGAGTTGGTCCCGAGTCCAATTAAACGAGTCGATCCCTAGTCGGGTTTTAAATGAGTTGAGTCGAGCCAGACAGAGGAATACGAGCTCAACTCAACTATATATATGTGTGCAAAGAGGTTGACCAAGCTCAGCTTGCTAAACGGACTAGAGCCGGTCTGAGCCAGGTGTTAACGAGTCGTGCTCACAAGCGGCCAGTTCATGTACAGCCCTAACAATATCTGGCCATTAGTCTCAGAAGGAAGAGGAGCAGCTTTGGATGAGTTGGGTTGATCAATCTGTTACCCTACTATGTTTTTTGATAGGTCAATGTGGCTCCTACTTATGGAGCAACATACATTTAAAGCTTTACAAATATAGTCTAAGTTACTACCAAGTCAAACAAAAATCTTGGACAATCAAATTTGGATGTTATGTGCTCCAAACATTAATTTCAATTACTAAAGCATATCATAATATTTATCCAGAGATCCGCACATATCTACGTGTAAACCTGTAAATGTAAAGAGATCCAGCTAATGCGAACGAGTACTTACCCAATTGTATTCCAAGAGATACTGAAATCCACAAAGAACAGTATCAGGGCAGTCCATACTTGCAAATATCCCAACAATATCATTCTGCTTTGTGTCCAAACTAGCATCGAACAAATTTAAGATAATGCCAGCAAGTGGTGCTAATATCATTCCTTGGTTTACCTTCTCTAGAGACTGACCAAGTCGTCTAAGTGTCCTGCAGTAACAACATGCAATAGGTAAGGGATGCTCAACAAGGGTGGACAAGGAGTTCACCCACCATATAACAAGTGGAAATAAAAAAAGAGCACTTGAGAAAGAGTAGCTCTCCTAAAATTAATGTGTAAAATTCAACAAAGCAAAGATTAGCGAGGAAAAACAGGAATTTTAATTTATTTTGGGTTTATCATTTGTAATTCAAATGATGAAACGCAGTTGCTCAACATCGTGAGGCACAATAAAAAAGAGCAGCACTAGATAGCGAGGCTGCGAGGGGGAACAACTCAGGTATTACTTCCCTCATAAAATAAAAGGATATTTGCAATATTTTCTAGCTTATTTTTGAAGGCGTATGGCATATACAGAGAGCTAGTTGACATAAATGGCTGAAAAATCCATTAACGAAAACTTACAATTCAAAGAACTCGGGATCAGCCACTGAAGTTAAGTGATTAAGAGTAAAGACAATCAATTCAATCAATCTACGAAGGTTCGTATCCGTCCCTGATAGAAATGCTTGAGGGATTTCACGGGTACAGAACTCTAGCACTCTTGCAAGATTGCAAGAGAGGTCAAATATGATGCTGCATTTCCTCTGCCGTAAGTCCATGATCTGAAAAGGAATGTTTCGAGCCATAAACAAAATATGAAGGGGGAACAAGAGGCAAATTGTTAGGAAAACAGAAAATAAACCCGTACGGGAAAGGAAAACTAATAAATCATCAATAAATAATAAATGACTCTAAAAACTGAGAAATCATAGAATAATAATGCAGTAAGTATCACATAAGGTAAACTTGTGAATTCAAATCTTATCTTCTACTAGCAGAAGAGGGAACCTAACAGAATCAGAAAGCAGAACTTCAATCTTCTTCACCAGTAACTCATGTCCTGGCCTTGTGTTAACTAAATTTCTATGACATAATAGACCCCAGGGTTCAAAAGACAAAATATCAAGGAAACCAAGATAGAAATATATATATATATATATATATTGTATAGACAGAGAGGGGGAGAGAGAGATCATTTGGCTAACTTAAGTATCAAATAACTTATGCATTCCTTAAGATAACACCTCAATTGGTATAGTTAGTAATTTTTCCATAACAAACACATTCCATTTTTTTTACTTTTCTTTTATTCTTCAAGTTTAAAAATGTAAGGTACGGAGTCCACATCCTTAAATGCATATCTCAGAATTAAAACAAACCTAATCTGGGAGCATAAACCCCAAATTATCAAGGGACAGAACATTACCTATGTTTTCTAATCATACAACCTAACAAGGATTCTAATTATTCAAAGATCATCCTGAAATAGGATAGACTCATTTAAATGGGACAAAGTTTATACCAGGAAGCTATACTTCCCAGAACTGACTCCTCACTTGTGATTACCAACTCGTGACTCTGAAGTTGCCAACTCAAATTTACAGTCCCAGGAAAGACTGAAACGACAGATCTCAAACAGTTCAGAAATCTTATGAGTCAGGTTGCCCAACTAACTATCACCTTCCTCATAGATGTAACACCAACATGGAACCTGTGGTTCTGAAAATCATAAGTGAAAAGTTGGATTCAGTCTAAGACAGACCTTCATCAGAGAAGTTGACTAGATACATGTGAGTATAGATCAATCATAGCCTCTAAAATAACCAGAGACTTTGCATAGAGAAGCATACGAGAGAATTGTGCAGTTCAGTTATTGACCCACCAAGTAGATACGCATCCTCTTTTTATATCAGTTCCATCATTTGATAGGAAAATAATTAGAAATATCCCTAGTTGGCCAATCAGGTAAAAAAAAAAAGCATAAAAAATATTCACATAGGAACTAACAGCACAACCCATGTCAGAACTATATTAACATTGGAATGTGTTTGCCAATGTTGCTTCTGTAGTCACCAGTCCAGCAATTTGCCGTCTTGGCACAACATATGTTGAACAACAAGCATAAGTAGCCAAACACATCATCTTACACCAGCAAACTACCATGTAGACTATCAATATCACAACACTCATAAATCAAACATGACAACTGCAACTTCACTTCCAGATGCTTTCAAAATCTTTATTGAACAGCACCATTTAGTGTTAATAGTAACCTTGGGAACATACTAACATTTAATAAGTACCCTACCTTGTATTTCTCCTGGATTTCTCGAATCGAAACAGAGAACTCAGTCATTGCCCAGCTCAGGGTGTTAAACAAGCGATTAAGAAAAGTTGAGAATAATTCTTCATCCTGGATGCAAGCCTTCCGCAGCAATTCCTTTTAAATTCAAAACCCAAAATACACAAACTTTAAGTATCAGAGTCCCTCCAAAATAAATTAGATCAGGAAAAGGAAAAAAAGCACAGAAGAAATCGCAAGGTTCATCAATTCACCTGAAAAGCAACTGACGATGTTGAAGATTCCCCATGCTTGGAAGAACCAAAGCCAGAACCCTTGCACAGCCGAAGAAGTATATTTGTTACGGGGATCCAGGATCTGTTATCAAATGCTGACAACAATGCTCTAGGCATATTCAGGGTAGCTGCTTCATTGCTCTCAAAAGCAACCAAAAAATCCCTGTACTGTACCAGTACAGAAATAGATTGGATAAGAAGATCCCTCAGTTCCGCACTTGATATCCTTTGGTCGTTAAAGTGGGTAACAACAAAAGTCACCTGATGGACAAGACATACCAAACATAATTTAGATGGAAACCATATCGATTTAGAGTTCAACATGCTCATACTACTGACAGAGGCACCCATGAAAAGGCACATAAAAAAGCAAGAAAAAAAATCATATTCGTAACATAGAGTAAAGTAAATAACTCTCTAAAAATCCGAGCATTACAATAAGTCCATGTCCCCCAAAAAGACCTAAGATCGCATGCTTCCAAAGCATATTAGTATCCTTCCTCCCTCCAAAACTTTATCACCTTTATCTAGCTTTGATATGAACAAATTATCTTTTGATATAAATTTCAAATCTTGGGATATCAAACATCCTACATCATACAAAACCCATATCCGACTATCCGTGCAGGAAATGATAAGCATATTCAGAAAAAAAAAAAAAAAAAAAGGCAAAATGAGAAGTAGAATCAATTTGTGGCACACTCACAAGAGATTTACTAACTTACATGCCAAGAAATGTTTCTTCTTAGAGAAAGAAAAAGACCTCAATAATAAGCACAAGCATACTGAATATGGAACTCAATTAATAAGCACAGCGAGCACGATTCTTCACCAACAATTTCAGCTACAAATTTGCAATATAATATTCCAAGTACCACGACATCTCTAACAATATCAGATACAAAATTTTAAGATATTCTGAAGTTATAATAATCGTATTCAACAGTTCTTGTTAAAATATGTTAGGTGGGAAAACATGTTTCCATGTTTTCCTCCCCATGTTATCCTCTCCATGTTTTCCTATATTGTGTGTTATCCTATTTCCTATATAAACCAATGTAATGCTATGTAAATACAACAAGAATTAGAGTAATATTAGATAATGGAATTATTCCTATTCCTTATACTTATTTGTTCTATTACATGAACACTCTTAGACTCTCACTTTCAACATGGTATCAAAGCTTGATCCTTTATCAGGCAACTTTTTCCGGCGACTTTTTCCGGCAACTTTTCCGGCGACTTTTTTCGACAAGTTTTTCCAGCGTGCCTTTTCTCTCTCCTCCTTCCATCTGCAGTGGTCGACTTTTCCGGCGATTTTTCCGGCAACTTTTTCCGGCAACTTTTCCGGCGACTTTTTCCGACAAGTTTTTCCAGCGTGCCTTTTCTCTCTCCTCCTTCCATCTGCAATGGTCGACTTTTCCGGCGATTTTTCCGGCGACTTTTAACGGCGACTTTTCCGGCGACCTTTTTCCGGCGATGATCCATTGATTTTCAGCCGCTTCTCGAGCGTCCAGTATCTCCCCATGTTGGTTTTCTTGCTGGTCCTTGGCTGTTTTCCAGCTTTCTTCTTTGATGCACCATATTTGCTATGCTTTCTTCCCATATGTTACCCATTGTTGATGTCTCTTCCAACATGGAATCCATTGTTGATGTCTCTTCCAACATGGACCCGGGTCTGAATTGGTTAGAATCTGCAACTATGTTGTTTGCATCTTTCTGATTTTTTTTTCCTCTCTTTTTTTTGTCCTCCTTTTTTGTCAAATGCACTTTATTTTGTCCTTTTTATATAAAGCTGCATTTGAGGGGGAGATATGAGATATGAGATATGAGATATGAGATATGAGATATGTGATATGAGATATGAGGTATGAGATATGATATGTTCTAGGTTGCATGAGGGGTTGTTCATGCTACGTCATGCTCATTTGCAGTCGTATGGTTTTTCGCTTCGCTTCGGTTTGTTCTTTGTTGGCTTGTGCAACTTGGGTCTCACATGGGGGCAACATTGGTTCTCGGCGTTCTGCTTCTTGGTGATTCCAGCTCACTTTCCATGGCGCTTTCCTCATGTTCTTCAGCTGTTTGCTAGTCATGATGGCTCCTTTATGTTGTTGCAATTTTTTCTTCATATTTTTGTCAAATGCACTTTAGTTTGTCCCTTCTAGTTAAAGTTGCATTTGAGGGGGAGTGTTAAAATATGTTAGGTGGGAAAACATGTTTCCATGTTTTCCTCCCCATGTTATCCTCTCCATGTTTTCCTATATTGTGTGTTATCCTATTTCCTATATAAACCAATGTAATGCTATGTAAATACAACAAGAATTAGAGTAATATTAGATAATGGAATTATTCCTATTCCTTATACTTATTTGTTCTATTACATGAACACTCTTAGACTCTCACTTTCAACAGTTCTCAAGTGTGTCTAAAAGTTTCAGTCTTCGACTTTAGCTGAGACTTCTCACTCACTCCACTTGAGACCTATTATCCGAACACTTCATAGAGGAGCCTTCACTAATACTCTTGGAAAGAGGACAAACATACCCCCTAAAGGCCCAAACTGCTTTAAAGAAAAGCCCATGATGCAACAAGCATGGCAAAGCATGCCAAGATATAGCTGCCATCTGTAAATAAATATCTATGATGGAGTGTAGTATATATAGTTACGATAATACTTCATCAATGTGATATTGTTAATATTGAAAACAATTAAATCAAAAACAGTAGAAGTATATGTTTGTGTCATACAAGTAAATTTCCCTGTGCCGATGTCTGTCTGTGTGATACCTAACTGTCTTATGTCGTTTTCATTCATCTGTGAATTTATGTGATTTCCAGAAAATAGCACTAAGAAAGCTCTAGTTTCTACGTTCATATTTCATAAGTGTTAATCTAGCATGTGATAAACAAAATGCTCAGTGAAGACATACGAAAGAGGCAAGCCCTTGCTTGATAAATATTGCAGAGGGGACAAATGGAGGATCACTCTTACGCAAGACATGGAAGCAATCAACCTGCATGCTCCATAAAAGAAAAAACCAATGAATAGCTGGGAAGAATTTTAACAATAGATTAAAATGTGTATGAAACACTGAAATAGTAAACTAACTGTACTAAGAATATAAAAATTTGAAGTGAAATAGCAAAATGCACAAGTTTCCGAGAAAGTTCGCAAAAATAATCTTGAAAAACATACAAACTTTCCTTTATATCTCTTTTCCAAAGATGAAATACTCATGACATAACCCTCTAGCAGAAGTGATGAAGTTCAGTTTACTAATTACCATAAAACAGAGGAGATTAAATGGAGGAAGCAAAAACTAGACAAAGAAAAGGGAAGGATCACATGTGTAATAATTGCATAAGCAGGTACACAAAGGCTAAGAATCTGTTGTAAAAACACAAATAGAGAGCGATAGAGAGGGTGGGAGGGCGGGTGGGCTGGGGATTACAATTTGTTCAATAATCTTAATCAGATAAAGCTCTCGATAACAACTTCAGATACATCAGTTTTTGCAAGATTACGTACATAACAGGGATATTACTATATGAAGTCTGAACAATACAAAATCAGCATAGCAGAGTAACTCATTAATCTGGATGATGCCTTCTGAGTCTCAATCTACAGTTACCAATTCTTCACAACCAAAAAGTTTGTGTAAAATTTAAAAATTATACTTATCTGTATGCACTAATAAACTAAAAACTTCTATAGCAAAAGCTGAAGAATTCATAATCATAATGAAAAGTTGAAGCCTCACAAATACATATACTGGCACAAGAGAAGAAAGCAATAATTTATTAATTATATATTAAAGGGGGGGGGGGAGAGGCAACTTTACCGACCAAAGTTTCCAGATAAAATTCCGGAATATAGATGAAGACTGAATCCAATTTGCTAAGAGCCAGAAGTAACTGAACAATCCACATGCATGCTGCATACATTCCCCGTTGCTTCCATCGAGTAAACAGAGAGATACGGTACCTGTCATACAAGACAAAAGAAAGGAGTATAAACAACGCAAAACAATCAATTACTAAACTAAGTTTGTTGAATTAAATGAGTAGTCCAAAATTTACGATAGATGACAAATAAGAAACAAGCTCAACTGCAGTGATAACAGAGAGGCCATCATAATATAGTTGCAGCACTAAGTTAGAGAAAGGAGTTTACAAGTCAATTAGTATAGCAGGAAAGAAGTGGAAGTATCAGAATTTACAAAGAATTTAGGATTTGAAAACAAACTAAGGTTTGATTTAATGGTTTGAGTTTGGATGAAGCCTAAAGGAGACACAAGGAGACGAAAGTACCAAAGAAGATTATTACAATTGCTTGGTATCAAACATTTACAATGCAATTGTTAATTCAATATTCATCAACTAACAAATAATTAAAATCTGTTAAATATAAATCTAAAACCATGATAATAAATATTATTCTGGCCTCCGACTACCTGAGATAAGCTAATCTAAACAGACTTAACCCCTAATAAGTGAAATATGAACAGAAAAAGAAAAAAAAAGAATCCAAAAAATAAAAGTTGGTTGCTGCAATAGTAATATAAGCACGCACTACAAACTGACAGTCCTCTTTGTATAGCTATTCATAACTCCCCTGCTGCTTAGTACGAAGATGTTAACTATAAAGCCAGAAATACATAATGACCCAAAACCTACCAAATAAACCTAATAGCAGTAAATTGTCGTGAACAGGTAACATAGCGATAACTGTACCATAAATTACAGCCAGAAACAGACAGTACAGCTGCAGTTGGTCAATTTAATAAAGCAGGACTAATTAATATATTTACACCATTTTTTATTTTCATTTATGATATTTAATTTTGGCCCAAGTATGGGGACTCAAACTAGTGAACTGTATGTTATTTCGTAAGGCCTCTTCCATTTCTCCCACCACTTAGGGTTAACATCTATGCACGATATACTTGTCAAAAAAAATAGCATTCCATGCACATAGGAATGTATGTCAAAAACATATTGAAGGTCAGCAACATAAACAAGTGTTTCTCGCTAATCATTTTACCAGGCACAATTTCTAACACAATCCATGACTTCTTCTCGATAAACACTACGAGCTTCCTTCAACCGCTTTAATTGCTCTCCTGTAGCTCTCTCTTTTATATTCTTATCAGTTTCTTCCAGGAGAGAAATTGATTGTGACTGATGAGAAATATACGAGGATGCCTACAATGCAAAGGAATTATATCAGGTATTTTTGTCCAATACCTCAGCAACAGATAAAAAATAACATATAAAATCATCAGCACTTTTGAATGGTACAAAAGTCGTCCCCTCAAGCTGGAGGCCATTGGTGTTGCACAAAGGAGGAAAAGAAGCAGAAATATAATGGTGAGTTGTTGGACGGTAAGCGCACATGCATTATAACAGAAGGTGCACTGATCAGTGTAGAATCAATTTTACACATAATAAGCATATGAATTCTAGGTACAAGTGCAAACCCAGAAAGTGTTTGTAACTAATATTAGATTATAAATTAGCCTGTTGACTTTACTTCTATGGATCCCTTCTATAGGCCCATACTTCTGTTTATTTGAGTTCTAAAACTATTAGTATTAACAGGTATGAATTTCAAGAAATGACTAGCTTAAAAAATGAAGCAAACCACTTAGCAAAGACTTCGTTTCAACAAAACTTGATGTATGCTATTCACCATTCTCTCACTATACTAAGCTCAGTAATCAGTACTGATGATTATATGTGCCACAAACATTTAAATATAACACCTTACACCACAGATATATTCCAAGGGTTGACTGGCTGAATATCAATAAAGAATCAACATATACAAACTGGCCAACGACTGGGTCACTTAAGTAGGACGATTTCTTTATTAGCTATATATCATATCAAGTATTTTTCATCTTCATTTTTGAAATTGCATATTCATATCTTATATCTTATGCAGTATGCTACTCACATCAATAAATTTGAAAAAATAGCTATTAAGTAACACTACCACTTCAACGTTTATTCAAAACCAAAATACAAAGCATAATTTTAGATGAGATTGAGGGAAAACATGGGCTGATGTATTTATGCAAAGATTTTCACCTGCTTAAAGTTTGGCGCAACACCTAAATGGTATAATAAAAGCATTGCATCTAGAAGTTCCTCTTCTTTTAGTGTTGCGGAAGATGAAGTGCTCTCCAAAGGCATAATCCTCACCTGTTGCACCAGCCGATAACCATACTCAGATTCAGACTGATCACTTGAGCTAGGTTTATCAGCTATGTCATCATTCAAATTTCCAGTACTGCATTTTGAAGCAATATGAGCAGATCTCTCTGGAAGAGAGCTGCAATGGCCCCGAGAACTTTTGGCTGTATATCTGATTGGATTCTTTGAAGTTCTTGCAAAATCATCATAATTTGAACAACAACATGGCTTCTGCCTACCTAAGTGAGTTACTCTAGTTTCTTCGTCATCCATGCATCCTTCCTCCCATCGAATTACTTCATCTTCCAGGTCATAACTTATAGGATGACATTTTGCCAGATGACTGTATGATCCTCCAAGCCTAGAGATGTCAACTCGATGAGGATCGCTTTTAAGAAATAAGGCAACAGGGAAACTTTGTTGGCCACCCCTGTGAAGAAAACCAACATCAGGTCCTGCATCAATACCACCGCCCTTCATCCAGCCACAGATGCCCCCCAGACCAAAACCTTCTGATAAATAATGAAGAATAACGGTGAACAGAGAAATAATCACCGAGTTGCTTGATACTTCAGGAGGCGGCATATTATGATCTGCTCCCCTATTCTTGAAGATAAGATTTTGTAGAAACGTTCGAAATACTGAACCAGGCAACTGAGGAAGTGCTGTAGGTGGAATGAATTCCATGACTAAGCGACAGAGGTCCCTATGCTTCTCCTCAATCTGCAAAAGGAATGGGCAGTTATTAATGGAAACATGACAAACTTGACTCTGCATTATCAAATGTGTTGTTTTAATGTGAAACATTCATTAGTAGAACTATAGGCTCCTTGTTGAGAACAATTTTTTAGACAACCATAATGTGAAATACAGACATGAAAGAATGTCAACCACTCCATCATTGCCCCACGTTCCACTAGGCCTAGGAACCGGCTCGAAAGAAACTTCATATCTTAAACCTAAAGACCGAAGTGTAAAAATCAAGCAATAATGATATTATATCGCTAAAAAGCAAAAGAAAAAAAAACAGCTAAACAATAAAGTTAGCATTTACAATTAAATTTTCTCTGGTATGTATTGATGCTGATGGCTTGTTTTTAGCTCAGAAAACTCCAAAGAAATGACCATACACTCAATAGTTTATCTACTGGACACGAAACTTATAGAAGCAAGGAAGGGCATTATGACCACAGAATCAAACCTAGATCATAAAATAATCCCAGAAGGCTTACTTCTTTTGTTTTGGGAGGAAGGAAAGAAGACAAGCCAACTCCCATGTACGAATAGGAGATAGCCTTCATAGCACTGAAAGAGGACTGAAGTGAGCCTTAAATAGATTCCTTGTCGGAAGGAAAGAAAAAAAAGGATTAGCTGAGACGAAATAAAGATATCAAGTTTCTACCAATATGAATGGGGAAGTTCCAATCATTAAAAACCGCTCTTGCTTCCAAATTTTCAATAGCAAATTAACAACATATCTTCCTCCAAAGCAAACGCACACCCAATTCTTTCCAATCACTCCAAAGGGAAAGCTACACATCCCAAGCAACAAGATGATACAAAAATAAACTGAAACACAAAAAGGAATAATATAAGCAATGATTTGTTCGTTTGTCTCCCCATTCTCCAGCTGCTCAAGTCTCTTGACATGATAGACACAGTCAAATATATTATTAAAAAGAATACCATAGTCAAATAGGTTTCCTTTCTTTCACTTTTCTTTTTTGAATCTCCTGCACCTGGCATGATAAGCTGTTAATATTGTAACATATAATATCAATTTCATAACTGTTCTAGTTTCATTATGTAGCTTGTGCAAGAATATTGAAATTCTAAAGTTTAAGAAGCAAATTTTTCCAGATAAGGGCATACCTTACTGACTGCTTCAGATAAGGCCGTAGTGGTCAGCATCATGCTACTTTCATAGGACATGTCCTCAGATGAACCAGGCCACCAAACACAAGGCATCATGCATTGAAGATCCTGCTTGTTCGGAATCTTTTGTGATAGAAAGCCTTCAAACAAGAATTCGAAATCTGATGACTTCCACCAAAGTATCATCAACTCTGTCCGTCTCAACATGTGACACACCAATGCAAGATAGGGATATGATCCAGAATAAGGGCACTCTGTTAGAATGAGTGACGCTGTTTTACAACGACATGCAAGGGCATTAAATATGTACTCAAATATCAGTCTTGATCCTTGAAGGTCTAACAATATATCAAGTACTCTGTCCAAAGTTCTATAGTCATGAGGTGCATGCATTCTGAAAACTCCCATAATGAAAGATAAAAGTGGGCCCCATGTTATATATTCTGCACTCGTGGCATCCACATTGAGTGAAAAAAATAACTCCTCAGATATCACTGAAGAGACGGGGTAAAAAAGGTCTTCAAATGGCACAAACCTCTTCAATCTTCTCAATTTCTCAACATAGTGGAAATCTGCCCTCTCCGTGCATTGAATTTCCAACAGTCTTGAAAAGCAACGCAGCAAATAAGTAGCAACAGAATTTGTTGATGGCGGAGCCTGAATCGGAAGGAATCCTTCAATAGGATACCTAAATGGACGAGCCCCAAAATTTAAGTCACACCTTTCACCCTGAGAAAGAGAAATGGCAGGATAATACCCCAGTCCAGGCACCATCTTGCGAATCCCATCAAATGCCACCCCAAGCGAAACACCATTTCTATAAAATGAAATCTCATCGCGATCTAAGTCTATGCAACATCCAATTGCATCGCCAACTACCCACGATTGACCATAAGCCGCAGCTTCCTTATTCCATTTACTGACCCTTTTCCCATCATATGCATAAGAATCATCAGCATCCCCAACACCTTTATGTTCAGTGAAAGGACAAGACATAGTCACCCATCCAAGCTTCTGTATACCACAAGTTTCAAGAACAACTTCATACATCCATCTTCCTTTCCACACACAAGCATTGGCCCTTGCACTACTGAACATGGCATGACTCTCCAACAGCAAAGGCGACTTGACTATTCGAATATCACCACAAAAACTAGATTCTTCAATTGTAACTGTGTGAGGTCCACATCCATCACCTGTGACAGACACCCCATGCCTATGTCTTGCAACATTTTTCATATTTTCATGATACATAAAGATGTCATTCTTTATTACAGAACGAACTACTCTAGTATCAATTGGACAAGTCAAAGGATTAATTGTTTTATAAGGGAGATCAAATATGTGTTCAAGAGTTCTCTCCACCGACTGGTCACCAAAATCATCACAATACGATACAAGACGGTTTTTCCGAGAGCTCTCTTTCCTATCTTCACCATTTAATACCACAGCCAACCCAGAAGAAAGCCCACCAACCCGCAGGCTGTCTTCAGCCATACGTGAGGAAGGCAGTTGTTACTATCCCAGTTGCAGTAATCCTCAACTACACCAAACTCCAAGTAAGACACAACTAATACTGTTCAATTCAACATCCAGATCCCTAGCAATCAAACACCTGAAAATGTCAAATTTGCAACACTTGGACAGCTGATAAACAAAACTATAAACTAACAAAATTGCAATGAATATACCTAGAATTCCCAAATGTATAAAATCAGACTAATCCCAACTGAGGTTCAAATTCTGTGGCAGCAGAAAGCTATAAACCCAAAAATTCAAATATTCAAATTTTCAAATTCCACCCCTTTTCCTCATTTTTCTTTACAACCAAAAAAATTACCATATGTAAAACCCAAAAACAAATAGATTAAACAGACAACCTTCCGGTATGAAACAGTAGAAATTACATACCAATTTCAGATTCCTCTATGACAGAATGAATTTCTACATATATACATGCATGTATGTATGTATGTATGTAATTGGTTCACTAAGCTATGGAAATACTTACAGGTTTATGCTCGAAATAAAAAGACGACGAACTCAAATTAGCGCTTGCAGACGCCATTCATGAATTAATAAATACTTGCAGAGAGAAACTTTTAGAGAGGGAAACTTTAGAGAGAGAAATAAAAGTTTAAAAACATGTTTTTCCTTTCTTTCTTTCTTTTGCCATAACTCGGGAGGATTCATGAAGTAAAAGGAAACGAACACACGTAGACCAAGCAGCTCCGTTCGGTCGCGGACTCGGACTCAACAGATGGACTGACACGTGTATGCGATTGACTGATTGTGACGTGGCGGCCGGGCTAAAATACGCCTCTCTTTTCCCGGGCCCGGGAAATTGGTTTGGAGTCTCGGTAACCCGGGCAGTGATATACTACCTCCGTCCCAAATTAATTGCATTTTTAAGATTTTTTTAAATTAAATTATCTATTTTTAAAATTAATAATTAAACATATATAAATATATTTCTAAAATTATAAAAATTGAAATTAGTAATAAATTGTATATACTTTCTTTTGGTTATAATATCTTCACCTATATGTTAGTAAAAAAATAAAAAGATTAATTTTAAAAATAGTCAATTTGACTTTAAAAAGTTCTAGAAATACAATTAATTTGGGACGGAGAGAATAATATTTATAATTTGATTTGATACGAGAAGAAGAGACAAAGATTATTATATTTACGGATGGTATCTGATTCCTACTCCTACTCCTGCTCCTACGTACCAAAAAGTGAAACGTGGCATGTTAAAAGTGGATAAAGTCGTCCTCTTTAACAATGACAATGAAAGTAATTATTGTATTAAAAAAAAAACTTTATGTCTTTTAATTATTTTATAAATATAGTTAAGTGTAAAAAAATTGTTTTTATTGTTAATAATAAATACCAGAAATTAATGTTTATAATAAAAAAATACTTCTCCACGAGATATCCTCAGACGAAAAATAAACAAGATTCATATTCATGAGATCGAGATTTTATGAAAATAATAAATAAATATTGTGAAAACAATAATTACTTTAATATAAATTTTAAGATTCGATATTAAAAAGACTTTAAAATCATGTATAGTTATATCCCCGTGTATATTTTAATTTAAATATCTAATTACAAAGTATGAAACATGGATTAAAATAAAGTGATGAATTACAAATTTGAATTATTTGCATAAAAGTGTGTTGCAGAGAAATAAAAAAAAATTCTATTCCTTTTCGACCTGAAACGAGAGTCCTTTATTTTTAAAATATTAAGTTTTGTATTAGACATACTTAGATATAATTTTTTAAATAAAAATAGCTAAATGATAAATGTAGTTTATATTTTAGCGATTACAGTCTTTTATATAAAATAAGTTTACAACTCGTGCGAGATGCGGATTAATTTTAGAAATAATTTTATTTTATACATATGTTGCTAAGTAATATTGAATATATGTAAATTTTGTGGTGGTGAATAATGTATAAATAGTGAAAAAAATATGCAGTTGTATGAATTTAAAAATGTGAATATTTTTTGTATTCAATGTATATTATTAAAGTTGTGAATATATGTGCTGATGAAGTTGAAAAGTATTAGACCATTAATTTTTATTGTCCAATAAAAATGGAAAAAGAAAGAGAAATAAGCTTTGTTATCCAATAAAAAAGGGAAAATGAAGAGAAAGAATTTGATATTAAGAGATGAAGTAAATAGAATGAAAAATAAAAGAATAATTAATAAATACATCAATACAAACAGACTAAACTCATTTAAGTCGACTCGATTGACTAAATTAACTCACTCAATTGAAAATTAAATTGAATTTTGGCTTATTAAGCTTGAGATAGAGTACCAATAAAGAGAAATAGAATGTACTTATTACCTTCCAATAAATAAAAGTACTCCCTTTGAATTTGTGAATTGAGAGTGGTGAAGAATTTTCACTACTTTTTTTAACTTTTTTGCGAATCCATGCCTTTACTTTTTTCTCAGTCAGTATTGTTGAGTATCAAAGTTGTAGATAACATTTAAAAATAAGACTTTCTACCAACTCCTTTTGTAAAAGCTGGGGTGATAAAGTGAGATGACACCTATTTAGATCAACCACGGGTCATCTAACAATTTTATTAAAAATAATGAAGTTTATAATTATTTGGTAGATAATTTACACTAATTGTAATTATATTAATTAACATCAAATAAATTTGTGCTAATATTCAATTTTATATTTTACAAATAGAATAGAATTTAATAGTTAATAATTTTTTTTTTAATTTTTGCTCAGTGCTCAAAATGGATTGAGAATAGTACTTTGAATTAAACAAATATAAAACGTAGTTTTAATTTGGTATTTTCTTTGATGGATACGCCGCGCCACATGTGTAGGCCGCATGTGTTGGGACAGTTGACTTGTAATAACTTTAACAATGATTGTTCTTTTTTTTTTTTAACAAATAGCCCTAACAACTAAAATATATTAGAATTATAATTTGTTATAAAAGATGAAAGAGTTATAAAAAATAAATTTAAAGAGTAATTCTGTTAAATAAAATAACAAATAATCATGAAAAAATAGTTAATCGTAACAACACCGCTAATAGACACCAAATAAACTTTTAAAATACAGTCATATCCCCAAAATAATAACAAAATACACAGATTTGAAACGTTCTTCAGTGTGATGATGAAAGAACAAACCGCAATGGAAGCGCCACATTCAAATCTGAATAATCTATCTTTAATAATTCATGCACTAGAAAAAGTTTCACGAACCAAAAAATTTCCTAAATAGAGAAAACAAAATCTCCCAAACAGATAAAACAAAATATCTCAAGAGGTGATAATAAAATCTCCTCTCAAAAGAGAAAGAAATTAGTCATCTTATGGAGAAAATAAGTCTCACAAAAGAGAAAAATAAACTTCATAAGAGAAAATAATTTATTAGATCAAAATAAGAGAAATTCAAGGGGAAATATCTCAAAAAAAAAAAAAAAAGAACCCTTAGATATAGACTAGGATTTTGGCTAAAGAGAAAAGAAAAAAAAAATGATATGATTGTTCCTTTGATGCTTTGAGAGGCTAAAGATCCAGTCAAATGAAAATAAGAAATTTAATGTCAACTAGAATTCTGTAAAATGACTCCTAAATTATTTGTATCCTTATACTTGTAATAATTTTGACCCTACTAAAGAAAATATATTCGAATTTGGTCGGTGTCTACAATACCTGGTGGCTAAGATATGTACAGTGATAATAATAGTAGCAAAAATGATATATCGTGTGATTTTATAAAAAAAAATTATTATCATTTACGTTATATAAATATGAATGATAATTTTTTAAAATATATATAATATAATATATCATATTTATAATTTTATTTAATTTTATATATTAATATTTTTAATAATTATACCTCGATAAAAAAAAAATTCGCAATACTTAAGTGAAAGTGTTGGTAGTACCGTAGTAGTTTTCAAATTACAAGTGAAAAGATGAGATGAAGAAAGAGAGAAAGGAGGGAGAAGAAAGAAGGTTAGTGAGAAGATGACGTGGCTGCTTATGTCCCGACTCCCGAGTGCACCTCATATGGGAAGGCTAAAGCTACAGTGTGCTAGGATGCGCACTCAAGCCTAAAGTATTCCCCTACTTGGCACCGGAGGCTATTGGTCACTCAAAGTGCGCACTGCGCACCTCGCACCTCTCGTGGGCTTAGTGGGGGCTCACCTTTATATATCCGGTCTCCTCTTATTTGTACTTTTCCTTAACCACACAAGCAACTAGTCAACAGACTTTGAAACAGAAATACAGTTGTTCTCCACAGATCACGCCGCCGTTTAACTGTTTAAGTTTGGCTTTGGGTCATGGTTTAAACCCATACATACTTCTAGGTTGGGCTTTAATTAACTTCAGTCCAATCTTAAAACCCTGCACGGCCCAAAACTTTTATTACACTTTGAATTACTATTATACTCCCATCTGCCAAATATAAGAGCAAATTCCATTTTTATAGAACAAGTTTGATTGTCCGTGCGAGGCACGGTTAGTTTATATTATTTTTTTTCATAGAGAATTGATATTTTCACATGAAAAAATTGATATTTCCACATGATTCTTCTCACATGAATAGTAAGTGAATCTCTCATTCATGTGAGAGACTCATGTGAAACTATCATTTTTTCATATGAAAATATCAGTTTCCTTTTTCATAATATTTTATTGACATACATTTATCATTAATATAATACATATATAATGTTAAATATAACTTAGATCAACATATTCTATCACAATTAAAGAGAATTTAATTATTTTTATTACTTAGTGATTAAAAATTACAAAATAATTGTAAGAAGGAACTTTTCATATTTTAAGCCCACAATTTGAGAGAATTTAATTACATTTATTCGATTAAAATTACATATAACTTTTAGTATTTCATAAAAAAAAAATCATATTCTTCCATCATGATTCAAAGGAAATTACTTGCAATTAGTTGCGATTATTAGTTACCGTATTAAATGTAAATATTGAGTTTTGTTAGAATGAGTTAATCCAAGTTGTGCTAATCATTCGTTGGTCTAGTGGTTAGTGGGTCAAATTTTCTTGCTCAAAGCTTTTGTTCGATTTACACTCACAGTGCATAGTTGGTGGCAGCTCTACATCCTACACGCTACTCATGGAGGATTTATAAGTTTCGGTCCCGACATAAGTGCGGCGGGGGTTCTTGAGTTTCGGCACCGACATAGGTACGACGGGACATAGGTGCGTTGTAAGACCCCAACCTTTTATGAATAAGATTTTAACTTTTCTTATTATTAGTATTTTAAACTGTTAGGTGTTAAATTGATATAACGATAAGTTAAGGATGATATGTGCAATTATACAGTATGTCTGGGAATATTCCTTCTGTCGGGAAATATTCGTTCTGTCGGGGAATATTATATTCGGTAAAGTACGACGACGCCGAAATAACCAAACATTGTTGGGCCCCACAACGGAATAAATGTCGGATATAAAAGCGGTAAGTTTTTAAATTGGCGGCAGGACTTTTACCGTCAACTGTTGAAATACCCGGTAATTAAAGAATAGTAACACGCGTTATTCCACAATAGCACGCTGTACTCCACAGTAGCACACGATATTTCACAATAGCACACAGTATTGCACAGTATGTCATATTATTGGTTTGATAATTGCTACAGTGACAATAACATAGTATTTTATATTATTGATTTAATAATTATCACAGTAACAACTGCACAGTATTTTACATTATTAAATCAATAATTGTCACGAGACAGTAATTCATATTATTGAAAGGATATTATTAGTTATCACTATTGACAATGTCTAGAAGTTCTGTCGAGGAAATGAGTTACTTAATTGCGCGTCATTTATACGGAAGGCCCCATCTTTCCTAGGAATGATCTGGTTGTCAGTATTGCGAGTATATGATATCTGTGATATTAATACATTTAACACAATAATACAGAAAATGAATTTATTAATAATAAAAATTTTGATAATGGATTTATTTTTTTTATAATGGATTTATCTTTTTGATAATGGATTAATCTTTTTTTAAAAATGGTTGAATGATATAGATTGAAGAAAAAATAGATGGATGATATAGATTGAAGAAAAATGGATGAATGATATAGATTGAAGAAAAAATGGATGGATAATATAGAAAATGTGTAATAATTGATGTGTGGTGGATATTGGTTAAATTTTACTATAAATAGGGGGGCTTAGCATAAAGAAATTCATAACTTCTTTGCTTATACTTCCTCTTACTCTCTAAAAATTTCTTAGTGTAAGTTCTCTCTAAGTGTGCTAGACTATCTTGAGATTTTTTTGTGAAGATCAGTAAGAATACTGGTATTGTTCAAGTAAGTTTTTTTATAAAAGTTGGTCAAACACCCACGCACATCACACGGTGTTTATAATTCTTCCTTTAGAAGAGTTATTTTGAAAAACTTCCTTTAAAAGATTTTGTTTTGAAATATTATTTTTGAAGTTTATTATTTACACTACACAAAATATACTATATAATCACTTTTGATAATTTCATAATATACGAGTTAGTGTACACCATATGTGATACTTACTAATTATATTATAAATATATTTAGGTTGATAAACTTCATATAAAGCAACATCTAGTCACTTGCAAATTGAGGTAAAGAATGTCATTTTCTTCATACTCGTAAGTGGTATCATTTCTTTTGTACTCGTAAAAGATATTATTTTCTTTCATACTCATAAAGGATATCATTTTCTTTCATACTCCACTATTTATGGAAGAAATTATTATTCGTTTCCATAACAATATTATTAAATGGTGAAAATTCCTGAAATTAGTAGAATATCCCTAATAGTTTGTGTTTCATCTAGTATCTTTTTACCTAAATTCTTCTATTGAATTTTTATCGTTATCTTTGAAATATGAATCGTGAATATCATTCTTGAATTTGACTCCACATTTTGGTAATTATGTTGACAATTTGGACATTTTAGTCTCTGGATAAATTTAATTAAAATCTCTAATATTTATTCTTATTCTTGATCTCATTGTTTTTATTATTTCTATTCATCCTCTATATTATTGTCATAATCCTTAGACTTAAATTGTGGTGAAAAGTTCTCTTTGACTCGTAGTGCAAAGATGAACTGGTGATTGTCATGATTATGACCAGGAACTGTGTATTGGTATAATCTTGACCTTTGGTGTTACAGACAAAGGCTTGTGGTGAAAGTCCTCTTTGGCCCGTAGTGCAAAGATGGACTGATGTTTGACATGATCATGACCATTGATATTGCAAATGAATATCTTTGGCCCGTAGTGCAAAGATAAACTATTGATTTGCAAGAACTGTTGATTGGTGTTACAAATGAATATCTTTGACCCGTAGTGCAAAGATAAACTATTGATTTGCAGGAACTGTTGATTGGTTTTACAAGTATATAATATTGATGGTGAACTTTTAAATTGGAGAAAATTGTGGACATTATGATATACTTTACCTCTTAATTGATTGTTATTTCTACTGCAATTGTTAATCGAAGACTTGTTGTCTATTATATTCTATCAGATTTATCCTTGTTGAAGATTAAAAATAATTTATTCTTTATTATCTTAGTCATGATATTATTTACTGGACTATTTGAGCTCACCCTTTTCAGTTTTGTTCCATTATTCTTCTTAGAAAAAGAGAGTGTAGTCGGGACTAGCCGGGGAATTGAATAATGGTCCGAGTTAGTGGTTGTCCTCATCAAGTTATAAAATAGTATAACAATAATTGTATTGAGGACTTATAACGTGTGTTGCCTTCTTTTTACGGCATTGTAATAATTTGGGTTTGGATACTGTTGTACTATATACGGTACGATATTTGTATTGAACTCACAGTACGTGTGTTGTCGTATTTTGCATGACAGTATAATAGTTGTAAATAAAAAAATTTGTATTTATAGTATGTATTTTGACGACTCAAAATGGGTTGTGTAGACCTATTTTGGGGGCGTCACATGCGGTGGGGCCAGGGTTTTTCAGATGTGTATAGTTGTTGTAGACACAATGTGCCATGTCAGGAGTTTAAGGCACCTTATTTACCTCCCATTTTATTGTATCAAGAAAAGAGTTATCTAAGTGGTCATTGTTGGTCGAATTTTTATATACTAGTCTATTAGCTCGTGCGAGACACTGACATTTTTTTTATGTATCTATTTCGGTAAATTGTTACATGTATCATCTTCGACATACTTATGATACTTCCCCATTAACAATCATGGTACGTACGTATATTTGTTTTTTACATGTCTAATACAGTTACTTAATTTAGTCGCTTGAAATATATTAATTTCTCTGTACGCATGCATATGTAGAAACTTGTCATCCAGACCAGGAGTGTTTAAGTAGAAGCCATTTCCTCACTCACCGGCTAACTTTGCAATTCGCCTTGTTTGGATGTTTTTGATCCCTATATCCTGGTAAATTAATTAATTAAACTACAAACAAATTCAGAATTGTTTTAGATGAATATATGGTACGTACTTAGTTAAGCAATATTAAATCTCTTAATTACTCCATAATAAATATTTATTATGATACTATTTGGATAAATACATCTCTGCCTGTTTATTGGGTAAATAGTCGGTCTAGATATAAAAAAAATTAGTTAAACTTGAATCTGTTCTTTTTATTTATTTATTTAGGTAAGAGATTTGTTTGGCAGAATAGTATCCTAACAAGTATCGCTGAGAATCTCTCTATATATATCTTAATACTTGGACATGCAAGCAGGTTCCCAATGGTTTGGGGGTGCTGTCTGGGACAGTTAACCTGGTACTGTATGCTGCCTTCTACAGGACTACAAATAGCCATCTAGATTAGTTCAAATGGCCGAAAATCCTTTCACCACCAACAATTTTGATCGATCTATCATCGATCAAATAAATTCTATGTACTATGTGTACAATAAAGGAATTAAATTAATTTTAACTATACGAATCAATCGAGGACGTACAGACAGATTTAGCTACAATAATTCGTATGATATAATGATATTTGATGCGTACACAAATGTTCTGTTCTGCTTGAGAAAAATAATTCGATTTAGAGAGTATAATATAAATATAAAAAGAGAGGCGAATATATATGTGTGTGTGTGTCGTATCTGTTGACGAGGTAATCCCTATCTTGGGTACAGAGGAGGTGTCTATTAAGTCAACTATTATATCGTTGGCCTGAATTCGGGGGAAAATAGTATAAAAATCTGTGTCGTTTCTCCTATCCTGAATGTAGATGCGATTATGGGTAACTTTAGAGTCCAAACCCTAATTAATAGCTTCCTAATTATAAATTGTGACTCAAACTCCAAACTCCAAACCATCGGCAGGGATGGTGACCTGTTTCTGGAAGCTCAATATATAACTTGAGAAGTTATTCATTGGTTTTGAAAACAGTAAACTAGAAAGAAAATTGTGACCTTGAGCCCTCGGATATTTTGACGAACAGGGTCTACTACTTGAGAGATGTTGTTAGCGATTGGGGCTGGAAAGAAGGGCCTCCCATGATCAAACACAGGGCCGGGGTCTGAGCTTAGTTTAGTGATGGCTGCCTGCTAACATCTATGGATGGGATTCTGTACATGCATGCATGTTGATTGGGGAGTCGAAACCATTTATGGTTTGAAAATTCCAAAAAAGCCTGCCTTATAAAGACCATCAGCTGGCCTGTGAAAAATTTGGAGATGATTCGTGGCCCTGTTCTTCCATCTGCCCTCATCCATCCCTCTAGGACAGGACTCTTGGTGTGTTGGAGCACTAGCGACAATGTTTTTAAGACTTGTTATTCAAAATACAGGATTTCTACGTGTACAACTCAGTCTCCGTGATCAACTGCCAAAGGGAACTTAATTGGTGAAGAATATGGTGGACTTGGAAGAACTGAACTGGTGGTGGAATTAATTAGTAGAACTGCTCAACTCTTGTCTATCTCAAGGACGGACGTACGTACGTGATTTCGGTGTTGGCCAGGTTGCCTATATATATATATATATATATATATATATATATTAATGTATATATATTAATGTAAGTACATTACTGTATTATAATTGTTCCTTCGCTTCCAATAATGCATGCTCTCTCTCAAAACAAACAGGAGCATCCAATAACTGTATACATACATATATATACATATATATATATATATATATATATATATATATATATATATATAATCATCTCTTGTATTTTAATTATTGGTTCAGTTTTCCCAAGTTGTTCATAGGCTTGGCTTAGCCATGGTCGTCTATTTTATTGGGTACGTATATTGCTGAAAATGACAATGTGATCAATTTTATACATTAAACAAACATCCTTTATCTCTCAAGGGAGCTAGGTAGAACTTTTGTACAACTACTTGCCTACCTAACAACTCATGTAGTGGATATATATGAAGAGAAGCAGCCAATTATACCATGCATGCTTAGGCCGGACAATTTCCCCCCGATCCCAACCCTAATAAGACCCAATTTTTAAGCAATATGGGGTTAAGGGTTACCGTCCCGATTGTATATATTAATTATTTTTAAAATTAGCCATATATAATTATAATTAATTATGTCCATATATATGTAAGTATTCCATTAATAATTCATAAGAATATTTATAATAAAAGGATTTAAAGAGATTTAATGCCAATAACAGGACAGGAATGCATTTCATTAGGAAGGCCAAGAGCATATATGCTCAACAGAATTACGAGCAAGTAAAGAGAGGAATAGGATTTGAAAAATTACTTATTCTCCAATTTCCACAGCTATATATCTCTTAGAAAGTCTAATATATCCATAATATATATTAAGGATGCAAGTGCGGAGAAAAAAAAGAAAGAGGAACAGATTTCATCTGCTTTGCTTTTGTAATCAGGAACATTGCTTATTTGCATGGATCGCAGTTCCCTACGGATTATCTCTGGCACCTAAAAGTAATATAAAAAATTTATAGAAATTTAATTGGGGTAAAGGGGAGAATTCTGGAAAAACAGGACGGGTATGAGATATCTTTTTCAGGAGTGGGTCAGGTTCGGGGGAAACGCATGTCAGTCCCCCGGACCAACCCATTAATCTGGGATTCATTTTCAACCTACCCTGCTTGGGATAAAAACGCTTTGTTGAGTTTAAATAACATTTAGAAATGCCATATAATAGCATTTTTACCATTACAAATAAAGTTGCTCATTCTAAATTCTATATCTGAATATCTAACTAGCTAACACCATTACTGAATAGTCTCAGCATTCTCAGCCACTTGCTTATTGCTTGCTCCTTCCAGATTAATATCTTGGCTACTGCTCTTCCCTTTTCCTGTGTATCCCTAGCAAAGAGGCATATAGAAACAATCAAGGATCATTAGCTTGCACTACGAAAACGCCATCTAACTGAAATCTGTACGCATTTTCAGTAAGTAAAATATGATAAAAGCCAGCATTGCAACAACAGGTCATCAATGCACACCAAGTTTATTCACGTAAACGGGATATAGTTGGAAAATATCAGCCAATTATAATGTATTTCAGTGAAGATAAAAGAAC
Organism: Aralia elata; assembly: GCA_034770075.1. Classification (NCBI taxonomy): domain Eukaryota; kingdom Viridiplantae; phylum Streptophyta; class Magnoliopsida; order Apiales; family Araliaceae; genus Aralia; species Aralia elata. The sequence continues at coordinate 23,251,764 of CM068378.1, read as the reverse complement.
TAATCATCTTCAATTTTTATAGTGGCAGGCAATGTGATTTTAGGCGTCTTTAAGTGTTGAATTTTTCATCATGTAACTTGATTTGTTAGTTTTTTTTTTTGGGTATTAAATGGAAGCTTCGATATCTGTCCAAGAGTGAAACCTGCATGTGGCCCTTTATTACATCAAATGAATGATAAAATGTGCATGTGCATATGACTGCAAGCACCGCTGTGTAATTGAAAGAATTATCTACAATTGTTTTTATCAAATGAAAGAAATTATGCATGACTGCAAGTACCATTGTTTTTATCAATATAGCAAGTCTAATGAGTGTTTTTTAATTATCAGCTGTTCCTTATCTTAAATGATCTAACAGGTGGATCGTGTGCCTCAGGGTGTTGGTCAGTTTGAATTTAAGTTCCTTGTTGTAGCCGGATCTTTGCACTTTGAGTATCTTCGATTAATCACTATTGACCAGACTTTGCATCCTGATAAGGTGCAAGGTATCTCCTTGTCACAAGGATACGTAAATATTGTTGAGGATACTCATATAGTCGTATATATAACTTTCATTTCATGCTTATTGTTTGTTTGTCTGTTTTTTTTATACTTTCCAGAAAAGAAAAAAAAAATTAATGCTTTCCAGTATGTATAGGAAGGGCAAAGCCTCTGGTTATAACCTGTTTCATAACTTTCATTTGTACAAGTGAACTATGGAGGCACTTGTCTTATCGGAAAGAAATCAAAGGGCATGCAAAGTGGTTTATATATATATATATATATATATATATATATTATAAATAAAAAGAGAAATAGAGAGAAAGAACCGTTCCTGCTCTACAAAAAAGTTTCAGCCGGTAAAAAAAGAAACATGAAGGTAATATTACATAACTACTTTGCAGTACAGCATGCTAGTATTTTAAAATGATGCATAAGTAGCCAGGACACATTTCCTAAATAGAACCCCCTTCAAGGGAAATGGAGCCTGATTGGTATAGTTTTTACTTTTTTAAAATGGCGGACCATACATGACTGTATTGAATAAGTCTAGGCAGACATGGAAATTGGACATTTCCATGTTGGCTTTTTTTTTTTTTTTTTTGTGGTATTGACTCCAAACATATTTAATTTATGGATTTTAACTCAAAATTATAAAAATTCAAAAAAATTAGGTGTAATTTGGATATATATCAAAAAAGGGTGTATGGACCCATACAACCCTTTTTTTGATATATATCCAAATTACACCTAATTTTTTTGGATTTTTTATAAATTGGTTTTAAAATTCATACATTAAATATGTTTGGAATCAATACAAAAAAAAAAAAAAAACAAGCCAAATGGGAAATGTCTAATTTCATGTCCAAAAAAACATGTCCATGTAGAAGGACTGTGAGGCACATATTTCTAAAAAACATGTGTACTTAGAAGATTGAAGCTTCTGAGAACATGGTCTTTTAGATCATTCAATATTGTTTATTCGGAAAAACGAAAGAAAGTAAAGAATAAATCACTCTATATTTTATAAACAGGTCATCTTTTTCCCTTGACCCAGTTTCCTTTCCTAAATACAGTTATTGAGAAGGACTAACTAGTTTTCAACCTTATGTACTATTTTTATAACAGAAACTGTTCTAAATACACTCAGTAGACTAAAATTCAGAAAACTTTCTTCCTTCCATGGTAACAGATGTATCCCCACTCTACAAGGAAGCGTGGTACCATTGTGCGTTTGTTATGTTGCAGACAATATTGCAAAGCTGTTTTCCAGAACTAGAGTCTAGAGAGGTGGTGTTTGCCAAAGATCTACTGTAGGTCTACGCATGTCCTCCCGCACAGCCTAGTATGGAAACTGTCTAGTAATGGAAATGATGACCCCAAAATTTGTTTACTGAAAATTAGTAACATTAAGAATAACCATGTGACAGCTATTGAGCGTTCATATTTTTCGCTTTTGCATCCGCAATATGTACTGTATATAAAATTATATATTTGATAACTTTATAAAAGCATCAATCTCCATCCAAAAAAACACACAAGTACGTATCTCATCCTGAAACCTGCTCCTCATATACAGTTGATAAGATAATGAAACTATAGTAGACATGGACGTACCGAATTGTAAGCATATTTGTCCGAGTCAAACGATGCTTTTATGGTCGATTTTTTTTTCTGCCATTTCAACTTTCCTGTGGCAAGAACTTCTTTGTCAACCAAGTGTGCATGATAATGCAGTTCCATGTTTTTCAAAAACAATTCATAGAAGTACCAACATACCAGCAGAGACCAGTTCTCTTAAGTAAAAAACCGAGTAATCTCAGTTGGTGCGGTTTTCATACCGAACCGACCGAAAGTATAAATCAAAACTCTTGTCATAATAGGCTTTCCTCTAAGTTCTAATTATACTTTGCGGCGTCTATAATTATATTAATGAAACTGGAAACATTTTAAGAGCCTTGTCATAATGTTACTGACTAGATAAGAGCCCTGGTTATTGGATGGTTTGGACCTACTACGGAACCTTTAGTAATTTTGAAATCTTCATAACAGGCCCATTTATGATTTAACAAGCCCATTTTTTTTATTTTAATAAAAGTCCAATTTAGGCCACAAAATTGAAAACCAACCAACCAGTTAAATGAACTGAGCAAACCAAGTCCACCATCGACCGAATGCTTTACTTGGCTTTGGTTTGCCCTCTATGAAAACCACATATGTCGGTTTCGCTATTATTTTCAACAAAAAAACGGCCGAAACCAACCGTGTGCAGTCCTAACACCAATTCATTAAGTTTATGTGGATAAGTCTCTATTGGGAAATGTTTCAAATGGCTTCATACCAAAATGTATGGATTGGGAAATATAGAATTAAGTAAGAACATAAAATATCCAAACCAGTAGATAATATAGATGAAAGTAGTATGCACACAAGCCAATCATATTTGATATGATATAGCATATACTTTGTAATCTTATTCGTTTGAAAAAGGCATTTTACATTATCTACATAGTGTTGTTATATTAAATGTGATAAACCCATAGTTTTGAGCAATGCTTTTAGAATCATGATGGTGATCATGCTAATGAGATCTAAATTCTAGATAGCTCACAAACTAAAATTGTTCCTAATCGTTGGATTACTAAAAAGGGGATTAGTGAATCCGGATAGATTAGTACATACGTTGCTTGCTCTTATGAAGAGGATGATTGATCTCATAATCATTTGTGTGGAGACACTAAAGCAAGTATGTAGGTGCTTATTAGAGAATAAGTTCACTGAACATGGCTCGCTAAGGAATACCTAATGGAGTTTTACTCGCCTGTCAATAGGAATTCCTCTAGTGATAGTAGTACAAGTGATCCTTGGACTTGAGATCATCATAGTATCTTGTGTATGATGAGTTATACTTTGACATGTCCCTTAAGACCCTTAGGGTATATCAAAGGGTATGATTGGGTATAATAAGTTATACATGGAGATAGGTGAATGATCAACAAAAAATCTACCACTTCTAGTAAAAGGAGTGAATTTCCTATGTGATTCGATAAATGACGACTCAGAAGTCTTTGGCCAAAGCAGAATGAAATTAGAAAGGAGTTTCTAATTTGCATTATCAGAGTTGTGCATTTGAGAATCGAAATACATATAATTAAATAAATAAGACTTGACAGTAATTCCATGTCTTATATTTAATTGGAACATTGTATGGTAGAAGGATTGAATTGTACGGTAACTATTCACTGAAAGGTTCTTTTGTGATTAATGTTGAAATCTATATTATCTGGAAAGTCGTTGATCGCTAAGGGGGCTTACCCTTATTGTAGAATAAATATTATTTATTTAAATGAATTAAATAGTTTAATTTATTTATTTAAATAAAATTAGAATTGTTCTAATTGATTTATTCACAACCGGTTTAATATGGAGAACCTAAAGGGTCACACCGCAAAAGGAAAATATTTATTTAAGAAGTAAATGGCATAATCGTAATAATAAGTTAAGTGTATTTAATTTAATCTATGGAGATAGAATAAATTAAATAGCTTAATTTTTATTATTTAATATTTTAGAAATATTAAATATAAAATAATAAGAGGAGTCTTATTATTATTATTACTATTACTATTATTTAATTCCTAATAGGGATTGGAAATTAATTAATAGAAGTACTCTCTCATGAATTCCTAATTGGATTAGGAGTTCAATTAATTAAAGGATTTTAATTAAAATAAAAACTCTAATCCTAAATAGTTTAGGAGGGTTCCCTATATCTATAAATAAGAGGAGTCTTATTATGATTTGGGGTTAGACAGTCAGACAATTAGATTGTTAGACAATTTACACACTCTTCCATGAGAATTGGAGAGAGAGAGTACTTACAATTTCTATAGAGATAGAAACTAGGGTTTTGCCAACACCCATTTTCTTGAACAACTATTATTCCTTGGTGGATCACCTCTAGAGGCCAAACACTTGGGTGGCTAACGTTGATCAAAGGAAGGAATTTAATTGGTGAAATTCAAGGAGAACGCGAAGGAATTGGAGGTGAACTTGTACCCGAGGAAGCACGGTTCTACGAGGGTATAATTTCTTAATCTCTATCTCTTTCGTTTAATTGATAATTGAGCACATGGATGATCATGGTGATGGTTTGTATGAAAATTTTAAAATCCGTTTTATCGCGCTTCCGCACTATTTATGTAATTTGATTGCATATTCGCGCTATGTACAAACCTAACAATAGAGAATCTCAAATTAGCAAATATCCAAACCAGTAGATAATATAGAGAAGCTCAAATTAGCAATCGTTTCTATAATTATCATTAGGCCGAAACTTGCACTCATATGTACATGAAACAAATGGAGAATAGCAAAAGCCCAAAAACCATATATAAATTGAAAATATTGACGTTGGTATTAAAAGAATTTTCAGGGTATTAAGTCAAACCTTTCTCTCTCTTTCAGTTGTTTTTCAAGATTCTGCAGTGCCCTGCAACATCATTTTGTCAAAAAGGTACATCATACCTAAAATTATATATCACTAATTTGAAAATTAAAGGGTAAATGACGCTAAAAACTAACGAACTTTCACAAACTTTCTGTTTTTACCAACCAACTACAAATTTTTCACTTTAAACTATAAACCTAAAAGAGAGATTCTATTTTCCCTAAAATCATTGACAGTTGACACGTAATAAAAAATAAACAATCAAACGAAGTCAATTAACACATGTCAACAATTTTAGGGAAAATAATCTTTTATGTTTATTGTTTAAAATGAAAAATTTGTAGTTGGTTGGTAAAAATAGAAAGTTTGTGAAAGTTCGTTAGTTTTTAGCGTCATTTACCCAATTAAAAGTACACGTATTGCAAATTTATTTTTATTTTAATAAAAGAAGAAATGTTACCAAAAAGAAAAGAGGAGCAGGGCAAGTATCTAATGAAGGACAGTCCCCGTATCTCTGTGTAAGCCTAAACAGAAAAACCCCTAAACATGGACCATGACCAAAAACCAAAGGGAAGCAAGAAATTAACCCCCTCCCATAGCACAAGATAGGGAATATAAGAATTGCCTAATTACCCTAACATTCTTCCATCTAACAGAAGATAGGGAATATAAGAATCGCTGATTACCCTCACATTCTTCCATCAGTATGCCAAAGCCCAAAATCCAATATGCTATACTCGCCAAGGTTGTGGAGGGACCCAATCCTCACAAAATCTCCCAACAAAGAACTCAATATGCTTCTTGTGAAAGACCAATGAAGAAAAAGATAGCTCACGAGACTCCAAAGTCCTAACATTGCATGCACATAACACATCAGGAAGTCAGAGCTTAAAGGCCCTCTTCTCTGCCACAAATCATTATTCATTAGTATTATCCCATTCAAGAACTAAAGACAAAACAAAAACCTTCATTTTAGGAGGCATCTTAGTTCTTTTAATAATGGAAACTAGGGGAAACCTAGAAGGATAACAGTGGCAATGGAATGTAGGATTTACAAGAAATGTATCATGAAGAGTCTAAGGACAACAATCTCCTCACAGAGGATGAGGAAAAATAATTATTTATTTCTCTTAAATTATAATAAAATATATTGATTTTCATGCTTCATGGTCATAAGCATTGAAAGGTTCTTTGATATTGTGGCATGTTTGAGGTCCAATATCAGATCTATTCTTTGTCCTCTTTCTGAGAAGTGAGGTCTCTGGACCCTCTACCTTGATTAGCTAAGAGTTTAGTTTCGAAGATGCTAGACATAATACTAATATGACTAAGTTGAAACCCTCAAACTTGTTTTGGTAACAACTCAAACATTTGATAACTAAAAATGGTGACTGCATAAATTCTAATAGGGGTTAATCATGATAGCTTGCTAGGTGATCCTTAGGACTATATGCCTCTGGTACTTTTGTAGTTGTGGGGGCCTGGAGGGAGGGCAAGATCCTAAGGAATATTTGAACGGATAGGTTTGCTTGTACATTTTGTTGTTGATCCTTACCATTTCATTTGTTATGGGATAGGATCACATTTCTAGTGTTGGTATAGGCTTCGTCCATGAGGGAGTTTAGAAGGAATCCTATTACCCATTTGCATAGGGATTAGAGGCCAGTCTTATTGTTGGATTTTTAATATTCTTATACTTTCTTCTTGAATCTTATTTTTATGTGAGGTATGGTTTGGAGGATTGCTCATCATCTGTACCTTCCTATCTATGTCCTTTCTAATAAATTTCTTCATTTATCCCACCCCCCACCCCCACCCCCCCACCCCCCCCCCCCCCCCCCACCACCACCCCACCCCCCAAAAAAAAAAAGAGACACAAGAAGAAAATTTTCAAAGCGAAAAAATATATAAAGACGATATTTGTTGGAGTCTATTGAAACTCAGTTCTTTGCATCTTGTTCCAAAATGATTCTTCTCCTCAAGTCTATTTAATAGATTGGAGTTCAGGTTTTTTTGTAAGCAACCTTATGAAGCTAATAAAAATGGTTATTGCAAGTTCTTAGCTACTCTAACACCATGTTTGTTGGGGGGAAGAGAAGGGAAGTGAAGAAAAGTTATAAAGTTATTACCCCCACCCCCCGCCCGCCCGCCCAAAAAAAAAAATCCCATGTTTGGGAAGGGAGGGATTTGAAGGTAAAGTACATGACTTTGCTTTCAAACTTCCACCTCCCCTCCCCTCCCCCCGCGCCAAAAAAAAAAAAACCCAAAAAAAGGGAGGATTAGGAGGGATGGGAAAGTTAGGATTTTCATGATACCAAAAATAACCTTTTCAAAACAAAATCTATTTCATTCACTTTTATATTAAGGTTAATATAGTATTAATGTAGTAATGTACTCTTAACAATTAAAATCCCTCATGTCCCCTTCCCCTATTCTAAACTCACAAACAAGGGAAAGTACATTTAAAATCCCTTACATTCCATTCCCTTCTTAAACTCACCAACATGATAAGGGAAAGTTACAACTTAAAATCCCTTCCCACCCTTTCCCCACTTAATCTTTCCCTTCACATCCCTCAAAACTCGCAAACACAATTTAACAGCTTAAACTATTATAGAGAGGGCCAAAAGTGTGTATGATGCGTTAACATTTACTATGCTTACAAAATCCTTAGGGACAATGATCTCACTGAACAAGAACTTGAGACAGTTGGTCTCTTTCATTTTACGGTAATTTGAGCACAAACAATTTTGGTCATATGTTGGGCAGATGATATTTTCATCAATTTTCCTGATTCCATTTAACAAAAGGCCTTTTGAAAACTAAACTGATAATTTGCGTAAAATGTGTACCCGTTGTCTAACATAGTCCCTTTACCTGTTTCGTTCGGTTAGTAAATTACTAGTCTTCTACAGGTTTTACAAAACCACGAGAAAGGAAAATTGTTGTAATCATATATAATTTTTGTTTCTTGTTATGAAGGGACACGTAAGAAGCTAACGCGCGAGTCCAACCCACTTAATGCCAAGATCCTCACCATAAATTCTTTTCTCAAGTTGATGCTTGTTTGTGAGCAGGCTCTGTTAATGAGGGGCTCCGTAGACACCCCCATTTTACGCTCCCTTTTGGTGAAGGTTAAAATATTTGTAATAACAACCTAGATTTGGCAAAGAGCTTAAAATATCACTAAATACTGTATCAGAAGAATTTCCTACAAGTCATTAATATCCGCAAAGTCTAAGCCATCTTGCAAATGCATTTATTATTTTATAGAAAAAAGAAAGAATACGAATAAAAACTTATAATCACCTTTCCTTTTCGGAAATCCATTTAACCATGCTTTGCACATCCCTGTTACAAGAATTTCACAATGTATCAGTCAATCTATGTGTGCAAATAAATTCATAAATGCAGAAGTACTAAATAACATCTTTAAAATATTAGAATTTCAATAACATATGACAAAACAAGTAAATACAACTACATAGGTAAGGCACATCAAAATTCTAGGTATAATCCATCAGGACCACTAAACTAAGCATCTCCCATAACTACCACTTAACTCAGTAAAATGGAGAATATATGAGCTGGATAATATGAATTTCTCTTATTAAGTCCCACAGCAGTTGTTGACCATATAGATAAACCAAAAATAGTCCAATCATATATTGTGCTAAAGCAATGAATGAATACAAAGAAAAATACTCATTTCTACGTCCAAAAATTAAAATAAATAAAAACCCAAATGGACACCCAAAATAAAAGATATATAATGAGTAATAATTTATGGTTCAAGAGGATGAAATTGTTTTTAATATTCTTTTTTTATAGCAAAATGGTCCTATATTTTGGAATGGAGATGAGTTTTTTTTATCCAACATCTTGTGTATTTAGTTCATTATATTTATTATATAATTAGTACTAATACTAAGCAGCAAAAAATGATGTAATGTAATATATCAATTAACAACTAACTTTGAAAAATTAAAACCTTATAATTTATGTGTTGAACCATTTTACAAAATCATATAAAAATATAATGAATAGTTATTGATTTAGTCAACCAATTCATCGTAAAAGAATTTTTTCTTTTTGTCATAAGATTGGAGAAATGTCATGCGTAAGATTGGACAATATCTTAATCATGTCCATGACAATGAATGTTTCTTCTTCTTTTTTTCAAGTCTAGGTACAGAGATTTTTTTTTAAAATCAATTCTAGGTACATTGGACATGGATTTTAATTTGTACACATGACTTAATACTCTTGATATTATTAATGTAGACCGCAATCAGTTCCCATAGTTCCCCATGGCCTAAGTTCGGGTTTAGGCCTTGCCATTTTACTGTTGGGCCCAGCCTGGCACCTCCTGGTTCAGCACCAAACCTGGTCGGGCCATGGCCACCCCTATCAACAGTAGATAACAGACATTGAAGTAGGGTGTACAATGCTACATAATACTCAACATAGACACGGAAATGACAACATAAACAGGTGAAATCTTAACATTTTTCACTCTATTCCTTTAAATAAAGAAGGTAGAGACATAATACTGAAATTGATTGATAAATAAATTCCATACGTAACGTTGCTTGCTTCTTCTATCAGAACTACAAACTAAATGTACTTTTTATTCTTTATCCACCAAAATAACTGAAACATAGTAAAATTAATTACAATAAAACAATGTGATATAGTTCATGTTTATGTAAAACACAGCTAGATAAGGGTTAATTCACCAATAATCATGCACTTAATGGAATGAACTATGCAAATCCATAAACTTGCAAAAGCTAAAACTACATTAGGAACTAAGAAGACAACTCGGTGTTTGTTGGTTACTAAGCGTTTGAGGTGTTTAGACTTCCAAACACACTTAAAAATCTTATTCATCTAGAAGCAACTTATTTCAAACACAACTTATTTAACTCACAAACTCAGTGTCTAGGGCACAAACGCAACACACCAAAAATGGTGCAGTGCGTTTAGAGGTCCAAACGTTGCAAGTGCTACCGCCGCAAACATTGTAAACGCTAATAACTGAGCTAACCCTCTGTATGTTTGAAATTTACATCATAGAACTAGCACATCGAGAAAGGAAATTTTCAATCGATAACCTAAATAAATTTTCATGGTTGGTTTGTCCAAAACAGAGAAATTTAGATATTTCAAAAACTATATTTTGAAATCCCTTTTATCATTCATGATGTTGTTAGTCTTTGAGAATGTAGACAGCCCATACCAATAATGCTAAACATTAGAGAAATTGCAGTTTTGAGTACTAGAATTCTTTTATGCACCATGCTTAAAGACTTATATAACCTTGCAGTTTTGAGTTTTTTAGTCAAAGCAAGTACACCTAACATCAATGTGTTAGGAATCACATGGCTTTAAATTTGATGTTGTGGTACTAATGTATATGTGTATCAGTAGCTGAATTGTAAAGTCCTTAATGAAATACATATGTACAGGGACTTAGAATGAAAAGATCAAATATGTTAGGATGATCTAAGCTGAATTGAATATCTATCTGATCGAACCGTATTTGTAATAATACGTGTTGTAAAATCCTTTATTGAAGGTAATGTACAAAGGACTTAGAATAGAAAAGATCAAACTTGTTAGGTTGATCTTGTGTGCTGAAATAGACTGATCGTAGAGTACTGCACAAACATCCAGTGAAGGATCGTAGAGCAGTCAACCAACTTCACAGAGTCAAAGTATGTCATCGCAAAGTTTTTCAGGCAAACGTAGATTGAAGCTCGACAGATCGTAGAGTTCTCTCTTGGCAGATCGTAGAGTTCTCTCGGCAGAACGTAGAGCTCTCTCGGCAGGACGTAGAGCTCTCTCGGCAGGACGTAGAGCTCTCTCGGCAGGACGTAGAGCACTCTCAGCAGATCATAGAGTTGTCTCGGCATCACAACACTAACTATCAGAATCGTAGAATCAACATAGCCAGTCACTCTACGATTCACAAAGGTTGTCTACAACCAAGTACAGAATCGTAGAGTAGTCTCTGCCAGTGTTTTCAAAGATTAAATCAGCACTTCTGAAGAAGAACATAAAGGCAAAGCATTGATGCTATCTTAGAGTGATCAAAGTGAAATGTGAAGATCACAGTGAACGCCTGCAAGCATCAAGTCGTATCTAAAGATTGTAGAGCAGTTCAGACAAGCAACTCTACAATCACACTGACGACACTACGACCAGCAAGATCGTAGAGTCAACACGTCAGACAAGCAACCCAGATCTGAATTGAATATTCTAAGTTGCCCATATTGATTGACCAGTAGAATGACCTGCCCAAGACAGTTGCTGAATACTAAAATGAACTAAACAAAGAATCAAGTCAGTGGGGGACAAACAACTAGGGTTTGCAGATATTCAGAGCACTATCTCTACCACTATCTTGGTGCAAACTAATGGAAGCTGACTCATCCCACTACTGCGGTCAACAGGGAATAAACTATTCCTAAGTTCTGCAACACATCTCAATGGGAGTATCAGATGCAACGGCCACATTTCAACGGAAAGATTTTCAGAAGCATCTATATAAGGCAGACAGATTGAAGATTACAAAAAAAAAAAGCAAGGACAACGAACAGAAATAAAATCTGTCAAAGTATCATTCTACAATCCGAAGGGAAACATCTTGCTTCGCTACTAAGTTCATCAGACCATATGCTTCAAGCAACTTAGTAGCAACAAAACAAATACTCTCTATCAAGTGAAAGGGTCATCAGGTGACCAATCAAAGTCAAGTCTGCTGGACTTGCTGAGTACCAAAGGGTACAAGAGATTCTAAGGCTGCGGGTCTTAGTCTACAGAGTTCCAAGGCTGCTGGCTTTGAAGAGTACGTTGTGTACTAGAGTTTCAAGACTGCGGGTCTTGAAGGAATCTTTGTGATTCAGTTGTAATGATATCCTTAGTGGATTTGCTACTCGAGGAGTAGAACAGTGGAGTAGGAGTCTTGTGTGCTCCGAACCACTTAAAGTCTTGTCTCTATCTCTTTGCACTCCTTAACTGCCATAACTGCTATAACTGTTATATCACTGCTTTATCATATCTATTATAGTTGTTCTATCTTTAAGGGGGATTTTATCAATCATATATTCCGCTGTGCTTAATTACTTGTTAATTAACCAAACTGATAAGTCATTCTTTTGAAAACAAGTTAAAAAGTTTTAAAGAATCTATTCAACCCCCCTCTAGATATCTTTTGTGCCTCTGGAAACTAACAATTGGTATCAGAGCAGGTTTTCATTTCTAAAGCTTAATCCGCTTGAGTAGATCAATGGCACAAACCAGAAATGGCTCTGAGCAAGGTGGAGGAAACAAACCACCTATGTGCAACAAAGACAAATTTTCCAACTGGAAAGTTCGCATACAGGCATACATGGATGCCATCGACGAGGATCTATTTGATGCTGTCATCAGTAGGCCCTACGTACCAACCAAGCTGACGCCAACTGCTGAAGAACCAAATAAAGTCTCAATCAAATTAAAGAAAGATTGGACTGATGCAGAGAACAAAACAGTTCAGTTAGACAAAAGAGTCTAAAACATTTTGTTCATGGCTCTAGAAGATGAGCTATTTGAAAACGTTGTCAATTGCACAACAACAAAGGAAGTATGGGATGCACTGCTGATCATGAATGAAGGGACTGAAGAAGTTAGAGAAAACAAGCAGTCCTTGCTCACTCAGCAGTATAAAATGTTCACCCACATCTCAGGGGAGAACATCACTTCCACATATGAAAGATTCAACGTGCTACTCAACTCTCTTCGAGCATATGGAAAGATCTATCAAAATAAAGATCTCATCATCAAATTCATGAGAGCACTGCCAAGCAAATGGGATGCCAAAACCACTGCCATAAGAGAGTCAAAGAATCTTCATGAAATGACTGTTCAGATGTTATATGGCAATCTTCTTACTTATGAATTGGAGCTGACCCAACGAGCAGAAACTCTGTCAGAAGGAAAGAAGAAAGAAAAAGGAATTGCTCTTAAGGCATCTACTTCAAAGATAGCTGACTCAGATGATGAACTCAATGATGGAGTTGATATGCTGGTCAAACACTTCAAAAGGTTTATAAGCAGAAACAACAGACAAAGGAAGTCCAGCAGCAGCTCTAAAGAACAAGTTAATGACTTATGCTACAACTGCAAACAACCAGGTCATTTCATTGCAAACTGTCCCAAACCCCCAAGAAATGATCTGAAGAAGGACAAGAAAAAGTCAGAATTCAAAGGCCATCATAAGACCAAGAAGAAAGAAAGAGGCTTCGTCGCTGAAAGTTCATGGAGTGATTCAGACAATGACTCATGTCCTGAATCAGGTGAAGATGAAGAACCACAAAAAGCCAATCTATGCTTAATGGCCAAAGAAGGCAAAAGCAAGAAAGAGTTCAATGTGGATAAGGTATTTGATTTTTATTCCCCTGATTTAACTATTGATGATCTTAGAAAAGGAATGCATGACTCTATGATAGAACTGCATAAATATATGAAAATGTTCAGAATTCTATCAAAGGATCATTCTCTTCTTCAAGAGGAAAAAGAGAAGGCAATCGTAGAGTTGGAAACTGTTCTACGAACTACTGACTCTTGTACCAGTCTTGAGGCTGAGAATGCTAACTTGAGACAGATTAATGAGCTTAGCACTCAAAAAGAGTTAACTCTAGTTTCCAAGATGCAGGAACTAGAAAAGACAATTTCTTCATGGAACAAGTCTTCTCTGTCTATGGACTCCATGATCTCTAGCCAAAGATTAGTGGCTAACAGGTCAGGTCTAGGTTTCTGCAATCCTCCTTCAAAAACCTTTGTGGTTAAACCTATGGAAACAAATGATAACAGTTCTCTTAAATTCAATAAGGGAATTGTATTTGTTAAATCCTCACAGACAGCTAATCTAAATCATTCAAACTCTGCAAACCAAGTTGTTGGATCCCACACAAATCTAGGATTCAAGAAATCAAAGAGTATGTCAACTTCTGCAATCAAGCCTCGAAGGATCGTAGAGTATGGCAAAACTCACTCTACGAACCAACCTGTCAAGAATCGTAGAGTTGACTTCCACTCTACGAAAACTGTGAATCGTAGAGTTGTGAGGAAGCAGAAGGAATTTAAGCCAAAAGGAAAAGCTGTAAGCCACTACTATCCACGTATGTTTAAGACAAGAAAGAATCCATACTCACACACAAGCATGCATTATATTCAATGCTACACTTGTCATAAACATGGTCATAAAGCTGCAGAATGTTATTTCAATTATTTCTATCCAGTGCTACAAAGACCTAAAATCAAGCAGATTTGGGTCCCCAAGGCTACTAACGAATCTGGACCCAAGCAAGTTTGGGTACCAAAATGAAAGTTGATCCTTTCTGCAGGTACAGAGCTCCACTGAATCAACATGGTACCTTGATAGTGGATGCTCAAGACATATGACAGGCAACAAGGCTATTCTGTCAAACTTTGAAGAAAAAGATGGTCCCGCAGTCATCTTTGGAGACAACAATTCTGGAAAGACAAGAGGATATGGTGTTGTGTCTTTCAGCAAAGTGGCATATGTTGAAGGACTAAAGCACAATCTTCTCAGCATCAGCCAACTGTATGATAAAGATCATCAAGTCACATTCCTCAACAATCAGTGTCAAGTTAGGGACTTGAAGACCAACTCATTAAAGCTGATAGGAACCAGAGAAGGAAATGTCTATACTGTCAACCTTGCTGAGCTAAATCCTGATGATGCAATATGTTTTCTTGCCAAAGCTTCTGAAGATTAGTGTTGGCTATGGCATAGGAGGTTATCTCATTTAAACTTCAAAAGCATGTCAAGACTTGCCTCCAAAGACCTTGTAGCAGGACTGCCAAAGCTCAACTTCATCAAAGAGAAACCTTGCAAAGCATGTCAGTTTGGAAAGCAAACAAAGAGCTCATTCAAAAGCAAGACAGTCAACACAAATGATAATAAGCCCCTTAAATTACTCCATATGGATCTTTTTGGGCCTATCCCAACTGCAAGCCTTGGTGGAAAGAGATACTCACTGGTGGTAGTGGATGACTATACTAGATTCACATGGGTATTCTTTCTGAGCTCTAAAGATGAAACCAACTCTCATCTTATCAAGCTATTCAAACTTGTTATGAATGAGAAAGAGGAGAATATCAAGGCCATCAGGAGTGACCATGGAAGAGAGTTTGATTTCTCTGAGGTAGAACTTTACTGTGAAGAGAATGACATCAATCACAACTTCTCAGCCCCAAGAACTCCCCAACAAAATGGAGTAGCTGAGAGGAAGAATAGGACACTGATTGAAGCAGGGAGAACACTACTGGCAGCTGCTCAACTTCCTGAGTATTTTTGGGTAGAAGCAGTCAGCACTGCATACTACACTCAGAACAGGTCTCTCATTCACTCCATCCTCAAGAAGACTCCCTACGAATTATGGAAAGGAAGGAAGCCAAACATCAGTTACTTTTGTGCCTTTGGTTGTCTTTGCTACATTCTCAACAATGGCAAGAAGTATCTGACCAAATTCCAACCTAAGTCAGATGAAGGGATCTTCCTCGGTTATGCTATAGACAGCAAGGCCTACAAAGTATTCAACAAGGAATCATTAAGTGTTGAAGTCTCTATTCATGTCACATTTGATGAGTCAGAATCAAAGAAGAAAGCTACCTCACTCAACGAGCCAGCAGAGATGAACTCTACGATCGCAGAGTCCAAAATAGTAGAGTTAGACACTACGATCATCGAGCCAGAAGCAGAAATCGAAGAGCAAGAAGAAGCAATCGTAGAGCTCACTATGCCAGACAATGAGACTCTACGACCTGAACCAGAAATCAACCTAGAAGAACTCAGAAAAGAAGGCACCAGAACTGATGTTCCAAGAAGGAGAAAGTGGACAAAGGATCACACTGAAGATCTGATCATTGGAGATCCTAATGCAAGAGTTAGGACAAGATCAGCAACTCAAAATGAATGCTTCTACCTAAACTTTCTCTCCCAAATGGAGCCC
This sequence comes from Aralia elata, assembly GCA_034770075.1. NCBI lineage: Eukaryota > Viridiplantae > Streptophyta > Magnoliopsida > Apiales > Araliaceae > Aralia > Aralia elata. Next base: position 23,235,810 of record CM068378.1, on the reverse strand, counting down.
AAGAAGATAGAAGAAGCTTTGGATGATTCAAGCTGGATAGAAGCCATGCAAGAACTCAACTAATTTGAAAGAAGCAAAGTCTGGAAATTAGTTGATAGGCCAAACCACCATCCAGTCATTGGCACCAAATGGATTTTCAGAAACAAGATGGATGAAAATGGTGTCATCACAAGGAACAAAGCAAGATTGGTAGCCAAAGGTTATTCACAAGAAGAAGGGATTGACTATGATGAAACATTTGCTCCTGTTGCAAGATTGGAAGCTATCAGAATATTCGTTGCTCATGCTGCTCACATGAAATTCAAGGTCTTCCAAATGGATGTCAAAAGTGCTTTCCTCAATGGAGAACTTCAAGAAGAAGTCTATGTGGAACAACCTCCAGGTTTTGTCAATCCAACCTTTTCTGATTATGTTTATAGATTAGACAAAGCATTGTATGGATTAAAACAAGCACCTAGAGCATGGTATGAAACACTTACTAACTTTCTCACTGAAAAAGGATTCACTAGAGGTAGAGTAGATACCACTTTGTTCCTAAGAAAACATAAAGATAAATCACTTCTAGTTCAAATCTATGTGGATGATATTATATTTGGTTCTCTTGATGAAAAGTTATGTGAAAGGTTTGCCAAGTTAATGCAGAGCAAGTTTGAAATGAGCATGATGGGAGAATTGAACTTCTTCCTTGGACTTCAAGTAAAGCAAACTGATGAAGGTATATTCATCAACCAAGCCAAGTACATTAAAGACTTATTAAAGAAGTATGGCATGGATTCTGCCACCATCATGAAAACTCCTATGGCACCTGCAACTAAGCTTGACAAAGACGAGAAAGGTAAATGTATTGATATAACTCAATACAGAGGTATGATAGGATCTCTCTTGTACCTAACTGCTAGTAGACCTGATATCATGTTTGCCACTTGTATTTGTGCTAGATTTCAAGTTAATCCTAAGGAATCTCATTTAATGGCTGTAAAAAGGATTTTCAGGTATCTTAAAGGCACTCCAAATTTGGGACTTTGGTACCCCAAGGAGTCACCCTTTGATCTAATGGGATATTCAGATGCTGACTATGCAGGATGTAAAATTGATAGAAAGAACACAAGTGGAACATGTCAATTGCTTGGAAATAGACTTGTCTCCTGGTTCAGCAAAAAGCAAAACTCAGTTTCAACCTCAACTGCAAAAGCTGAATACATTGCTGCAGGCAGTTGCTGTGCACAAATTCTATGGATGAAAAATCAGCTAGCTGACTATGGATTTGAGTTTAAGTCTATCCCTGTTCATTGTGATAATACTAGTGCAATTGCTATAACTCATAATCCTGTCATGCACTCAAGAACCAAGCATATAGATATAAGATATCATTTCATTTGAGATCATGTGCAAAGTGGAAATATATCATTACATTATATTCCTACTGAAAACCAGCTTGCTGATGTCTTTACAAAACCTCTAGATGAATCAAGGTTCAACATGCTGATAAGTGAACTAGGAATGCTAAATTTACATCCATGATTTTATGCTTTGAAACCTACTAACTTTGCAGAAAGAAAGTTCGTAGAGTGACATCAGAAATCGTCGAGTGAAATTGGAAAATCGTAGAGCACGAGGGAAGCCAAGCTGCCGAGACTCACTCTACGATCGTCGAGTAAGATCGAAATCGTAGAGTAGAAAAGACTCAAAGATAAACCGTAGAGCTCAGAAGGAGCTAAGGGCAAAACAGTCTTTTCCGTCAGACTAAAATACGTGTACTCATTCAACACTTGACACGTGACCCAGAATAAGAGGGAAGTTTTATGAATTCATTTCAAAATTTTCATTTCATCTGAAAACCCTCTCTCTCTCTCTCTTCGCTGAAACCCTAGTTCTTTGTTTCAATCAAACTCTCAGCAAATTTCGTTCTTGTACAGCAAAATCGAAGAAATTCTCAAATGGCATCCTCTTCAGTCATCTCAGGCAACTCCCTCGACTTCGAAAACTTTGCCACAGCTGAGACGAAATACAATAGAATCATCTCTCTGCTACAGCGATCAGGACTCTACGAAGCCCTAGACACCAATACTCGAGTATATTCAAAATTAGTGAGGAAATTCTACTCAAATAGAATTATTGGGGATGGAATCCTATCGACGAAGGTCAAAGGGGTTTCACTTCAGCTAAGTGCTTCAGAAATCAACGCAGCTCTAGGATTCAAAAATGACGGGTTTACAACTCTCCAGTTCATCAACACCGAAGAAGGGCTGAAGCGAATGCACCACGAGAACAACCTAGGGCTGAAGGGATTAAAGAAAAAGGAATTTCCTCAAAAGTATGAATTTTTGGCTGATGTTGTTGGTAAATGCATTCTGTGCAAGGATTCAACTCATGATTCTGTCAGCGACCTTCAGCTAAGAATCATGACTGCTATTGTGAAGAAGATCCAAATAAACTATGGTGCCCTACTCCTAGAATGGATTGGAAATTGGGTCTCGTATGATGGAAAGATCAAAGGAGCAAGGAAAATATTTTATGGCAGATTTATAAGCATCATTCTTCAGAAAGCACTCGGAGATCAAATTGGGGATAATGAAGAAGTGATAAATGTCAACAAAAGGATCACCCAAAGGCTATTTGTGAACTGGAAAAGGAATCCAGTTGAAGAAGAAACTGATGAGGTGGATCAGGAGGTGCCAGCTCTAACCAGAAAGAGCAAAGGGAAAAAGAAGGCAGTGTCCCAGACTGAAAAGGAACCTCAAGGTTCATAAAATGAAGGACCTGCATCTTCTGCTGCTCAACCAAAGCTTTCCCTCTCATCAGAAGCAAAGAAGAAGAAAAGAAAGCAAACTAAAGAAGCTTCTGGTGAAACATCACCAAGTCTAAAGGTGTATCATAAGAAGGGAAAACGCAGCACTAAGCAAAGCCTCCCTACGATCGCTGAGAATCCTCACTCTACGATCGTAGAGTTAAGAGCTGAAGACGCTGCTAAAGATGCTGGTCAGCCTGACTCTATGGCTGTTGATGACGAACAAATGGCTGGGAAGGTTGCTGAACCCGAGCCAAAGAAAATGAAGAAAAAGCTGATGACTTTAGCTCAAAAGGAGCTCAATGAAGCAATGCTAAGGATCAAAGAAGAGGAAATGAGACTATTAACCTCTGATCAAACTGTCGCTCCAACTGAGGGGGAGCAACAAGAAACTGCTGAGCAAAGATATGCTCATATTGAGGGGGAGACACCTGATGTCCCTGAGCCAGTCACTGCTCAGGTTGAGGGGGAGCCATTAGAAGCTCATGCTGAAATCTTCTCAAGCCCTCAAGTGACTGAACCTGAAACAGAACCGTTGGCTGAAGAAGCTGAGGCTGTAGAGATCAGTGATGGAACAAGTGATGAGAGTGAAGAAGAAAGCCTAGAAATCATTGCTGAAGGCAGAAATGAAGAGAGGCATATCAATTATAACTGCCTATTTGCCTACTTACCAAGGATGTCATTCCATTAAGCTCTAATCCTCAATTCTTGGGATCACATGTTCTGGGCCTTCAAGACTTACCCAACAATTTCAGTGCTTGCCCAAGAATTTCCAAGAATTGGCTCCTTTGCTCAAAAGCTGATTTCTAACAGTGCATTCCAAAGCAACGAGCAAAAGGTATACTTCATTCCTTCATCATTTAAGTTAAATCACTCTCCATTGCCAAATTACTATCATTTTGATGAAATACCAAGATGGAATGAGGTCATCTTTGACCCAAGGAATCCATTTCCAGTTACAGGGTCCCAAAACTCTGTACCTGATGGACCAAATGCCTAACCATCTCCGGTCATAAAGTCCCTAAACTCTACGACTGATACTACGCTCACCCTCCAAACTCAAAACGTAGCGTCAACCCACCCTACGATCGTAGAGTGTGATGACCCTACGAATGACAATCAAACTGCTCACTCTCCCCCACTTCAAACAAATGCCCCAACCATTCCTGCCGATGTCCCATCCTCCTCCCATAATGAATATTTTGACCTGGCCATCGCTCTGGCAAATCTCCAAGGAAGCAATAAGGAATAATCTTTACCAGAGATCAAGCAAATTCTTGAGCGTGTCAAACTCATCCCCACTACAGATGAATTGACTGATCTCACAGTCGGTATGGCTAAAGATATGGAGGAGAATCTTGAAGCCAATTCTCTCACCCTCCATAGAAGGTTTAACGAACTTGTTGATGCTGCCAATGCTCACTCCAACAATCTTGGTACTGAACTGACTAAAAGGTTAAGAGAAATTATCAAAGAGTTAATGGACGGCATTGACAGAAGGGACAGATTCTATCAAAAAGAAATTGCTGATCACAAATCCGCAGTTCTTTCCCTTCAGGAGTCTCAGACAGCTCAAAACAGGTTAGTAACTGAGAAACTCTTTGATTTGAGCACCTCCATCAACAACTTCCAGCGACTATCCCTCCAACAGATGGAAAGGACTGACAATGCCCTCGCTCTGATGCACCAACAACGGGAAAGGACTGAAGCTCAATTAGTTGAACAAAGAGCTGACAACGCTCAGTCTCAGTCTTAAATGCAAGAATTGGTGCGGGGTATACAACAGCTCTCCCAAGAGGTTCGAACTCTAGATACTGACATAAAGGGAGAGAAAATAAAAGGCAAAGAAAAGGGAGAATCAAGCAGCAGCAAGGGAAGAGAGCAACCAAGGCAACCTAGGCAGTCCGAGTCATCAATTCTAATTGAAGAGCCCATAAATGTCATTCCCATAAGGAGTGAAGTCCCTAGATCCTACAGAAGAATGCCTGATGTAACTTCAACAGGAGTTCACATACCATCAGGTAATCCTGTATTGTTAAATCGACACTTGCATGGGACTCACCCCTATGGTGAAGGAGGAAGTCATATGCCCTCTTCTAGCCTCAGTCAAGAGCAGATTGAAGATTTCCAATGAATGACTGAAAAAGGCAGGGAAATCTACAGAAGAAGAGTTGAATATGAAAGGACCAATCCTCCAAGGGCCAAGAGAGGAGCAAGAGGAAGAAGGAACTAAGGTTTGAAATTTTTTGTAATTTTTCTCTTTATTGATGCAACTGCCATATAATGTAATATTCATATGATCATCAATAAAACTCATGATTTTATCTAGAAATACAGTTGCTCACTGTACTATAAAACATGTTTATTTTTATAAGCATTTGCATTGGAATTGATGATATGATTCAAAAACTACTGATTTATGTCAACATCAAATAGGGGGAGATTGTTAGGAATCACATGGCTTTAAATTTGATGTTGTGGTACTAATGTATATGTGTATCAGTAGCTGTATTGTAAAGTCCTTAATGAAATACATATGTACAGGGACTTAGAATGAAAAGATCAAATATGTTAGGATGATCTAAGCTGAATTGAATATCTATCTGATCGAACCGTATTTGTAATAATACGTGTTGTAAAATCCTTTATTGAAGGTAATGTACAAAGGACTTAGAATAGAAAAGATCAAACTTGTTAGGTTGATCTTGTGTGCTGAAATAGACTGATCGTAGAGTACTGCACAAACATCCAGTGAAGGATCGTAGAGCAGTCAACCAACTTCACAGAGTCAAAGTATGTCATCGCAAAGTTTGCCAGGCAAACGTAGATTGAAGCTCGACAGATCGTAGAGTTCTCTCGGCAGAACGTAGACCATTCTCGGCAGGACGTAGAGCTCTCTCGGCAGATCGTAGAGCTCTTTCGGCAGGACGTAGAGCACTCTCGGCAGATCATAGAGTTGTCTCGGCATCACAACACTAACTATCAGAATCGTAGAGTCAACATAGCCAGTCACTCTACGATTCACAAAGGCTGTCTACAACCAAGTACAGAATCGTAGAGTAGTCTCTGCCAGTGTTTTCAAAGATTAAATCAGCACTTCTGAAGAAGAACATAAAGGCAAAGCATTGATGTTATCTTAGAGTGATCAAAGTGAAATGTGAAGATCACAGTGAACGCCTGCAAGCATCAAGTCGTATCTAAAGATTGTAGAGCAGTTCAGACAAGCAACTCTACAATCACACTGACGACACTACGACCAGCAAGATCGTAGAGTCAGCACGTCATACAAGCAACCCAGATCTGAATTGAATATTCTAAGTTGCCCATATTGATTGATCAGTAGAATGACCTGCCCAAGACAGTTGCTGAATATTAAAATGAACTAAACAAAGAATCAAGTCAGTGGGGGACAAACAACTAGGGTTTGCAGATATTCAGAGCACTATCTCTACCACTATCTTGGTGCAAACTAATGGAAGCTGACTCATCCCACTACTGCGGTCAACAGGGAATAAACTATTCCTAAGTTCTGCAACACATCTCAACGGGAGTATCAGATGCAACGACCACATTTCAACGGAAAGATTTTCAGAAGCATCTACATAAGGCAGACAGATTGAAGATTACAAAAAAAAAAGCAAGGACAACGAACAGAAATAAAATCTGTCAAAGTATCATTCTACAATCCGAAGGGAAACATCTTGCTTCGCTACTAAGTTCATCAGACCATATGCTTCAAGCAACTTAGTAGCAACAAAACAAATACTCTCTATCAAGTGAAAAGGTCATCAGGTGACCAACCAAAGTCAAGTCTGCTGGACTTGTTGAGTACCAAAGGGTACAAGAGATTCTAAGGCTGCGGGTCTTAGTCTACAGAGTTCCAAGGCTGCTGGCTTTGAAGAGTACGTTGTGTACTAGAGTTCCAAGACTGCGGGTCTTGAAGGAATCTTTGTGATTCAGTTGTAACGATATCCTTAGTGGATTTGCTACTCGAGGAGTAGAACAGTGGAGTAGGAGTCTTGAGTGCTCCGAACCACTTAAAGTCTTGTCTCTATCTCTTTGCACTCCTTAACTGTCATAACTGCTATAACTGTTATATCACTGTTTTATCATATCTATTATAGTTGTTCTATCTTTAAGGGGGATTTTATCAATCATATATTCCGTTGTGCTTAATTAATTGTTAATTAACCAAACTGATAAGTCATTCTTTTGAAAACAAGTTAAAAAGTTTTAAAGAATCTATTCAACCCCCCTTCTAGATATCTTTTGTGCCTCTGGAAACTAACACAATGCTTTCCTAGCACGGGAATATTAAATTAATAAAGTAATATACATTGCATACTTGCATATACTTTTATCTTACACGTAAATTGGAGAAAGAAAATATGCAAGTACGAGGAAAGTATAGTGCCTCTCAACATCCTCAACTAGCAAGGACAAATATTGAGGTAATGCCTTTTGAAATTTGCAACAATCCTATGGACTCTAGATAGCTTTAACTGTTAAAGGGCATCTTATTTTATATTACTTTTGATATGTTAAAAGGGTATCTTATTGGTTGTAAAAGAATTAGCTTCCAAATCCAGACTCACAATATAACATGAAGCGTAGGCTTTGGAACTCTATTATTCACAAGCCTTTAAAGCTGGAGATGGTTCAAAAATTGCTTCTTTTTGTTACTGCACAAGACATGTTTAGTTTATAAATATGCTACAAGTACAAAAAATTTTGCGATACCTACATAGACACCAATCTGTGTAAGCCAGTTGTCCTAAAGAGCTTACTAAAGTGCAACGTGCTCTAACATAAGAATCGCAATACTAAATTTTTCATGAAATATAAATGTAATTCATAACATAGTGAAAGTAATATAAACCTGAGAGACCTTATAATCTCGTTCTTTTTCTCTTCATTAAGCATAAGTTCCCTGTTTCAAGAAGTTATGCACCGGCATGAGATGTAAATTACAAAAAAAATTAAAAGAACTTTTTTCCTGAATCAAGTAAACAATAATTTGCCCAACTCATGTTATCAAAATAACTGACTATCGACAATTTTACCTTCAAATTTCAGTAATGTAAAACTTTTATTAGCAAATGTAAATTTCGCAAACAAAATAAACATCATCCAAAAGACATATCAATCAACGCAAGTGCATTAAAACAATTTTAAAAAAGTGAGGTATGAAAGCCCTTGCTCAGTTTTCAAAGTAAGATATAAATCATACGGAGAATTCTAATATTAAAAAGAGAAGTGTTACATAAAGAAATGAGCTATAATAATTGAACTTGCTACCTATTACAAGAAACTAACATCTAGCAATCTCAATTCTTCTTTTAAATGCAAAATATCATTATTTCTTTACTCTATTATGGAATGGAATGTTGATTTTCTAGTCCATCATAGTTACCAGAAAACGCTAATAGCCTAACATGGTAGCAAACAGCGTTTTGGTACAAACGTTCTAAAACATAATATATTTTCATTCTGACACTAAATTTTGCAATCAAAAACTTATTTTTCATATTACACAAGCATGATTACAACTGCTTTACAAATAAGTGACATCCTTTTATATAGGCCTCTAATGGAGAGCTAAGATCGACTATCTAAAATCATCCTCTAAAATGTGTAAGATATTGACAAGAACATAGTTGTCATGGCGCCAAGGCAGGATGTAGCGGTAGTTGACCGCCAGGATGCCTAGGCGATAAGGCGTCCGTCATGGCGTCCGTATGGCGACAAGTCGTTAACAATGTACACTTTATACATTATTTATTTTACTTCAAAAGTAGCATAATAAAATTTTATATACACTAAAACCCAAAACATAATAACTAACACTGTGAAAAAGTCTCCACTCTCTACTGTCTTTAGTGCCTAGTCATAGCTCAAGCAAAGTCATCAACTATGAAGTCATTTTCGTCTATCTCACGAGCATTACTCTCATTCAAAGGAGTAGGGTCATGGGTTAGGCTAAGGTCATGGGTTGAGTTACTTGGGTAATTGGAAAAGTCCATGAGTTATGATGAGTCATGGTAAAAAATGACTTAATTACTTAATTTGGGCCCACTACCAATACGTGAGCCTTGGCGACTCGGCGTCCAAGGCGTTGCCTTGCCCTTCTCCAACGCCAGGATGCCTAGTCGTCGCCTAGGCGACGCCATGACAACTATGGACAAGAACAATTATTACATGGCTAAATAAAGAAAACTTCCAAAAACCCTAATATGAACAAAAAAATCTAGAGAATGTCAACTAATGTGACACAATGAGTGTTGTGTAGGCTTTTAGTAAGCGATGACATGACATAGCCTCCTTACAAATGCAGATGTTGTGACACTACAACTCAACTAGTTTTAACTATATCTCAACTGGTTTTTACTTTTTGACTATATTTATTCAAAAGTTATCCCTTGTGTATCATATTTTGAATAAACGTATTAGGAACCAACTAAGCGATCCGAAAAAGTCAAAAACCTGCCCCTACCATACTCGATACCATGAAAGTGATGTTTTCTATTCCCGTATTCATTGCACATACCAAATTGAATCATAATCCAGGTTACAATTTTCTAGCCTAAGTTCTAGATGATTCTCTAAAAATGCTTCCCCAGCCTGTCTATGAATATTCACATATTAAGGGCATGTGAAGTTGAAAAAATCTTATGCACCAACGTGCTCATTTTACTATCATATTTTCACATATAAAGGGTTTTATATGTATGTGATGTTGAATAAATCTTATGCACCAACTTCCACATTTCCCTAAATGACACTGGCATATATTGTAGCCCTCCATTACAAAATAAAAGAAACAGAACAACCACTTTCTGAAAAACTATACTGCTGAAGGTGTTATTTTAAATATAAAAAAACAACTATTTAGTTAAGTTATCCTTCCAGAAGATGCCTGTTATGACAACTTAGCATCCACATAAGAAAAACCAAAGACCAGGATGTAAATTTATATGATTCAGCTTTAAAATTCTGTAAACCCAGAATGAGTGTAAGATTATAAAGCAAAATTAACAGCATTTTGGTAATAATATTCTTTGGTTTTTGGAAAACCTTTCAGCTTCAATCGCCTATTCTAGTATCCTGTCAAAAAAAATATTAGTAAACAAAAATACCAGTACTCTGGGAAGGGCAAACCTTTTAGCTTCATTCGCCTTTTTTAATATTCTGTCAACCATCCTGTCATAAGAAGTTTTTCATTAAATGACAAAGATTAACAGGAACATATTTATGAAATAATTGAAATAATTGAATTTTTTTAGCTAGGCCTAGCAATTGCCGTGTTTAGTTCCCCAATATAGTGGGGAAGAATGTTTTGCCAATTTTTTTTAACTGAAATGTTTTGCCAAAAGTAAGTCTAACATCATCCATATATTTCATGAGCTAAGTTGTTGTACTAGAATGACATGTGATGCTTCTACATTTTAATAGTGAATCTTCCATTACTATTATGTGTAAAGCTTGAACAAAAGAATAATAACTCAACTCGCTAAAGCCTTGCAACCACTTAGGATCCACTCAAACAAAAAAATAACATAAGCTAATTCAGAGAGGAAGAACAGTAAATATGAACTTATAAATAGAACACCTGTACCATAAAAATAAAAGAGAAAAATGGTTTCCAACATTGTACACAAAATGCTTGTGCTTACGCATATGGATTATGTTAGAAGATAGTGGCTAGAAACATGGTTATTGTATTAAGGAACATGTTTCTTGTATTAAGGAAAACAAGTTTCCTTGTTTTCCTCCTTTTTCATTTTTTATTCCTAGACCTCTTGTATAAATATAGCAATTCACATATTGGAAATATAAGAGAGATTACATTCTTACATGGTATCAGAGCTCTGATACCTTCAGGCGACTTTTTCCGGTGACTTTTTCCGGTGACTTTTCCGGCGACTTTTTTCGACAACTTTTTCCAGCGTGCCTTTTCTCTCTCTTCCTTCCATCTGCAGTGGTCGACTTTTTCCGGCGACCTTTTCCGGCGACTTTTCCAACAACTTTTCCAGCATGGTTTTTATCTCTCCTCTTCCCACCTACAGTGGTTGTTTTGAGTGAAACTCAGGTTTGGTCTAATCCACCTACAGTGGTTGTTTTTATCTCTCTATCTTTGCGCTTGTTAATTATCCTTGTTGTTATTCCCTTGGATAATTCTTGTTGCTCTATCTCTTGTACTACTAATTAAAGTGGTTTTATTGTGTAGTACAATTAATTGCACTCCCTTTGGTTTCTAGAATTACTCTCTGCTAATTTGTTGAGCCTTTATAAATATCCTTGTTGATATTTCCTTGGATATTTTTGTTGCTCCTACTATCTCATCATGGCAGAATCTAGTTCCATTAATAGTGCTGGTACTATTTCTCATTTCGCACAATCAGGTATACACTCTTGTGCTCTTAATGTCTCATCTACTTACCCTAGTTGGATTATAGACACAGGTGCCTCTGCGCATATGACTGGGTCCTCCAATCTCTTTACTTCATATACGCCCCACTCTGGAAAGGACAAGGTTAGAGTAGCCAATGGCTCCCTGTCTTCTATTTCCGGGAGTGGCTCTGTCATTTGTACCCCTTCATTAACATTATCATCTGTTCTCCATATCCCTTCATTTACTGCAAATTTACTATCTGTTCAACGTCTTTGTGAATCCCTACACTGTTCAGTAACCTTTTTTGGAAATCATTGTGTTTTTCAGGACTTGGTGACAGGGCAAAGGATTGGCAGTGGTAGTGCAGTTAACGGTCTCTATTATTTAGATGTTCCCTCGTCTAACATGCCCTCTACTCAGGTTCAGGCTCTTCACTCTACTTCTCACCCATGTCTGACCTCTCTCTATCAATGGCATCGACGTTTGGGACATCCTTCCTTTTCAGTATTGGAGTCTTTATTTCCATCTTTAGTTAAGCATTGTAACAGAAATCAGTTTTTGTGTGAACCGTGTGAATTAGGTAAACACAAACGTTCTACTTATTCTGCTACTAACAATCGACATTCTGAACCTTTTGCCATTATCCATACTGATGTGTGGGGACCCTCTCGAGTTGTCTCCCGTTCTGGTCATAGATGGTTTGTTAGCTTTATTGATTGTCATTCTCGTGTCACTTGGATTTACCTTCTGCGGACCAAAAATGAGGTATTTGCTTGTTTTCAAGACTTTCATAAAATGATTCAAACCCAATTCGACGCTAAGGTCAGAATTCTCCATAGTGATAATGGTCGTGAATATAGTAATAATAATGTTTTTGCATCTTATCTTTCCAGCATGGCATTATTCTTCAAACCTCCTGTGTCTCAACCCCAGAACAAAATGGAGTAGCGGAAAGAAAAAATCGACACTTGCTAGAGGTAGCCCGCACTCTTATGTTCACTATGTCAACCCCTAAATTTCTTTGGGGAGATGCGGTTCTGACTGCTGCATTTCTTATAAACCGGCTTCCTTCTAGAAATCTTGGGAACAAGAGTCCCATCTCTTTTCTCCAACACACGACTAGTCCTTCTCCTTCACCTCGAGTTTTTGGTTGCGTGTGCTTTGTTCATGATAAATCTCCCACTCGGGGAAAATTAGATCCCAAAGCTATTAGGTGTGTTTTCATTGGTTATTCTCCAACCCAAAAAGGTTATAAATGTTATCATCCTTCTTCTAACAAAGTCTTTGTCACTCGGGATGTCACTTTTTGGGAATTGGAACCTTTTTATTCTTCTTCACCTTCTCCTCAGGGGGAGAATGTTATTAATGAGGAGAAGCTTCCTGAGGCTAGTATCACAAGCTCTATTTTTCCTGTTCCTATTGTTATTTCTGATAATTCTACACAGGGGGAGTTACAGTGTACTAAACAGAATGAGTCCACGAAAAGGCAAGAATAAGGTTACCGTTTTTGCACCACTACACCAACTTTGTTCCGGACCTAGTCTTGATAATGGTAATGGTGAGAATCTTAATCCTATTTGTTCTTCTAAAGATACTGACATCCCTACTTGTTCTTCTAAAGATACTGACATCCCTACTTGTTCTTCTGATGATACTGACATTCCTATTGCTCTTAGAAAAGGGGTTAGAGCTTGTACTCAACATCCTATTTCTAATTTTTTAGCCTATAGCAAATTATCTGCATCATATCACTCCTTTGTTTCTTCCTTGTCTTCAATATATGTTCCTCAGGGATGGAGAGAAGCATTTAGTGATAAGAATTGGAAACAAGCTATGATCGAGGAGATGAATGCCCTAAAAAAGAATGATACATGGGAACTAGTCACTCTTCCTTACGGAAAAAAGGTAGTTGGATGCAAGTGGGTATATACAGTCAAACAAAATTCTGATGGAACGGTTGAGAGACTCAAAGCCAGACTAGTTGCAAAAGGATACACTCAAACTCATGGGATTGATTACCAGGAGACATTTGCTCCTGTAGCGAAGATGAACTCTGCTCGTACCATAATCTCATGTGCAGCAAACTTCGGCTGGGATCTTCAACAATTAGACGTAAAAAATGCATTCCTTCACGGTAACTTGGAGGAGGAAGTGTACATGGACATACCTGGTTTTGCTTCATCTGTTACTATGGGTAAGGTTTGTAAACTACGAAAGGCTTTGTATGGTCTAAAGCAATCTCCTAGAGCCTGGTTTGGTAGACTCCACAGAGCAATGATAAGGTTTGGGTACAAGCAGAGTCGAGCAGATCATACTCTTTTTGTCAAACAGATAAAGGGTAAGATTACCATTCTTATTGTTTATGTTGACGACATTGTGGTGACAGGGGATAATAAAGAAGAGATAGTTAATCTCAAAGCGAGACTGACCAGAGAGTTTGAGATTAAAGATCTTGGTCCTTTGAAATATTTTCTTGGTATTGAAGTTGCAAGATCTTCCAGTGGCATCTTTCTATCTCAAAGGAAGTATGTCCTTGATTTGTTAACTGAAACTGGCATGTTAGGATGTAAGCCTGCTGATTCTCCTATTGAAGTTAATCATCATCTAGTAGGAGGCACAGGACCTACAGTTGATAGAGAAAGATATCAACGTTTGGTGGGACGATTGATATACCTCTCTCATACGAGACCCGATATATCTTATGCTGTGGGAACAGTGAGTCAGTATATGCATGACCCTCGACATTGCCACATGGAAACTGTTTACAGAATTTTAAGGTATCTTAAGTCTTCTCCTGGAAAAGGATTATTGTTTGCACCACATGGTCATATGAAAGTTGAAGCTTTTTCCGACTCAGATTGGGCTGGTTCGATAGAGGATCGTCGGTCTACAACGGGTTACTGTTCATTTGTTGGAGGTAATCTTGTTACTTGGCGTAGTAAGAAACAGTCTGTGGTGGCAAGATCTAGTGTTGAGGCTGAATATCGAGCTATCGCCTTGGGTATATGTGAATTAATGTGGCTTCGAACCCTGCTAGAAGATTTGGGTGTTACAACTAAAAGGCCTATGCAATTATTTTGTGATAATAAGGCAGCCATTAGTATTGCAAACGACCCAGTTCAGCACGATAGAACGAAGCACATTGAGATTGACAGACACTTCATCAAAGAAAAGTTAACCAGTGGTCTTATTTGCTTACCCTTTGTAAAATCAGAACACCAGCTTGCTGATATTTTAACAAAGGGTCTTAGTAGTAAGATGTTTCATCCTTTGTGTTTCAAGTTGGGTATGCGAGACATCTATACACCAACTTGAGGGGGAGTGTTAGAAGATAGTGGCTAGAAACATGGTTATTGTATTAAGGAACATGTTTCTTGTATTAAGGAAAACAAGTTTCCTTGTTTTCCTCCTTTTTCATTTTTTATTCCTAGACCTCTTGTATAAATATAGCAATTCACATATTGGAAATATAAGAGAGATTACATTCTTACAGATTAAATATACTTTTGCCTATTCATTGAATGTAGATCTTTACCATTTAACTAACTTAATTAATAAAATCATACAAAATGCTACAAAATTAGTCCAACTAGTTTGACTTTAACAGAAAAGTTATATGTGCAGGACACGTGAGAGATAGACATATCACGTTTTTATCATATATGTACGAAGCACGGGTTTTGTTATGGAATTATTTTAATGTTTATACTTTTTTGTATTATACTATCTTAGTTATAGTTTAATTTTGAACATGAATCAAAGGGAGAGGGAGAGGGAGAGGAAGGGAGGGAGATTGGTCAAATAATAAAAAGAAGAATGAAATCAAAAACCCCAAATTTCAAAAAAGGGAAAACATCCTATTCTCATAAACCAAAAAAGGTAATTTCTACAATGCTAGTAACAAAGTATCTAAGCTATAAGCTTTTCCATTTGTAACAAATTTTGCACTTCTGAATTTGGCCACTCTTAGTTAATTATATCTCTTCAACATAGTAAATAGATCATAAGGCTAAATAACTAACCGTAGGAATCCAGCAGTAGGAAATAAAATCCAATATCAAAATGCAAAGAAATACAGAGTAGAAGCAAGAGAAAAAGAGAAAGATTAAAGAACCTGAAGCATTAGCCGAGAGTTTTTTGCGAATAATAGGGAAATAGGATTTCACATTAAACAAATTTTAGGATTTGGAGTTTTATTATTTGTAGGTAGGGTTTAAAGTGTTCTCTAAAAGTTTAGGTTTAAAGAGCATCCCTAAAATTTCTGGTTGAACGACCATTTTGTGATATTATATATATATATATATATATATATGTGTGTGTGTGTGTGTGTGTAAATTAAAAATCTTTTAACACTAAAATCCTTTTGGCTTTATGGCTTCAATTGATAGTGGATGATAGCAAATTGGAAAGATTTTAGATCATTATCACTGAAACCAAGATCACTTCGTGGTTGAATAATAAATGATTCACCAACTTGCTTACTAATGTGCTAAAATTTTGTTATTTGATTGTTGATTGCATTCTTCATTGGACATTCACGAAACTTGTGATTTTGAACAACACAAAGGCAGTGGTGGCGGTGGTGGTATTAAGAATTTGTGAAAAAATTAAAGTAAAACTTTTAATGAGTTGTTGTTTAATTTAGTTGAACATCCATTTTTCATTTAATTGAAGTAAAAATAATTTATTCAATTAAATGAAATGAGTTTAATTAAATTTAAATATAGTAAACGGATATATTTTATTTTAGTTATAGAAAATGGATTTAATTTAATTTAATTAATTTATCCAACTCAACTTTTTCATACTCATCAGCACGCCACATGGCACAATATAGATCAGCCCTTTAATTTTTAACAGAATTGACGTTTTTTCAATTTTTGTAATTAATTATTAGTTCAATGAGTTGACTAGAAAACAAGGTCCAAACGTAAAATGCCTTTAGTTTAATAGGTATGAATACTTTTAACCCTTACATTACGCATAGCAGTTGAAAATATAATATTTGATAATATTAAATAAATAAATAAAATCTCACCCAACATCTAATCTAAGTCTACAAAATGTAATTCCTTAAAGACATTTGCTTTGATAAGCATAATCAGCTCAAAATACATACAAACGCTACCTTAATTTATCTGTGCAATAACTACTTTTTTCGAGTTTTTCACTTTTTTGGCAAGTAATATGGATTAGTATTTGTTAGAAGAGCACCAAATGGGAGCGCGGAACTAAAGTACACTAAGAGAATAATGTATCAGCTAACTGTACCCCCACGCTATCATGCGTGCGCACAAACACAAACTACCCAAGAAAATCCAAAAAGAAAATAAAGAATCTCATAGTAGTCCCTAAGAGCAGAAAACATAGCACATGACTGATAGCACTAGCAACAAAGCTTTCACTCTTACCATAGACAATTTCACTAACAAAAGCTCTCCTTTTCCTCTCCAACTAGTCCCAAAAGACAAATAGCGTTGATACATAAATTAAATACTTCAACGAGCATAAAAATTAAATCAATAATGTAACCTAACGGCTCTTGTGGGAAATCAAACCAAGCCAATTATGGATAAACATGACTAGTTTTTTCATTATCGATTATTTTATGGGGACTGCTTCAAGTCTCCAAGAAAAGAAGGAAGTAAGCAAGTCTTACTCAGACTAATCAAGGTTCGTTAATCCCATGAACTGAATCATTTTCAAAGATTAGTCAGCTCTTAAGAATCAGGTGACATCTCTGCATATATTCAACTAATATGAAGCACTATATCTATAAGAACGAATAAAGTACTATGTGGTACTATACGATACCTCTCGTTCTTGATCAATTCCCTCATCCTGCTTTTTCCTGACCTGTTAAAAAGAAATTACATCAAGCATTCGACTGATTCTATAATAGTGGCAAAAATACCAACTATCAAATTTCTACAAATACTAAAAGTAAACTTCATTTATAATATTGGCAATCCTCAGAGTAAGGAAGCAAAGGCTAGGAGAACAACATAAAAAGCACCAACTCAGCATAAATTAAAGCATCCTAAGGATCTAATCATAATACAATATCTTCTGCATATCATTAAAGAAAAAAACTCCAATCACCTGAAAAAATAATTACTTATGAGCAGATAACTTTACGGATAGGTGAAGGACGGAGTGAGGTAAATACTGGCTATGTAACAAGCCAATTGTCCATTACATGCATAAAATATAAAACAATCAACAAAGATTCAGGTTTGGTTCAGAGATTAAAGTGTAGACTCAAAAAAAATGAAGGTCAATAAAATATTATAATCATATGCATATGGACACAAGTAATTCAAAGTGCAAGCTGATTAATTAAGCAATTAATAGTTGAAAACCGTGAAGACTTACCACTCCCCAATAACATAACCACAGTAACCTCCGAGAACGACACTGACCAGGTCTATGCGAGGAAACACATCAAAGTCTCTTCTGAAAAATCTAGCCATTCTGCAAGCCCATTTATCTTTGTAAGCATTTCTTTATGACATGGGATTCAATAATCATCCAAATTTCAATTGACAAATATATGCAAATGCAGAGGCCTCGGCATTTGTCTAACTTGCCTAAATAATACGTATATTTAATTTTGTGTTTGCAGAAGGGTATGTATGATTAATTGAGAAAAAACAGAAATCACAACAAATAAGCCCAGTAACATCAATGTATGGAATTCTTAGGCAAAACCCATGAAAGTATGAAACCACAAAATTAATAAAAATAAAATAAGTAGAAATGGCAACAAAAATGCCCACTAACATCAATGTAAGGAATTCTTGAACAAAACCCAGAATCTTTGGTAAAACCCATTGAGATATGGAACCCGTAAACAAAACAAAATAAAATAAAATACAGTAACATTAATGTTAGGAATTCTTAGGCAAAACCCAGAATCATTAGTCTTACCCATTATTATCGAATATGATTAAAATAAAGAGAATGAAACCACATTGTACCTTGTTTTATCACCGATAAATTAAGGAAAATAAGAGCCAATAAAACTGTACAAATTTCGTGTTTTGTTTTACCTTCAAACACTGTACTATATGACAACAATGGATCATATGAAAACTTTGATGAAATTGAAAGTTATGAGTAAAATTATGTTTAACAAAAATTTCACCTCGAGGACAAGTGTGGGCTTCTGAGTTGTAAACAATTCTTGTTTTTTCACTTCATTTTCCCCCCAACCAGCCGACGGAAAAGAAGAAGAAGAAGAAAATACCGTAGAGTTAGTCTGTAATTTGTAAGTGGTGAATGGTGATGTTGTGTCACAGTATTTGTGTGAGGGGAGGAGAGAGAAGGGAAACGGAAACGATGGAAAATCTTTTTGTTTAACTTCGTTCCTTTTTCTTGTTTGTTTTCTGGCCCACATCAAAAGGGCGAAAGAAAGGAAACCTTTTTTAAACAAAAAACAACTGACTTAATAATTCAAGCATATGAGTGATATGACAAAAGCCTGCATGGTCCGGTTAAAAACGTATATGAATTTAATGTTGGACTGAGCTGACTGAGCCAAGTTAAATTTAAATAATTTTTTAAATTTGAATTAAATTTTGAATTGAGTTTAATTAGTGCGACAAAATTTAGTATTATAAGAAATTAGAGGAGTGATAATGTCGAAATAAATAATTAACATGTAAGAGTATATTGAAGTGTCTCTAATAACTATTATCTTTTATTATTTTTTTGAGAACTGATATTTTCACAGCAGATAATAATATTTTCACATGAAAAGTGTCGTTATAAATCTTATACCGACGATTTTTTCCGTCGCTATACATCTATAACGACACTTTTTATGTAAAAATATTAAAAAAATATTGTGAAAATATCAGTTCTCTATTTTTTGTTGTCTCTTCATTTCACCTTTTGTTTACTTCCCTCCGGTTCCTTGATTACATTTATTTTTTATTCATCTTACTTATTTCATTCATTTTTTTGTTCCATGTTTGATTTTAAGAATTCGGATACAAAGAGTAATATACCGACAAGTCTATTGTCCAAATTACTATTCAAATAGTGGCTAAACAAAAATGGGATAATTAAACTTTTAGTACCTGTACTAGGGCTCGACTTACAAGTTGGTACCCAAACTGAAAAAACTTACAAACTGGTGCTTGTACTAGAAAAAACTTACAATCCGTTAAATTTTAGGGTTCCGTTTAATTATTAGGGTTCCTAACTTCTAAGTTGGTACCCAAACTGAAAAAAAGTTACAATATAGTGCTTGTACTCGTAAAAACTTACAATCCGTTAAATTTTAGGGTTCCGTTTAATTATTAGGATTCCATATTTGCTAGTTTCTTTTAATTTGCTCATAAATGTGTGTTTTAGTGCTTGTTGCAATTATTTTCCGTTTAATTATTAGGATTCCATTCGGCTTGTGTTTTAGTGTTTGTTTATTTATAGTATTATATGCACATGCATGTGCAATATTTCTTTAATTCAAGCAAATTTTTACTTTTGCCTAAAATGAGAAAATTCTTCACAAAAAAATAAATAAAGTAAGATACCATGAGTTAGATAGATATATATGATGTTATTGAACACTTTCAAAAAATAGTTTATATACATTCTTCCATCATATATATATTTAATATTAGCTAAAAAATTAGTATGAATAATTTTAAGAATAGTTTTTAAGAATAATTTTAATTAAAATATTTTTATAATACGAAATGTTTTAAGAATAATTTTAATTTTTAAATATATATTTAATATTAGCTAAAAAATTAGTAGTGGTGATAAAAAAAATGATAAAAATAAATTCAAAATATCATGTCACTTTATAGTCCTATAATAAAAATGTATTAATTACAATTATAAAACCAATTGAAAATAAAAATACATATCAACCACCAGCTTGAGTACCAACTTGTAAGTCGAGTTCTAGTATATGTACCAAAAGTTTAATCACGTAGATTCTGTTAGTCAATCAGACTTTTCCGTCGTGTCCGTTAGTCAAATTTAACGATTTAACATAAATATTCAAGTACAAGCACCAGTTTGTAAGTTTTTTCTAGTACAAGCACCAGTTTGTAAGTTTTTTCAGTTTGGGTACCAACTTGTAAGTCGGGCTCCAGTACAGGTACTAAAAGTTTAATTATCCCAAACAAAAATTATTAAATTCATGTATTGAAGTTTAACTTAAGAGTAAAAGGTAAACCCTAATCACGAATACAACATATTGATCGAGGACTTGTATACTCTGTTTTATATCGCATTCATCATACTCTACAAGCAACCAAAAACTATAGATTAATGCAACTTTTAACTTTAAATTTTATTAAAAAATTTTAATACTCAAAATGTATAAGTACTATGAGATTTTTTTTAATTTTCAAAATGTACAATTACGAAGTAATGGAGGGAGTATTCCCTTTCCTGTGTCCTATATTAAATGTTCTAATTGCAATTTCCAATTAAGAAATAAATTTTATTTCCAAACTTTTTTTATTCTTTCTAAACAGACATTAAATTTAGCAATAACTATCTCCCTCTCATAATTAATTTTATATATTTTTCCTCTCTCTTGCTTCCTCCTTCTCTCCACCATTTAATGCCATCAATAACTTTTTAATTTATTTGATATTTCAATGAATATTTGACAATAGTAATTCAAAGGTACTATATAAAAATATGACAATAATGATTTCAAAAGACAAAGTGGATATTTATTTTGGGACAACTCAAAAAGAAAATTAGAACATTTAATATGGGATAGAGAAAGTTATTAGTAAAAATCTTATTCACATTTTACTCTAAAGACGACATTTCTAGTAAAAATGATGAGAATTTTATTTTTATTCTTAGGTAAAAAATACGGACCTCAAAATTTATTTATTTTTTTGCACTTTTTTTTTTCAAAACAACTAAAAAAAATATATAGGTATTTTTGGTATTGAAAATTTTTTTGTTAAGACACTGTTTTGGGTATTATTTGGATACATATAACAAAAAGTGTTGTACCGGCTGTATAACACTGTTTGTTATATGTATCCAAATCATACCCAAAACATTATATTAACAAATTTTTTCAGTACCAAAAATAACTATACATTTTTTATTAGTTGTTTTAAAAAAAAAAGTGCAAAAATAAAATAAAATTTTGGGGTCCGGATTTTATCAGGTCCGGGAGTCCGGACCTGATCCGGCCCCTCTCTCTCTCTATATATATATATATATGTATGATGTGTGGAGGCCATAATCAAGATCTATAACTGCGATCACAACCTTATTCTTGTGAATTTTGCATGAAAGGAGAACAAAATTTAGAGTTGCTTGTGAATAGAAGCCCAGTAAGTTATAAATAAAGGCCTTTCTCTTGAATTTCGGCACGTTTTAGGCCCAACCCAAATTGCTGAATTAAACCAAATTTTTTTATTTTTTATTCACTTTTTTTTTTGTTACAAAAAGGTGACGAAAAGTCAAAACTACACAAAGTCTTGGGATAATAACCCTAACAACACTATAACATTTCTATACTAAGAAGCGTACATAAATCTTCAAGCAGGTGAACTAAACCAAGACTTGAATGTAAACTAATTATTATTTGCACCCAACAAATGTAAACCAATTAAAAGCCTAAAGCGAATGTGGCTGCTCATAAATTTTTTCACTGATTAAAATATTAGGTATTTTTTTAACGCAAAATAATTAGGTATTAATATGTTGTATAATGTAAATAATTAGCAACACCTTTGTCAACTTTTAGTACTTCATTAATTCCCTAATGAAATTTTATTAAGTAATTATTGCTTTTAAGTTTTAACTAAAAGCTAAATCACAATTTTAGCAAGTCCGTCATACTACTCTGAGTTTATTTTTCAAACCTTAAATACAGATTCTTATTTTAAGACGGTTGAAGTATTATAATTAACAATTATATATCCCTTTCCCTTAGTTATAAGTAATGGCTTTATAGATATATATGATAAATTAAAGGGTCATTTTATTTTTCATGTGGCTAGATTTCCTTGAGGAAAACTACATAAAAAAGAACTGAAATTCAATCAGCCAGAGAAAATCAAAGGAGATGATGGCTTTATAATTCATTTTTTGCTTCTTTACATTTTTAATTAATCGAGAGTGCATGTACGTAAATGTACAAGAGTAAAATTAATAGAACATTTTTACCAAAAAAACAAAATAAAAAACAAGACATAATACTGCAATTAATTTGGTTAATTCGTAACATTTAGCTGATAAAACAATATAATGTTAATTAGAGAGAAAGTGAAGGAGAGACTAATTAAGTACAAACAGTACCACAATGAACGGTACAATTTAAAGCAGATGATAACCCGTGCAAGGCATGGATTCGTATAAACAATATTCCCTCCGTCCCACATTAATTGCATTTTTAGGACTTTTTAAAGTCAAATTGACTATTTTTAAAACTAATATTTTTACTATTTTTGCTAACATATAGGTGAAGATATTATAACCAAAAGAAAGTATATACAATTTATTACTAATTTCAATTTTTATAATTTTAAAAATATATTTATATATGCTTAATTATTAATTTTAAAAATAGTCAATTTGACTTAAAAAAGTCTTAGAAAAGCAATTAATTTGGGACGGAGGGAGTACAACTTAAAATTGTGGTGTGTGTTATATGATATTATAATTTGAGTATAAATTATATTAGTATGGATGGTATTGAAGAGCTGTATTTATATCAAAACTATTGTATATGTATTTTAATACATGTATGTGCACCTTGGAATAATACAACAAATAATACAAAAAATTTAATATAATTATGAACATGACATACATTGTAATTTGTATCAGTGGATGAACTCGAGACTGACTCGATATTAACTCGATGACCAACCAAATTGACTCAGTTAATTTGGATAAGATTTTTATTTACTTTATTATATATACAAGCTTAGAACCCGTGCAAAGCATGAGCTATCTTTTTTATATATTTTTTGTTTATCAAAATAATTTAATTGTAAGTTCCTCTTATAGATTATATATATATATATATGTGTGTGTGTGTGTGACATTAATGTTTTTTTATGATTTTTCTTTTACTTTATTACGAGATTCTTGCATGCATGTGTATATATCAAATTATAATTATATTCATTGAATTTGAAAATGTATTATTATAATTATGTAATTTGTATTTGAGAATTATAAATTGATATCTAAATTATCCTTGAAATAATCAATTAAATTAATTTAAATAAGTTCTCCTCTTGGTATATTATATACTTGTATCATAGTTATAGATTATATATATATATATATATATATATATATATATATATATATATAGTTATAGATAAGCAAGGTCTAAAAATCCCTCTAATCATTTAATTAAGAAAGGTGACGGCTCCTTGGACAGTTATATAACTGATATTTAGCCGGCAACATTTCAATTAGTATATAACTCCTAGTAGCAAGCTAGGTTGCTTATCTAGCTAGCAAATCTACCTATTAATTTTATTTAGTAAATTAAAAGTCTATTTATAAAAGTTTTCATGCATGTGACAATTTATTTAATAAAATGCAGTAATTTAAATTTCTTATTAGTCGCTCTCCAATCTCCATCATCAATATTTCGATGTTTGATTTAAATTTTGTCCTCAACCTTCCTTAATTTTAAATGTTTACTCCATAACTTCCTAGAGCCCTTTTTACCTTTTTTTTAAAAGTCCTATTTTTTAAGAATACAATATAGTTCATAATTAATCAAGTATATCATCACTATTATAATATCAAAAATCAATTAAACTTTATTGAAGGAAGAAGAAATAAACTCACAAACAAGCCTCATATACAGAAGAAACAAATTTCTCCTAACGAAAGAATAAGCTCACCTAAATGAGAATCAAATCTGAGATTACCTAATTTTAAAGGTTTGAATTAATAACTCAATGCAAGGAAAGTTTTGCCTTTTTTAGTGTTTCAATATTTTGTCTTTAGTATTGTTTATCTCTATATATTTTTTCTTCGAATTATTTTATTTCTAAAAGCTGAAATGCAATTATTCATTCACCTTTTTGTTTAAAAAAATATTTGTATTGCGAAATTAGCTTGATAATATCTGTTTAGTTTAGCACCTTTTTTATTTTTCAAAGAAAATAAGTTTGCAATGTTATAATAATATTGTATTATATTTTATTCTTCTTCTTGTTGGGGCTAATCCATAAATACTTAAAAAATTCCTGTGAGTAGTTTTCTTACTGATTTGTCAATAATTTTCTTTTCATAATTAATAAAAATATTCTTAGATAATAAAAATACCTTTTTTAAAAGAAAAAGATAAGAAACCATAACAAATGTTTACATTACTTTAATTCTTCAAGAAGAAATCTTTTTTAAACCTTAGATAAATGCTTTAATTATGAGTTTTACTCTTATATACTCTCTCCATTTTAAAATATAGAATTAAGTACGACTTTTCAAAATCAATTTTAAATTTTAAATTAATGTAATTCATTAAATTTTTGAACACAAAGTCAATATTGTAATTACTAGTTCTATACAGATAGTTTATAATAACTATCAAATTATATTGTCGAAAACTAATTAAATTAAGAATTAGTACTCATTTTTTTTTTTGGTGAAACCAAGAAAATAATAAACTAAAATACATGTTTAGTCAAGTTAAGCTAAAAGACGGCACCCTTCCTTCCGTGTCTCCTCAACCATCAAAGAGCGTCAAACAACTTTAGAATGCAAAAAGAATAACGTCTTTTAATTATAACATAGACTATAGATGTTAAATAGATTAAAACAAAAAGGAAATAAATAATAATGAATCAAGTTTGGGAAATTATTATTTTTTTCCTTTCTTAGCATATAGTTAATAATTCTATTATAATTTATATAATTTCCACCTTGTCAAAATTAAAATAAATAAATAAATCCCAACTTTAAATATACCATGCCAAATCTTAAGTTTGTCAGTAGGTGATCGGTCTCCTTTAATTTGCTTGGATCCTTTCCCTCACCTACATTCTAGTCTAGATACCTCTAAAAAAAACTCCATGTATATTTTAATTTTGTTTATAGCTTGTTTCCTCGAGCAAGATCATCCAAAAAAAATTAATAAGTACTTAAATTAATTTAATTATATGTTTGACCTAGAACCATCCACTTCTATACGTCAAACCTAACCCTTATATTGATCAATAGATGCATGTTTGTAAATAATTATTCAGAGAGCATCTGAAAAATAGGCGGAGAAAGTTGCTAAGGCTGCCATTTGTCACATTTATGTGTAGAGAGTCTAGTTAGGTTAATTTTCTATTATCATATAAGTACTTAAATAATTAGCCGTATTTATACTGTATTCTAAAGGTCGAGTGTTTAATTTAGTTTGAAAAAAGTGTGTTTGATAGTTGAATTTGGGAGCTGTGAGCTAAGCAAATCAGAACAAGCTTTGTAGATAATTAGTACTCCCTTCATTAATTATAAAATTAGAGAAACATTTCATTTCTTTTTTTTTTCCTTTTAAATTAAATTAGAGATAAAATTTTATTTTTCACCTATAATATCACTTAAACTCCTAACATGCCCTTGCCTTATTCATACTTGATTGATTGAGTACTCTATATCATGTCACTGTTACTAGCTATATATATTGGTAGCCAGTCTGAAGGTTTAGAAAATAAGATTATCTTTTAAAATTGTAACTTTACAAATGTATCTTTAATTAATTTTAAAATATAGGTGGTATAGAGGTAGACACTCAGTACTTGATTACTAAATAAATTAATGAAAATAATGTTATCGATCAATTGTCATATATGGCACATAATTCAAAATTGAGTGAAATGATTTGAGTTGTTAATTATAAATAACTCGGTTGTTGATTCAGTACATTTAGAGACTCATTGGTTTACTCATGAAAAAAGGATGTGTTAATTAGTAATAAATATATTTATTATTATCATTTTTGTAAAATAATTATATAATTTTTTTAGAAAAAAAAAAGAAAAAGAAAAGGCACCAAAAACTTAATTGGAATCCAACTGTATTGTTTCTTCTGAGGAAAGATTACTTTTTCCTTAACATTCCTATCATTTTCTCAGCTTTAAAACTCACAAGCAAGGTTTAATTTAGAGAGATGCAAAAATATCTAGCAAAGTGACAAGCATATATTCAAGTACTCCTTTTTCTTTTTCCTTTTTATCGGCCGTACAGAGATACCTTGTTCTTGGCATGGTTTTAGAGGCTAAGATTGAATAAGAACCCGAACCCAAATCGACAAAGAGATATTGAAAATATATGCATGATCAGTAAAGGAATTAAAGGATTATTAATTAAACTATACATACATATATATATATATATATATATATATATTTCTAGCCTCTATGTATATAGTAAAATAAAATTAACCTATATAAGTCTCACATTAATATTGGTAAGCAAAAGTTTAGATAAATGATAAACACGCTCCAAATTTTACGTGCTTAGTTAATGTAGAATAATATTTTCTCAATTTTAACCCTACTGCTTTCCTTATTACACTGTTGCGCCGAAGTTTCAACATTTAAGGGTCTATATCTATATATATATATCATCTCTATGAAACACTAAGATCATCTGTTTGATCAATTACTTATGACTGGATAAAAAACTTTAAATGCATAAATTTAACATTTACGCCATTAGTCACCATTTAATTTTAGAGTACTAATTAATTAAGGTTATCTAGGACATGATCTAATAATGATTTCCCCAAAGATGGGACTCTTATTTTGGGACTGACAGTATCTATTAGGTATGTAATCCTAAGTAGCTAGTACAAAACTGTACTAGTCCAAGCATGCTGAGTTAGTTGTGTAATTTGTTCCACTGTATAATCCAGCCTAAACAACAATATAAGAAGACAGATATTCTAATTCACCACGTACGTATAATTAAGGAAAACATGTAAAAAAGTTAGAGAGGGGTTAGAATGGATAGTAATATTTATACGTGATATTGATATATATATATATATATATATATATATATATATATATACACACACACACACACACATCAGTATATATATGTAGTATGTACTTTGTTGTGTCCAATGCAGTTAAAAAAGACAATTAATTTGATAACTGATGCTGCCGACCAAAATTATCTGTATAATAGGCTGTATCTAGGCAAGTCATATATATATTAAGTAAAATAAACCAACTTGTCATTTGACCAATCTATAAAATTAAAACCAATAAAAGATTAAATATATAAAAGTAAAATCCTTATGATTACGCAGACATGCATATAAGAAAAATTATAGGCTTTTGGAACTCGAAAAACTTGAGGGAAAAGGAAGGAAATTTTTTTTTTAAAAAAATTATTAGAGCATTTTAAATTATTTTTGCACTGTATTTTTAAAAGTATAAATAGTTAAATTTATCTTCATTGAAATAATTCTTCTTCTTTTTTTTTTTACATTAATTTTTCCCCCTTTTTTCCTACGCGTTTTATATGTTCCGAAAGTGCCAAAAGGGCGTTAATCTTTTAAGATTTCTGACCCCTTTTTAACCCTAAAAGATATTCCACACTCCCCACACCACCCTTTGCAATGGTTCTCATTAGCAAGTGCTATACTACTATCTGATTATTTTCTTTTCTTTCCCTTTTATGTCCACATCAAACCGCCTTTCCACTCTTTTCTATTGTTTCTTTTCCCCTCTCCTCTTAGCTTTATTATAAAAACCCTAACTATCCCTCCTTAGATTCCACAACCACAAGCCAACACTTTTTCTATCCTTTTCTCTTCTCTTTTCCTTCCCTCAACCATTTCTCTCCCCTCTCTCCTCCATGACAGGAAAAAGAAGCCAAACTAGCCCGGTCGGAAGCCCGTCGTCCGGCAACATCTCTGACGGCTCCTCCAAAGACCAAGACCGGTTCCTTCCCATCGCCAACGTCAGCCGTATCATGAAAAAATCCCTTCCGGCCAATGCAAAAATTTCCAAGGAGGCTAAAGAAACGGTTCAAGAGTGCGTATCTGAGTTCATAAGCTTCATCACCGGTGAAGCTTCCGACAAGTGTCAAAGAGAAAAAAGAAAGACCATCAACGGCGACGACCTTTTGTGGGCCATGACGACGTTGGGGTTTGAGAATTATGTAGGAACTTTGAAGATTTATCTCAACAAGTATAGGGAAACTGAAGGAGAGAAGACCATTATGGCTAGTAGTACTTCACCTACTAATAATAGTAATGTTAGTAATGAAATTAGCAAGGTCGCTAATTATTCTACTAATACATCAATTAGGCCGGATAATTTTAACGTGTATTATTCGCTAGGGGAACAAGTTCAAACGAAGAGCTATGGAGATCAGAATATGATGAATATTGCTGGGGGTACTTTTGGTATTGGGAAGATCCGAGATATCGGAGATGGAAATGGAAATAGGATAATGGCAAGTACTCATCATCTTCATCATGGGGTTGAATGGTAGATTACTTAATTTGAGATAAGAGAGTTTTTGTTATTGTCTTACATTTTGAATTAATGTTGTTGAATTTTAATTAACATATATTCTACTGATATATACAGTGACTTATAATGGCCTTGAATATCATCAAAAGCTACCAAATGGTGCATGTGAGCTTTAGAGTTGGAGAATTTTTAATGCAATGTTAATTAGATTCATTTGTTTGGCATTACTTGGACTATGTCGATCATTTCTAAGGAAAATTGGTTGCTGAAATTGTTTTTTCAATGAAATGGGATGGTATATCATATTGAATTATTGGTATATTAGAATTCTATACGTACATGCATATACATATATAGATAGATAGATACATACATACATACATACACGTACACACACACACATATATATATATATATGTATATATATATATATTTATATATTTAATTTGTAACTTGGTTCATTGACTGTTAGATCTAGAAAAGACTATGGGAAATATACCTTTGGCCACTACAAGAAAAAAGTTTAATTCTGACGAAATTAATTTTGAGAAATGTATTCTGTCGAGATTAGTTTAATTCTGACCGAATTATTCTATCGTCATTAGTTCCGTTGGAATTAGTATAATCTCGACTGAATTCTGTCGGAATTAAGCATAGGTCTTGGCGCTAAATTTTTCCTCCAGCGCGTATACTAAAATTGACAGAATACACATTAAGTCCGACGAAACGTCCATCGAAATGAACTTAAACTCGACGGAATTAAGGCCGACGGAATTCCGTCGGAACTAAGAATACTTAAAACCTAATCACTAACTCAGTAACGTCGTAGCATCGAAGAAGGAAGAAAGAAAAATAAATTTTCTCTCTCTAACTTGCCGCATTCTCTCTTTGGTCCCTCTCATCTCGCCGGCGCCATCTCGTCCGACCAAGTCCCTCAGCCAGTCGGTGCTATCTCTGCACGCTGGAAACCTCATCTCGCCGATATTCCCCCTTTTTCTGTCCTTTCTCTTTCTTTTTCCCCAAATCTAACTAGCCCTAATTCCTAAAAAATTTTGAAGTTTGAGTTCAATTTCTGGCGGTTGTGGAGTTCCTTCTTCTCATTTATACCTCTATTAGCTCCAATTTAAAGTTAGTTTTTATTTCACATCCAATACTGAAAATTGTAGATTAAGGAAATTTTTTTGTTTTTATTAATTAATTGTTAATTTGGAACCCTAAATATTACATGAGTTTTTTTTTTGCAGCCTTAGATATTAATTTGGTTATGCATAAATTTAGGTATAATGCTGAATTTTGTTATGAATAATTTAGTTTATATGTGAAGAGAATATTTGGTTTATACTGTGGCTTTGTTGTTGAGTTTTATACTGCATGATCATGTTCCATAGTTGTTCCATAGTTTTTACAGTTTGTAATGCATTTCTTTAACTATGAATTGGGCTTGAAGAATACATAATTTGTTTGTTAATTAGTTTTACAGTGTTTCATAGTTATTATTGGGTATATTAATACTGTGAATGTGATATATTGATATTAGAGGTGGGAATTTATGCTGTGAATGTATTGTGGTTGGTTAATTTAGCTAAGCAAAATGGGTGTGGGCTATTTTTGATGGAATTCCGGACGAAATTTCTATCAGAATTAAAATTGGCAATATATGTGGGCCCTACTAATATTAAAAGGGTGCAGAAATTTTCTAAATATTTGTCATTTACTGAAAAGTGTAATATTTGACTTGGTAGGTTGAAAATGATTGATTTCCAATATCTTGCTCCAAAGAATTTTGCAACTATTTATGTATTTACGTAGTTTCTCAATACTAAAATAAACTAAGTAGCATTTACTTAGTTTTGCACTACTAAATAAAATAAAATAATATAATAACATAAACTAAAACTAAAACTAAATAATATAATATAATAAAACAAAATAAAATAAGATAATTAATATAAAATGAAATAAAATAAAATTAATTAATTAAAAAATAATTTTATTCATTTAATTATCATTTAGTTGTCTCTATTGTCGAAATCTTTTGGTCCGATGCTGAGTCAGTCCCCGACTACTCGGTATTTTATTCATTTTAAGTTGTATATTCTGCATGTTATTTAATTATCATTTAGTTATCTCTTTAATTCTTAATTACGGACTAATAAGTTATATTTTTAAGGGTTAAATTCCGATGACCACCTAGGTTTTGGACTCATTCTCACTTAACTACCTGTAGTCAGTAAAGCTACATTTAAACTCCCAACTTTTTGAGTTGAAGTGAATAAATGCTTTCCGTCTTAACTGTGTTACCTGAGTTGGCTAAAGACTTAATTACCCTCCATATATATTTAAAACGACAGACGCGAGATAGGGTTTTGTTTCATTTCATTTCCGTTTTACATCTAGGGCTAGAGAGAGGCGATTGGTCGTGGGTGTGCAAATCCGAGAGAAATTGTTCGCTGGTGTGCAAATCCGAGAGAAATTGTTCGTAGGTTACTGTGTTCATGGTGGAACTGGAGATTAAAGGCATCAATTTCTTTGATTAAAGGTTTGTTGTCGTCATTTAAGAGGCAAATATGTGCTCTGCTGCACTTTTTGATTAAAAAAACACATTTAAGAGGATATACATCCACTTTTTTATTTGTTGTCTAATGGGTACAGTTGGGTGCATTTGTCTGATGGATTAAACATGCATGCACTTTTTTTGTCTATTTAGTGAGTATATTTTGGGATTTGATGTCTGAGAAATTATATTGGTATAATAATATGGTAAAGACTATGTGTTGGATTTGTTAAATGTTGTTTGATGTATATGCATGCATGCTTTTTTGTGGAATTACTTAGTATATTTGGGTCTGGATAAATTATGCTCAATAATATGGTCCCCCCTTGTCTTTATGACTATTGTCCCCCATTGTCTGCCGTTGACTTTGGTCCTTACATTATGATTGTTGCTATAATGTATTATATATTATTCAATCATTTCTCCTTCATTTGTTTAATGCAGAATGTCTGTCAGAGTTGTTTTTCATTATGGTGGGAATTTTGTTGAAGATCCAGTAATGAAATATGTTGGGGGTAGTATTGAAATAATAGAAAAAGTTGAGTTGGATTACATTTCTTTGCTTGGTATAAATGACTACCACTTTAGTTTAAATTCAGCCCTACATGTGAATTATTATTATCTTGCATCAGGATATGAAATTTCGGAGGGTGGGACATTAATTATTAGGGATGACAAAGTTGTCATTGAAATGATTAATTTTTTAGTTAATGAAGAGAGTGAGGAGGTGCATATATATGCAGAAGTAATGGAGGGTCCCACACAAGTTGTTGGTATGCGAGAAGTTGACGAAAATGAAGATGAAACTGTTAGGCATATTAGTGGGTTTGACAACTCATAACATTAACCAATGTGAAAATGAAAAAGACAATAGTGTCCAAAGTGAAACAACTGATAACATTAACCAAAGTGGTACTATTGATAAAGAAAAGCAAAAAAAAACAAAAAAAAACAGATAAAGGAACTGCAACTAATGCAACAGACAAAGGAAAAGGGGAACAAACTGGAAAGCCTAAAAAACTAACAAAACAGACATTGAAAAAAAATAAAGAACAAGCTGGAGATGATATTAGTGAAGAAGCAGAGCATCCACCATGGATGGATGAGGATCTAGAGGGGCCTGGGGATGATGTTATATTTGAAGGAGGCAAAAAAAATACAGATGAACCAAAGGTGAATGTGAATGATGTTTTTGTAGAGGATTGGTGGAGTGATGATGATGGAGAAGGGAAAGACGCATTAAGGAGGAAGTTTGTTCTGTCAGACGATGAGGACAATTTAGATGGGGATGGATGTATGGAGTTTAATGAGGGAACTGATATGGGTCAGATAGAATTTGAGATTGGAATGGAATTTACAAATCATGAAATTTTTAGACAAACATTAGTTGAATTTTCTGTTAAAGGTGGGTTTGGCATAAAATATATTCAAAATGATAGAAAAAGAATAACTGCTAAGTGTAAAGATGAAAACTGTAAATGGAGGATTCATGCATCAGTCCAACAAGATGAACAAACTTTAAAGATAAAATCAATGGGATGGGACCATACATGTGCTGGACAGGATAAGAATCATCTTGTTGACAGTAGGTACTTGGCAAAAAAATATATGCATGACTTGAGAGATAATTCTAAGTGGGATTTGAAGGCATGGAAAAAGAAGGCACAAAAAGAATGTAATTCTAGTCTAAGTAAATCATCCTTATATAGAGCTAAAAGAAAGGCTTTAGAACATATGCAAGGTGATGTAGGACAACAATATAACAGGCTGATGGATTATGTGGAGACAGTCAAACAGTGTAACCCTGGAACAGTCTTCAAATTTCGTAGTGAGGGTCTAGATGAAAGACCTGGTTCACTACCTGTTTTTCAGAGGCTTTATATGAGGCTTGATACTTCTAAAAATGGCTTCTTAGTTGGGTGTAGACCTATTATAGGATTAGATGGGTGTTTTTTAAAGGGGGTCTTTGGAGGGAAGCTACTGAGTGCTATATATAGGAAGAGATGGTAATGACAACATATTTCCCCTTGCAGTTGTTGTAGTTGAAATTGAATGTAAAGATAGTTGGCAGTGGTTTCTTACTCAGTTTCTAGATGATATAGGTGAAAATGAAACAAGAAGGTATGTTTTCATTTCTGATAGGCAGAAGGGGCTAGTAGAGGTGTTCAATACAATGTTACCAAATAATGAACATAGATTTTGTTTAAAACATTTGTACAACAACTTCAAAATTAAGTTTAGGGGGAAGCTGCTTAGGGATTTGTTCTGGAATGTAGCTAGTTGTGGTGACATGTTCTCATTTGAAGCAGCTATGAAGGAGCTGCACAAAGCTGATGCAGAAGCAGCTAAGTGGTTAATGGATGTTGGGCCCAAGTTTTGGGCAAGATCTCATTTTTCACCCCACTGTAAGTGTGATGTAATAGTGAACAACTTGAATGAGTCCTGGAATAATTACATCTTGGAGGCAAGGGATAAAGGTATAATAAACATACTAGAGTGGATAAGAAAGAAATTAATGGTTAGGTTTCAGGTAAAAAGGGAAGGCATGGAACAGTATGAAGGGTCAGTTGGGCCCAGAATTCAGAAAAAATTGGAGATGAATAAGAAAGCTTCTAGGGGATGCACTACTTTGAAGTCTGGGGTTGGAGAATTTGAAGTAGAAGTTGATGACAGAACATGGGTTGTGAATTTGAATGAAAGAATTTGTGGTTGTAGAATGTGGCAGCTTAGTGGGATTCCTTGTAGACATGTTATGTGTGCAATATGGGCAAATAGGGAGCAGCCAGAGGCTTATTGTCGTCCTTGCTATAGTAAGGATGTATACTTGAACACATATAACTTTACCATTAAGCCTATGCCAAGTCATCATGAATGGGTTCATTCCAATTTTGCCCAGATTCAGCCTCCACTTTATCATAAGCCCACTGGCAGACCAAGGAAAGTCAGAAGAAAGGCTGCAGATGAACCAAAAAACCAACACAAAGCATCAAGAAAAGGTGGGACTGTCACATGTGCAAGGTGTTTAACACTAGGGCATAACAGCAGGGAATGTACATTGCCTTTTCATCCTAATTCAAAGATGAACAAGGTATATACTTTATGTTTTTCATACTATCAATTGTATTTTTAACATTTATTTATAACAGTTTACTATGTTTCGATTTTAGATAAATAGCAAACAACATCAGTCAACTGCACAAAGTGCAACACAACCAGACAAGCACACCAGATCACATCAGTCCACTAAAGGGATTGCAACTAATGTGCAACAGATTCCTGTTGAGGTAAATTTTGTACATACTATACTATGTTGTTTGAAACTTTTATTTGGGATAACAAACATGTTTTTGCATTACTTTTCAGCCAAATCCCAGACCACGCAAGTTGCAGACTAGAGGACAGTCAAGTAAAGGGACTGCTACAACAACTTCAGAAATACCTAATCAACCCAAATCAAGCTCTCAACCTAATCCCACACCAAATTTGACTACTATGTGGAGTAATCAGTCTGCTTCAAGCTCACAGCCTAAGACGAAGAACGTGAAGAAATCACCAAAAAAGGGAGGAAGGGGGGATTAAGGCTTTAATATTTTAATGTTTTAATGTGTAGTTTTTGGTACTTTTTATGTTATCACTGTTTTGATAATGTTGACAATGTTGTTGGTGCATAAATTTTGTCTACTACAGTTGGCATCAATGGGTTTGTGTTTTATAATTGGTACAATTAACAGTAGGTACCAGTCATGTCTGAAAGTGTTTCAGTCAGATATGTACATGAACAAATTTATATATATTCAAGTCCATTTTGGAATTATTTTTGTAATATAATCATTTTGA
Organism: Aralia elata; assembly: GCA_034770075.1. Classification (NCBI taxonomy): domain Eukaryota; kingdom Viridiplantae; phylum Streptophyta; class Magnoliopsida; order Apiales; family Araliaceae; genus Aralia; species Aralia elata. The sequence continues at coordinate 23,200,795 of CM068378.1, read as the reverse complement.
CACAAGTAGGAATTATTTTTGCAATTACTGCACCTTGTATAATCAATAGGTGTACCCATGCAGGAATAACACATTATACCATAAACATTATAAAATGAACATCATGAATTTAATTTCATGCAGACAGTTTATACATTCCATGAAACATTACCATTAAATATTAAACATTGCCTACCATTACACATTGCAGACAGTTTATATATGAAACATTACCATTAAACATTAAATGGTTACAAACATTACAAACATTCATTTGTTACTACTAAAATACATTACCATTACCATTACCATTACACATTACAAACATTCATTTGTTACTACTAAAATACATCATGACTGACATGAAATACAACACAAGTCCAACAACAATTATCATCTTCACATTACTTTCAACAACTATCATCCTACTTGGTATGCTATTCAGCTCACACGAACACTTGCATTTTATTCCCGTTCTGTCATTGTCTTCATTGGGGCCATTAACTGTTCCACTTGAGGTTGTTGTAGAAGGCAAGCACCATGCCCAAAACTCACACTCATCGCATACAAAATATAACCTTCCCTTCGATAGTTTGTTCGAGTCAACAATTCTTATACTTTCCTTTTTTCCACATTTACATCGCCTAGGTATGTAGCGCAAGTCACCATTCATCCTTCCTACATCATTGCTTGACGAAGACATGACTCCTAATTTATATAAACAACACGAAGGAAGACTAGCATTTTAACAAACACTAGCATTTTAACAAACACCTTGTGGGCAATTATTAAAATTTAATAAGAAAATTAAATTGGAAGAATAAATTAGAAATATGGAAGAAATAAGTTGATGTGCATACCTTAGTTGTGAATTTGGTCTGCTAGTAGCCTTCAATTTCATCTGCTAGTTTGGTCTGCGATGGAGCTGAAATGGGGAAGAAAAAATTGATTCTGAATGTCTTTTAAAAGCCAAGAAGAAGGAAGGGGTATTTTGGACCTTTCCTATCCTTTTTTGACCGTTGCAGCCCTTTCTCACGCACTCTTGGCGTTTGACATACACGCACAGTTAAAGTGGATGGAAAAGGTGACGTTTTCACTTCAACTCAAAAAGTTGGGAGTTTAAATGTAGCTTTACTGACTACAGGTAGTTAAGTGGGAATGAGTCCAAAACCCAGGTGGTCATCTGAATTTAATCCTATTTTTAATTGTATCAGCAGGGTGGCGATGTTGAGCAAGTGGATGATAACGATGGTTTTCAGACACAAGAGCAACACCGTCGACCCCCACCCGATGATCCTTCTCACACCAGTGGTAGTACTAGTTTAACTTTAGTACTAGTTTAGCTTGGTATTGGGAAGATCCGAGATATCGGGGATGGAAATGGAAATAGGATAATGGCAAGTACTCATCATCTTCATCATGGGGTTGAATGGTAGATTACTTAATTTGAGATAAGAGAGTTTTTGTTATTGTCTTACATTTTGAATTAATGTTGTTGAATTTTAATTAACATATATTCTACTGATATATACAGTGACTTATAATGGCCTTGAATATCATCAAAAGCTACCAAATGGTGCATGTGAGCTTTAGAGTTGGAATTAAGCATAGGTCTTGGCGCTAAATTTTTCCTCCAGCGCGTATACTAAAATTGACAGAATACACATTAAGTCCGACGGAACGTCCATCGAAATGAACTTAAACTCGACGGAATTAAGGCCGACGGAATTCCGTCAGAACTAAAAATATTTAAAACCTAATCACTAACTCAGTAGCGTCGTAGCATCGAAGAAGGAAGAAAGAAAAATAAATTTTCTCTCTCTAACTTGCCGCTTTCTCTCTTTGGTCCCTCTCATCTCGCCGGCGCCATCTCGTCCGGCCAAGTCCCTCAGCCGGTCGGTGCCATCTCTGCCCGCTGGAAACCTCATCTCGCCGATATTCCCCCTTTTTCTGTCATTTCTATTTCTTTTTTCCCAAATCTAACTAGCCCTAATTCCTAAAAAATTTTGAAGTTTGAGTTCAATTTCTGGCGGTTGTGGAGTTCCTTCTTCTCATTTATACCTCTATTAGCTCCAATTTAAAGTTAGTTTTTATTTCACATCCAGTACTGAAAATTGTAGATTAAGGAAATTTTTTTGTTTTTATTAATTAATTGTTAATTTGGAACCCTAAATATTACATGAGTTTTTTTTTGCAGCCCTAGATATTAATTTGGTTATGCATAAATTTAGGTATAATGCTGAATTTTGTTATGAATAATTTAGTTTATATGTAAAGAGAATATTTGGTTTATATTGTGGCTTTGTTGTTGAGTTTTATACTGCATGATCATGTTCCATAGTTGTTCCATAGTTTTTACAGTTTGTAATGCATTTCTTTAACTGTGAATTGGGCTTGAAGAATACATAATTTGTTTGTTAATTAGTTTTACAGTGTTTCATAGTTATTATTGGGTATATTAATACTGTGAATGTGATATATTGATATTAGAGGTGGGAATTTATGTTGTGAATGTATTGTGGTTGGTTAATTTAGCTAAGCAAAATGGGTGTGGGCTATTTTCGATGGAATTCCGGACGAAATTTCTATCAAAGTTAAAATTGGCAATATATATGGGCCCTACTAATATTAAAAGGGTGCAGAAATTTTCTAAATATTTGTCATTTACTGAAAAGTGTAATATTTGACTTGGTAGGTTGAAAATGATTGATATCCAATGTCTTGCTCCAAAGAATTTTGTAACTATTTATGTATTTACTTAGTTTCTCAATACTAAAATAAACTAAGTAGCATTTAAATAAAATAAAATAATATAATAACATAAACTAAAACTAAATAATATAATATAATAAAACAAAATAACATAAGATAATTAAGATAAAATGAAATAAAATAAAATTAATTAATTAAAAAATAATTTTATTCATTTAATTATCATTTAGTTGTCTCTACTGTCGGAATCTTTTGGTCCGATGCTGAGTCAGTCCCCGACTACTCGGTATTTTATTCATTTTAAGTTGTATATTCTGTATATTATTTAATTATCATTTAGCTATCTCTGTAATTCTTAATTACGGACTAATAAGTTATATTTTTAATTGTATCAGCTAGGGGTGAGCAAAAAACGGGTAAAACCGAATTACCGAACATAACCGAATTATTTCGGTTATTCGGTTTTTTTTCTAATTTCGGTTATATCCGATTTCTTGTTCGGTATTCGGATTCGGGTTCGGTTGTAAAAATCAGGCTATTCGGATATCCGAATAACCGAACTTATTAATTAAACATAATAATTTTATACTTATGTATTCGCAGAAGTCTGTCCTAGCCCCTAATTTCCTTTTCCCAAATTCCAAATCCCAAATCCTAGTCCTATCTCAGATCTCAGCCTCTCCGTCTCAATTTCTAGCTTCCGCCTCTCACTTCTTAAAGCGGCACAGGAAGGTGTTGAGGGACAACATCCAGGGCATCACCAAGCTAGCAATTCGTTGATTGGCCAGGCGTGAAGGTGTCAAGCAAATCAACGGCCTGATCTATGAGGAGACTCGTGGTCGTCTGTCAAGGTTTTCTTTAAAAATGTAATCCGTGATGCAATCACATACACTGAGTCACTGAGCATGCTCACCGAAAAACTATCACTGCCATGGATGTGGTATATACCCTCAAATGCCAGGGACTCTCTATAATATTGGTGGTTAATTTCATGGGGGAGATCTAGTAATATTTCTCTCTGTTTGTTTTTTCATTTTACCCATTTTTTGTGCTCTACTGAAAAATAAAAATACTTGTGATTTTGGAGTTGGTAGTTACCAGAGATGTACTTTTGTTCAATGCATGCCTAAGTTTAGTTTTCTGCTTTAATGGTGCTTTGTTTTGGGTTATCACAATAAAATTCAACCTAAAATTTCAATCACATGGTCAAGTATGTGGGGAAACCTTCATTTCGGGTATTAACCGAAAAGTAAATTCGGTTATTCGGTTATTCGGTTATTCGGTAATTCGGTTATCTACTAATTCGGTTAATAATTCGGATATTAAAAGTGTGTTAATTTCGGTTTTCGGTTATAACCGAATAAGCTATTCGGTTCGATTATAACCGAATTGCTCACCCCTAGTATCAGCAGGGTGGCGATGTCAAGCAGAGTGGTGATACCGAGCAGGATGGCGATGCTGAGCAAGTGGATGATAACGATGATTTTCAGACACAAGAGCAGCACCGTCGACCCCCACACGATGATCCTTCTCACACCAGTGGTAGTACTAGTTTAGCTTGATTTTTTATAAATTATTATAGTTTATCTTGATTTTTTGTAAAGCATTGTAGTTTAGCTTGATTTTTTGTAAATCATTGTAGTTTAGCTTGATTTTTTGTAAATCATTGTAGTTTAGTTTAATTTTGTAAATCATTGTACTTTTAACCAATTTTTTATATTACTTATCATAAATTAATTTATATTTGTTATTGTTGTGGACTATATATATGTTGTTGTTGGTATAGTAGTTTATATTTGTTATTGTTCGGGACGTGAATATATGTTGTTGTTAGTATAGTTATTGTATGTGTTGTTGGGATAAAACAGATTTACAGGTACAAAAATAAGGTTTAAAAACCTGAAAAGTGCAAAAACAAAAAAATATATTAAAAAAACGTTATTTCCTACGGAATATGTTATGCCCAACAGAAATTCCATCGTAAACAAACTAACATAATTTACTATGAAAATGCTATTTTCGACGGAAATATGTTATTTCCGATGGAAATTCCGTCAGAAACAAGATAATTAATTCCGAACGAATTTCCGACGAACTAATCCCCGACCAGGTTTTATCCAACTGAATTTTTGACGGATTTTTCTGTCGAAAATGAGCTAATTAAAGTCAATGGAATAACCTCTTGCAATCATCATAGAGCCTTTGGTAAGCTTCCACTTTCCACTGCCGAAATGATTCTCATAGCCTTCTCTATCCAAAGCCATGCCAGAAATCAAGTTGAGACGCAAATCAGAAACGTGTCTAACATCCCTCAAGGTAATAGTGCAGCCAACACTTGTTTGAATGCAAACATCACTAATTCCAGTAATATTGGACTGATCAGTATTTCCAATTCTCACATACTCAAAGTCTCCAGCTTTGTAAGTTGTGAAGAATTCCCTCTTGGGTGTAGCATGATACGAGGCACCAGTATCAATCACCCAATCAACTTTTTGATCATCAACATGCAAGCATTCTTCTTTCCCAAATAAAAGAATCACAACATCTTCGGTGACTATGATTGAAGTGTTCTTCTCCTCAACCTTTCCCTGCTCACCATTTTTCTACTTGTTTAGCCAGATTCTACAATTTCTTTTGTAATGATCTTCCTTATTATAATGGAAGCATCTATATGTTTCGTCTTGTCTGGTCTTTGACTTGCTCATGTGATTGTTGCTTTTACTGCGACTTTTATTTTCTTTGTGAGATCCCCTGAAATTGTTTATGCCTATGTTCTCTGCAACAAGAGTTTGTGTCTCAAAATTTAAACCTTTCTCCTTTCGCCTAGTCTCCTCATTGTGAAGACTGTCATTGACCATCTGCATGGTCATTTTTCCTTCTGGAGCTAAATTACGTAGAGACACCACCAAAGTCTCCCAGTTGTTTGACAAGGAACTGAGAAGCAAAAGAGCCTGAATCTCATCATCAAGATGGCAACTGGTTCACCAAACATTGGAACTCATTCATATGCTCCGACACACTACTCCTGTCTTTGTACTTCAGGTTTACAATTTTTGGAATCACAAGTTTTATTTTGTGCATTCTTCTTCTCGTACATAGACTCTAGTGTAATTTATAAAGTGTAAGCATTTGTCTTCTGCAAAACATAGTTGAACACACTTTGATCAATCCACTGTTGGATGTGACCAATAGTTGTCCTATTCATCTTATTCCAATCAGCCTCATATTTATTCGCGGACTTCTTTCCCTTGAGCTCTAACGGATCATACAAATCCTTGCAATAAAGGATATCCTCCATTTTGGGCTTCCAAATCAAAATTTTGAATATGTCAATTTAATCATGGCTCCGACTGATTCCTCTATAAAATTTATCAAAAATAACTGAGCAAATAACTTTAGCTCTGATACCACTTGTTGGAAAAAATTCTCCTTCCCAAAATTGTTGTTTTTGATAAATTAAATGACAAAAAATATCAGTGCATGCAGAACAAATTAAATTTGGTGTTCTACCAAAAAAAATAATAGTCACTGCAGGAAATAATTGGATGAAAAATAGCCAGGCACAAGACACTAAGATTTTACGTGAAAAAAATCCTCTAAAACTAAGAGATAAAAATCACGGGACGATATCCGAAAAATTTACTATAATAAACTGAGAGAATACAAAGATATCTTAATTTGAGAAAACACTCAAATTACCTCACCACAATAACCCTATGATGGAATCCTAAACAAACTACTTAATTGTTTAATCTTTCTTTTTCTCTAATTTTTCTAAACTTTAGCAAAAGCTTTTCTCTCTTTAATTTCGCTCCTGCTCTCGGATGAAATGAGTTTCTTTTTCTCTCTCTAATTTTCTTGGCTGCCTTGGTAGTTCTTTATAGCAAAAGGATTGTCCATTCCTTTTTTCCCAACATTTATATCATTAGGGCTTGAAGCAGTCGAATACTGTATTCTTAAGGTTGAGTTTTAATTCAATTTGAAAGAAATTCTGTTTGGTCGTTGAATTTGGGAGCGTGAGTTAAGCAAATCATAACAAGCTTGTAGATTAGTATTTCCTCCCTTTTAAAATTACACATATATTTGAGTTCCATTTTTATTCGTTTCAATATTAAAATTTTAATTTTTTTAAAAAAAATTATAAAATCACATGAACTCCTAACACATACCCCTTACTTTTATTCATAATTGATTAAGTACTAGACTAAGTACTATACTGCCAAAGTTACAACATTTGTAACCAGTGTTGAGAATAAATTTGAAAAAATAAAATTATTTTTAAAAGTTATCACTTTTACGAATGTATCTCTGGAATAGAGGGAGTATACAATTAGACTCTCAATACTTGATTACTTTATAAATTAATGAAAAAAATATTTATCGATTGTCATAGCAGAAATTTCAAAATTGAGTGAAATGATGGAGTTGTTTATAAATAAATTTGTTCTTGATTCAGTACATTAATTTAGAGACACAGTGGTTTACCAAGGAAAAAGGCCATGTTAATTAGTAAGACCCAAAACCTTAATTATTCAACTGTATCATTATTTCCCCAAATTTCCCAACTTAAAAAAATCTGACAAACACAAGTTTTCTAAGGAAAGTTTGCTTTCCTTAACAATCCTATCATTCTCAGTTTTTTAAAACTCACAAGCAAGATTTTAGAGAGATGCAAAAATATCTAGCAAAGTGATAAGCATATATTAAAGTGCATGCCACACTCCTTTTTCTTTTCCTTTTTATCATCCGTACACAAATACCTTAAGTCCTTGGCATGGCTTCAGAGGCTAAGATTGAATAAGAATCCGAACCCCAAATCGACAAAGAGAGAAAAAAAAATATATGCATTAGTAAACGAAGGATTATTAAACTATTTCTAGCATCTATAATATATATATATATATATATATATATGCATATAGTTGGATTAAACTGTATAAGTCTCACATTAATATTGGTAAGCAAATTTTAAAGTTTTAAGTAAATGATAAACGTGCACCATATATTAATTACTACTCCTTCCGTCCCTTTTTAAATGTCATTTTAGAGAATTATTTTTGTCTCCTAATATTTGTCGTTTGAGAATTTCAATTAAGCATTAATTGCTTAGTTTCCATTAATATTACCTCAAATATTAAATATAATTTTAGTTCTCTCACTATTTTTTGCCCAATAAATAACACTTTTTTTTAATATAAAGACAATATAGGCAATTGATATTATATTTAATATTATATAATTATTTCCTTAATACTTGTGCACAACTCTAAAACGACATATATTAAGAGACGGAAGAAGTAGTTGGTTTAGACAATATTGCGTATTTATCAGCTCTCTTTCTTTATTATGTGATTACAACAAGGTTTCAACATTTTCCGTGACTAGTGCCAATATATCATCTCTCTATATGAAATATTAAGATCACAGGTTTGAATTAATTATGATTGGATAAAAAGCTATAAATGCAGAAACATTCACTCCAATCGTCGCCATTTATTCTACTGGTATACAGTATACAGTGACTAATGGCCTTGAATATCATTAAAGAAAAACTACTAAATGCTGTGAGCTTTAGATTTGGAGAATTTTTAATGCAATATTGTTAACTAGGTTCATTTGTTTTGTATTATTTGGATTATATCCATCGTTTCTAAGGAATATTGATTGCTTAAATTGTTTTTCCAATGAAATGGGATGGTGTGTAGTATCATCTTGAAATATAGGTAATATTAGAATTATATACATATACATGGTTGGGATACTCCTAAAATTATATTTAGAAAAGAATTGTTTTCATAGAAAGGAAGAGTCCTATTTTTAATAGGAGTACTATTTTAGAAAGGAATCTAATATTTGTAGTAGGAGTTTTATTTTGGAAGTGTTCTAATTTAAATAGAAAGAGGAAATTTATGAGTACTCTATAAATATAGAGTATTATGTTAAATTGTTGAAGTGTAGTATAACCAAAAGTTATGTAACATCTTAAGAGTTGAGAGAGGGTGTGAGTGGATTTTGTGTTTGTGTGAGGGAAAGGATTTTTACAACTTTTATATTCCGTGTAAAAAAGTTGTATTGTGTGAGGGAGGGTTTTGTAGCTTTTATTCTGTACAAAAAGTTATGTCATAATGTTGACGTATGAATTTTCTTTTAAAGGGCTTTTCACGTTAAATATCATGTTGTCTTAACTCTCTTTATTTTATTTTATTTTATTGTTGGGATACTTCTCGGAAGTTGAAGTATATTTGGGTATTCGAGTTGAGGGAGGAATTGTTGGGATACTACTCGAATTCTATTCAGAAAAGAATTCATATTATGAAAAGGAAAAGTCCTATTTTTAATAGGAGTACTATTTTTGAAAAGAATTTATTTGTGGTAGGAGTATTATTTTGAAAGTGTCCTATTTTGAATAAAAAGATGAGATTTGTGAGTGTTATATAAATAGAGTATTATGTTGAATTAATGTTGTTGAATACAGTATAATTAAAAGTCATGTAGCATTTCTACGAGTTGAGAGAGAGGGTATGAGTGAGTTATGTTTTTGTGTAAATGAGAGGGTTTTTGTAACTTTTATATTCTATGCAAATAAGTTATATTGTGAAAAGGAAGGTTTTGCAGCTTTTATTCCGTGCAAAAAGTTGTGTCATGATATTGTTTAACCTCAAGCTTTTGGGTGTCAACTTAAGAGAATTATTGTAAACTCATTATAATAGATATAGTGAAGATTCATAGTTCGACATGTGGTTTTTCCATTTTTAAGGGTTTTTCACATTAAATATATCGTATTGTTTTAATTCTCTTTATTTTATTATTTAGTTTGCGTAATTTCCAATATACACAATTATAAATACATACATATATATAAATACATATATATATATGGTAGTAATTCATAGCAACCATTTGGTATGAACATTATTCTAGCAAACAGATCTCTCACCGTCTAATAGCAGATCTACTGGCCGAGATCAACTTGGACATGGGCCCGACCGCTAGAAGGACTAGCGGTCAGTGCAACTCATACTAACGGTCAGGGAAATGACTAAGTACGTCTGCAAGTACACTAACTACTACGTGCGGGGTGACCTTGACTTTGTTATTTATTTTCAATGTATGCTATTTTAATTTCAATGGATGATATTTTAATTTCAATATATGATCTTTCAATGGTTTAGTGCATCTTAAATGGTCTAAATTATTATACTGTTTTGATGATAACAAAATAAAAATGATCAAGTCTTTACCCTTCAAGACTTTTCCCGTTCCCGTCTCCATCTCCGTCCTGCCTTCACTTCGTCCCCGTCTCCTATCTTTCCTTCTCTCCTTTTCATATATATATATATATATATATATATATATATATATATATATATATATTAAGAACACACATACATTGTACTATTGAGTTGTATATTTTTCCTGTTTTGGTGATTTTTTTGGTATCTATTTGTCTCTACTGAAAAGTTTTAAGCTTGATGAACATTTATATGGAATTTGGTTCTAAAGAAATGCTCTTTTGATTGTTTAATTAGTACAGAATATGGTACTTAGTATAACCCTGTTTGTTTAGAAACTAGAAAAGTTGTTAATTTATTAGATTTACTTTGCCAAAAGTTTTAGTTTTTAATTTGATTTATTCCAAATTGAAACCCGGAACCTCCTTTAGTTACTTCATTTTGTATCTTAGGCATCCGAATTTTGTATTGAATGCCCCTCTCAACTTGTTACAAGACAAAAGGGGATCATTAGCTTTGTTTTTCGTTAACAACCGAAAAATTAAACAAATACAAAATTTAGGGGTCTACATGGTGCGTTTGAATTGAAGGAATGGAATAGAGGAAGAAATTGAATTATTTTAAAGTATTTAAGTGTAAGTTTAGTTGTTGGTAGTTGTGAATGGTGTAAAATGATAACAAAATTATCACGTATATCCATTATATTGGAATGAATTTTATTCCACCACCTCCTACATGAAATAAAAACAAGGGGATAGAATAAATTTTTATTCTATTGGAATGGTTTATACTCCAAACTGATCATCAAATACATTATTTTTCATTTCATTCCTTCCTGCATTCCATTTCCTCAATCCAAACGTAGCATTAATGTATTTTAATATTTGAAATTAGGATAAAAAAAATTTCTCTAAATGCCTCTAAATTATTAAAATACAAAATTAAATTTAAACTATTCAAAAGATCACATTAAAATACATTAAGAAGTAAGCTGTTTAGATGCAATTAAACAACACCTTAAATTATTCAAATGAGATGTCTGTCTAGAATAAGTCTAGGCGGACATGTTTTTTTGGACATGAAAATTGGACATTTCCATATTGGCTTGTTTTTTTTTTTTGGTATTGACTCTAAATATATTTAATTTATGGATTTTAAAACCAATTTATAAAAAATCCAAAAACAATTAGATATAATTTGGATATATATCAAAAAAAGGGTGTATGGGCCCATATAACCTTGTTTTGATATATATATATATATATATATCCAAATTTCACCTATTTTTTTGAATTTTTTATAAATTAATTTTAAAATCCATAAATTAAATATGTTTAGAGTCAATACCAAAAAAAAACCATTAGAACATGAAAATGTCCCATTTCATGTCCCAAAATTCGTGTCCGTGTAGGACTGCTCGTCTGTCTAATGCTGAGCTGGTAAACAACGTCGGTCGGGAAGTTACGATATATATATATATATATATATATATATATGAGGTAGGATCAGGTCCGGACTCCCGGACCTGATTAAAATGCGGACCCCAAATTTTTATTTATTTTTTATTTTTTAAATCATACCCAAAATAGTGTATTATGAAATTTTTTCAGTACCAAAAATAATTATACATTTTTTATTAGTTATTTTGAAAAAAAAAATGAAATAAAAATTAAAAGTCTGCATTTTAATCAGGTCCGGACCTGATTCTAGGCATATATATACATATATATATATATATATATATATATATATATATATATATATATATTCAGGGTTGTGATTGGATCACCGGGTGGAACATGTTGTGTCTCAACCATTCTTGATTTTGCCACGTGTTTTATTTTAATAGCTGCAACAAGCTTGGCTTATTGCTCTTCTATAGGATAAGTTTATGTACACTACTCCAAACACTACATTTTACACTACATTGCATATTCAACCATTAAAAAGTGGGACCTGATACGTAAATCCAAGTCAGGTCCCACTTTTAATGGTTGGATGTATAATGTAGTGTAAAATGTAATATTTGAAGTATTGTATGTAGACTTATCCCTCTTCTATAATATGCCTTATGTTTCCGTTCTTTCAAACATTCAAAATTCTTCAACAGTTCCAACTCCCGTTCCAAAAGAAAATTCTTCGACTCCTAATTCAATTTCATTTTATATTAAGTTATTAAAATTCAATTTATAATATATTTTTCTATATAAATATTTTATATTTTAGATATTATAATTTGGAATACTATAAATTATTTTTTTTAAAAAATGCTACTAATGATGAGAGATAATATTTTTAAAAGTTCAATAAAAATAACGTCAATTTAAATTATATATATATAGCTGACAAATACGGACATAGGTTAACTTTAGAGAATGTTATTATACATCTTAAATAATATGTCATCAATATATTATTTAAATTTATATCAATGACTGATTATATCATAAAGTATTATTAAAATATTTAATTTTATATCATTTGAAACCAAAATTTTAAATCTCTAACATTACCTATTTATTAAATATCATTTAGGATCCTATCAAGATGACTCTTTATTTTAGAAGATAAGCATAATATTAAAACTAGGATAACTCTTTATTATAGCATATTAGCATTGTATATCTTAAACTCTGAAACAGTATCCAAATTAACCATCATTATTATATAAAGTTGATTACACTAAATAAATAAAGTAAGAGTTATACTATATATTACAACAAGAATATTTCAACTCTTGTTGCGAGTAGGTAGAAATTAATATAAATATATAAGAAATTAATAAATATACCTACTTACAACAAAAATAGATATATTTTAATTCCTATCACAAATCATTTTGGATAAAGTTTAAAATATTTATTTTAAGCACTATTTAGAATCCTAGAAATTAGAATGACTCTTTAATGTTTATTTTATTTGAAAGCATTACTTATCTTCATATCATCATATGTATGTCTAGTGATAAAAAAATTTCCTCTTTACTGTTCTACAAAAAATAAAACAAAATAATTTTTTAAGTCAAATTGATCATCTTTATAATTAAAAAAATGTGTACTATTTTCTTTTAAATATAGGTGCAATAACTATAACTATAAAAAATTACATCAAATTGACTATTACTTCTAATTTTCATAAGTTTAAAAATATAAATAAATATGCCTAATTTTTAATACTAAAATTGGTCAATTTGACCAAAATAGTCAATCTAAGCCAGTTTTTGTTAATTCTAAAATTGATTAATTTGATCAAAATAGTCTAATTTAAGCCAATTTTTGAGAGACAAAGTGAATATTTATCTTTCCAAAAATTGTATAAAATTATAAATTAGCTTGATAATAATTTTTTAATTTATCCCTTTCCGTAAAGCCTCCGCCCAAGTATTAATTGACAATTGAATGTTAACTTTCTTACACATAAAATGATTTTTTTTAAAAAAAAAAAATCAAAATGGACTTTTTAGTAAATTAGAACTGAGATTATCAAAACACTGAGAACTTATCACTGATTGGAGGTTGCACAAAGACGAAAATAAACCGGGTGCACACTATCTCTTGCCCCCAAAATTGGCAGTTACCGTATTTTCAACGCCAACAAAATTTTCAGTCGTCTTTTAAGTTCCCCGTTTCCCTCGTACCATGGATTCCCTGCAACCCCTCCACCCGCAAAACGACGCCGCACCCACCGCCGCCTCCGACGATTGCAATCCGATGTCCGAAGTTGCTCCGGAATCAAATGGTGGAAATTCCAGCAAGACGACGATTAAGAAAAAGAAGAACAAGAATCAGAAGAAAAAACCCCTAATTATTGAGGTTTTCAATCAACAAGGATCATCGAATTCCTTTTCTTCATCATCATCTTGTTGTACGACGTCGCATTCATCACAAAGAGGTGGCTTTTATGTTTCCAACAAAAATCGAAACCCTAGAAGGGCTTTGACTGGTTCGGTCCGGCGAAAGGAAAGTGACGTCGCTGAGGCCCTCGCATTTCCTCTTGGAATGTCCATTGCAACTGTTCTTTCTCAGGTTTTTTTTTTCTTTGATATGTATGTATATATTAATAATACACATACATTGTACTCTTGAGTTGTGTATTTTTCCAATTTTGGTGATTTTGTTAGTATCTTATTCTCCTTACTGAAAAGTTTTGATTTTTATGAACATTTATGTGGGTTTTGGGTATAAAAATATGTTCTTTTGTTGTTTAGAAATTTAGAATAGAATATGGTAGTACTAACAATACAATTTAGCCCTCTTTGTTTAGAAACTAGAAAAGTTGTTAATTTATTAGATTTACTTTGCCAAAAGTTTTAGTTTTTAATTTGATTTATTCCAAATTGAAACCTTTGAACCTCCTTTAGTTACTTCATTTTGTTTCATAGGCGTCCAAATTTTCTATTCAATTCCCCCCAACTTGTTACTAGACAAAGTCTAAGAAAGGGGATCATGAGCTTTGTTTTTCGTCAACACTTGATTAATAAACTGATTCATAGATAAAATAAAACAAATACAAGATTTAATTATTCCAATTAAATGTTGGAAAATAAGAGAAATCAAAAACACCTCATACTCTAACCCTGAGCTGATAAACATGGGGAAGCTAAGATATATTCCGGGTTTGGAGGAAACTTCCGAATTGTATGTATAGCATGCTTTTTCCATCTAGTTTTGGGGGGTTTCTCTGAGATATTCTTGTAAAATGTAGTTTAGGGTATCCTATGTGGAGCTTAGGTGTGGAGTTCATAGATTCATTCTTGATTGGTTTACTACTTGAGTTCAGTTCGTATGCATTTGAATTGCAATGCTCTAAGGTATCTAGATATTTAGGCAATTAAACGTAGTAGCTTTATCGGAAAACTGGAATTAGACAGGCTATAGGAATGGGGTATTAAGAAATTAGATGGGTGGCTGAATTGTGGAAGTGCATCGAAGGCTTTGGGCATATGTTGGTATTTTATTCTGGGCATAGTTGCCTTTTGCATAATCTTGTTTTTGTATGTCTCTTTTAAAGTAATTCATGCAATATGCTCCTCTTGACAATATACTTCCTAATAAGTAATAACTCTCATGAGTATTTGACAGCACTATGAATTATTTGATAATACATTATCTCGTGGATATTAGGTTCTGGAAAGAAAAGATGCAGCTAGGGATCGAATGTCTGTGGATCATCTTTCTAAGGTAATTACTATATCCTCTTTCATAGAACCATCTGTTGTGAAAATTTGCATCTTATAAATGAATCGGTGCAATCAGAAACTATGGGCCTTCATCAATGTATATCTTGGTCTGGTATAACCATTAACACAATATGATTGTTCTATATTTGAGTGGATGCTGCACATTTACTTCATGTGTAGACTGCTGAGAGTTAAAGATGACTGAGAGTCTGATATCACTCGTCTGGTAATCTATTCAACTGTGGATTGGATTTTGATGAAACATTTGGAGCATAGAGAGATGAAGCCCACCATCAGTTGTGGGTGGTTCACAACTTTGTTATCATCCTTTTACAAATACTTCCCATTTCGTTTAATTTATCCAAGTTGGAAACCTTATTGTTTGGATTTATTTGCTTGCAGATCTGCACGTTGGCTGTCGGAGAGAGCCAATGTAAGATCAGAACTTTGGCCCATTTACTGACTATGGTTGTTGATACAATTAATGTCTCTTAGTTTGTATTAAAATCTGATGAATTTCGTTTTTTTTGGTTTCTAATTGTGTGCGCAAATAGATTTTTGGGGACAAATTTGATTGCTTTGTCAGCAATTTTGAAAAATCATTTCGTAGCACCTTGATGACACTGAGATTGGTCAACGAATCTTCACAAAACAATGGAGGAGAGTGCCTTACAAATATAAACAAAGAAAATTATTGCTCAGATCTGACTTCAACCATGTCTCCTGACAGAGAAGGGGATCCTACATGCCATTCTGGTATGAAAAATTATCAGTCAGAAGTAACTCTGCACACCGTCAGCAGTCATGAACAACTGAGTACTTTTGAGGAGAATGAAGTGAACATGCAGCCAGACCCAATGAATCGTCAACTCAGCCTGCATGGTAGACAGATAAGCCAGCAGTTGGCTTGTGTTCCTCCAAAGACACTGCCTTCTGTAAGGAATGGATCCATGCTTAGCACTCTTGAAAGATCAGTCGTGGAGCAAGCTCGTTCTAACGATCTCAGAACATTTGAGATTGGTCTTATCATGAAAAAAATGCAACTAAAAGAAGCACAGCTGGCTCTCAGCTCTGATTCAAATCTATTGGAGAGGTTTAAATTATCAATGGGTATATCCAAAGCATCCTTTAAGGCTGAAAAATTCAAAAATAAGTTAGAAGATACTAGACATGCTGAGCTGCTGAAAACATGCATAGACTGTCTTGTTGCTGGTTTGCTTATCATGTCTGCCTCACTTGCATATGGAACTTACCTTTATTCTCACCAAAGGATTACTAAAGCTACTGCGTCCTGCACACCTACTGAGGTAAGGCCTGTCTTCCTTCTGGCTTTGATTTATCAGTTATTTCTAGGTATGCTAAAAAAATTATTGTAACTTCCATCGACAACCCCTATTATCTATCCAACTCAATTGCAATTCAAACATGGGTTTAATTTGGAAATAAATAAATATCTTGGAATCATTATGTTAAGTTAGCACTTAGAAGTTGATCAATGTTATCTCGATCATAGTTCGATATGGTACGTGGAACGAAAACAAGAATGAAAAATGTCGCTTTGCGTGGTACACTGTACAGTAGGGGTAGGTTTTATCAAATTGCTTAGTTGGTAGCATAGCTTTTTTAAATGTTTAGTTATAGTTGTCAAATAGTGAATCGTATCGTGTATCAAAAAACTCCTATATCGCTTTTAATGTATCGTCACGTGAATTGTATCGTTCGATACAAAAACGAAATAAAAAATGTGGTAATATATTTTTAAACATATAAAATACACAATTTATTGGGCAATCAAGCATATTAGCTTGACTATGTATACGAAGTAGTCAAGTAAATATCACAGTAACTCAAAAAAAAAAAAGTTAAATGGCCAAAATACTCTAAATTGAATTATTAGATATTATCTTAGTAGTGTTTATAGAGTAAGAAACCGAAAATTCAGATTCACTTTTAAACTATAAAAAAATAGAATAAATCGAATTAACAAGTGAAGATTTATGTTTCTTAACGTGATAAAAACAGACATTTGACAGAAAAAGATATGAAACCCTAAAAAGTGTTTAAAGGCTCATCAAGCGAACTAGAATATGTTAATGCTAAAAAATCTCTTCATTCGAAATGGTAGAAGGGTTAAAAGTTTTCCATTTACTCTTTCGGATCTACTTAAAAATAAATAAATAAAGCAAGTTTGTTGTAACTTTTAAAAGTATCCGTTTTGTATGATACGTATTGTATCATAACTAGACCATATGATATGGTTATTTTCAATACACCTTGCGATACATATCGAATTGTCTCTATGTCGTATTGTGATGCCTATCTCATATCATACGATTTTGATAACTAGTTATAGTTAAAACTAGCTGAGATATAGTTAAAACTGATTGTTTCTAAGTTTAGTGTTATAACATGCATTTTCAAGAAGGAAATGTCATGTTATTGCTTACTAAACTTGCAAAAAGCGTGTCTGGATACTTTAATTAGTATTTCCTTGAATTTTCTTGTATGTTTCTAACAAAGTATTTTTGATTCACCTATGTCATAACTATGCTTATTAATATTTTAGATATTTTATTGGATTATTATAGATTGTCAACTAGCCCTCCATTAGATTTAATTTTAGCCATTGGTTGTATGGCCCAAGGGCTATATAAGAGGATGCCCCTCATTTGTAAATTATGAAACAAAGTTGTAATCATACTTGTATAATAAAAATTTAAGTAAATAAGCCAAATTTTGTATTTTGGAATAAAAGTTTACCATGTTTTGGATCGTTCATACGTTCGCTACCCTGTTAGTGTTGTCGAGTAACAATGGTGGATCTAAAATATTTAGATTTTAAGTTTAGGTATGTGACAAGTTACATGGGACATCAAGTTGAATAGCGGTGCAACTGCCCTAACATACGTGTAAGAAATGCAAAGATACAAATCATCATTAATATGGTGGTCTTAGCCTCCTAGTGGAATAAATTGCTTGAATGATTTAAAATAAATATTTTACTGCAAAATTGTTAAAAATATATGTATCCTTGTATATAAATTGAATTTTTTTTAAAAAAAGAGACACAATATTTAGTTGTTATCATTATCAATTTTAAAGTATTAGTGGACCATTCTTCTTCATTTTGTATGTGTTGTTTTGATTGTGTATCTATTTTGTTGCTTGAGAATGTTTTCTGACACTCTAATGGTGATTCAGGAGTCGAAGTCTTGGTGGATCCCTAAGCCAATGGCATCTATCAATTCAGCATTGCAGATTTTGTGGTGTCATGTTCAAGTTGTAACCCGTATGGTGTTTGGTGTGTTAATGATCCTTTCAATCGCCTATTTGCTTCTGCAACGTTCATCAACTTCAAAGCAAACAATGCCAGTTACCTTCATCCTTCTGCTGTTAGGAGTTGGATGTGGTTTTGCAGGAAAAGTTTGCATTGATTCATTGGGAGGCAGCGGATATCAATGGCTCTTTTATTGGGAGGCTTTATGTTCATTGCATTTCTTCTCAAATATTTGTACCCCTGCATTGTTTATTATACTCAATGGCCCCATCACCGCGATTGAAAGGTCAAAAAGCAGTAGACTTTTTCCATTTTGGATCAGGCGATTTCTGTTCTATGGTACCGCGCTTATATTTCTGCCTCTATTGTGCGGTTTTATGCCATTCGCCGGCCCCAGTGAATGGAGGGACCACTTCTCTTCACTAATCTTGGATCTTCTGCACTGAAGGTTAATTGAGACTGGAGGCTAGATGTGGACTTCTGCATCAATTGAAAGGTTATTTTTGTTTTCGAGTTCTCTGTTGTAAATTAGATTCTGCATCTTCAGCAAAAAATGAGCAAGTTTGTTCTCATTTTGCTTGTCCATAAAGTTTTCTTGGACAAGAAGTTTAGTATCGTGCTAGTCTTCTATATTGTAACTTAAGTTACAAGTCAGTCAGGTACTTGGGTTAAATTAAAGTAATAGTAGTAAACTTCCTTTTGTACTTCTCCCAACTTTCATTTTTGTAATATGACGAGTTAATGAAAGGGTTCTTTGTCTACTTTTCTCAGCTTACATTTATGTATGCTTGATGTTCCTGTAGTTTTGAAAGGTATTAACAAAAGTAAGTTGGTACTTTGTATGAAATCATAAAAATTTCACCATGTATAAAGTTCAAGAATATAAGCAAAAGAGATTATATTCTTCTTCTGATAGAACTGTGTGCATTTGTATATATTGTGAATTGTGATTAATAATTCTAGCAATTTTTTTCACTAGTTTTCCCATTCAATTTCAAGTCGCAGAAATCATAGGCTTAATTATATATATATCAGTCTCTCACATATCCATCTACATAATTGTGAGAAAGATCACATCATTACAAACCCAGATGGACCAAAACTTTTATGTATTCAAGTATCTGAAAATAAATAGAAACACTGATTTATTTGTACCAAAGATGTGCTGAAAATGAATGGACACTACATAACTCAAATGCTTGGTATACGAGCTTTTTGTGTAATATAAAATAGGTTATCATTGTAACAATGTATCATTAAGAAATAAAGCAGAAAACTAATATATCATTTCAAAAACTGGAAAAATTAGCATTGTTTCCTACGGACACATCCAAATGTATAAAGAACAAAGAACATTCTTCTCTCTTAGCTCTCTTTCCGCTTACCCTATAAGGATCCTTCTACTAGCTATAAGGATCCTTCTACTACTACTAGTTTACATTTCGAAAGGGTTATCAAAAGATGCATTAGTCCGATTTCTTGGCTCAACCAAATATTGAACTCTAGCTACAATCTTCAGGCAGCTCAAGTCAGTAACAGAGCATCTCCTCAAGCATGTATATTGTTCCGTAGAACCTTGGTCCTTGACCTTGAATCACAGAACTTTGTGTGCCTTCCCGTAATACCTATTTATAAATGGAGACTGCAAGGCAAAATACGCACAGCAAAAGAAAGGCGGTCAGTGTTTAGCTAGCTCCAACTTAATTATTCATCCAAAACACATTCCTCTTGTACAATACAAGTACACAATTCAGCAGATAAATACATTTAAAGTCCCTCCGTTCAACAAAAAGAGCTCCATTTGGAAACATTAAGGAGATATTTTTGTTCCATGTATATCTCTAAAAATAAGAAATTAGTAGTTTAATAGTGATGGCATGATAATGAAATTCTGATGACAAACTTGGCGGACATTGCGTCATTTTATACTACTATCAATAAAAATAAAAAGTAGACTTTTTGTGGAAAAACAAAATGTATATGGGACTCTTTTTACAACCACCACTTGTCGTGATGTCTGTCGCCAAAGACTCACATTTGGGCCAACCGCACGGTGAGACACGGGAGGCCAGTATCCGCCCCTCGGCTTTGACTTCCTTGAGGGAGTGCGTTGGGGGGTGACACGATGCGTGAGGGACTCTTTTGTGGAACGGAGGGAGTATTTTTTTTACTTATTAAGAAAAAGCATAAGATAGTACCAAAGTGAAAGCATTGCACAGAGCATACTTTCAGCAAGCATCATCACTTCAACAAATTACAAAAGTTTCTTGTAAAAGGAAAGAATGAGAATGGTGATTAAGATCTTACTTTTACGTCGGAGACGTCAGGTGTATCAGGGGATGCCACAGGATAAAATTTGTAAAACTTCATATTCTCAAATGCAGTTTTCGTCTCCTCACTCATTTCTTCTATAGCTTTTTTCCGGGCTTCTCTTGCCTGTGTAACAAATTGCACAGCTAATCAACAACCATGAAATGAAAATGTCCAATTACTCACTTCAACCAAAATCCATAATAAAGTACCTCACGATTTGCTCTTTTTGCTTCTCGTACCTTCTCCTTCAGAAAATCCTAGGAAAGAAGCATAGGATAAAAATCAAAATCACATGTTAAAGCCTGGAGACAAAAGCTGCTAGCACTTATCACTAAAGTTTACCTTGAAAGCATCCTTCTGATCGACAGACAACTCCTCCTCCTCAATAAGTTTGTCAGTGAACTCCTAAATAATTTGGGTTTGTTTAGTAGACATGAAGATGAAGATCTTTATGTAGCTATTTAACATTTGAAAACTTAAATATATGTCAGCAAAATTGCATATCCTAGAAACAACACAAAGCTATACATTGATTACTTGTTCTTCACAAGTATATCAAAGTGTATCATCAACTGATGTGAGACCCTAGCTCTTGCTGATGATAGTGCTAGTACAATTATTTGACCAAGGTCAGGAAGATAAATGAGCAAAAAAACTTGTCACTAATTAGCCCTTGTCAATTAAAGCTTCATGTCTAAGAAAACATGCACTGAAATACAAATATAGGAAATTTTTAACAAACCTCAACGTCATCGAATTCCCAATCAAACTCGGTAAAAACCTGAAGAAAATAAAACGGTACACTCAGTTTACGCAATTTAAATGCAAGAAATAAATAATAAAATAGATAAAAATACCTTAAGTGAGCCTATTCAAGGAGCTACGCTAAAGCCTAAATATAATATACCAAGTATAACTTTTGGTACAACCAACCAATTAAAAGTACCTCTATCTTGGATTTTAACATTAACTACAAGAATCCTGTTTAGGCATCTACAGAGTCTGGAGGGGCTGCATCGGTTCAAAGTATTTCATTGCAAAACATAAAACATACAGGCTTTGGTTCTGCAGGAAATATGATTGGTACAATGGTGCTCTGTTCGAGTTCATCTTCCTTGAAGGGTTGATAGAAATCTGTGAAGAAAAAGTATAGTCACGATTTACTCTCCATAGAGTAAAATCTGAAAAATATCCAATCCAGAGGTAATAAAATACTCCTTCAGTCCATGTACAAAGAAATGGTACTTTAGTAAAGGGTACTCTTTTTTAAGACTCAGTATTTTGTTGAGCATATCCATATCTTTAACAACAATAAAAAACACACGAGGGGAACAGGACAAGTGCTCCCAAGCAAAACATTAATGAATCATAAGAAATATAACCACCCTCTTAGGAAGAAGATAATGATCAGTACATCAGATTAATTAGAGATTCAAAAACCATATTCCTCAAGAATAGATAAGAAGACAAAGAAGGAGAAAAAGGAATTATTTTTAAAAAATTCTTAGACCTACAACTCAATGATATTAAATCAGTTTTCTTGGGAAATCCAAAAACCATATTTCTCAAAAGAATAAAGTAGTAATAACAGATAACATATGTTGTCATCTGTTAAGTAGCACACATCAAATACTCTGCAGTATGAGCAATCTACCATAATAATATAGGAATAAAGCATAATCCAAATTTCTCAATAAACATAGCAAACAAATTTGTTGAACAATTGATGCGAACTAATATGAAAGAAAAACAATGATGTTGCTCCATAAATTGATGCAAAAAAATACAAACAAACTCACATGGTAAGCAGTACTCAAATTTCTTCAAACGATCTAACTTCATTTGTTTTAAACCAGCCCTGCAGCACACTCAAACCGATTAACTATAAAACTAAAAACAGCCCAGTATAAATATCAAAAGCCTAGTCATTAGTAAAGTAGTGTGGATCAATATTGAATTCCACAAAACCATGGGCAGAAGGAAACCGAATATAAATAAACAACAAATCTAATTAAACAATAAAAACAAATACCTTGAAATTAAAGTATAAAAAATATTTATGGATACCATACTTAAGTTTCTAAAGCTTGCTATATAAATCATCCTTCCTCAAAATTCTTTATACATACTCAACAGATATTTTTGAATAATCCACTGTGCAAGCTGGTATCTTTTGACCAGCCCGAAATTTAACTATCTTAACTCGTTATACCAACACATGACACAGAATTGGAATAAAGAGAACAATACCTTCTCTGCGTGTAGCTCAAAATAAATGTTTGGGATTTCAATCGTTCAACCTGAGAGCCCCTGACAAAAAAATGAAGTTATAAAATAATAAGATAGGTAAAAAAGCTGTATGCAAAAAGAAGCATTCCACGAAATGTGTTAAAATAACAAGCAAAGATTTAGAGATTAAGACCTATTTTCCAGGGGAATGTATGGAACCCAATCCATTTTCATCTGCTTCATCGGCAGAATTTCTTCAACCTCCCTCTGTACTGAGTTGATGCCAATCTTATCAGAAGGTGGAAATGGAGACTCAACCTGTTGAACATGAAACCAAAACAAACAGAAAAAGTAGAAAAAAGAAGTTTTATTAGATAGAAGAGATGGTAAACAAAGGGAGGATAAGGAGTCCTCCGAAGAAATACAAGTAGAAAAATAAAAAATAACTAATGAAGCACTCCACCAATCTTTATGAACATCTGAAATAGCAACTCCTCCAAAAGTAAGGCCCGGATTTCAAGACATGCTTAAAACAAAATTACATATTATATTTTTATATGCCCTTAGGACTAAATCTATCACATGTAAGTGGTGTGTGGCACACAGATTTTGAAACAAGTCAAAATCAAATTTAAACATTAAATATATAAAGTATGATATAGGTTAAAATATAATATCTATATACAAATATGAGAATTGTTAATATATTTGTAATAAATGAATGTGCTATTCACTATTTAGCACCACACAATTTTACAGATTAGATCTTCTACTGAAGACTGCTTTTACAAAAGGAAATACTTTAGTGACTTACAGCAACTACTACAGGTATGACTGTCACTTTTCCTTGACCCTGAAAGAAGACCAATTGAGCTGCAAGAACAAAAATGACCAGCTGTAATTATCCCATGTACTGGCACAAGGGATGTGAAAAAATGTGGGAATTTAATTTGGATGGATCAAAGCATGAGCATATTCTTTATACTAAGGTGGTGTTTGATTGCATCTTAATGCATTTTAAGGGCCTACCTCTTAATGCATTTTAATGTTTGAAGTTGGGATAAAAAAAAATTCTCTGAATGCCTCTAAATCATTAAGATACAAAATTAAATCTAAACTATTCAGAGGACCACATTAAGAGGCATTAAGAGGTAGACTGTTAAGATGCAATCAAACACTAAAGAAAAGATCATCCAAATTGCATTTTCAACTTACGCTCAGTACAGCCAAAAAGGTAAACTTTTTTCCCATATAATTCTCCGCCTTCTTCAAATGCATCCTGGACACAGTTAAAATGAACTTTTAGGAAAATAAAAAATAAGAAAGAAAAGAAACACTATTAGAACTGTTAGCTCTTTTCTTTCCCCTTGTATTTAAGAATGTCCATTTCAATGAGAAATAGAAAAAACAGTACATAATCCATCAGTGTTGTAACAATAGGCTACAAGGGAAAGTTGAAACTCACTTCTAAATTTGAGAAATTCCACTTGTACTGATAAACAAGGTCCAGTTGATCCCACTGGTACAAAGAAATAAAAAGAGCTTATGAGAAACAACACAGCACATAGAACATTATTAAAGGAAAAATTAAGGGTCAGATCAGACCTCAGCTCTAACAGGGAAAACCTGTTGCCAGAGATCTTCCTGCAAAACATTGCACAGCTTGAAATTAGCAACAGCAAAGATGCAACAAGTCCAATCTTTAGGAGTAAAATTAAATTCCTAAATTTCTAAACTCCATTTGCAAACCGCCATAAACAAAAGATATTATAACTAAGAATGTACTAAAATAGCAGGCATTTAGAATAAAGTTGCACAAGTCAAAAAATAAGCTATTCTAGTCAAAAGATATAAATTGTCCGTATGGAAAACTTTATGTAGCTTCATCACAATTCAGAACCAAAAGAAGACAAACTTCTACTTAACTTCTCATAAGGTATAAATTTGATCGCTGGAAAGAAAAAAACATGCAATATGATAACGAATCAACTGAGACATAAGTTGAAGGTTGAAAGCAAAGATATAAGTTAATGGCTCAATCCAAATAAACGTCCTCAGAATATGCTCCTCTGGCCCACATATGAATACTTAGGGTACTTCTACACTCAGTTGGAATCAAAAAAGATGCAGAGAAAAGAAAGGCAAAAGGAGACGAAAAGATGGGGTCGTCATCTCTTGTTTGCGAGTGGTAAAAAAAAATTTAAGAAATGGAAAATTTTGATTTTCGCTTTATTTTTTTTCTCCCATAAAATATGAAGATTTGGAGAGGAAACAAAAAAGTTAGCCCATGTTCATAGTTGTCCTTAGTTTTTGTAAGTCAGTCACTGAATTACTCTTCCTTTTTTGTTTCTGGTGCTTGATTAAGCTGCCTGCTAACAATATGCAACATCCTTAATTCTCTTTCTTTATCATAGAAGAGTACAAAATATTTTTGCTGATATAACTTTAAATCACTGTAGATGTATTTCCTGAAATCTAGGTATCGTATTCTCAAACAAGAACAAAGTCACCATATACGGAAGAGTGATTGTAACAACTCGGGTCAAATTCCGAGTTCGAAACAAATCTTGGGTCAAATCCCAAGTCCGAATCGAATCAAATTCATCTAAACAAGGCCTTAAATTACTGGCCCAATAGTATCTTCTTGGGTCATCTTAGCCCACCACAGGCTCACCCAAAAGGTCATGACTGAAGGTACTATTGATAGTAACTCAATTCCTTATATATAGACAAACTTTTTCCTTATCTTTCGATGTGGGACAGGGGTGTTACAATCTCCCCCACTTAAATTTTTGTCGTCCCCGTCAAAACCGATCACACATACGGTCCACAGATCTTTGCCTCTCTAGCCATTGTGGGATAATACCAGCTGGATTCGTGTCCCCACCTCCGGACCTCCCTCTCTCCATTGTGGAATAATACCACCAGCCTTCGTGTCCCCACCTCCGGCAACCCGATCGAATAACCCGAGTCGAGCTTTCGAGAGTCGGGTTTGATACCATATGGAACAACCCGGGTCAAATCCCGAGTCCGGAACAAATCTTGGGTCAAATCCCAAGTCTGAATTGAATCAAATCCATTGATAGTAACTCAATTCCTTATATACAGACAAACTTTTTCCTTATCTTTCGATGTGGGACAGAGGTGTTACAGTGATACCATACAATAGCTGGCATACTTTTACTACATGACAAACCCATGCAAGTTACGAAAATAAAACGTGCATAGACAACATAGGAAAAGGTGTTGTTTGCATTTGCTTATGAGTGGTGTTCAGGAATTGTGATTTTGAAATTTCCATTGGTTTTTCAATTTGATTTCTAATTGACTTTCCAACACCAAGAAATAACTTAGAAATACGAAGATAAAGCATTCATATGATATACAGCTGGTTGGAGACTTACCTGCCACATATGAATAATGAAAACTGAACTAGATTCTAGATAGTCGAGCAAACCCTAGTACATGCATAGATTAAAGTTTGTTTCTCTAAGCTAACAAGCTCACCAACCCCGTGCAAATCACGGGTGGCATAAATAATAATTTATTATATTAATAATTAAAAAAAATTAATTGTGATTTCAAGAACATAGTTGTAGTTATTAAATAGTTAAATATTTATTCAAATAACTAATGATTGAATTATATATTGCAGGTTCTTTCAATCAATTTTTAAGCTAAATAACTGAATGGATTATTGTAGATTTATTTAGTTATGATTATGAGAAAATAATTACTTTAACTTTATTTAAGTTTATAATGAAATTCTATATTAGTGTTTATATTGACAAAATTTGCTTGAAATTCTAATCCGAATAGAATTGTGAAACTCAGGTTTTAATCGGTTTTAATTTAATTTAGGAATGAATCCACCATAATTTTTCAACTAATGTTTCAAATTCACATACATTATTAATACAAATATACAATTAATAATGTGATTGATAAAATTTCAAGAAGGCTCGAGAGACCTGCATATAGTTGGCAGGACTAACCAATTACGCTTACCAATGAATGATATGAGTTTTCAAAATACTTAGGCCTCCTTCGGTTCATCAAGGAAAAACCCTACCCTCCCTTTCTGTCCTTGAGACAGGATTAATTGAACTAATCCAAGTGTTGCGGAAGCCAACCGTCGCTATAGTCGTCGCTATAGGGTATGGACCACATATATTTTGTTAATGCATATAAAAGTACTTGTATATATTTCTGCAAAATTAATTTATAAAAAAATAGCTCGATCATACCGCAGTAGCATCAGACATTCCATCTCCCTTTGCATCAAATTTTGTTACATCAATGAATTAAATTAGTTAGGATATTAATTTAATAATAAATTCACGACTAATATTAATATAATTAAATCGCGTGATATGTTAAGAGGTTTTTTCAACATCTTAATATTTTAATAAAATTGTAGCAATAAAATTATCCTATACAAATTTATTAAGATATATAAACTAAAAAAAAAAAACTATTAAAAAGAACACATGTAGTAATTATTGATGGATAACAACATCTAGTAATTATTCAAATTTGTAGAGTATTTATACTAATTTGAATAGGAAAGAAAATTATCTTTTTTTCTATTCCTCTTAGAGACAGGAAGATTTTTAAATTTGGATAGTATTTAATTGATACAAATTTGGATGGTACTTATGCTAATATGAATTAGGAAAGTCGAACCAAAAATTGGTGAAATCAAACCAAACCAAACCAAGTTTGTGCTTTTAATTATATAGTTGAATAGTTGATTGCTTTGGTACATCAACTGGTTGACATACTCGTAAACAAGTGCTATTCAAAGCACCAAGAGCAGACATTGTTTCAGCTTTAGTAAAATATATACTTCATTATATCAACATGTAGATATAAATGACTTCAAAAAAACACTGAACTCCAAGTTGAGGAAAGTATCACTGTCCTTGCAACTTTACATGTAGACCGATTGACTTGATGGTCAATACAACTTTTACTGCAATATTTCGTATAAATTTCAGCCACAAACACCCGAAAAGGGGGAGAGGAATAACATGATTGTATAAACACGTCACATATGAAGTAACACTACATCCATCCCAAATTAGCTTTCCACTTTTTCTAAGTACATATGCCACACATTGTAAGACATGTTGAATCAACATTTATATAATATAGTTTGTATTTTATACTTCCTCAAAATATTTACATACTCCCTTTTATCCAAACAAAAAAAAAGTACCGTATTCAACGATAATTACCAAGGAAATACTGATCTTCTTCTACCCCATAGAGGGAGTATTATATTTTGAAGTATATTAGTAATACAATCTATAAACTAGTTTACTCGCTACTTAAAATATTTGCACACAACTGAAAAGATGGGACAACTAATTTGGGATGGAAGGAGTATCATTTATATTGACATTGTGCCATTACGGAACACACACTATTTCATATGAACATTTAGAAATTAGCTACTAGTTTTAGCTCATCCAAATACATGGATTTATAGAAGTTCCTTTCAACCAGCTATTTGTTTTGGTAAATAAATATGTACAATTAACAGGATGTTATTTACGAATTCACTGATGGTATTCACCTCACTATTAATTTGCTTATATAGATCATGCAAATAGAGAAATAACATTATTGTCATGAAAGAAAGCATGAACCTTTCAATGTTAGGAAAATATCACTATCTTTTTGAATAATTCATCCGTTTCACGAAAGTATTTAATTGCATTTATTCCACAAATAACACAATACAAAGAAGCAAAGAAACGATTAGAGAACTAAAGCAGATATTACACGATATTTTCATACAGAGAACTGGGTATACCTATATGACTTCTGATCATATGTAATCAACATAATCCAGTTTTGTCAACAACTAATATACATGAATCCTAGTTCAATATATCTCATGTCAATCAATAGGATATCCATATACACAAAACATGAAATCAAAAAGGAAGAAAAAGATAAGGGAGTACCAAATTACGCTTCTCAGAGAGGTAAACAGTCTCGGATTGAGGTTTGGGAGCTATGGTGCGCTTAGCTCTGGTGACTGCTTTGTTTTTGTTATTCTCGGTGGCTTCCTCCTTCTGGCTCGCCTTCCTCTTTCCACCCTTCCTCATTTTTAGCCAATGGATTCTACTTACACACAGATACAGATACAAATATATATATATATGGAGAGAAAGAGAGAAATCTAAGGCTTTGTCTGGTCGAGTTTACCAAATTTTGGGAGGGCAAGATGGGATCGTGAATTATACGCGCGTTAATTTAACCCAGTTTCCCAGGATTGAAGAGGTAGGGTTTTAGAGAGAGAGGCGCGAGGGACACGAAGTGCTTAAGAAACTGAAATTATTCAAAATTTTCTGGAAATGAATAACAACTCCTAATCCCATGTTTTTTGAAATTTTGATGAGAAAGCTGCGTACGGACGAAGCAGAGTCAGCAGACAGCTAGAATGCTCAGGTATTGTTAATCTACTCAATTTTCTTACATCTGGGCCGTCATTCTCTACCTAATCGTTGCCTTTAAATTGATTGAGCACAAAATTTGTATCCAGCCCAAACAAAAGCGCGAACTATAATAATATATAGGGCTCTTTACAGAAATATACAACAATTAGTAAAAAATTACAAAAATAGTGCACTAACAAAATAATTACATGTACTAACAAAATAATTACAAAAAGAGTGCAAGAAGAATAAACTCATTAAATCATTATCCCTTAAATCAAGGAGAACTATAACCACCCTATTTACTCATCTCTATTTAATGGCACCCACTATTTATTTCCGGCATCCTCCTTCTTTCTCTACTTTCTCTCACCATTATTTCTAGCATACTTTTCTATGTGTATTTTAACCGACTTTCCATATTGTTCCTTGAAAATATATATTGACATGCTAATGCTAAAGTTGGCATTTTGTCTCGTTTTCAGCTGTGATGCAGACATATGGATTTGATTACTTAAAGGAGAGTTGCCCTTCTGTCATCTCTGAATTGCTGGAGTGTGTAGCAAGGATCAGTGAACATTCGGCTATTTCGTATGGTTTTGGGAATGAAGCTACCCCCGATGGTGCTGACATGACTGGGAGGCGGGTGAAACCAAGGATATACTGATTTAGGAACGTCAGATGTATTCAGATTTGTTATCCGGCAATGAATGTAATTCCTATAATTTAGAGGTTCTTGGATTGTGCAACAGTACGTAGTCAATTATGTGTATCATTCAACAACTTGCACTGTTATTTTAGTTGGTATATCAATATTGAAGAAAATGGTGCTTCACTGTTCCTTTTGTCTCCTTGGTTTCTCTCAGTCTCGGATTAGATTTCTTGGTGCACTTAACGTTTTATTTTTTCACCTTTTGCTTGAAAATCTATGGTTTACAAGGATAAAGGTTGACATTGTTATGCAGAATAGCTTCTGAGTAATAAATTCTTTTGAGGCAATGGGGTTGATTTCCGATTCGGTCCATCGGAAGATCCGGAATTGATAGCTGGAGCGGAGGTTAACAAGTGGGACGGCAATAAAACTGATTACCAACTGTACTATAGAAAAAAAAAATATGAGCGTTTGGTTACCAACAGTACTACAAAAAAAATTCTATTATAAATTTTTTATCATTAATTGATAACCTAATAAAATTGAGTTGGTTACCTTTGTGTGAAGGTTTGGCTACCAACTACAGTATAAAAAAAAATTTATAATAGATTTTTATAATTAATTGGTAACCCAATAAAACTA
Organism: Aralia elata; assembly: GCA_034770075.1. Taxonomy (NCBI): domain Eukaryota; kingdom Viridiplantae; phylum Streptophyta; class Magnoliopsida; order Apiales; family Araliaceae; genus Aralia; species Aralia elata. The sequence continues at coordinate 23,170,131 of CM068378.1, read as the reverse complement.
AATTGATTACCTTTGTATGAAGGTTTGGTTACCAACAACACTACGAAAAAAAAAATCTATAATAGATTTTTTATCATTAATTCGTAACCCAATAAAACTGAAGTAGTTACCTTTGTATGAAAGTTTGGCTACCAACTGCAGTACAAAAAAAAATTGATAACCAATAAAACCATATTTAAAATAGTTTTTTTTGGTTACCCACAAAAACTAAAATGGTTACTTTTGTATAAAGGTTTTGCTACCAACTGCATCATATTGAAAATAAATTTATTTAGAAAAAGTTATTTATAAGTAACTGTAACATATTCAAAATAGTTTTTTTTTTACCCACAAAAACTAAAATGATTACTTTTGAATAAAAGTTTGGCTACCAAGTGCACCATATTCAAAAATAATTTTATTTTTAAAAAGTAATTTAGGTAAAACATTAATTAATTTATATATACATGTGTATAGTATATATATATATATATATATATATTTATATAACATTAATTAATTAATTAATGTAGAGTATATATATATATAGTGGTACTCCATATTCACGCCCCACTATTACTCCATATCCACGCCAAATGCAGAAAAAGTGGCGCATCAAAGTGAATAAAGGAATTTAAAATTTTGAATTTTAAAATTTGAAATTTGGAACCAACTACCCATTAAATCACCTAACTAAATTAAAGGAATAACAATGCACTAATTTGTAAATTAAAAATTGAAGATGCACTAATTTTGTAAATATTTTATGTATACACTTTTGTTGTAATATTTTTTAAAAATGTACTAGTAAATGTAATTCTCCCTAATATATAACTATATAAGTCAAATCTAAAGCCCAAAACTCACAAAGATAAATTATTACTTACTGTTTCACAAAAATAGTATCATATATAAAATTATAAATTATAATAGGCTTAAATATAGAATAATACCCTGAACTTTTAATATTTTTTTAATTTGGGGATTGTATTCTCATTTTTTTCAATTAGGTGATTAAACTTTTAATTTTTTTCCACTTTGGGGATTGTCTTCTCAATTTTTTCAATTAGGGGATCAAACTTTTATTTTTTTTCCATTTTGGGGATCGTCTTCTCAATTTTTTCAATTAGAGGATTAAACTTTTAATTTTTTTCGACATGGCAGCGACACGTGACTAAAAAAATACTTATGTGTAGTATTGAGTCTCATTTTAATATTTATTCAATTAATTTTTTATACCAAAAAGGGTAAATATAAGATCATTATTAATTTTAAAGTAAATTATTATTATTATAATTTTAATATAAAACCATTATTAATTTTTTAAGTAAATTTAATGATAATTTTACTCTTTTGGTAAATTATTAATTTTTAATTTTAATTTTTTTTGGTAAATTTAATGTTTTAAAGTAAATTTAATGACAATTTTTTAAAGTAAAATTAATAATGATCTTATATTTATCATTTTTGGTACAAAAATTTAATCAAATAAATATTAAAATGAGACTCAATATTACACAAGTATTTTTTATTCACATTTCGATCTCATGTCATCAATTTTTTAATGTTACACTATCAATTTATACGTAATCAAAAAATTTTAAGAGTTTAATTCTGTAATGAAAAAAATTGAGAAGACAATCCCCAAAATGGAAAAAAAATAAATGTTTAATCCCCTAATTGAAAAAATTGAGAAGACAATCCCCAAAGTGGAAAAAAATTAAAAGTTTAATCTCCTAATTGAAAAAATTGAAAAGACAATCCCCAAAGTGGAAAAATATTAAAAGTTCAGGGTATTAATCCATATTTAAGCCATTATAATAATATTTTTTTTAACATAGACTAGGATAATTTATTCAGAAGAAGATAACTCAAAATAATTTGAACCATCAACCTCTATATCAATAGAAGTGAGTTATACCAATGGACCAAATGGTCATTGATAATGTGTGTTTAGTTTAGCAATGTTGAACCACGAACATTATATCATTTTATACTTACTAATTAAGTGTCTCGTGCGATGTACGGGTTTATTTTTAATTCCTTATTTATTCTATATATATAATGATTATAAAATATTTTTCTGAATTTTAATTTAGTTTATTATAGAAGGACTACAAACTTTACTCAAACAAACAATTATCAAAGACTTGCAATTGAATGTTAGTAATTTGTTTTATTTTATAATTTAATATGCATATTATATAATTTTTAAATTTAATATTTGTTTTTTATTTTCAATCTTTCGAATGTATACATAATTATTTAGAGTTCAAAAATTAAATGAGTGAAACCTAAAAACTTAAACTTGGTATTTAAGGAATTCTATATGACATAAAATTGTTGTAAATTAATAAGTTACCATCATGATTTTTTATTTTTAAATTTTAATAATTATATATAAGTGAGATTTGTTTCTAACATTGATTAAGTAAAGATTATTAAAGTTTAATCATTAAAATATTTTGTAATATATATTACACTTTTTAATATTAATTATTATTTTCTCATAATATTTTTTCTATATTTTTAATATAGAGTTATTTAGGAATAAGATTGTTGTAGAATAATAAGTTACCATTATGATTTTTAGTTTAAAAAATTAACTAAAGTTTAATCACAATATATAAGTCATAATTATTTTTAACATTAATTAACTAAATGTCTCCTATATTAATTATTATGTAATCATAATATTTTACCTATATTTTTATTATTTAGTTGTTTAGAGTATAAAGATGAGTAAAGTAAAATTCTAAACATGTTTTTTAAGTTAAAATTTATTGTATGACTAAATAATTAAAGAACTATAGAATAAAATTATTATAGAATAATAAGTTAACATTAACATTTATAGGACCATAAAAAGAATTTTTGTTCTCTAACATTAACTATTAATTTTTTTAATAGTGAATAATTTCACAACTTAACTTACTAATTGCATATAATTTAGTTTACTTTATCAAATAATATAATATTAATTATATTAGACAATTGGATGTGTTTTGTATTTTTTTTAAGCAAATGTTGTAATCATTCTAATACCAATAATAAACTAATTTATGAAATTTAATTTTTTTTATAAACATCATATATAAAACTAATAAAATATTTAAAATAATATTATCTATTAAATAAACCTGTGTTTTATCTTCTTTAAAAAAAATTAAAATATTAAACACTCATAAAACACTATCATTATGTGTCTTTATAAGTTGATCCTCGTTAATTATTATGATTGTATATTTTAGTACAGCTATATTATAATAATTTTGGCATTTATGTTATAAATACTAATTCAAATTGCTTCAGCTTAATATAGCTTACTTATGTTTCAATATTTTAGTTTATGAATAATTATGATATAATAATAGAATAATTTGTTACTATATGATATATGATTGTTAAATATATTAACAATGATCTGTAGGTGTTTTAATTTAGACAAATGACTTTTATAAGAAATAAAATTGTTATAAAATACTAAGTTATTCTAAAGTTTTTCAAGAACATAAATAGTATTTTGGTTCTAATTAAATTTTAGGTTTAAAAAATATTTTAATAGTAGTTAATAAAATAAAATCAAGTGGCTTTAAAAAGTATTTCAATAACAATTAAATTTTAGTCTCATACCAAAGACGAAGGATCAAAAAATTTAGTTTTGTCTTATTATATATGTATATAGATATAGATTATCATAACTCTTTTGTAAAATAAAAAATTTCACGAGTGAAATTCTTTTTGTAAAACCGAGGGAGTCTTATACTAAATTTACAATTAAGGTCAGACTTAATTATTATGATTAAATGTATTAATGTATACAAAATATATGAGACATTTACTATATATTTATATTTTTATTGGTGCATAATTAGGTGCACGAATGGTGTGTATACAGCGTTTTTGTATTAAACTTATTAGGAACCGAAACTACTAATTGATGATTGGCCCATTCAAATATGGTGGGAGTAGAAGTTGAATTAACAATAGTAAGCAGAAACAAGGATGGTCTTTAAGATTCTAGGCTTGGAGATTAATAAGCACTTTCCATATGGTCATTTTGTAGGCATGTATAAGGGTTGTGTAAACATTTTGCAGTTACTTCAACTTCGGTAATGATATATATTGCAAATGATTTTTTTGATCGTCAGTTACCTGGATAAGTATTAGTTGTAAAAAAAATTTTGGAGAGATGTATAATAAGTAAAACCCTCCTATAATTCCTACCAATTCTAAATATTAATAAGTTTCGCAATTGTAATTAGTCGTAAATTTATCGCAATACATAATCAACTTTAGATTATAAATTCAACTTTAGGTTGGTTTAACCACAAGGTCATACTTTTATTTTTTGCTAAATAACCACAAGGTCACACACTCACACTTGTAGACCTCTAATCTTTGACATTAGCTTGTGATGGGACCATAAATATTGAGTAGCTTGAAATGGCTCTTTGTTGTTATAAAACATGGCTTCACGGAGATATGTACCACCAATCCCATTAAAACCACCAAAATGACTTTTGATGGAATACCAAGGGTCAAGGACACAAGACATTAGCGTTAGCCGAAACAAGAGGCTTTAGAGTTGTATTTAAATGAATAAATCTAATATTGACACAATCAAAATTGATTGAAACTTCTTCCAGGTTATAGCGCGAGGGAAGAACCATAGAATATATGAAGCAGCTTTAGTACACATAGCTGATGCATTTTTTAGTCCAGAACGATAACTAACACAATACTTGTCCTGTTTGTGAGTTTTATTTTGGACGGTAAAGAGTAGAAAGAAAAACTTTCCCTTCCCATTCTTTCCCTCCGAAACAAAACTCTCAAACACAGTCTAATGCTACGTTTGGATTGAAGGAATGGAATGAAGAGTGGAATGATTCATTCCATTCTAGTTGGAATGAGTTATTCCATATGCTCTCCCTCCCTCAAGGAACCAAACACAATTTTTTTCATTCTATAAGAATTTATCATTCCATTCTCTCTCTTATTCCACCAATCCAAACGTAGCATAAGGGTAAGCATAAGATTCTAGAGTATATCTTTGTGGAAGCCTGTAACAATCACTAATCAAATTAGATAAACATTACCCCGAAGAATGTGAAAAATACAAAAAAAGCTGAGATCTCTGTGAAAAATACAAAAAAAGGCTGAGATCTCACTAAAGAATTTCGTTAAAACAATGACACTTTCCATTCACTTGTAGCAAACCTAAAGCTAATTTCCAAAGTTCTACATTAGCCAGAAAAGAGTGTTTTGAGAACAACAATACATTAGTCATATCTCTGAAACCTACTAAACCACCTTTGTTAAGATTACAGATTCAAATGGGTGAATGCATATAAGATAAATTACCATATTTCCTTCTCCAGGGTCTCCTGGTCTGTGTCGAAACTGGAAAGAAAATGCATACATAGCGCTCAATCTGACCCTGGAGAGATTCATATGCACAAATTGTGACGAATGCTGGTGAAAACGTGATGGAATTACAGGGAAATAGACAGTTAAATAAACAGGATGAGGGCAGGGAAGAAAGGGAGAGTGAAAAAAGAAAAGGATAAGAATAGATATTTCATTCACAATTTATACTCTAGGTTATCTTGGACCAGATAATTCAAAAGCATGGAGGTTGTCGGTGGAGTCGACGATCCATTCAGAATTCCGATGAGGAGCTAATTCAACTTCCTCACGGACGACCTCCACTTTTTGCCACTCCTCCCACTTTTCTGCTAGGCCATCACCTTCAAGCATTCTGACAACCTCTGACATCTTGGGCCGGTCCATTGGGGAGCCTTGTGTACAGAGCAGTGCTACTTGAATAAGTTGCTCTACCTCAGATTCAACATAATTGTTCTGCAAGTCAGGATCAACCAGCATCTCCAACTTCTTCTCTTTCAATAGGCTTTTAACCTGAGACATTACAAAGCAAGTGTAAAAATTTGTATTCAACAAACTTATTCTTTCTATGAATTCTATAAACTTCAGACCTTCAGAACTCGGAGTTTTGAAGAACTCAAAACAGAACTTCAAAATATTCTTTCTTTCGATTTTGTAGTAGCTAGCACTACAAAGGAAAAAAAGAGAGACAGGATATCTCTTCTTCAGTTTCTTAGAGAGATTATTGACAAAACAGTATATATAGCTTCCCACTCAAGATAGCTCAAGCTCGAGGTGGGGCTTTATTAGACCTGGCAAACTTTAGTTCTGGTTGGGTATGGGTTAAGAACTATAGGTTCTAGGTTAATTAAAAACTAAAACTATATAACCAACTTTTAATATAGGTAGAGTAGGTTCAACCCAAATAGTTATGGGTCAAAACTTATTCAACCTATATTTCATACCAGCAGAGCGGATTGGTGAGCTTCCTCTATATGAGTACACACTTCAACTCTTAAAAGAAGACCATGTCGAGGAATATATTGTATCTATTTTGGGTTTAAGGGAGGACAAAGAGAGTTTCGCCTGACGGAGTGGAGAGAAGATGATATTACTGTCTTTAGATAGCATTAACTGTTAACATCTTTGCTACAGAATCCATTTCTCAAAATGAGTATTAACATCAGTTAGGAATTAAAACAAATTGGATTAGTGAGTGGCACTTGTATACAACAACAAAATTAAGACACAAAGAAGTTTTGAACACCACTTTGAAAAATGATCATATAAAAAGTTGCATTAACTTCTAAAAACATTCAGTGTGCAAGACAGTATGAGGAAAGTAATGGATTAATGGACCCATACCCAATCCAGTAGCATAACATCATCATCGTTTGCAAGCCGAGCGAGATCAAAGGCCCTCTGCCCAGTTATAAGCTCTAAGAGCATAATCCCATATCCAAAGACATCAGTCTTCTCCGATGACTTCCCAGTGGAGAGATACTCAGGAGCTATGTGCCCAATGGTGCCACGTACGGCAGTCGTAACATGTGTATCCTTGTAATCCATAAGTTTAGCTAACCCAAAGTCACCAACAACAGCCTCAAATTCTTCATCCAATAATATATTTGCCGCTTTTACGTCACGATGGATTATCTTTGGATCACAATGATCATGCAAATAAGAAAGCCCTCTGGCAGATCCCAATGCAATCCTCTTCCTAGTTGGCCAATCAAGTGGTGGTTCTGATGGTGGTCGCTCTGCAATAGTTTGTAAAAAGTGATGTGTCGTTAGTTTGAAAATCATGAATTTATGGAGCAATCAGAGAATGAAGTAGCTTAACCGCTTCACAAGGAAAGAGAGCATAGAGCAGTCAAGTTGATAATAAAGCTCCATTTGGGAAAACAATAATTTCAATACTAAAGGAGTATTAGTTTACTAGCATGTGTTATAGTTATATTATACTCCCTCCTTTACAAAATTAGAGATACATTTGTATAACATCGACTTTTAAGGAAAACTTTATTTTTCCAAACTCATCCCAACATTAGCTAGAAATGTAGTAATGGTTACATAATAGTATTGAATTAACTCACAATAAAGTAATGGCATGTTAGGAACTTCATATCACTTTATACTCTCAAAATAGAAATGTGTCTCTAATTTTGGAGCGGACAAAAAATATCTCCCTAATTTTGGAACAGAATGAGTACTTAAATAATGGTCGCGCATAACCAAGACAACAGGTAAAAATCACTGTAACTAGAAAGTAAAGCAAAACTTTTGGGGATCATTTCATACAAAAATTAAAGAAGTAAAATAAAACTATGTTTTCACTCTGCAAACTGAGATTCGGTTTACTTGGAGTATCAATCATACAACTTCACATAATTTAAGAAACTTTTTTCCACGCTTATTTATAAAATATAACTGAAATACCTCTTAAACATGATGCGACACTTCCATTAGCCATATATGGATAAACAAGTAGTCGCTCGGTTGGTGTCATGCAAAAACCACGTAGCCGCAAAAGATTTCGATGCACAGCCATACTGATCATTTCTACTTCTGTTTGAAACTGCAACTCCCCACCCGGTGTTCGCTCTTCTTTAAGCCTTTTGACTGCCACAAGTGAACCATCAGCTAGGCGTCCCTTGTACACCTTACCGAATCCACCTCGTCCAAGTATGTTTTTGTTGCTAAAAGTATCTGTGGCAACTTGCAATTCTCGCAAAGAAAACCTCTTCAGCTGCCCCAGATGCACTTCTGGATCCTCTTCAGCTGAGGAGAATTTACTCCATGTGAAAACAGAATTCTTATAAAAAGTTCACTTCAATTTAATTTTTGAGCTACAGGACAAACCAGGTACGTCAAAGAAATGCTCTTGTGGTTTCCTTCGCCGCCACCATGCAAACGCGATTGCAGGGGCAGCAAACAGTAAAGCAGCACCAGCAGCTACTCCTCCAGCAATTGCTCCAGTGGGACCATTTCCTCCTGCAGCGTCTTGCTCATATCAAACACAGAGAAAACTAAAAACCCTTTTACATATCCAGAACTAACAAAAGTTTACATGCAACTAAAATCTTAACAAAGAGCTAAATAACTAATTCTCATCCTAGCTTATTTAGCATGCGACAAAAATTAAGACACCAATGTCAAAATGCAAGTTCATAGTACAGGTACAATAACAATAAGAAAAAAAATTAACAATCACATAAAAAATCACCTGGAGAAGCTATAATTGGCGGCGGGACGAATGGAGGAGGTGGAGAAAATGGTGGAGATCCAGGGCAGGGTCTCCCAGTAACCGGTCCACATAAATTCAAATTATTAGCAAAACTGCAAGTGGTAATTGAAAAAATAGAAAATAAGTTAGCAAAGCCTTTTACATCGGTCATCAAAACAAAAATAATAAACAAAAAACAAGAATATGAAACCTGATTGGAGTGAACAAGGAAAATGAGCCATTGTCCGGTACTGGTCCTGATAGGCGATTGTTCGATAAATCCCTGATGCCCATTTTATAAAGTCACATTTCAAACATTATTACATCAAAATAAATAATGTGGAATAAGAGAAAGGCATCACAATTTTTGCAAGAAAAGATCGCATCAAGTAACTTACAGGACTTGAAGAGTCGAGATATTAGTCAATGACATTGGAATCGCACCAGCGAGGCTGTTATTGTTAAGCCGACTATCCTTCCACAAACACACCAAGGTGATGGAATCAAGCTCAGTTAGAAATAGAATTGCCTTACATAGATCAAAACGCTCAAAGAGAATGTAGATAAATTAATATGCTTGGATATGGCACCTTTGTATTTGTTATAGAATATAGAAATGAAGCACATTTTGATGGCACCAACAACTGTTACCTTTTGGATGGTGCTATGATCTCAATTAATCTCCCATACAATGTAAGAAGATAAATAAGTTTAGCAATAACATGCAGCCCCAACAAGTCAACAACCATAGACTTAAACAATTAAATGTATATGCATATTGCGTTCAATTTATTTAGTAAAAAAATAATTTTTATATCTAATATTTACAAGAAAATAACATAATTTCTTTTTGACCTTCAAGAATTTGTTTTCAAATTTGTTTCTCAATGACTGTTATTCAGAGATAATTTAAAGAAATGTAAATCAGAAGCTCAGACCTCTAGGATAAATTTTCTGTATTTACTAATAATATTAGACATCTAAAGCAACCATTATTGCTTCACTTATAGTATCTTGAGCAAGAAATTATACTTCAAATAAAATTAGCACAATTTACTTGGATGGAGAAAGAGAAAATGATAACAGAATTATATCATAAGCTTAGGTAAATGAGATTGACTTGCGAACCGCTAAAATAATTTTATCCCATTGTTCAAGAGCCAATTTCCGACTTTGTGACTTTCTTCAGTTTTGGCACCTTCAATTACTAGCCTAAAAGGAACAGGGCTAGTAGGCTGTTATGCAAATGGAAAGACCTCACGTATGTCCTTTAAATACACAAACATATAATATTTATCCCTTCATGGTAACTAATAATTAGAATAGGAGTTTTCTAAAGGTCCATTGCGAGCATCATCGTCATTGACATTAATTATTTTGATCTTGGTATTCAAACCAGTTAGCATTATTAGACTAATAGAAAATGGTCCCCAAAAGACAGCTTGCTCCCAAAACTATTAGCTGTTGGACCTCACTCCCGCAAATTCTCTAATGTAACAAAAGATCAAGAAGGAAAGGAAACGACTAGTATCTCTAATTTAATCTGGAACAATATAGTTATAACAGATTATTAGTTAATTACTAATTAGTATAACTGTCGCATTATATATGCATGTGAAGATGAATCTACCTTTCTCCTGCCGATATAGAGTTTTTAAATTTTACTATGCAAGGGTAAATTTTATTTTATTTTATTTTTTGCTGAATTTATGCAAGGGTAAATTTAGACAAAGATACATATACACGGGCAAACACATGTCAATTAGCTATCCTCTTATTCCGTTATTTGAAACCAAAGTTTCTGAAATTCTTAGGGGCTTATATTATGGGGATCGCAACAACACAAGGATCAACAAGGCCTTGAACATGTAGTTGTGGCTTGATTGCCTGACATTCATGACATAATCCCCAAGATGTGCAACACTTGTAAGATTTTATGCCTTTTGGGTTACTAAAAGGGGTTATCTGAGTTTCTTACAAGTATGGTGCGCACAAATCTCTTTGTGAACAATGAATCATAAAATTGCTACATTCCCATACAAGATGCTATATTAAAGTTATAATACAAGCATTGAATTCATGCAACTAATTTACGTACCAGAAGATTTTGGCCATCATATCCTCTTTTTTTAATGTGAAAAAAGGTTAACTTCTCAATTAATTTCAAGTCTACCCCTCACATATATCAGCATATACAATATATCCAAACAGAAGACTACCTACACCCTATTAAGCTAAAATCATGCAAAGTACAATTAAAACAGTATAACAGAAATACAAGGATAGTAAAATTAACCCAAATATAACAATTAATTAAGGCATGTAAAGAGTTTGTACTCGTACAGGAATCTTAGCTTTGTTAGCTTTCCTAAAGTATCTGGTATGGGACCAGAGAAGCTGTTCATGTACAGGTCCAAGCTCACCAAATTTGTCAGATTCCCAAGATCACTAGGGATTGGTCCACTTATGTTATTACTATAAAGCTCCCTGTCATAATTAAACTGAAGTTAACATCTTGTGCTAGATTGCTCGTTAAAGGTACCCAAAAAAAAACTATATGTAATTCAAATGCCAAAGGTTAAATGATACTAAGAGAAAAGGAATGTGAAAGTTAATGAGACAGAAATTCAGAGACAAAGCATGCAGTCTTTAAAGCACACCTTATCATACAATGTTATAGAGACAACAAATCTACAATTATTATTTCGCTAAAAAGCACAAAGGTGCAAGACTAGAAGTGTTTCAAATAAATTTTTCTTTTCTCCAAAAACAAAAAATAAAATTAGATGTGTAAGGAGGACACCAGTGTATCTCAAGGAAAGAACTAAAGGCTAATAAGAGGTGCAAGGCTCATGGTTAACCCAAACAAACCAGTTGTAACTCCCACTACAAGACAAACATGACTATTGATGGGAGATAACATAAGCCTGTATCAAAATGAAAAAAGCTGGCAAACCAAACAATATAGGTTTGACTTACAAGTATTGTAAATTTTTCAGCTGGCCAAGAGGGACCAATACACCAGACAATGCTGCATTTCCAAGATCACTGCATGAAGGCATAATTAACTGACCATCAGCAAGTACTTAATAGAACTTTTATACTCTTCATTGAACCTTATGACATTTGTATATATAGTACAAAATAAACTACACTTGCTAAACATTTACTTTCACAAAATGTTTTTATTGGAAGTCTCACTAATAGAATAACTTGTACTATATATTAAATACATTTTAATACTCAAACTGTTCCTTTTTCAGTGTCATTATAGAGAATTTTTTTTGTCCTTCTTTAGTTGTCTATTTTAGACTCCAAAGGTCAATTTTCTTTATCCTTAAACACTAAATGAAAATGATATACATGTCGAAAAATATTTAACGAAGTTGAATTGCGACCAGCGTGGAAGTATATGCGATAAAATAGAATAAATTAAAGTGGAACCCTTCTTAATTCCTATATATCTCATGTATGCACATACGTCGCAATCATAATTCAATTGAAAACTTTCGCAATGTATAACAGGACTCAACACTAAATACAGATTTTTTTTTTATCTCATCTTTCCAACAATTTTAGACCCATAAGATTACCTTCTCTTTTCTTTACCTCTCGCTTATCTTTATGGGGCCCGCATATATGGGTAATATTGATCTGTTATATATATTTTAGTGTATTATCAAAACATTGTTACATTCCTTAATATGTTCCTACTCCTAAAATGAAACGCAAGAAACGGAGGGAGTAAATTCATAACAACACCTTCTAATATTAACTGCATTCAATGCACTTTACAAGTCTCCCTAACAACGCTTTCCAATACTTTCTAAAAAGGTTTCTTTTTTAATAATAAAAATATAAATATAAAAAATATATATCTCTTTTAGATACAAGAAGAATTTTTTTTAAAAGACGATTCTTAAGTCACAATAAATGCTCCTGAATGAGTGCATTAGGGGCACTTGTTAGTATTTGGAGATAAATTAATAGAGGAAGTAACTTACACTCTTATAACACTGTTTTCATTGTTACATGTAACATGAAACCATGTGCAAGGGTTTACAAGCGTCGGGTCCCAGCTCTGCAGGACATTGTTAGGATCTTGTAAACTGGTTCTTAAGCTGTGCAATGCATCACCTGTCAAGGTTAGCAACATCCATTAGTTGCTGGTCACAATAAATGTAATATTAATGCAAGGATCCTGCATAGCAAAGCATATGGAATGATAAGCAGACAACAAAAAGTACACAAGAGGGCCAACATCATCATTTGCTATGGATGGTGATTAAATTGGTGGCTGCTGTATTTTTTTATTTTCTTTTCTTGCACTCGTAAACCCTCTGGCCTCAAAGTGCTTCTTAAAGAGTTTTGAACCCTTTAGATTTTACCTACAACAGGCACTTACCAAAAAGCCTACTAAATCCCCCTTGGGGTTAAATAGGTGACTGTGGTTCACTTATCAAAGAAAAGGTAGCCACTACTCTGAAATGGGTTGGATTAGATAAGCCACAACTGCAATTTAACCACTGCACAGAATTACAAAAGCTCTGATATACAAATGACATTGCATAGACTTTTTAAGTTAAGAGGGGTAGGAATAACATTTGGCACACGATGACAGGGTTATGGGGAATAAGACAATGTTTTGTACACATCATACAAAACCTTTTTAACTCTACCATCATTAGTGTAGTTTAAAACATATTCAGTGCTCATGTTAGGTGCTCCAATTACATGCACATTGTCTAACAGACCCTTCAATTTTCCCCTTAAAGGAATATTTTACGAAGAACCAGATAACTCAACACTAAAAACATCTTAAGACTCTTGACTTTGGAGGTCAGATGCAACTGGTACTTCAGTCATGTCCAACTATCCTTGATCAGGTAATTTAGTTCACCATTGCATGTAATCTCAAAGTTAAGTTCCCCAATCCCCATGAATATAACCTTTCTCCCTCTCTGCTGATTTAACTTTGACTTCAACAAATACCTAATGATTTCACATATATCACCTAATTTTATCCTATATCCCTATAAGGCAAAGTTTAATTAGCAATTGGGTTATTTGCTGCCCCAAAACTGAGACAACCGTGTTCTTCTGGTTACTGGATTCTCCACAAAAATTATTCATAGTCAAACCAAGAAGACATTTACTGAATGCATAAACTAACAAATACAGCCAATTTGTTTTGAAAATAGTCAACAAATGAACAAATTCCAAGTCCTTTTCATTAGGTCACCATCACAAAAATAAACGTAAGTAATAACTATCTCAAATATTACCGATATAAAAACTCATCCACCACTAAAACATTGTTGCTGTTAAATCCAATCTCAAGTTAATTAACACTAAATAACTAAACTAAACTAATCTAGAACCTCCACGTACATAAACAATTAATTAAACTAGTACAACAAAAATGGCACAATGAGCGACCACATAAATGCTAAGAAACAAAAACCGACCTTCCATATTAGCAGAGATCATCACCAAAGGATGAAACACCATGATTAACCATAGTAGAACTGAAACAGCGATCTCTCGCTCCATTACTACACTTCCTCTCTCTCTACCTTTCATCAATCTCACCACTCTCAAAACCCTAGCTCATTTAGACAGAGATGAACCAAATGTCGCCAAAATCTTCACCATTTTAAGCGAAAGATTAAAGCAAATGAATCTAAAACTATTGGAGAAGATCTCAGTAGATTAAGAACATGAGTAGATTCGGAAACTACTGTTTACACTTTTTCGCTTTTCTTCTCTTTCTATCTTACTACTTTCTCTCTCTATTCCAATTCCCAGGTAGAGTACTCTCTCTCTCTCTATTTTAGCTACTTTCTCTCTCTCCCTGTGAACAGAGTTTCAGCTGCCCGTTTGCCCGGGATCAGTCAAGATACAGTCTATATACTTCTCGCAGCTGTACCGTTTTGGTCAAAGGAGCGACGTCGTTAGATCCACGTTGTGCTAAACTGAGTATGACGTCAGCCTTATTTAATTTTCCGACTAGATTAAAAGATAGTGTCTACTAATATTTCTACGAATATTGCAAAAATTTTATGTCAAATTATAATTGTAACCTAAATTATTAATACAGAAAATTAAATAATAAAAAAAAAGTATAGATCAACAAATACATGGCAAAAGTTAAATTGCGACTAAAAGTGAACCTTTGAACGATAAGATAAATTAAAATAAAGTTATTTTTAATTTTTAAATATCTCATATATATACATACGTTGATATTTACTATTAACATAAATTTATCGGCATATGTAGAGTTAAAAGAATTATCACTAACAATTTTTCACATAATTGATAATAAAAAAAAGATACATTTTCACTGCTATATTCATTATTTTAACAATAATTATGAAATATAAACGTAAACTATATATTAGTATACAGTGTATATTTATGCTAAAGTGTTTAAATCTTATTCTGAATAAATAATTTCACACGAGTTAAGTCCAAAAAAAAAAATATTGGCAAATGTATGAGTTATTTGTGTTTTTTCTGTTTTTCGTATATCCAAGTTTTATTTTGGGAACATAAATAAATACTCCCCGTTACATAATAGGACAAATATGAAAGCTCCTCAAAAGAAAAGGACAAATTCTGAATGTAGCTAGCTGTTTTATTTTACCAAATATGAGTTTTGTTGTTGAAAAAAATTAGTCTCTTATTTTAAAAATGGCAACTGTCCAATTATGTCAACTTAATGAGGGATAAAGAAAGTTAAAACAGAGCTAGTGACAAACAAAACAAATAAATCAGTGTTCCACTCTTTTTGTATTAAAATTAGATATATAATTTAATTTTTAAGGTCAAATGACGGTATATTAAACTTTAAATTGATATAAATTTATTTAATTTTAATTGATACATTTATTATAATTGTATAGTATATAATAAAAACTATTAATCACAAAATTTATTTTATTCTAAACTTTTATGAATTATACTAATTGTTAAGTTTAATATATCTTTGAATGATCTCAAAAGTCAATCTGTATATCTAATTTTTGAACAAAAGGAGTATTATATATCGCGTACATTTATCGACTAAAATTAAAAGGTATAAACATATGCACAAATTATATCTAACCTAATATGACTATTAATCATAAATCTAAAAATAATCTTTCCTTATACCAAAATAATATCCTTTGTCAAAAATTATAAGTTTGAGAAAGTTATCATTTTATCCCTGATTGAGTACGTATTTGGTAATTATAGCGTGATAATATATTAGGATGATAAATTTAGAAATATAGGGTCATTTTTTGTATTGCTGCTAATGAAAGTATAATTTTTTTTATTAAAAAAATTATATATATATAAATAAAACAAAGAGAGAGTGTTTCCTTTTTATCTAAAAATTCAATTTCCTTTGCAATGGATAATGCTTAACAAGGAAAGAGATTTGAAAGCAATAGTGTAACACCATGTCAACAAAATGAGTATGTAGCCGAAAGTGGTATAAGATGATTTGGACATATTGAATATAGTCCAACACCAAGTCAAATAAGAATTGATAGATTACGCAAGTAGGAAAATGAAGGTGGCACCAATCGAAGAAAAGATGATCGAATATGATGATTTGGACATATTGAATATAATCATAAATATGTATTAGTAGGGAAGTGTCATTTATTACAACTTGATGACCAAAAAGAGAAGAAGAAATACGACAATTTATTTGAGTATAAATAGTTGAGATGAAATTATGTACACAAGACGTGTCACATTTAAATAATTATGTGATCCTATACAAAATGGTATGATGATAAATAAAAGAAAAATGATATTTTCACATGTAAAAATGTTAGTTTCACAATATTTTCTTTCACATAAGGGTGA
Source organism: Aralia elata (assembly GCA_034770075.1). Taxonomy (NCBI): domain Eukaryota; kingdom Viridiplantae; phylum Streptophyta; class Magnoliopsida; order Apiales; family Araliaceae; genus Aralia; species Aralia elata. The sequence continues at coordinate 23,153,675 of CM068378.1, read as the reverse complement.
ATTTTACTTATTATTCATATGAAAAATAGTTTATGAAATTATTATTTTTATTTATAAAAATATCGCTTTCATAAATAAATTTATGTAAATAAACCCAACCATTTTAGAAGTAAATCTTAATTGAGTAAATTTAAGTTGATCAAAATCAAGAATACTCTGTTTTTGTACTAAAAGAAAACAAAAACAAATGAGGCTGTGTGTAAAACAGAGGGATTATAAATAAGTATCCTTTATAATCGTCATGTGTACTTTTCATTAAAATGTTTTGTTTTAATGGACAAAGATGGTATCACTCTGTTCTAAATTAATTGCTCAATTTTGATCATTTTAAGTCAAATTGACTATTTTTAGAATTAATAATTAAGTATATATAAATATATTTCTAGAATTATAAAAATTGGAGTTAGTAATAAATTGTATATACTTTCTTTTGGTTATAATCTCTTCACCTATATTTTAACAAAAATAATAAAAAAATTAGTTCTAAAAAAAGTCAATTTGACTTAAAATAGTCAAAATTGAGCAATTAATTTGGGACGGGTAGAGTATTAAATACGCACTCAAAGACTTTACTAAAGCTCGGTGAATACTTCCTCTATCTAGAGAGTATTATTCCTCTGATTATGAAAAGAGTCTCAATTATTTTGTTATGTATAAAAATTTGTTTTATCTAATGACCGCATAAAGTTACATAATATTTTTAAGTTTATTATCATAATTTACATAAAATTACATAATATTTTTAAGTTTATCGTTGTAATTTAATTATTATATTATCATTGTTAAACTACATACTTAATAAATTTTAGAATAAACATAACACATAAATATATCATTAAAGTTTGCCTATTTTTCAAATATGACTCGCGGAAAGAAAAAGTATATTTTATATATTTTGTTTAATGTTAAGCTTTGCATATGACATGTTTAAATATATTCTTTGCGATGATTTTACCAATATTTTGCTCTAAAATTAAGTTTAATCTACACTCATACTTTTTGGTGATTGTACTCTTTACATGTATAGTTATATACTTTTATATTTTGTATAATTATGTATGTAATATAGTAAAAAAATAAATAAATAAATTACTTTGCACGGACTACTAAACTCCTCCCTTTTCTTCTTTAAACAGAATCGTTAGAATATATTTCAAAGGCAAAATCTTAATAATTAAACAAAAATCAATAACTAATATTTTATGTATTTTCCTTTATTGTTCTAATGGCTAATTAATAATCTTTTTGTTCCAAAATTAGATATATAATTTGACTTTTAAGGTCAAACGATGACATATTTAACTTCAAAATTAGTATGACTCATAAAAGTTTAGAATGAAATAAATTTTGTTATTAATAATTTTTGTTATATTGTAACAATTGTATCAACTAAAATTAAATAAATTCACGTTAATTTTGAAGTTTAATACGCTGTCATTTGACCTCAAAAGTAAAATTGTATCTTTAAATTTAGAACGGAGGTAATATATTTTATTTTATTTTTGAAAGCCCCACTTTTTGAAAAATATAATATATTTCATAATCAAGTATATCGTCACTATTACACTGTAAAAAACCAATTAAATTTTAATAAAAGAGAAAAAATAAACTCATAAATAAACTTTACATAAAATAAAAATAAAAATCAAATTTAAAACTTAAAAATCATAACATCTCTGTCTTAATCGCTTTACTAAAACATGCGGAGAGAGTATATGTCATAGATCTCAAGATAAAGGGGGTGAATATTAAAATAAATTAAAAGAAAGAGATTAAAAAGATGGAAGATTGAGGAAGTGATAATAATAATCAAAGTTGGTCCTATTACAGCACATTTGGTTGGGGATGGGTCCCACAACCCCAAATTTGTGATAAAAGGTGAGGAGCTTTTCTCCGAATTGAAGAATGACTTTATTAAACTTTAAACCGAGCAAGCAAGCAAGCGTGCGTGCGCTATGGTGTGACAAGCAGCACATGCCATTCCTTTTTATCTTTTCCTTAGCTTTTTGTTTCTCTTTCATGTCACGTGTTAAGTTCCCCTCTAATTGACTCTTTGTTAAGAATTTCGACAAAACTCATACTTAGTCTACTGTACAATTACAGTGTGTTTTATTTGATTTTTGTTTAAATATAAATACTTTTAATTTTACAATTAAATAAATATTATTATTTATACAAATAAAAATTGATATGTTAACAAAATCTATCTCACATAAGTGTAAGACTCATTTATTATTTATATAAGAGAAATCGTGTGAAATTATATTTTTTACTTGTAAAAATATCAATTATGTGTTTAAAATATAATTTTAGTACGTATTTTTTTAGTTTGCTTTTCCTTCATTTGATTAAGAATAGTGTTCACTGTGTAACCCAAAAATTAGTAACTTCATTTTTCTTTTTGCATTATAATACTCTTTGTGTTTTAAAATTAAAGATATATTTTTCTTTTGAATAATGTTATGGTGATAAAAATATAGACATAAGAAAAAATTGATGAAAAATAATTTGTCAAATTATTTTTAACAAGCTTAATAATTCGTACAAAGTACGGATAAACTTATAAATGACTTATTGAATAAATTTTAAATATGACATATTTGGACGTTAATATTTGTAACATTATAATTTTAAGTGAGGTCGTTATAATATGCCCTTTTAATTAGAATAAGAATATATATATATATATATATACACACACACACATACAATATATTTAGTTTATAAATTTGAGAATTCATTGTAAATTTATGATTTTGAGAAATCATTATAAATAAATCTCTTACACGCAAAAAATAAGAAGTCATACAGACTTCTAAGACTTGGAATCAATGAAAACGACTCCATACCCGTCTTACTATATTATTATTATTATTATTAATTTAATTGATGTTTGACCATATGAGTGGGACCTAATACTTGTAATTATTTACGACTAATGACATCATATATGTATACCACATTTGTATTCAAGTTCCAAAACACTATTATTTCCTTTTATCTGTTTTAAAATTGAATATTCATAAACATGTATTATTTTTATTCTCGATCATCATCACTAAATATGTGACGCCCCCAAAATAGGTCCATACAACCCATTTTGAGTCGCCAATAACATTCCACAAAATACAATTACAAATACGAATTTTCCCATTTACAATTATTAAGTGTCGTGCAAAATACGACAACACAATACAAATACATCTTAAATTCTCAATACACTTATTGTCACACTAATAGTAAGGTATTGAGATACTTCTATTATCTCGGACCATCACTCCATTCCCCGGCTAGTCCCCGCTACACTCTCTTTTCCTGAGGAGAACAATGGAACAAAAAGGAAAAGGGTGAGCACAAATAGCCCAGTAAGAAATATCATGACTAAGATAATGAAGAATAAAAATTATCTTTAGTCTTCAACAATAATAAATCAGAGATTTAAAGATATTATAATTGTTCAACACAACAACTGCAGCGGAACGAACAATCCATTAGAAGAGTCAAGTAGATTATAATATCTACCATCGTCTATAAGTTAAAGGATCACCACCAATATTTTATCCCTGTAACACCAATCAACAATCCCTGTTTATGAACATCCAAATCAACAGTTTATATTCAACAGCCTCTCTTTGCACTATGTGCCAAAGATATTTATGTGTAACATCACCGGTCATGATCATGCCAAACGCCAGTTCATCTTTGCACTACGGGCCAAAGAGAACTTTCACCATATGTCTTTGTTTGTAACACCAAAAGTCATGATAATACCAATACACAGTTTGGTCAAAATCATGTCACGCCAGTTCATCTTTGCACTACGGGCCAAAAAGAACTATCACCACAATTTAAGTATGAGGATGAGGATGATGACAATGATACAGTGAGATTAAGGATAAGAAAAAGCTTTATAATTTAATCAGTATCAAAGATTGACCAAATTGCCAACACGATGACCAAATTGTGGAGTCAAATTCAAGAATGATATTCAAGAAATTATGTCATGCTTTAACTATAACGTATAAAATGAAATAGAAAGATTCAAGTGAAAAGATATTAGATGAAGCACAAACTATTAAGGATATTCTACTAATTTCAAGGATTTTCTCCATTTAAAAATAAGGTTTTGGAAACAAATAGAGATTTTTTATCATAAATGGAGAAATGTGAAAGAAAAGATATTCCTTAAAGAGTACAAAAGAAATGATACGTTATACGAGTATAACAGAATATATGAAACTGCAAATGGGTTTTCACCCGTCATGCGGTAATCCGCGTAAACAGATTTTCTCCACAAAAGATTAATAAGTAATGAATACGAAGGGTTATTCACCCGTCATGCGGTAATCCGCGTAGACAAATTATTTCCACAAAAGATTAATAAGTAACGAATACGAAGGGTTATTCACCCGTCATGCGGTAATCCGCGTAGACAGGTTATCCCCACAAATTAATACGGAATGAATAACAACCTTTCTGAGTATAATATCACTTACGAACAAGGTAGCAAATGATATTACATAAGAGTATGAAAGAAATGATATCCCCTACCTTCGTTAACAAGTGACTGGATGTTGCTTTCTATGAAGCTTACTAACTTGGACAATACTAGTATTCTCACAAATACTCACAATAGCCTATCACACTAAGAGAACTCAAGAAATTTAGAGAGAGAGAATATGCAAGGAAGGTGTGAAGATTTCTTAAGATAACCCCTCTTATTTATAGGAAAACCAAGTTTCATTAATTGCACAATAAGGGCTCGACTTATTACACTTTAGTACCTCCATCTTTGCCTCTACTTTTTAATATAATCCCTCAAGTATTATCAATCTTGCATAACATCCCCTAATAGTTCCCGCATGTGAACCAATAGTTCCCACATGTGAACCAATAGTTCACAGCATGTGAATTTTAAAATTTCAATTAGGTACCCCTAAGTTAGACTCCACTTTTAATCCGTCAATAATGCTAAAATATCATAACAAATAATATGAGTTACAGTGCCATGATAAATAATAAAAAGTATCATGTGGATGCTATTGTAATTATTGAATCAAAATACTGTGTAATTGCTACTTTATCAATTATTGAATCAATAATTTAAAATACTGTGCAATACCGTGTGCCTGTGAAATACCGCGTACTACTGTGGAATAACGCGTTTTACTGTTCTTTTTATTACCGGGTATTTCAATAGTTGCCGGTGATAATACTGTTGACAAAATACTGTCGCTTTCAATATCCGACAATGGGGCCCACTATCGTTGACAATATTACCATTGTGGGGCCCACTAATATTTTGATATTTCGGCGCCGTCGTACTTTACCGAATATAATATTCTCCGACAGAACGAATATTATCCGACAGAAGGAATATTCCCCGACATACAGGTTTGACTTTTTGTATAAATGAATAGTATATTCGTATGAATAGTACTTTCATATTTATACCGTATAATTTCGTATCCAGCTCATATAAACGTTATGACGTAATTCGAAGGTCGAAGAAAGTGTAAAAGCGTTTTTAGCGTGAATAGTCCCCCATGAATAGTGGTCGCGTGAATAGTGATCGCGTGAATAGTGATTTAGCGTTATTACTAGATTTCTCAATTTTTCATATTTCACTAGGAACTTTATCATTTTCGATTTAATAATAAGAAGAAAAATAAATTCTCTTTATTAAAATTTTCGGGGTCTTACAAAATAAGTCAAAGATATAGTTGGAACTTTTTTAAAAAAAATCTTGCTATGTTTTATAATAAAGTTGCGTCGAATTATAATTGTAAAACATATCAATATATGTGATAATCATATAAAATTATAAAAGGGTCTCAATTATTACACATACTTATTCATGTAATTGAAAATTAAATAATCGAGATAAACATTCGTAATATATTATTTTTCCTTTTTGAAATATATACTTTTATTATAATTACATGAACAACGATTTTTTGTATGAGTCAACTGAAATTATTTGATTGATCACGAGTTAACTCATATACATTAAGTTTAATTATTTTTATGTATAATTATCCAAACGTATATTGAATCTCATTGGTTTATATTAAGTCCTTTATTTTATTTATATCTTCTCATTTGTCATTATCCAAACACTTTAAGAAATTGATTTTCAAACGAGACTTATGAGATTAATATTTAAAACGTGTAAAAAGCTCATGAAATTGAATGAAAACTTACGACATTAAAAACGTAGGAAAAAATAGTTAATTTGTTTTAGTAAACACTAAAACATTTTTTAAAAAAATAAGAAAAAGGACAAATTATTTTAGTGATTGATGGATCTGACTGTCCTCCATTATACATTTTTTTTAAATTCTATTCAATACATCAATTATTTGATTTTAATAATTTTGTTAGAGATGATCAAAATATGTTAATAGATAGTTGATGGTATTAAGATCAATTCTAAAAAAAATTAGAATCATAAAAAATATTTTTATAGTTAAAAATCTTAAAGATTTTTCATCTATTAAAATTTGGATAAAAAATCTTCATGCTCATCAAATAGTAAAAAAATGTCGGATTATTTTTATTTTTGAAACAATTATAACATTTAATATAATAAATTAGTTGACCAATGTCGATTTCAATTATACTATTCACAACTATAAAAATATGATATATTGAATAAAATTAAAAGAAAGATATAATGGAGGGGATCCAAATCCGTGATTGATTATTTTGATATATGCACACAGACACACTAATATATTTAAAAAGACAAGTTGTTTAATAAACATTAAAATAGTATAATAATAACACAACTTATTATATATATACGATGGATTTAACACATGCCTTTTAAATAGTATACTTTTATTAAAATTATGTCGTTCTGGAGATTATTTTAAAAAATTAAATAATATTAATAGACAATAATATCACTTGCTTTCCTTTTATATATAAAAATGCCACTCGCGGTTCCACTTGTTTTTCCAAAATAACGTAGTTTTAATAAAAAGTATATTATTTAAGAGAGGTATGTTATCTAAGAGGTATACGTTAGATCAATTCTCTCTCTATATATAGTATATATTAAGAGTACATTTAATAATATAAATTATCTTTAAAATCATTACTTTTAAAAATATATTTTTTATTTTAGAATAGAGAGAGTAGCTCCTCAAATCCAAAAGGAAAATAAGATTTTAATTGTTAAATTCCGTAGTCATTGTTTATTTTTGAAACGGAAGTCCAAAAAAAATAAACGGTCCAAAAATTTTCCACCACCAAAAGAAAAAGAAAAAGAAAATCCATCTTCATCTTGCGGTGAGTAAATGGGCCAAACAGGTTCTGGACAATCCCCATGCATCAAACAAGAAACAGCCAATTTAAACACTCGTCTCCTTTTTGCTTACGTGGCACCCCTCTCGCCACACCCTCTCATTTTCCCTCTTTCTTCAATCTTCCTCTTCCCTCTCTCTACAGTCACATACGGCTAAAACATTGTTTACTCATTCCTTCCTCCTTCCATATAAATGCAAACTAGGGTTATGTTTCCAGAATTCAGTAGTACAACAATGGCGACATCTTCTCTCTCTACCTCAACTTCATTACCTGAACTCACTTTTCTTCGCACAAGCTACTATAGTCGAAAACAACTCCGATTTTCTCTCTCTAAATTCAGTCATAGAAAACGTAGTTTCACTATTAGGACTCGAATTAGAGCTTCTAAAACTGGATAGACTGTAATTGAAGTGAGTGAAAGTGAGGGTGCTGAATTGAATGGTAATGGTAGTTATAAGTGTAATGGTTCAGTTGGGAAGTACACGAATGGAAGTGTTGGCGTGATTGAGAGGGAGAATGGAATGGCTAGTAATGGGAGCTTAGTGAAGTAAGTGAATGGGAGTGGAGTAGAGGTTAAGAAGAAGAAGACTGTGGAGGAAATTGGTCAAGATGCTGTGTGGTTTAAGTGAGAACGACAAGGAAAGGTTGAGGTATGATCATATTCTACTCTTCAGTTTTAGATTTACATTTGGTTTTGATTAGCCTTTGATTCTTTGAACGTGGAAGTTGGGATTTTTTTAGGTAATTATGATTGATATTGAGCTGAAACAGTAAGTTCACTGTTCCAAACCTTTAATTTCTGAAAAGTTAATATGGTCAGTGTTAGGTTAAAAATTGTTTTATAGACACTATTCATAATTAGGGTCTTCTTGTTTAGCAGCCCTTTTAATTGTTATTATCACTGGAAAGCTTTAAGTTTAGTAGAGAAGGGTTTATTGTCATGCTGCTGTGTTAGTGAAAATTGAATTGGGGATAATTTAACATGAGAGTGGCGAATCCATACAACTTTAAGTTTAGTAGAGAAGGTTTGTTCTTCCCTCCCACCTCTCTCCCTCCCAGGAAGAAAGAAGAACTCAACATTCTTTTTTATCTTGTCAATACCATGATCAGCGAGGGGGTGATTTCTTCTACTCGATGAAGCCGTAAAACCCCACCAAAGGAATGTTATAGTAGCTGCAATGTGTTCCAATCCTATTCAAAGTGGAAGAAGGTGTTTCATATATCAATTCTTCAATTTAAGGTTCATGCACTAAGTCAAGGGGGAAGGGCCAAATTTTTTTGGCATATATAATTAACGAGAAGGTACCTAAGTTTTACCTAAAAGCTTGTAAATTTTGTGACCAATTTTCTCCAAGTAGATTACCCAAAGTTCTCTAGAATCCATACAAGCTTCTTTAGTAGGGAAGTTTTCTGGATTATCTTGGATTAAGCATCTCACAAAACTATTTGAAATTTATTGGTTCTCTTATAGTAAACATCTATTATCAGCTTGCTTCCAAATTTTTTTGTACAATTTCTTGTATTTATTAACCTGTAATGATATACTATATATCCTTGGATCCTTGCAGTGTCCGGTAAATATTAATTCTATTTAAAATTTCTGCTTTGCCAAATCCATGGAAGTTTGCTTCATCTTTTTGCTAAACATAGAAATTTGCTTCTGGAGTATGAGCAAATGTTGATCATCATTTGGATAACCTAGGAAAAATGGACATAACTTTTAGAATGAATTTAAACATGTTGATGGTGTATTAATATCTTTCTGGTGATAGTTGAAATATCATACCCACTGTGAGAATCCTTCTTTCTAGGAAAGTGGGAGCTTTCTGTAGTCTCATTTCTGTCCTCAAATTCTCAGATCAATAGCGTCACCAACAGGGCCTCATTCAGAAATCAGAAACCAACACAATTTCAATTGAGAAGCCCAACCCATTTCAATCCAAATCTATATAACAAAATACAAATGATTTTGAATTTCCCGCTCATCTAATAAATCATCTGAGCCATCCAAAGTTTGACATAAATCTGACCGTTCATTATTTTCTCCTCTTTATTTCCTCTTCTTCTACATTTTTCATTCTTCTTCAAACCCTATCTCCAATACCTTCTTCTTCTACATTTTTTTTTCTCTCCAACAAAAATTAGTGCCGGAGGCACGGGGTTACCGCTAGTGGTATATAAAAGCCAAATCTAAACATAATTTCAGTTCTACTAATCCATAAAGAAAAAGAAAATGAAAAAGATTAAATTCCAGGTCAGTTTACTTAGTATTACCTCTGCCCCAAAATGGAAGTTCTATTTGACTTTTTGAGGCATATTAAGGTTGGTTAGAGACGTTCTTTGACTTAATTACTTTTGGTTTTCTTTTTCAATATACAATTTTATCAAGAAAAGAATTATTGAAAAAATTATGTTCAAGTGTGTCCTACTCCTAGGTACACCGTAATATGCATAAGCAAAGTTAAAAGTCAAATGGGACTCTCATTTTGGGATGTAAGTAGTATCTAATGAAGGACAACAAAAACGTAACTAGGGTTTAGGCTTCACACCTGAACTCTAGTGTCTCTTAATTGCAGCCAAGATGATTTGCCTATCCTTGCAAAGAATCGAAATAGACCACTCTGCAAAGAATCCGCAAAATGTTTTGAGGTCACTTCGCAAAGATTCCTCATACTTGTAGGCAAAAGATCCCTTTTGAAATTTCAATTATATAAGATCTATTAATCAATAGCATGTGAAAGTAACAAATAAACTTGACCTTATATAGGGACCAAGGTAATACAAGTAAACAATTTTTACCTTACCTGACGCAGGACTCTAGATGTAACAATTTCCTATCGGATATGGGACTCTAAACATAACAAAAATATGAGACAAAAGGATGAACCAAAATTTTGTTGAAGTAGAAGCAAATTTTTTGAAGTAGAAACAGTTACCAAACGGATCGTTAACTTATTATGTTAAATATTATATAATTATAACTATGTTTTGAAGATGTAGCTAGTCTATTATAACTTCTACTATTACAATTAACCATTATATGCCATTGCTTAATCAAAATTAATTCTCAAAGCCATCAAAATTGTTTACAAATGAAAATTTTTCTCACCTTTTCTCATTTAAGGATTCAGTTTTTTCTTGTCTCTGGTTTTTTAGTTTTATATGTCTGAGAAGAGGTGCTTAGAAATGTCTTTCTCTGTCTGGGACGGGGTCTATCAGTCTCTTGCTCTTGATAATATTGAACAGAACATTATATATATATATATATATGATGGATCTAAAGCATACTTCTTAAATAGCATACTTTTATTAAAACTACGTCGTTTTGGAGATTCTTTTTTAAAAACAAGTGGGGCCGCGGGTGGCATTTTTGTAAATAAAAGGAAAGCAAGTGGGACCACTCTCTTTTAATATTATTTTGTTTTTTAAAAGAATCTCCAAAACGACGTAGTTTTAATAAAGGTATGCTATTTAAGAGAGGTATGCTATTTAAGAGAAATGTTTTAGATCCGTCCTCTCTCTCTCTCTCTATATATATATATATATATGCATGCTCTTGCAGCTTTTCCTATTCACCATATATTGTACCGCAAACATGAAAGTTATTTGTCTATATAGAGTGATATGCTGATATTTTCATGAAAACTTTTGGAGACCATTGGAAATAAATTATGTTTTCCTTTCCCTTTACTAAATCATAAATTGTGCATGTTATAAATACTGGTTATTGTTCAAATCTATATCTGAAATTCATTTATGCAGGAGGTATGACTGAGGCGAAGAAAGTTCAAAGGCGGAAAGTCCTTGCCAAGTGGTTGAAAGAAAGTATTTTGAGATTAGGTCCTACTTTCATCAAAATTGGTCAGCAGTTCTCTACAAGGGTGGACATACTTGCTCAATAATATGTGGATCAGTTGTCAGAACTTCAGGTCAACATTATTCTACTAAATAAGTCTTGATTCCCTGAACCATTGCATGCTTCTTTGCCCTGTATTGTTCTAGCAGCTCCTCTCATCAAGAATGAATTTAGCAAATATGCATCAGCTCACAGTTTTGTATATTTTGAAAGCTGATCTTCTTGCCAGTGGTGGGATCATTCAGTTGTCAAGTTTTGTTGCACCATTGGTACTTGGCAGATTCTGATATCTTCTTAGTTTGATACCCGTGTCTTCTTCACAGTTTTACATGTTTTCTGTAAGGTGCTAGTTATATTCTTCGAAAAATAGCATCAAAATTGGAATGTCTAGTAGTTTTTCCAAAGCTTGGGATCTTTTTCAAACCTGTAGAACTAAGACTAGTATTTAAATGATAGTTTTATACTTTAAACTTAGGCTAATATTTTTGTGATACTTCTGTACTTTGGCAAACATGAAGTCAATTGTGGTTGTATTTACAAAATTAGTTACAAAATTATTGTTTAATTCCTGCTCCCTCCCCATCATTCGACCAGACAATTTAAGATCCCTTCCTGTTCCCTTCCTAATGGTTGTACCCAACAAATAAGGTAAAAGAGGTTCCCTTCCATTGTCGGAACCATTCCCCTCGAAAATGCTCCCCCTCCCACTCATCTTTTTCCTTCCTCATATACGATCCCTTAAAGTGAACAAGTATATAAAAACCCTAGACAAATAAAAGGCATGGGTGCAAAAGATGTAATGGAAATTGCAAGATCTTAACCACGTCAAGACAAATAAATTTCTTGATGCTGAAAGTTTGATATCTTCATTTACATTTTATCATGTAGAAAGGATGCATAGAATTAGGCTCTATATGCCAGACAATAGGTTGGTTTTCTTCATAATAGAGCATGTGTCATTTGTCTATCGTCTTCGCCTTACTCCTCCTATTACTTAAAGCAGTACAGTGAAGAAAAGTATGTAACGGGTTTATTTTAATTATAAATGCCTCTGCATCTTTGTTGCAATTCAGCTACTCTTAATAATGATATTGCTAAAGTAACCTTTTCCTCACTTTTTTGTTATGTAGTTTAGTCTGTAATTCGATATGTGTTCCTCAAACTTCAAAGGGACTAATTGTATCATCATTTCATGAAGGATCAAGTTCCTCCTTTTCCATCAGAAACTGCGGTATCTATAGTTGAAGAAGAGCTTGGAGGCTGTGTAGATGCTATATTTGACCACTTTGACTATGAGCCAATAGCTGCTGCTAGTCTAGGTAATCTAACTTTTCTTCAAAACTCAAATGTAATAATTCATTTCAAGCATCACTTAGTTTGTAAGTGGCAAAATGAAATGCAATAAGCTGATTTTTATTGTGCAGGTCAGGTTCATCATGCAAAATTGAAGGGCCAGGAAGTTGTTTGTAAAGTGCAAATGCCCGGTCTGAAGGATCTATTTGATATTGATCTAAAAAACCTAAGGGTAATTTCGGATAATTGGAGTTCCTTTATGTTATTTGCTGAATGCCGAGTGTTCTGATTATATTTTTATGTCATTAAGCCATTATGTTCTTTTTGACAAAAAGAAATAAATGGTCCATATTTAAGTTTTATTGCCTTCAATTTTGTTATACGACGTCCTCAAATTCTGAGTATTAACATTGACTAAATATAATAATTCTGTGAACATACTATGACTACGCCATTAGTGTGGAAAAACATCTATTAGAAGCTTCCCTCCACTACTGTAATGCCACTTATGTCATTATCTTTGGCTGTTTCATAGTGGTTAAATATTTTGAAGGTTTTGTTGTTGCATAATAGGCTAGTAGGTTCCAATGTGCATTGATTCTTCAATTTGATGTTCTCAGGTTATAGCGGAATATCTTCAGAAGCTTGACTCAAAGTCTGATGGGGCAAAAAGGGATTGGGTTGCTATCTATGATGAATGTGGAGGTGTCTTATATCAGGTAATTGTTTTCTTTGGTTTGCATGTTTCAGAATATTTGAGATTGATTTAGCAAAAAAAAAAAGAAGAATATTTGAGATTGTTTTAAATTAAGCTTCTCTCTTGTTCCAATGAATTATTTTTCTATCAACTGAAAAAGAAAAGGAAGAAAAAAACCTTTGTCTGTCCAAGGAGACAGTTGGAGGTATCTTGGCTTCCCTTACTCACCATTTAGGTTTCTGATGAATCTCCTTTTAGTTATTAAAATATTTTAGGCACATAGAAATCTTTAATTCTACAAGAGAAAGTGTACTTAATGCTGAGTGCAGATGCGCTTAATATTGAGATTTATTAATGTGAAGACAAATATACACGGGTTTGAGAATCTCCCTCGAAACTGGTGTTGAAGTCATATTAAAGGCAAAATTTTCTTACTGTTCTTTCCCGTACTTGACCTTTATAGTCCTTAAAATTCAATATCCTTCTAACAGTTAATCCTGTAAGCGTTGCAGGACTTCAGAACAAGATGGGACAGACAAACGCAAGCATTCTATAACTTGTTTAGACAGGCTGATAGAGTTGAAAAGCTTACTCAAACAATCCAGCGTTTGGTAGAGATCGAGCTTTCATTTAACATTGTTTTGACTATTTTAATCGTTTTATGCTCCATTAGTCGTCTTAGTTGTGAAGCAATTAATTGTACCTCATTTACAGGAGCAAGGTGATTTGAAGCTTCGAGTTCGAGCTTTGGAGTCTGAAAGGGCTTTTCAACGCGTTGCTACTGTTCAAAAAACAATTGGAAGTTTGAGTGTAGCTGGCTTTAATCTAGTACAAATATCAAAAGTTGTATATTCATGCTAACTTCTGTAATATTTTTTAAAAAAATATTTATTTTTTCGTCAAATATCAGATATTCTTGTTTTCATTAGCTAGAGACTTCATAAAAAGATGAGAGTTGGACATTTATTGATTTAATAGCATTGTTTTGAATGAACATGAGAAAATATTTAAAACAAGTTTTATTTTATGTATTGTCTGCTTTCTTTCCTGAATCTAAACTTCCAATATTTATTTGAAAATTTTGGTAGTGTCACAAGATTAACAAAACCTACACGTTTTTCTTGTTCTGTGAATATGCTTCCAAGTGTGCCACTTGCATTGCACTTGTACATCATACAACATGTTACTTATCTCTATGATCTGCAACAAGTCCAGTCAACCTTGGTGAAGGTTTTTCATCAGAGAGGCCGTGCAAACATATAGCACTTAAGTGGAAATGTTTTCAGACTAAGCTTAGCTGCAACCATGATTGCTGCCAAAAATTATGCAGCCCTATTATGTGTTGGTTCTCATGTTGACTAGAATGCTTGCTACACCTGACCAAAGCTCCCTCCCTATAAGTCTATAACAAAATAGATTTCTGTCAGTTATCGGCTATTCATAGACATACATATATGTACTCTGAACAGGTAGGATGTTGAGCAGGAAAATGGAGATGAATAAGATTATATTGGTGCATAGCAGTTGCTTTATTAGTATAGCAGTATCTAAATAGAAAAATCAATTAAAAAATAGGAAGAACAAAAATCAACTTCAGAGCAGTATCAATGGGCAAAGTTGCAAACTTAATTAAGGGCCCTATGCACGAACCTTCCAAAATATGATACTCACTCTTTATGTATCATCTTATAATTACTCTTCTCTCAGCCATGCATGTAAGCATGCTTGTGGTTTATATATATTTGCCTTCAGTCCTCCATATGTAAATGTGCTTGTATTTAGGTGGTTGTGTCTCGATGCTTGTAACGTTGAGATAATTGAGGTTTCAAGATTTTAAACGTACTATTGCATGTTTAAATCAATTCTATATTGTAATTAGAGTTTTCATTAATTTAGTACCGAGTAAGAAGTTGAGTATTAGGGGTATGACAATTACTACTTAAGAAGAATTTGAAAAGGTAATTGTGTATCTTTAAAATTAGCATATTTACCATTTTCATGTCCAACTAATAATTTCTTGATTACTTTAATGCAAAATAATTCTTAAAAATTCCCCCCTCTTTGGACCAATCACATTCACAGGCTGTAGCTGCTGGAAGTTTAATAAACCTTGCAACAATTTTGTATATCAAACGTACTCAGTCATGGTAAATCGTAACTTGCCATTTACGTTGTACTGATAATGGTTTCTTTTGTCCATATTATTTATTAATAAAAGTCTTTCCAATACCAAGTCCTCATTGGAATCCTGAAGGTTAAGAAATTTGATCAACGAGAGAGGTTGATTATATGACAAGATCACACGGATCGTCTGTTCTGATACCAAATATCCCAATTTTCTCTTAAAAAGTTAGCTATCTAAGAGGGGAGATTCAAGTTTATATCAACCTCACATTGATATCTCATACTACTAACGTGAATGTGGATCTGTTCTTTGTCATAACAAGCTCAAATTAGTATTCATAAAAAAAAAACATTGACCTCAATAGGGAAATCTGCTATGGAGGATTCTAAGTTTAAAAGCAATTTCTTTCCACTGAACCTATTGAATTAAATAATTGTTATTCTGCTGGCAATTTTTTTCCACCGAACCTTTTGAATTAAATAATTGTTATTCTGCTGCTTTGAGTAGTTCCAAGTATTGCTAAAGTACTATTACAGGGTTGGTTTGTTTTTTTTTTCTTTCCAAATATGTGTGAAGGACATGCTTGCTTGTACTCTCACATTATTTTCGGTTTGATAATAGAAAGAAGATATATACCAAGTTTCTTCTAGCAATACTTTGCTGTTTGAAAGGACGACAAATAAAATAGATGATAACCTGACTTGACATGTCCTTTATGTATGACTCAGGGAACAGTGGAATAATATACTTGGTGAACGAGTATCTTCTTTGGTGATGCTACATAGTTTCTTCCGCGTATGCATTTGGGTTGAAACCTGCGTGCCGCCGCGCGGGGGAGAGGGGTGGGGTGTTGAGGAGAGGGAAAATGAAGGGACCTTACAATACGTAAACATGGCTAAATGTAAAACTCTGAGGGAAAGTGAAGGGACCTTACAATACGTAAACATGGCTAAATATAAAACTCTGTTCAAAACTATTTCAAGAAGCCAAAATAATAACGCCAATTACCAGTTCGCCAAGAAATTTTATCCTAGATATCAAGTTTCAGAGATGTGAAAACAAGTGTTTACTTGCATGAACTCTAAGTAGCAGCTTGCCAGTATTGAAAGAGCACCCTATAATTATATTAAAAAAAGAAGAAGATATTTAATTATTCGATCTTTTAGCCTTGGCCATCAAAAAACAGTTTGAATAAGATACGTGTATATTTCCCACTTAGAAGATTAACAACTCTTGTACATGTTTTAATTACCACGTAAACCTTTAACCTTTTTAAGTCATTTCTCCACAAGCTCTTTAATTTATATCACCAATGAAGACTTAATCTTTGGTATTTGTTTATTTCACCTTGTGTTTCCAACATGGGATTTGTTTGGCAAGCTTATTTTCTTCTGCAACAAACTAGATGGTGGTTTAGTTGCCGAAAAAATGTTTGGTCAAATATGTTGGCAACTGAGTTCTCCTCCAAACCCTTTGTCGGGTTTAGCTGCTTTGAAGATTGAATTTATGATCTGATAAAGATTAGAAAGCACCTGGTTGAAACCCAGGATGTGCAGCTTGAGGGTTGCTCTGTCTGCGTTCTTTTGTTGCAATTTTAATTGAAGAGGAATTTTTCCACAAAAGACTATGCAAACGATCTTCAAAGTTTAAATGAACTCATTTTATGCAATTTGCAAACTGATTAGAGAAGTCATTGTCTAAATTAGTGCTAGACACCTTAAGTCTTCTTTCTGCAACTATAGAATAAACAGCATATCTTCTTCTATAAACAGTTTATCTGTTTATGCATTGCTGAGAAGTTGCAATGCTAAGAATTGTTGTGAAGATATGAGAAGTCTGAGTATGCAGTGCAGGGAGTAAGATCTGACAATTTTGGATTTTAAAAATCAATTAGGTTAGTCAAAATTATTTGTTGAACGTGTGACTCCAACTAGGATGTTTAGGAAATGAGATGGTCTATTGTGGTTCTTCTTTTTATGTAGGCTAAGCATGATTGACTGCTCTTAGCCCTGATGTAGATAAGGTAATGTACAAATCCATTGTTTTTATCGGCATTGATGTAGCCTCCAACCTGCCCCGAGGCAATTTCCACAAATGTGTATAACATAATGTAGTGAAATCTTGTAATATTATCACCAAAAGAGTTCAAGACATTCCAACTATTTTAATATTCTGTACATGCTTGTGGAAACTTAATTTAATTTACTGGGAGTAGTATTCTTACAAGTCTGTACCCCACAGACAACAATCTGTATCTCTGCTTTCATCTGTCCTGTGGAGTATGCATCTCACCAATGACCTATTAATTCTCTTTGTGGTTCCTGACAAAAAGTTTGAAAGTGAAATGACAAATTATCTTCAGTCCTTTAAACTGCTTATCTAATTCAGGAAAAGTAGTTTTAAATGTTGTTCTCATATCTTCACTGCCCTTAACAGTTTAGTATGTCAAGGTGGAAATGTTGTTACTCTCGCAAAAACACTGGTACAAATCAAGGGTGCTGTAGGATGGCAACCCTTCAGACTCGGTACAATTATTACTTCAATTGTTATTTTTACTGAGTCATAAGTTTGTAACATAGATCCCAATGCTGAAGTGAAGTTCAATTAAATGTTGAGTCAAGAATTTTGTGCTCCTGTTGAAGATCTTATGGCTTGGAAAAATGATCGTTTCACTTTCACCTGTGATGATGTTTGGCATTTGAAAAATTGTTTGGGACGAGATTCATGGTGTCAGCTAGCATGCATTACACTCTTTCAAGGAAGTTATCATTGTTGAAAATATTTCAGAGATTGCTCAAGATTTCTAGTTAGATTGTGTTCTTTTAGGAAAAAGAAATAGGCTACTTTTTTCCTGAATTTATGTTTGTTGAATCCTTATAAAGTGGCAGTATAGATGGAGGGGTATCGAATCCCTTTTTGAGATCTTGAGCAATAAGCTATGCTTTTATTTCCTATAAAAGTTTGTTCAAGACCCCTCTTCTTCTCTCTCTCTCTCTCTCTATATATATATATATGTATATGTATATAATTTTTAGGTTGGAATGGTTGTGGTAAATTCCAAATTTTGGCTTCTTTTACTTTGTCCTTCAGCAAAATAATGGAGCCTTTAAAGTCATGATCCATTTTCCTCTTTTGTATTATGCTTGTAGAATAACCCAAACATGCATATAGTGAGCTGTAGTATGGAGCTCCATGTGCTGAACAAATTAAAAACCTCTCTAAATCAGTGGAATTTGACATCTTCAGCTGCCCTTTAGGAAAAAGCGAAAAAACAATTAGTATTTTGCTTGTGCATTTGTGTATTTCTTTTGTTTTTTTGCATTTGTTCACTCACTGTGGGTTGAGTTCTCACAATTTAATTAATATGCTAGCAATAGTCAATTATTTCAGTCTGTTTCCTCCACAGTTCTGTGTTCTTCCTAATATCACATACCCACAGATTGATTCTTGCTAATATTCTCAAGGAAATGTATGCAGTAATGTACTTAGGAACCTTCACAACCTTTAATCTTTGATTATCTGACTAATTTGGTGGAAGCAAAAATGGTTTCCATCTAAACTTATTTATTCAAACGTTATTACTACTGACACGTAATTATATGTCACTTTTGAGTTTTATTTTGTCACTCGAGAACCTTTATATTTACATTTTAGGCCAATGAGTTTGTCCTTCAAGTCTTTGACATCTCATTTTACATATTGCTCCATCTTTCTGTGTGATTTGGATAACTGATTTTATTTTGACCAGGCATTCGTGGACCTGTAACTCATTGACCAAGCCATCATTCTTGTGTTTGGAGCCAGAAAGAAGTACAAATTTCACATAAAAAATGTCCTCAATTGCACCACCCAAGAGGTATGTTGGAAGAGTGACCAAACACCCCTAATTTTTATATTTCATTTCACAGGAGTAGGACTGCATGTGGGAATGGTAAATTAATACTGCATTGACTTTTCATAGAACCAATGTCATTGCTGGAGAACTTGCATGTGTTTTTGGTACCACTGAAATATATAAACACACACACACACACACTTGGTTAAAAGTTTTCAACCCAGAAAGTAAAAGCAATTATTGAGGTGACGATTTGCCGTATTAAATCGAGGGCTTCATTGTTTGTTGCTGCTAATTATTGAATAATCCATATCATCTATAAGTGGAAGCCTTGTTTTTCTTTCAAGCTTTTATTAATAATGCTTAATTTCCTAGGTAATCTCCACTTAGTCGGTTACTTTAACTTTCTGTGTCTCTTATCTTTTTGCATTCTTCTGTTTGGAAGATGCATGTATCTATCAAACAACAGTAAGATTTGAACAACATTATCTGCATATTTCTTGGAAATACAAGGGGGAAAGAGAACAGAATTGTCATTTCACTATATCTTCTAGACTTCTAGTACTTAAAGAGATGATTACCATTTACCATGGTTTGAACACTTGCATACTAATTGGCATCATATTCTTTTCACTGTGTTTTATCATTTTTGAGCCTTATTTCCCTGAGTAATGCTCTAAAGTCCGACTTTCCGGAGTTTCAATTTCCTATGGGAAAGAAAAAAAAAATACCAACTTCAAATATTTTTATTTTTGGTTTTGTTGATTGTTTTGTTGATTCTTTTGGTACTTTATATTCCATAGATTATTACATTTATCTGCTCATGTACTTGCCTTGGTAGTTAGTGAAAACCATGGTCCAATACTTAAGTGGTATATTGCTGTCTGTTAGTTTGTCTCTGTACCTGGATTCCTTTTTCTTTTTCTTTTATCTGTTATTATTTTTTTAATTTTTTTTTTTGGACATGAGTAAAAAACTGATAAACTAAAATACTGAACATTCAGTACTACTTGCCATTGTAGAGTATCTCTAGGAAACTTATGCATCATGAGCACACAATGTTGAAATATAAAGCCTGTAGATGTACATGTTTTAGAAAAAGAAGTACTGTAATTAGGCCAATGTATCTTGTAACTAAATAATAGTGTGATACATAGGCTGTTTATTTTAGACAAACTTAAGCTTGGTCAGCTCAACTTCATGTAGTCCCAGAAGAGAGAGCTCAGCTTGATGTTAGCATTTAGAATTATACAAATGTGTTTCTAGATAATACTGCTCCTATCCATAAAGAAGAGTAATTGAAATTACGAAGAAATTGGGATTGTACTGAGGGAGCCTTTAGTTTTGTCCAAAATAAAATTGGAGAAATTGATGAGATTCAATATTATGAGAGACAAAAAAAAATGCAGAATATTTGAGTAATTGTTTGTGAGAAGTGAATTTACATTACTAAGAAGTAGTATTGTCCAAGCCTCTAAGGGACAGATTGAGTATAGATGTAGTCCTCGTTCTCAAAAACACCCTCATCTGCTCCTTTTTCTTGGCCTTCTTTGCACTCAACACCCTCTTTGCCACATAACTCGTGAGCTTTTCCCTGCTTCACCTTAAAGATAAAAACAAAAGCTTTCAAAATTTTATATGTACATACAGATATCATATTTTCTATATATATATATATATATGAGAAGTGATGCATAGCAAATGCTATTATGACACTATTCGTTACAAATAGTGTATTGAGTTATTCAGATTTGATTCACAAAATTTATCGAGGATAAAATAAAGTTTGATTGAGGCTCGTTTAACTACCGAGTCGAGCACGATCTCGAATTGAGTCAGAACAGTTTGAACTTTTCAAACGAATATGATCCGAATATCAATAAATTATTATAATTTGAGGAGATTCGAGTAATTTATTGAACTTTAAAATTTGTTCATATTTGAATCATTATATTTCGAGTCGAGCTCGAATCGAACTTTTAGTTGAACGAGTACGAATCGAGTCTGAACTATTTGCTCATTTTATAGCCTTACATATCTGACTGTACTTCGGAGAAGCGGGCAGTCCAGATTTTACAAAAAAAGTGGTATCCACTGCTTTACTTTGCCATATATAGTGAGAGAGAGAGACTAACCACATTCACTGTATTGACGGAACCGTCGGCCGGAGGTTCATTTGCATCACCTTTGCCAATAACAGTAAGTATCAAAAAGAAGAAAACTAGAAAGAGGCTTAGAAATCTCATGGTACTTGCTTAGCTAGATTGTCCACCTAAAAATGAGGTGTATATTAATGCTCTTTGAGATGGCTAACACCAACAGTACAAATGCTGTGCTATTATATGCAGATGGAGTGAAACAATTAAGTTTAATAGTTTGAGCACTGAACTAATAATGTAACATTTATATGGGGTAGTGTGAGTTTCAGCTTATTTTGACCTGTCTCCTGATTCCACAACATCAAGCTCAACCATCAAGAGGATGGCTTGTTTTTTCTCACTATAATATGGAGTAGTTAGCATCTACACATGATGGGAGAGAGAGATTTAACAATGGTGTCAAATCTCGAGTTCATATCAAATTAAATCGTACCAAGAATTAATTCATTGTCTTAATTATATCTTTTTGGGTCATATTAGCCAAGTTTAATTCTGATGTAGAACTCAAGTGTTATCAGAGAAGTGTAAAAGAGTTTGTTTCTTCATTGATTTCCAAGATTCTTCATAGGTAACTAACTACTCAAAAAAAATTAAAAGTCCTCAACTTTTAATAAAATGAGAAGTGAGTAATATCTACATGTAGGAAATTCATGAGCTACAATTTCTATCCCATACTACCTAACTCTAGTACAATTAACTGCCACTACATTATGGAAATTGGAGGTTTGTCCAGCACAGTTAAATGTCCCATTTTTATTGGTAGGGAATACTAGACTAGATGTCCTGACAAATTAAGAAAATGATTGATGGCACTAGCAAGTATTTACATTTCCTTAGGAAGAAAAACAATGCATTTTGACATTTAAAAGACCGAAATTGCCAAACTGGTTATTCTATAGGAAATTAAAAACTTAGTATACCCAAAATGTAGACGTAGGGTTAGTAAAGCTAGGGCACAGGGTAACACTAATAATAATATTGCACAATTTGTTTTTGTGAAATTTACGCATTGAAAATAGTTAGCCTTGTTCAAAAGGGTCGGTCAATGAGCCAAAGGGTATTGGCCCGATGGTTATTCCCATTATTTGTGTTCAAACTTTGACAGTGGCTAACGGGTGTGTGTTTAAACTAGGAAAAAAAAGGGGGAGGGGGAGGGGGGTGTTTAGTCATTGAGCTATTGAAATTCTTTTGAGGCCTTGTTATATAAATATATTTTAAGTGAACAATATATACATACATTGTTAGGTCACAATTCTTTTCACTGTATACTTTTCTCTTGCACTCTCCAACATTTTAATTAAAAAGCAACTTTCTTAGATAGTTGATAAGATCATGAACAAGAAAATGCACAGGCAAATGCGTGTCCCTCTTATTAGTTTATTCCCTAAAACCCTACAAAACCCAAAATATTGGGAAAGAAACTGAATTTCATTATGTAAAACATTCTACATGAAAAATGTTTTTCAGTATGAATTATTTTCATGTTGTTAGCACAAAAATTGCCACTACATTGATCCTTAGCTGTTCGGACTATTTTTAAACAATACCAAAAACATTGCACAGTCCATATCAACTATAGCTTACCTTATGCAATGTATTATCTGTACCCAAGGTACAACATATAATGCACAATATATACACGTTCGAACATTCTAGTAATAATGCTACTGGATCCCTCTTCAATTCTTCTAAAACTAAAGTCTTCAAGAAAAAAAATAACTTTATCATATCAATATCAAGTACTTTCAAAGATCATTAACCTACTTTAAAAAAAAAAGAAGGTGAAATTGATGTACATAATATTATGAAAATGAACTTTAATTTTGAGACCAGTAAATGCTATGAATGTGCATATGTGGTCCAGACAGATTAGTAATGTTATGATGTTTGTTGTTAGTATTTGGGTCAATGCCTTGAAGCAAGTCAATGAGTAGGAAAATTGGGATGCAAAACAGATGAGGTTACAAAACAGAAGCACTTTACTGCAGTTTCATGTCAGTGTCCTTATAATATGAAGGTCTAAATATATACCCAAACAATCCCACCACATGGTAGGACCAAACCATAACAACCTACTAATAAAATAATTCCCACCCTTTTGCTTTTAGGATTTCTCTCTCCTCCTCCTATCACAAACTAATTGCATGACTCACCCTACTCAAATGTTCAATTAAAAAAAACAAACAAACAAACAGATCCCAATTTGAAATCCTTCCCTCTAGCTTGTTTTTGCTTAGGGTGTAATTTGTACCCCAAGGGGTTGGAGATAGAATCGTAGAACACAAAAACAGTGGAAGGTTTCCTCAACTCTAATTTTTATAAAAATGAGAAATCAACACTAATCAAAATACTCGTTGTATTAAAAAAATTAGAGATTCATTTATAAAATCACAATTTTTAAGAAAAAATTTAACTTTTCATATTTATATATAAATTAGTTTTTTTATATCACCCCTACTTTAGATGGGAGTTATGAGTACAAATATAATAAATTATATAATAATTTAAATAATTTCTAAATAAATCTCTCACCATTAAATTTATTTCACACTCTTCACCAAAAAAAAGGGGGATATACCTCGCATTTTATGAATGAAAACCAAAACACATAACAAGAATTGAATTTGTAAACTAATGATTAGATGGTCTCAATTATAACCATCAGGTTAAAATATCATTAATTATCTTTAAATTAGTTAGATATTTCCTCCGTCCCAAATTAATTATTCAGTTTTGACTTTTTAAAGTCAAGTTGACTATTTTTAGAATTAATAATTAAGCATATATAAATATATTTTTAAAATTATAAAAATTGGGGTTAGTAATAAATTATATGTACTTTCTTTTGGTTATAATCTCTTCACCTATATTTTAGCAAATATATTAAAAAGATTAGTTTTAAAAATAGTCAATTTGACTTTAAAAAATCAAAACTAAACAATTAATTTGGGACAGAGAGTATTTAACAATAATAACATGATTTAACTCGATTAATTTTTATGTTGCAAAATAAAATTGTATCTCTAAAAAAAAATTATATATCTAAGGGGGTGTTTGATAAAAACTGAATGAATCTGAATCTGAATCTGAATGAGCTGAATCTGAATCTGAATGAAAAAAGTTGTTTGATAATTGACTTGTCTGAAACATCTGAATGACAGAATTTTATTATTTTACCCCTCTAAAAAAATTTAAAATTGTTGTAAAATTATTAATATTACTTAATATAATAGTTAATATTTTTTTAAATTTTTTTAAATTTTTTTAATTTTTTTTTACCCATTCAGCTGCTCATTCAGCCATTCAGCCAAAAAAATCTGACTTAGTCATTCAGCTCAACTATCTGACCGATTCAGCCATTCAGACCTAAACAAACGCACTTACCGATTCAGCCATTCAGTTCTAAACAAACACACCCTAAAAGGATGTAACAGTGCACGTGTACATGTTTTTGTTTTCAAAGCAAAAATATTTAATTCACGTCAATCAATCAAAAGGGCATTACTCCAAAAGCTCAACAGGGGAAAGAACTTTGAGTGCCATGTGTTGCGGTAAATTGTTACTTGGTACCCTTACTTTTCAACCACTAATAGAACATCTCCTTGATAAGCAATTTAACAAATTTCATTGAATTATTAATTAATTTAAGGGAATAACAAAAATGAATTAAAAAAAAAAATACCAAAAACGTTATATGTGGACGAAGGAACAGGCAAACAAGGTCACTTAATGGGTCCATCAGATTAACAAAATTTGAAGCTAAATAAATCTGTAAAATATATTGAACCAATAACAACAATGTTCCTCAAAGTTTGAGCCTCTTAGGCTGTAAAAGGAGACTCAAGGGCGTGACCATAAATTAAACACCCCCTCCCCCCACCCCCACCCCCACCCACCTATGAATAAGGTACGCGTAGACACTGAGACACCAATATACCATTTCTCTTCTTCCTTAGACACTGAGATACCATTTCTCTTCTTCCTTATTTCAGTCGTTTTAAATGATGATAAGCCTTTAAATGGTAATGTGACAAAACAAATATTACTAGAAAAGCAAAATGAATAAGATGATATGAGTCCTTTTCAACAAAAAAGCAACCCACAAAAAAATTCAACTTTTTTTCTTCTTTTTTTGAAAATCTATTCTATTACAATTTAATTTTAGGTTACATTTCATTTTAGAAGAGTCTGGAGAAAGGGTCAGAGGAAAACTCGACGAGAACCTAATCGAAAATTAACTTCCAATCTTTTGTAAATTATGCTGAAATCTTGCTGAGGGGTAGACAGACTATTACCGGTAGACTATTTACCTTCGACTTGGAAAAAATTAAATTAATAATTCTTTATTGTGAAAAATCTTTGATAATCAATTTCTTGCTTTATAAAAAATATTTTAGTGTATTGTTATACCTTTACCTTCTATCCCAATCTTAAAAGGGTGACACAGAGTGAGGTCATTCTATAATCACTTAAAACACGTTAGAGATTTTATTAATTTATTTTATAGGCTCAAATAGCTATTTTCTTTTGACAAGTGAAGCAGATATTTTTTTTGGTCCCAAAGCCATTTTTTGGAACATTGAACTCGTCTAGTTTGCTAGGGGTACTTATTTTAATGATCAGAGCAATCCCTTTGTGTTAACATGTTAAGATTTTTATTTTGAAGTATCAATTTAGACACTAAATCACAAACCGAACCTTATAATTTAGTCTCAAAATCTATTTCGATCGTATACTTTTTTTTATATATTATAAATTACTCTAAATTTTTAGCGTGAAAATAATTTGCATCTTAAACTTTAGTATAAAGGGGTTTAAATTATTATTTTTTTACTTAAAGATACAGTGCTTTAAATTAAATCTTAAATCTAAACTGTAAGGTGCAACTTATGATTTAGTCCAAATTAAAAATTAAAAATTAAAAAAAAAACAATATGGCTGTCATGTTCACACTCTCCACCCACTATTTGACCTTAAACACAGGTAGTAATGTGAGATACATTGTTTGACAAAACTATATATATATGTGTATATATATATATATATATGTATATACACACACATACCCCATATTAGCTGTAATCATTTCATAATCCAAATTTAAAGAAAATGCTTTGCAGACCCATGAAAGAAAAGTGAGACTGATGGGGACTCGAAGTAACACAAGACCTCACTTCATTTTTACAATATATTTAATTTGACTAGTTGTTAAGATATTATTTTGACCCCAGTCTATTTTTTTTTTCTAATAAAAAAAGCAAAACTAATAATTGAGCATATCTAAAAAGGTTTAGTTATGGTTATCTTGAAATTAATTATTGAAATCTTGAGAAGAAAAAAACAATTTTGGATTTAATAGAATTGATGTCAATTTTTATCTTTTCTTTTTTAAGCAGATAAATTAATTTATGTGACTTTCCTAACCCACATATTGGGCAACTTCATAATTTATATCAGACCATTAATAAGTTGATTGAAGACTTTTCAGTCTTTTACATTTACATATGAATTCAAAAGGCAACACACCTCTTTGCTGATCAGATTTTTTTTTTAATGATTTACTGACTCAGTTCATTGGAATCCAAATAAAATCCAGATATTTTATATTAAAGATAAAAAGGTATATCCCATTTCTACGCCATAATATATTTAACAAAACACAACTGATTTTGAATTTTTCGTTCACCCTAATAAATCATTTGGACCGTTCAAAATTTGGGATATATCTCACCATTCGTAACATAACATATAGAGAGAGAAATATCAACATTAAAGAAAAGAGCCACCAATCGTCCTCCTCCGCATCATCTTCCTCTTCCTCCTTATTCTCATCTTTCAATCGGAGCGGCATAAGAAAGAATATCAGCGGCGGTAGTGGAAGTGGCAGTGAAAGTTCGTAGTGCCGGAGACACGGGTGTTAGCCAGTAAAAATATATAGTAACAATTTTATTAAATTTAGGAGATAAATTAAATAAATAAGTAAATTGTAAAACAACTAAATTTGTGAAGACAAAAGGAGAAGTGAATTTGTGAGATAACCTTGAAGTTGTGCCACAACCCCTCACCCATTATGGAATATAGATAGACACTACATTGTGCTTCCTTGTTTAAATAGTTACAAATTATAATCTAACAAATAGTAATAATATCAAAAATTTAAGTGGAAAAACCATAATAAAAACAAAAGATAATATTATAGGTTTTAATTTTTCTATTTTTTTTGGGGTCTCAAATGACACCATGACATTAGTTAAATATATATCTTTTAATTGACTATGTCATAAAATAAAATATATCTGATTGAATATCATGCCATTTGAAATATATTTAAGATAAAAAAAATTCAAAACTTTAATATTACTCTCAAAGATGACGGGGGAGAACTAGTACCCATAATCGATAAAGTATAAAATATATTATGAACTATTTGTCCGTTTTAAAATGTAAGATTAGTAATAAATTTTAAATTATAATTTAAAATATTCTTAAGCTGAAAATTTATATGAATATATCTATTTTCAGTCAATTCAATTACAAGTACTTTAAATAAAGCATAAAGATCGGTATTAATTTTAATAAGATCTTTCTACTAAATTAACCCAAATTTATCTGTCAAAATTATATGAAAGTTTTTCTCCTTAATCTCTAATAATGTCAAATTCATATATTTTCCATTTTCCAAAAGAACTTGTAATAATTGGATAGTACTAATAGATTAGTTACTAGTACTAGTTGTTATTAGTTATTACATATACGCACATAAATAGGAGTAACAAAAAAAATTAAAAAATTAAACCCATCCAATCAATACTCGTCAACTTTTAGTTAACGCCGTAAAAGAATTTCCGTTCCAAAGCATGTGACTGCTGAGTAGGGCCTTGTCAGTATGTAAGAGAGAGAAATACAAACGTCGTATTTATTTGTAAAAAATATGTTTAAAATTAAATTATTTATTTTAATTTAAAATTATTTTACATTATTTTATTTTATAACAAGAAATTAATAGTTACTTAAATAGCCATATAAATTATTTTTTTTATTATTTTTAAAATTATTTATGAGAAATTATATAATCTTATGATGAATGTGAGATTAATAATTTCTTTATTTTAAATTATAAAATGACTTTAATAATCTTTTATTATAAAATTAAATAATTTAAAATAATGTTAATTTAAAATAAATAATCTAAATTTAAATATTTTTTTTTATAAACTAACATGGCGAGAGGAAGTACTACTAGTATTATACAGGAATATACATACATATATATATATATAATACTGTATGTATATATAGAGAGAGAAAGTGTGTTGTCCTTTACAGACTGTAGTTAACTCACCCCCACCAACCAGCACTCTCCACTGACCCGAAACCGCCATTTTTAACCGATGAATCCTCTCTGTCTATTTCTCGTCTTACTCAAACCCATTTCGCTGTATCTAAAATATACACACTCTCCCTCACGCTAATATATATATATATATATATATATATATATATATATATATATATATATAAACCCTAACTCCATCTGTCATAGACAGTAACCCAACTCATTTCCAAATATAAAAACCCTAATTTTCTCCTTTTAATAAGCTTAGCTGCTTTACCCTCTCTCTCTCTCTCTCTCTAAAACTTCCTCTCCCCCGGCAATTTCTGCGCATTCTAATTTCTACAATTTTGAACAACTCTGTATTTCTCTCCTCCAATTTCAATGTCTGATAATTAGGGTTTAATTTTATCTCAATTTCTATCTCATTCACACACAAATGCACACATTGTTTGTGAGCCAGATGAGCTTCACTTTTACTCGCACTCTTCGCCACTTTCTCTCTCCACTCCTCTTGTTGTTACTGTTTGTTTCTCCCTCTTTCTCTGAAGAAGACGAGCTCCGATCACTTCTCGAGTTCAAAAAAGGGATCCGCAACGATCCCTTGGGCCATGTCCAGAGTACATGGAATTTGCTCCCAGATCCAAACGCCACCGTTTGCCCTTCCTTCTTCGGCGTCCTTTGCGACGACTCCTCTGGCTATGTCACCGCCATTGTCCTCGAAGGCCTTGGGTTAACAGGGGAGCTCAAATTTTCGACTCTCAACGGCTTAAAATCGCTCAAAAACTTGAGCCTTTCAGGTAATTCTCTCAGTGGCCGGCTTGTCCCCACATTAGGGTTAATGACTACATTGCAGCATTTGGATCTGTCTGGTAATCAGTTTTATGGCCCAATTCCGGCTCGAATTAACGATCTTTGGGGTTTGCATTATCTGAATTTGTCGTCCAATAAATTTACAAGTCGGTTCCCCAACGGCATCCAAAATTTGCAGCAGTTAAAAGTGCTGGATTTGCATTCAAATGGCCTTTGGGGTGATATGGGTGACCTGATTTCCGAGCTTCGGAATGTGGAGCATGTTGATTTGAGTTTCAATATGTTTTTTGGGTCGATTCCAGTGGATGTGGTGAACATTTCTGGCTTGGCTAATACTGTGCAGTATGTGAATTTGAGTCACAATAAGTTGAGTGGTGGGTTTTTGAGTGCCGAGTCTGTTGTGTTATTTCGGAACATGAGAGTTTTGGATTTAGGTGATAATCAGCTGACTGGAGAGCTCCCTTCATTTGGGTCGCTGCCAAATCTCCGAGTTTTACGTCTTGGGAATAATCAGTTGTATGGGTTGATTCCAGAAGAACTTTTGGAGAGTTTGATTCCGTTGGAAGAATTAGATCTCAGTGGCAATGGGTTTTCAGGTGAGAAATTCAGTTTTTGTATATATATCCATATGTATGTTATTTGATCCTGCTCAGTTTTGTACTTAGCTGTATATAGAAACCAAGCCTATATCTTCTTTTGGTAATGCTACATTGGTACTGCTGGTGCATTAGCTTGTTTATTTTGTTTCACCTTTTCAGAAGGAATTATGTGGATACTATAAGATACCATAGTTCCTCTGGATATATACCCTGTACAATATATTACATGCCAGAATTCATTAATTACAGTTATTTTAGGATTCAGGCATTAGAGGAAAAGTTATGGTGTATGCCGAGAAAGAAAGGTCTAAACCTTTCATCTTGTTATGTGGCTGAGCAACCTAAAAATTGGTATTATAAAAGAAAAAGTCTCTGCTCAGTGTTAATATTTCTTGTGTAGAAGTTTGAAAAGATAAATCTTTATTTTGAGGGGAAAAAAAGATTCCTCAACCTTAATAGGCTTGTTTTTCCTGTGCGAGGAAATCACCAGTTGTTGAAGTCTGAAAAGATTTATTTTATATGCTAAATAATAATTTTTTATTAATTGATAGTTAATGGAAAGACTTGTCTCTATGAATATATTGAATTTCAATCAATTAAAATAACTGCTGTGCATATCTCGGGCAAAAGACATTATAACTCGTGTTTGGCAGAATAACAAAATATTGACTTGAAGGCTAGATTGCTCATTCAAGAAAGGTATAGTTACCGATGTATCATTTATTACGTTGATTTTACTTTCTTGAGCAATTAAAATGATGCAATAGTAATAGCAGATTAAGTAGCTTCACCAGAACTCTAAAAAGGATGACTTAGTGCAAGAGCATTCCAGGTGAATCTTTGAGAATAAGCTGGTTAGTTGTTATAAAAACCATGGTTAACTATATGAATGATGTTTGGAAAGGCCATCTCCTATTAGCAATGATAATATAAAATTATATGGCCCCGAGCAAGTTTTCCCTGTTTTGGATCCTTTGTTATATATATTTTGACACCTGTAAAAACACGAAGTAAGAATTGATAGCTGGTCCCACTTTTTGAAGAACTCTTGCTTACAGTAAAATATTTAAGTTACATTCAATTTGCCTCCAGCTTGCAGCTAACAGCGATTTGTTGAGAAGGTGATATTCATTCTTTACATATAGTTTTTTCCTTTTTAGTTTTTTTTAGTTTAGTTATTTATATTCCTCCCCCGGGCCTTGCCGCCACCCTGCGGAACCCACCTTGGAGTTGCACATCTCCTTTGATCTGACTTCTTTTCTATTGAAAACATTCCAAAAATGATGAATTGATTACTCTACAAGGACATATTGATTAAAGCTTTATCTGGATTGCTGAATTGAGTGAAGTTTTTGGAAATTTCTATTGAAGTTTTCTTCATATATACAAGTCTAAAAAAATGTTTACGTTGTTAGTCAACGAGTGATGGCTTGGTAAAACCTTCATGACCTTTTGGTTGTGACTTCGGGTTGCTAGGCATGTGGTTGGGGTTCTATCTTGAGCTTCCGTTTATTGTTCTAGCAAAATTTTAATAATCGATTATTTTTCTTCTTCTTTTCTATATTAGTTAATTTTTTTAATAATTTGTCATAGATATCTCTTCTTCCTTATGTGTAGAGTTTTGAGTACAGAATTCTATTAGTTACTTTGGTAACGTATCTTTTAATTTGATTTTCATGCCTACAGGCTCAATTCCCAGAATCAACTCTACAACTTTGAGTATGTTGAATCTGTCAGCTAATGTGCTCTCTGGCTCATTGCCACCTTCAGTTGGAAGTTGTGTCATTATCGATTTGAGCATGAATAGGCTATCTGATGATATATCAATTGTGCAAAACTGGGAAGCAACTTTAGAAGTTCTTGATTTGAGTTCAAACAGGTTGGCTGGAAGCATTAAATTAACTTCTCAATTGCAAAGGTTGACTACGCTTAATATAAGAAATAATTCTTTAGTTGGTAGCTTGCCTTCTGGACTGGGAACCTATCCTAGGCTTTCTACAGTTGATTTGAGCTTTAATGAACTTGATG
The DNA here is from genome assembly GCA_034770075.1 of Aralia elata. NCBI lineage: Eukaryota > Viridiplantae > Streptophyta > Magnoliopsida > Apiales > Araliaceae > Aralia > Aralia elata. The sequence goes on along the minus strand of CM068378.1, from coordinate 23,121,623 downwards.
GGAGTATCCCGCCTAGTTTCTTTACTTCAATGACTCTGACGAACCTGAATCTATCAGGAAATCATTTTACAGGACCAATTCCTCTTCAAGGATCCCATACAAACGAATTATTAGTTTTACCTTCTTATCCGCATATGGAATCTCTTGATCTTTCAAATAATTCCTTGACAGGGTCCTTGCAACCAGAGATAGGTAATTTGGGAAGGCTTAGATTGCTGAATCTTGCAAATAATCATTTATCTGGACAGCTACCAAATGAATTGAGAAAACTTGGGGGTCTGGAATACCTTGATTTATCCAATAATAATTTCAATGGTAAGATCCCTGATAAGCTTTCGTTAAGTCTGAAGGGCTTTAATGTGTCCCACAATGATCTATCAGGACAAATTCCTGAAAACCTGAGAAACTTCCCCGCCACTTCATTTCGTCCTGGGAATGACTTGCTAATCTTTCCAAATGGGCTTCCATCTCAGAGCGGTACTCCTAGTCAGACTCCAGAGAGAGGAAAACACCACAGCTCAAAGTCTAGTATTAGAGTAGCTATCATCGTGGCTTCAGTTGTAGCTGCTGTAATGATTGCCTTCATTCTACTGGCCTATTATCGAGTACAACTTCAAGACTTCCGTGTCAGAAGTGGATTTCGTGGCCAAACTACTGGCAGCGATGTTAAAATTGGTAGATTTAGCCGGCCATCACTTTTCAATTTCCATTCAAATGATGAGGCCCCTCCAACTTCGTTAAGCTTTTCTAACGATCACTTGCTAACTTCTAACTCAAGGTCATTATCAGGGCAGAAAGAGTTTGTCACCGAGATAGTTGAGCATGTTGTGCCTGCCGGAATGACAGCTAGTTCTGCATCCACAAATCTTAATCTGCTTGACAGTCATCCTACAACATCTGGAAGGAAGTCCTCTCCGGGTTCCCCCATAGCTTCATCACCTCGTTTTATTGAGGCTATTGAACAGCCTGTAACATTAGATGTGTATTCACCAGATCGGTTGGCTGGAGAACTTTTCTTCCTGGATGATTCATTGGCATTTACAGCTGAGGAGTTATCTCGAGCTCCGGCAGAAGTTCTTGGTAGGAGCAGCCATGGCACTTTGTACAAGGCTACCCTAGGTAGTAGGCATATGTTAACTGTGAAATGGTTGCGTGTGGGGTTGGTCAAACATAAGAAAGAATTTGCGAAAGAAGTTAAAAGGATTGGATCAATAAGGCATCCGAATGTTGTTCCTTTACGAGCTTATTATTGGGGCCCAAGAGAACAAGAAAGGCTTATTTTAGCTGACTACATCGAGGGAGATAGTGTGGCTCTACATCTTTATGGTAAGAGATTAGCAACTGCTTATATGATACTTATGAAGTCCATACATGTTTACTGTCTCTTATTTTATTTTTTGTTTTGGAAGGGTTACTTGTTACTGTGCCAATTTATGTAATATAAGTGTTCTTTGCCTTCCTTTCCAATTAACTGCCCCCTAAAAATAATTTGTAATCATATTATGAACATTGTGCAACCCCGTAGTTCAATGGAGGCCTTGTTGTATTTTTCTCTTCAATTGCCACTGTTGTGAGTTTAGCAAATATTTGATACTCCCGCACAGTATTTTCCAGTTTACCACCCCGTATAACATCTGCACTGTTTCAAAAATAATGCTATGAATCTGCAAGCTACAAGTCTAATGGGTGACCATCTAAGATATCTTAATGTCTACAATCTAAATGAATTGAAATATAGTCTACTCTATTTTGGTTATCGCTTTAAACATCTCTTCCATAGGAAACCTTTATCCTGCTTGTTTCTTGTATGATCAGTTTATTATCAAACAGTTCATAATGATAATAATAATTAAAACAGTTGTTTAAGGTGGAACTTTACACTTGATCATCTGAGGAAATCTTGAGATAGATTTATAAGGATGCACCCTCTCGTTTTATTTATAGGCTAATAACTTTATGTTTTGGCGATTTCTGTGCCTACTCTTACTAGCGGAACATGTGCCCTCAAAACGATCATTATCATGTCACACACCGATGGTATCAAGTGTTGAAGGGTTAAGTGTGAGCATGGACTAAAACACACTTTCATTTTTATACATCATCTTCTGTGCTAACTTCAAGTTAGGACATACAGATTCAGATTTCAGTGACAAACTATTTTTAGGGTTCTTACTTCTTAGACTAGTTTCTAGTTGTTGTAGGGTAATTAATTTTGTTATGTACTTATAGGCTAGAAGACACTAATTTTATACATCCTGTGCCAACTTTGAGTTACGAAATATAGACTTGCAACTATTTCTAGGATTCTCAGGTATCTGATAGACTAGTTTCTAGTTGTCAACTTCTTGTAGGATAAAAATGAGTTGTATTTTGTACCCACAAGCTATAGACAGGTGCATTGTGATACAATTGTAGTTTTTAGGTGAGAGTGTTTGGACAGAATATATTGCAGCACAGGTGCGGCCATAAGTTTTGAGTTTTCATTTATTGCCTTCCCTCATGGTTGGGAGAGACTGGATAGATGTTGTCTTGATTCACATATGCCAGTTTAATTCCGTTTGCAATATTGTTTTTAAATTCGACTTGTTCTTCTCCTTAGTTTTGTGTAACCATCTATATATCTTATGCAGAGTCAACACCTCGGAGGTACTCACTGCTGTCATTGAGCCAAAGGTTCAAGGTTGCTGTTGATGTTGCTCGGAGTCTTTTATACCTTCATGATAGAGGCCTGCCTCATGGAAACCTAAAGCCAACAAACATAATACTGTCAGGTGCTGGTTATGATGCTCGTCTTACTGATTATGGTCTCCACCGGCTTATGACACCAGCTGGCATTGCAGAGCAGATATTGAACCTGGGAGCTCTTGGGTACCGTGCCCCAGAACTAGCAACCACAGCAAAGCCGCTCCCGTCATTCAAGGCTGATGTGTATGCATATGGAGTGATGTTGATGGAATTGTTGACCAGAAGAAGTGCTGGAGACATTATCTCGGGTCAATCAGGCGCGGTCGATCTTACAGATTGGGTTCGACTGTGTGACCAAGAAGGCCGAGGAATGGACTGTATTGACAGAGACATTGCAGGTGGGGAGGAACACTCGAAAGCAATGGATGAATTGCTTGCGATTTCACTAAGGTGTATTCTCCCTATAAATGAAAGGCCTAACATCAGACAAGTCTTTGAAGATATCTGTTCTATATCAGTTTGAAGTTTTGTACTTGTCTTGGTTTCTTTTTTGTTCTTTCACGACTTGGTCGCTGATTTTCATTATTTCATCTTTCTCCCTTAATCATCACATTTTTTCCCTTCAATTTTTGTGTAAAGGGACGAATGTCCATTGATTGATTGACAGTATTCTCCATTTGATCTTCAAGTAAAAAGGGCTTGCTATTCTTTGTTCTCGGTTCTCGCTGATTACAGATTGTCTGCGTTATCAAGTGTTCATCAACTTGTTTTTTTTTTACCCTCTTGTAGCTACTGGTTATTTTCTTGTACTAGTTGTTTTTAGGGTGTCGTTTCATATATCATCCAAGGAAGTAAAGAAATCTTCATAATCTATTTGATATGGACATGTAATTTAACTGTTTAATCTAATCATACAAAAAAGCAACACTTTTTGTCTGAAATAGTTTGTACTAATTCTTTAATTGCCAATCAGTGTTTTAGGATACCTGTCAAAGAGCCTAATGAACAACAAATAGTCTCATCTTTTATTATCGTAATATATTATCCAAACCTTAAGTTAGGTCTAAAAGATAAAAGAAGTAATTCATGGTTAAGTTTAAATAACACAAATGGTTGGCGGAAAGCTCTGGTGAGGCAAGACAAAACACGAATGTTTATTGTTATCAGAGTAATTCACCGTATTATATATATATATATATATATATATATATATATATATATATATATATATATATATATACACGTTTAAATGAACTGCCATTCATTTTATAAGATATATCATTTCTCTTTCATATTAAATCATAAAATTACTTTTAATTTTTTTCATGTATTTATAGAATTGTAATATTGCTTATAAATAAATTAAAGACAAATTTATAGACAAATGTTTGGTATAAAGTTTTTGTTTTCTTTTCAATAATGTAGGATAAAGTTGTATTTTTTTAAAAAAATCTAAACCTTTTGGTGTCACCATAACTTTTTTTTAAGGTTGTTTTAGTCAAAATTTCAACTAGTTAGAAGTAATTTTGGAGGGTTGCCGGATACTAATATTTTTTTTATTTATAAAAAACATCATTAATTAAGATCTTCACTTTTTATTTTTTATTTTTTTATTTTTTTATTTTTTGGGGGAATATGATTCTTAACTTGATAGTTCTCCCGTCTCCGTAATACAATTGCAGAAGCTTTGTTAAACCCTAAAAACCCAAACTATGTGCAACAGAGAGTTGAGTAGAGAAACCCTCTGCTAAAGACTGAATATGGTCACTCTCTTAAGATCTTCTCTCTCTCCTCCCCACAATCCCACAAATTTTTTCTACCCATTTTACTCATATCTCACTTCTCTAACTCATTTCCACACTCATACATCTACTCCAAATCCTAATCCAAAAGACCCCTTAATCATCAATTACTTGACTGAGTCCTTTGGATTCCCCTTACCAAAAGCCCTCTCAGTTTGCAAACGCTTTCCTTGGCTCAGAACCCTCGAGAAGCCACAATCAGTGGTCCGATTCTTGAAAACGCTTGGATTCTCGGATACCCACATTCGATCTTCTGTCAATACCACGCCACAGATTCTATGTGTCGACGTTGAGAAAACCCTCAAACCAAAGCTTCATCTATTTCAGGATTTGGGTCTTACTGGTTCTGATCTGGGTAAGTTCTTTTCCAAAAATTCAACACTTTTTACTCGTAGTTTGGATAAACATCTGGTACCCCGCATTGAATTTCTTAAGAAAATTCTCGTAAATGATCATAACAATCAAGACTTGATTCTGGTACTAAGGCGATGCAATTGGGTTGCCAATTTGAACCCTGAAACTAGATTAAAGTCTAATGTCTCTTATTTGGTGGAATGTGGGATTGTTGGGTCTCAGCTGTCAATGCTCTTGAAGAGGCAGCCTTGGCTTTTTATTATGCGTGAATCTGATCTTAGAGACCTTGTTACCAAGGTTTTAGATATGGGGTTTTTAAAGGATTCTAGGATGTTGGTTCATGCACTTTATACTGTTAGTTGCATGAAAGATGATACATTAATGAGAAAGTTTGAAGTGTTTCGAAATTTTGGGTTTTCTGAGGTTGAATGCAGGGAAATGTTTAGGAAGAATCCAGTGATATTTAGGACATCAGAGGAAAAGTTGAAGTCTGGGCTTGAGTTCTTCTTGAACACTATTAATCTTGAAAAGGCTACATTAGTGCGTCAATCGTCATGTTTGTTGAATAACATGGAGGATAGAACGATTCCTCGGTACAGAGTTTTAGAGATACTGAAGTCAAAAAGGCTGTTAAAGAAGCAGCCAAGTTTCCTTCAGGTATTGCGTTTACGTGAAGATGAATTCTTGTATAAGTTCATATGGATGTTCCCAGGTAATACCGAGGAACTCTTGGTGGCTTACAAAGGACATCTTTTGGTATCTTCAGAAGAAGATGAACTAGAATGCACTTCTTAATTCAATTTTTCTAGGAGGCTAGAACATCATTGAGCTGGGGGTCATGTTTAAGTGTACATGTTGATCTGAACTATGAAAAGCCATTCTTCGATAGGCCCTGTTAGGTTATGATTTGGACAATGGAAAAAACATGGGAATATGAGTAGTTAAAGGCCTGCTAAGAATTAAACCCTCTGATAGCGGATTATAGAATTCAAACGGTACTGGTACAACTTCAGTGCACCATCGGTTGCCTGGCTGCTATTCATTTTGCTGGAGTTCCTGACTTCTGTGCTCAAGTGGGTTTATAAAGAGTTGAGTTAGGTCGGATTTTGCAACAACATGCAGGCTAAATTGTAACTATCTTTGACTCTTCAAATGATCAAGATAACCAAACCAATGTTCAAGGTATTTCTTTGGTGAGACTATTTTTTTTTCTTAGGTTAAACTTTGTTAGGTAATTGATATTGAAAATTTACCGGAATTTCATGTAGCCTTGTTGGAGGAATGATGTGTCCTATAATGAAATGCTATATCTTTTGAAGTGGAATATTTAAAGATGCTTACTTTTTCCTTTATAAGTATTATTTTCATGAATGAGGATTCTGAAAATCGCTGTGTACATTGGCTGATTAAGTTAATCAAATGAGACATAATGAGACATAAAATCCATTTGTGCAAGAATGTACATACTCAAACAATTACTTCAAAATTACTCTAAAATTATTTTAAAAAAATTCTGCCAAACAATAGATTTTACAGATCTACTGATTTTAGAATACCATTTTGAGAATTGAGAATACAAAAGCATAAGAAGTCCAAAATCACTCAAGTTAAACAGAATAATTAACAAAGATTTCCTATATAGGAACTTCATTTTTTGTTAAGTCGACTAGAAGGAATAGCCTTTAGGTGATTAGCCCTTGTGACAACAAGCCCAAACTCTTCAGTCATGTCTAGTTCTGATGGCTGCATTCCATTTGGAAGCTCCCAATCAAAACAATGCACCAATTGTGCCACCACCAAGTTAACAATGATGAGCCCCAACTGCATCCCGGGGCACCCTCTTCTTCCAGAGCCAAATGGAAGAAGTTCAAAATCACGTCCTCGTAGGTCTATATTGCTCTCAACAAACCTCTCTGGGAAGAACTTTTCTGCATCAGTCCATACCTTAGGGTCTCTGCCGATTGCCCATACGTTAACCATGACTCGGGACTTTTTAGGTATAAAAAAGCCGTCTATAGTGCAGTCTTGTATGGATTCATGAGGGATTAATAATGGTGCCACTGGATGCAGTCTGAAGGCTTCTTTTATAACCATGTCCAAGTATTTCAAGCTCTCCAAATCTGATTCTTCCACCATCCTGTCAATGCCAACCACTTGTTCCAACTCTTTTTGGACTTTTTTCATGACTTGTGGATGTCTTAGAAGCTCAGACATTGTCCATTCTATTGCTGTTGCCGAAGTATCCATTGCAGCCGCAAGCATGTCCTGTGAATAAAATTTTCGTATACGATTAGTTATATATTGAGGGATATAAATCAATGGCCAAATTCAAAAGCACAAGATCAATGTAGAGTGGTTAATGTTCTTGATAAATATAAATATGAAAGTACTTGGATTCTGTCCCGCCCCTTTCTTTATATCGTTTTTCTCCATTTTTCTTTTTAATTTGTTTTCATTTTAGCTTTATATATATATATATATATATATGTATCTATGAATTTCCTTGTGTATTGTTATCTTACTTATCTCCATTCATTTCAATAATTTTACTTAGATTTTTTATTTTAGTTACTTTCTTATATCTTTTTTAGTTTTCTTCTCGCCTTTCTATTTTTGCACATTTTGGGTTTATTTTCAGCCTAACCAACTAGTTTGGGATAAAAGACGCGTTGAATTGAGTTGAGATAACTTTCTATTTCTAGAGATTTTTATAAGCAGAATTTCAGAACCTGCCGAGAAATTTTTACTTGACTGACATGCAATGGACTAATACTATACTATGTCCTAAACAAAGAAAATGGTACTCTTTTTGGGGACAGAGGGAGTATTAGGTATGAGCATCTGGCCTACAATAACTTTATAAAAATATACTCCCTCTGTTCCAAATTAATTGCTCAGCTTTAACTTTTTAAAGTCAAATTGACCATTTTTAAAACTAATCTTTTTACTATTTTTGCTAAAATATAGGCGAAGAGATTATAACCAAAAGAAAGTATATACAATTTATTACTAACCCCAATTTTTATAATTTTAGAAATATATTTATATATGCTTAATTATTAATTCTAAAAATAGTCAATTTGACTTAAAAAGTCAAAACTGAGCAATTAATTTGGGACGGAGGTAGTAGCAATTTACCAATAAAGTGGCCTTGATGTGGGTGCGATCAAACTCAAACTCTGCTTCTCCAGATTCCATGATGCCCAACATGGTATCAACAAAGTCCTTGTTTTGCCTGCAGTCCTTTGATTGTTCATGTTCATCCAGAATCTTCTCAAAAAATCCATCAAATACCTTAGCAATCGCCTTCATTCTCTTAGTCAGTCCCTGAAGATCCAGCACACCAAGATAAGGAAAAAAATCACCAAGGTTAGGAATAGCTGCTAACTGCATCCCCTCTTGAATAACAGCTTTGAATCCGCGCTCGTCAATTTCCTTATCCTCATATTTCTTCCCAAACACCATCCTGCAACTCATATCTGCACTCATGGACGAAACTTTACCACTAAGATCAACAGCAACGCGTTCCCGAGCTGCATTTTCAATAAAATCTACCAGCAGTCCAAGCTCTTCCTTCCTCATGGCTTGAAATGAACTGATTTTGAGGCTACTAAGCAACTCTAAGGTGCATAATTTACGCATGTTGCGCCAATAAGGGCCATATGCTCCGAATGACAAGTTTCTTTGATCATAAGAGATGTATTTAGCAGCCTCATGAGGCGGCCTACTAGCGAAATTAAGATCATAGGTCTTAAGAAACTGCTCAGCTGCGTGTGGGGATGAGACGATGATGTTTGGAACAAATCCAAAGCGCATGTACATAATAGGGCCATGTTTTTCGGCTAGTGTTTGTAAATCTTGGTGAGGGTTTTTGCCTAACATATGAAGGTGTCCCAAAATGGGTAGGCCTTTTGGACCTGGTGGTAATTTTCCTTGCTTCTTCTTCTTCTTCAGCCATGCTTGGAGAAGGTAAGCAATTACAGTTACTGCAAGGGTTATCCAGATCCAAGCCATAGATAGAATAATGGTCTAGACATCTGGTGCTCAAACTGTTCCATGTATAAATAGAACCGAGGACATAAAACAGAGCAAAGAAAAACAAAATGAAAACTTGGTGGAAATCGATTCTCAAGTTAGATTATTCTGATGGTAATTCTTTTGATCTGGATTGATGTGAAGGATAGACCTTTCCATTAGCAACTGACACCACATAAAGACAGTTAAGGATGGGGAGAAATCTATAGTTTTGTCAGTCTCTCTATTCTCATGATGCTCTAGCCACCAATGTCTTCTCATAAAATTTAACGAGCTCATCAAACCCATGCGAAGCCGGAGCTGTATGAATAATGGTTTATTATATTATTGAATAGATAAATATTAATTAAAATTTTGAGAAGATAAATTGTATTTATTAGATTATTAAATATTTATTTAAATAATAAATATTGAATTATATATTATAGATTATTTCGATCAATTATTAAGTTAAACATCTTAATGGAGTGCATATTTATTTAGTTGTGATTATGAAAAAAATAGTTATTTTAATTTTACATTAAGTTTATAATAGAATTCTATATTAGTGTCTATATTGACAGAATTTACTTGAAATTTTAATCCGAAGCTCTAATAAATTTTAATTTAGTTATGAGTTATGACAATTAGTTAGTAATGAATTTAGTATACTTTTCAACTATTTTTATAGTCATTATGTTTTAAATAATTCAAATATATTATTAATACAATTAACCGTGTAATTTGGTATAATTTTAAGTTTTAATAAATTTATGTAATATATAGTATAATGTGTTATATTGTCTTAATTAATTACATAAATTGTGATAAAAAATTTGTAATTAAATTGGTAAAACCAAAAATAAAAATTCTTTTAAAAGTTATTTTTTCTATTAGAGATTGGTTGAGTTTCTTTTGAATGTTTTATAAATTTTGATAGTATATATTTAATTACTATAAATTTGTACAGTGCTTAGTACTAATTTGAATAGAAAAGAAAAAGATCTTCCTTTTCCTATTCCTGTTAGAGATAGAAATAATTTTAAATTTGAATAGTATTTAATTGATACAAATTTAAATTGTACTTATACTAATATGAATAGGAAAGTTGAACTAAAAATTTGTGAAATCAGAAATTGGTGAACTTTAGTTTGTGCTTTTAATTATATAGATGACTAGCATCCGGTGGCATGCGTTGTGCGTATAAATTATGTGAGATAAAATAAAAATTTTAAAAAATTTGAAAGATTAAATAAAAAGATAAAAAAAAAGATTAATATAAAAAGGACAAAATAATAATATAACTAAACTGATAGGAGTAAAAGAGAAAAAAATAATTTTACACGATTATACCAATGATGTTATCGGTTCTGAAGAGCCGATGTAGCTTTCTTAATTTCTCGATAATCTAATTCCATTCGTGTGTGAACTTTTAAATTTTCTTGAAAATAACGAAAAGAGCAACTGAACTTACGAGGCAAATTTTGTCAAGGCAAGCATTGGTATCCTGCTAGAGAAAAGATAACATTAAACTTCAATTATGGTACCATGACTATCATGCAAATTTGTAAGAGCATCTCCAACAGTAGTAACAAAAAAACTCTTTAAATTGAAGTTTGTTGACCTACGTGACAATTTGAATAGCATTATTTGCTATTTTAATATTTTGTGCCTCATCAATCTCTTCAATTCAATTAATACAGTGTTTGACTTAAAACAATAATAATTGATAACATTTGAAATAATTAATAACATTTATTTTTTAAAAAGATAACATTCTGAAAAATAAATTATATTTAAAAATTAATATTTAATTAAAACTAAATATTGGATAATTTTTAATTCACGTGATTATCCAAAATCATTGGATAAATTTTTAATTCACGTGATTATCCAGAATGTCATATTGGATAAATCAGAGGGTCATAATTAACGTGATTATCCAAAGGGTAATTAAAATAATATTTTATCCAATATGATAAAAAAATGATATTAAAATTTTAAAATGAACTGTACATCAAACTCATTAAGCAAAATAAATGTTTTTAGCCTTTTTCATATGATTTTGATTCTCGTAAAACAAAATAAATATTTTGAAGACACAAAGTCAACCTACCAATTCTGAAGAGAGAGAATAAGGTTGCAGATTTGATGACTAAGGTTGGAGAGATTGTTGGAGATAATTTTTCTGATGTGGCGTGGCTAGACCTGTCAAACGGGCCGGACCAAAACGACCCGGGTTTTGGCGGGCTGAAAATAAGAGGCTCGTGGCCCGGGTTTTGTAAAACTTTTGAAAATCTTGGGAAAGAAAAATGTAACTTAGAGAGAGAAAAATAAATAATAACAAATATTGTTATAAAAATATATAACAATAACGTATATATATAACAATTTTTGTAAAACTTTTGGAAATATTGAGAAAGGGAAAGGTAACTTAGAGAGAGGAAAATAAATAATAACAAATATTGTTATATATATACACATTAATAATATATATATATTATATATATAAGAATTTTTGTAAAACTTTTGGAAATCTTGAGAAAGGAAAAGTTAATTTAGAGAGAAGAAAATAAATAATAACAAATATTATTATTATATATATATATATATATATACACACACACACATTAAATATATATATATACACACACACACACATATAACAATAACGTGTGTATATATATATATATATATAATAATTTTTGTAAAACTTTTGAAAATATTGGGAAAGAAAAATGTAACTTAGATAGAGGAAAATAAATAATAACAAATATTGTTATATATATATAATAACGTATTACATATACATAATAATAATTGTAGTAGCTCAGTTGGTCTAAACACTTATTTATTGAGCTGGAGAGGTCTTGGGTTCAATTTCTCATGGCTCACCTATTTGAGTATCCCAAAGTGGTTGAAGAGACTGTTGGAGATGCTTTAACATGTACGTACCATATCTGTTGTGCAAGCTTATAACACGTATATAAAAAGATATTTATGTCTCAATTATTAAATATAAATGATATTTTTGTTTAAATAAAAATTTGAAAATGACTACTATGTGATAATCTCATATTACTACCTATTTTTTATCATCTGATTATCAGGAGTCTTGACACTTTACCGGATATCTGATTACGGGACTGTAAGATGACGAGCCACATTATCGGGTATTTAAGATGATTATTTTAGATGACTTGGAACAAACGTCTCCTTAGTAATTAAATTTACGGGGTCAAAATTTTCTTGTTTAAGATATTTTTCAATACGAACTGCAAGTCTAGAAAATCAACAAATCTCTTTATTTTTCAAAATGACTTCTGTTTCTTAGTAGAACTCTAAGGGACCTGAGAGTCCAAGACATGCAGACTTGATAATTATGAACATGTTCGATCACCTAATTAATTAAGGACTGACTAACTGAACTTTGAAAAACTTACACAGTATACCCTTTTAGCCTATCTACACAATGGTTGATGTCAAGTAGTTAATTTCATATACCCAGAACCAAGCTAGATAAACCATAATAAGAATATCAAACAAAGGGTACTTGCCAGGTGGAGATTATGTTGCTCTAAGATTCGACAGACAGACCTGGATTTAGACATATTAAAGAAAGGGAATTACTAAATCCACCATCTTTTTTGATATTTCCACCCAAAAAGTGTTGCTGTACACTGCCGCTGTAAGATTCGGAGCGGATGGAAATATCAAAAAAACGGGTGAATTTAGTAATTCCCTTAAATAAATTGTCAACAAGAATGAGGCTTTTATTCCTTAATGGATTCTTGTTAATTAGAAGGTGGATTTTCTTGTCCTCTGATAAAGTGGTTGAAGAGCATAAGATATCATTTCCTTTCTGCTGTAATCAATGTTGAGGTGTGTAACATTGATGATGAGTTTCTTATACTGATTCGTTTTCAGTTTTTATTTAGAAGGTATAATTCCCAACCTTTTTGTTTTTCTAATTTGTTCAATGAAAAAAAAAAACATTAGTCAACTAACAGCATTATCCCTCAAATCCATGTCAAATTTACTAAACCTTGAAGATTTAAAGAAAGACAGATATGTTATAGGTCCTAGGCATGTAAGTTGAACATTGTTATAGTTTTCTTGTATATATATAGGCACTTCATCTTTTGTGAAGGCGGCAAGTAGGAATAGCCATTAGATGCTTAGCCCTCGCAACAACAAGCCCAAATTCTTCAGTCATGTCCAGTTCTGATGGCTGCATTCCATTAGGAAGCTCCCAATCAAAACAATGCACCAATTGTGCCACCACTAGGCGAACAACAGTGAGCCCCAACTGCATCCCAGGACACCCTCTTCGCCCAGACCCAAATGGAATAAGTTCAAAGTCACGTCCTCGAAGGTCTATATTACTCCCAACAAATCTCTCTGGAAGGAACTTTTCTGCATCAGTCCATACCTTTGGGTCTCGGCCAATTGCCCACACATTAATGACTACTCGGGACTTTTTAGGTATAAAAAAGCCGTCAATGGTGCAGTCTTCTATTGACTCATGAGGGAGTAATAATGGTGCCGCTGGGTGCAGCCTTAAGGCTTCTTTTATAACCATGTCTAAGTATTCCAAGCTCTCCAAATCGGATTCTTCCACCATCCTGTCCATCCCAACTACTTGTTCCAACTCTTTTTGGACTTTTTCATGACTCGCGGATGTTTTAGGAGTTCAGAGAGTGTCCATTCGATTGTTGTTGCAGAAGTGTCAATTGCGGCAGCAATAATGTCCTGCAAAGAATATTTTCAGAATATTTGCGACATTATCATTAATGAACGACCCCTATATAAGTAAAACACAACATCATGGAACTAGTGTTTCATGATCTTGATAGGCTAAATTTTAGGAGTCCTAAACTAAAGAAGCTATAAAATCTAGTTTTTATTGTTAGCTAGATATTCGTGACAGTTGGAAATTATTAAACGACCTACAATAGCAAATGGGGATTATCACCGTCATCTTACATATCTAACAAAGTGACAAACTATGTACAAAGTACTCATTAATACGGAGAAGGTAGAACAAATTTTGGACTGCAAAATTAGGCCAAGTACTACTCAAGTTCAGTCAGCAACTTCTTAACAATGATTCCTAGACCAAAAATCCAAACAAACCTAAGTTTAGGCAATAAAAATGTCATGATAAGGAATCTATAACAGAATTTGAAATTCATGCTGAATAAATTGATGTAGTGAATAGTGACCTGCAATAAACTATAAGTATGACCAACTAGCCTACTAATAGAACTTCAGTGGTTACCAATAAAGTGGCTTTGACATGGGAAGGATCAAACTCAAACTTTGCATCTCCAGATTTCATGATGGCTAACATGGTATCGACAAAGTCCTTGGTTTGCCCACGCTCCTTGGACTGTTCATGCTCATCAAGAATCTTTTCAAGAAATTCATCCCATATCTTTGCAACAGCCTTCATTCTCTTAGTCAGTCCCTGAAGATCAAGGACACCGAGATACGGAAAATAATCTCCAAGGTTAAAGGCCACTGCTATCTGCATCCCCTCCTGAAGCACGCCTTTGAATCCTCTTTCATCGAATTCCTTGTCCTCAAACGTCTTCCCAAACACCATCCTGCAAGTCATATCCGCGCTCATGGATGAAACCTTGGCACTAAGATCAACAGCAACATGTTCCTGAGCTGCCTGTTTGATAAAATTTACCAGCAGCCCAAGCTCCTCCTTTCTCATAGCTTGAAGGGAATTGATTTTATGGTTACTAAACAACTCTATGGTGCACAATTTACGCATGCTGCGCCAATAAGGACCGTAGGATGAGAATGACAAGCCTCTTTGCTCATAGGAAATGTACTTAGCAGCCTCAAGAGACGGCCTGCCAGCAAAATTCAGGTCATGGGTTTTAAGAAACTGCTCGGCTGTTTGTGGCGATGAGACGATGATGTTGGGAATAAATCCAAAGCGCATTGACATTATGGGGCCATGCTTTTCGGCTAGGTTTTGCAAATCTTGATAAGGGTGTTTACCTAACATATGAAGGTGTCCAATAATGGGCAAGGCTTTTGGACCTGGTGGTGATTTTCTTTGCATCTTCTTCAACCATGCTTGGAGAAGGTAAGCAAGTACTAGTGCAAGCGTAATCCAAATCCAAGCCATGTCTATAATGGTTTAAACCTCTAGCACTCAAACTGAAAAGTTGGTTGAAATCGATTTTTAAGTATGATTATTCTATCTATAAAATTTTTGATATTGGTTGATAAAATTTGCAATATGCAACCGACACCACAATTTTTTTGATATTGGTTGATAAAATTTGCAATATGCAACCGACACCACAAATGTTGGATATTTTCTTCCATGGAATATATTTAATAAATATGTTTGGTGTTGTTTTCTTATTTATCAAATCCACGTTTTGGCTCAGTTGGCAAGGCGGAAAGTCGTTCTAGGTTCAATTCCTAGCAGGAGCTTTTATGGGCATCTTATTTTTAAGATGCGACCATTAGTGAGTCACAAATTTATTGAAAATATGTGATCGGTTGTAATTAAATACCTTTTTGAAAAAAATACTATCTTAGTATTTATTTTTTTCTATTATTTTCTCTCTCTTATAGTTACAAATTTATTGAAAAGATGTGATAGGTTGTAATTAAATACATTTTTGAAAAAAATTCTATCTTAGTATTTATTTATTTCTATTATTTTCTCTCTTTTATAGTTTTGAATTTGTTTCTATATAACAAATTATGGTACGAGTGATATTATGAGTGATATTTGAGGAAGAGTCGAATATAGTCTTAAGTAAAGAGTGGAGTGATATTATGAGTGATATCTGAGGAAGAGTCGAATATAGTCTTAAGTAAAGAGTGAAGTGATATTATGAGTGATATCTGAGTAAGAGTCGAATATAGTCTTAAGTAAAGAGTGGACTACCATGTGATTCAGACGATAATACTGTTTTCCTACCCCAAGATTACTAAGCGGTTACAACTTACAACAACAAAGAAAATCCAAGATACTGAAAATTTTATGTTTGCCAGTCTCAATGATAAATCTGCAAATGGCTTCCCTTTTAACTTTTTAGTAATTGTTTAACATCTTTCACTTAGTTTACTTATAATGTAACTCCTTTTTCTGTGTGAAATTTGTTTCATCGTTCGGATCGATAAGTTATACCTTAAATATAACCAACATGAGCTGTGCTTACAATGCAAATTTTATCAAGGTATACATTAATATCATGTATGTAATAAATAAATAAGTAAAGCTTCTGAATCCTAGTAGAAAAGATGAGATCTGAATTTTAACATTTATTAGTGTCATAACTATTAAGCTCGTAGCATGTATAGAGTTATCTTGTTACAGTTAACAAGAAAAAGGACTTGACCCTCCCTGAGAGTTGATTATTTTTCCAAGTAATTTTGATCCAAGTTTTATTGTTCTCTCTAGCAAAGAAGTTGTAGCATAGTGAAAAAATATATATGTAATGCTGAGCAAGGACAAGAGTATTGTGAACCAAGTATCTATAGTTATGTATCTATCTAATATATAAAGTCGGAGTCTCCTTTCATGTAAACAATTATAGTAAAACTTTTTTGCCTTTCAAAATGCCTTTCAACTTTTATAAATAATTTCTATTTAGTTCTTCAAATTTTATAAAATTTTAATTTTATCCCACATAATTTATACACATAATGCGCGTGCCACCAAATGCTAGTATATTATAAAACGGGATGAAAATGTTTATTTTTTATGTAAACACCAAAGTGAAGCTTTTTTTTGTTTTCTTTTTTAACCTTTAAAGTTGGTTATCTATTAGGGAAAGAGGAGCGGTGAATTCTTGTAAATTGAACGTAGTGTAAAACTAATGAGAGAAAATTGCATGAGGAGATAAAATAGGATGGTAGGATAAGTGTAAGGATACTAGTACACTATAAAGGAGTAACAAAGGAGTATTACTATTCAATTAAACTGCAAGTTAAGCAATCGCACTTAGTTGCCCCGCATGGCGGTATTTGGGTGGAGAGTCTTCATGCGAGTGTACAGAATAAATCCTATTTATAGGCACTTAATTTTGGTGAAGGCGACAAGTAGGAATGGCCATTAGATGCTTAGCCCTTGCAGTAACAAGCCCAAATTCCTCAGTCATGTCCAACTCTGATGGCTGCATTCCATTGGGAAGTTCCCAATCAAAACAATGCACCAGCTGTGCCACCACTAGGCGAACCACGGTGATCCCCAACTGCATCCCAGGGCACCCTCTTCTCCCAGAGCCAAATGGAATAAGTTCAAAATCACGTCCTCGGTAGTCTATATGATTCCCAACAAATCTCTCTGGGAGAAATGTTTCCACATCAGTCCATACTTTAGGGTCTCGGCCAATTGCCCATACATTGACCACTACTCGGGACTTCTTAGGGATAAAAAAGCCGTCGATGGTGCAGTCTTGTATGGATTCATGAGGGAGTAATAATGGTGCCACTGGGTGTAGCCTGAAGGCTTCTTTTATGACCATGTCCAAGTATTTCAAGCTCTCCAAGTCTGATTCCTCCACCATTCTGTCCATGCCTACTACTTGTTCCAATTCTTCCTGAACTTTCTTCATCACCCGGGGATTTCTTAGAAGTTCAGAGAGTATCCAATCGATTGCGGTTGATGAAGTGTCCATTGCAGCAGCAAATATGTCCTGCAATGTGAAATTTCAGAAACATCAATTCTTGAGATAGGGATTATATAGAGACTAGTTCCTTAACACACCAACAAGAAATTAAAAAGAACTAAGCTTGATGCAACTAAAGTAATCTCACAAAAATAAATTCTTTAGACACATGATGAGTAAACAATTAAACTGATAGAATGACATGCGATGGACTAACAATAAATAAATATAGGGTCCAGTTGTCACATCACATATCATCTCTAAGTTTTGTAGTTTTGTGTTGCAACAAAGTTGCATTTTTAGCTCTAGCCCCTTGTATATGGGCCATCACAAATACAACATTTACCATAACTAATGTAACAAAAAACTATAGGACTTACCGAATTCATTAATATCAGATATCAATATTGATTTTTTGAAGTTTATTTTCAAATTCAAAATTGAAATAAATTCATTTAGTTTTCGATAATTATAAAAAATTTAACCTATCTAAATACTACTAGTAACTATAAGATTAACTTTTTTCAAAAGCTAATTAAATGAATCCCATCAATTTGAAATTTAAAAAATATCTCAGATTGACTTTGAAAAGGATCTTATACGTGGGAACGGAAGAGTATTATGTATGTATGAGCTGGCCTACTTAAAGAAATTCAGTGAATTACGAGAACGGTGGCTTTGACATGAGAACGATCAAACTCAAATTCCGCTTCTCCAGATGCCATGATGGCCAACATGGTATCAACTAAGTCCTTGGTTTGCCCGCCATCCTTTGGTTGTGCATGCTCATTTAGAATCTTTTCTAAAAAAACATCATATAGCTTTGCCATATCCTTCAATTTCTTAGTCATTCCCTGAAGATCAAGCACACCGAGATAAGGAAAATAATCACCCAAATTGAAGGACACTGCTAACTGCATCCCCTCTTGAATCACAGCTTTGAATCCTCTTTCATCAAATTCCTTATCCTCAAACTTCTTCCCAAAAACCATCAGGCAACTCATATCCGCACTCATGGACGAAACCTTGGCAGTAAGATCAACATCAGCATGTTCCCTAGCTGACTGTTCAATATGATTTACCAAAAGGCCAAGCTCTTCCTTTCTCATAGCTTGAAATGAATTGATTTTAAGGTTGCTTAGCAACTCTATGGTGCACAATTTACGCATGTTGCGCCAATAAGGACCGTATGATGAGAATGACAAGTTTCTTTGCTCATAGGAAATGTACTTAGCAGCCTCAAGAGACGGCCTACCTGCAAAATTAAGGTCATGGGTTTTAAGAAACTGCTCGGCTGCTTGTGGCGATGAGACGATGATGTTGGGAACAAATCCAAAGCGCATTGACATAATGGGGCCATGTTTTTCGGCTAGTTTTGCCAAATCTTGGTATGGTTTTTTGCCTAACATATGAAGGTGTCCCAAAATGGGGAGGGCCTTCGGACCTGGTGGTAATTTTCTTTTCTTCTTCTTCAACCATGTTTGGAGAAGGTAAGCAAGTACAACTATTGCAAGAGTTATCCAAGTGTATTCCATGGATAGAATGATTTAGATCTCTGCTACTCAAAATGTACTTCTACTTATAAAGAGTAGCGTTAACATCCTATATTCAGCGGACAAAAAAGGAAAAATGAAAGTCAGTGTTTGCCGGTCTCTCTTTCTTTTCTTTTCTTTTTTTTTTTTTGCTAAATTTTGCCCCCCTCTCTCTCTGTTCTGATGATGCTATTTTGGCATATTTTCATTATAATATTATGATTTAGCATCTTTGCCTTAAAATTGAATACGATTGATGGCAAATATTTATTTTTTGTATGGCCCGGAATCAAGCTAGGGACGGCAGAACAAGATAGCCAAACAAAAGATATGGTCTAGATTTTCCAACTTTCTTATTAAATGATCTAAGATTTGATAGATATCTGGATTCAGGCCTATAAAATTTATTATTTAAGACCATTGAGACGTTTATAACATTTATTTAATCTATCTTGTTTTGATAATTTCCGAGACACTTGCGTCTTATATTTTGTATATAACCAACTCATTCCGTTTCACTAGTGAATATTCTATGGTATTTTGTTGAACTGCTTGTGACAAGGTAGTATCTTTGTTCCTCCCTCCATTTCATTATATATATATATAGGTTCTCTATCCGTGACAACAGGTTATTACGGACATTATTCTAACAATCACATTTTACATCGTCCATCATAATATCTAAAGGCTGAAATTAAATTGGACTTGAACTTTGCCGCTACTCCTTCTAGCGGCAGACATATTCCTTCTACCGGCAAACATATTACTGCAGTGTCCTCCATTTAATTATTTATTGCCGCTAAAATAGATTCATTTGCTTTTTGACAAATCTTGACCTTTTTAAAATTTAACTTTATTTTCTAAATGATTTTTGTTAAAAATATTTATTTAAATATTGAAAATAAAATATTGGAGTATACAAATTTACAAAAATAATAATAATAATAATAATAAGTGCTACAATAATAGAGTAGCCATGCGATAGTAGAGTAGCTCTACGACAGTAGAGTAACTCTGCGTAGACCTGGCAATATAGGTCATAACTTGTTGGGTCAACCCAAATTAACTAGAACCATTGAGTTGATTAACTATTTTTTATCATTTGGGTTGGATAAAGTTTGGACTCATATTTAAGGGGAGAAAATATAGGCCCAAATTGATTATCTATTTTTCATCCCACTTTATTATGCATCAGCTGCTTTGTAAATTGTCATGGAAGGCATTCACCTGCTTGCTCTCCCCAATTTGCTTTCAGCAGCTTACCTGCTTTCACCTCTCCCCAATTTGATTTCAGCAGCTTACGTGCTTTCAATTTGCTTTCATTTTCCCTTTTTTATTTAAAAAAAAAAAAGCAAAATGTGTTTCTGATTACTTTATCCTCTTATGTTTTTTTAAAATTATCCTTGAACAATTTTTGTTTCAATCAACCATGTCACGCATTTTTAATTATTTTTTAGTTCTAAATTTTAAGATTATTTCTAAATTTTAAAAGTCAAATTGTAACATTTTCAAACTTAAAATTAATAAGATTCATTGAACATTACAAAACAATAAATTTTATAACTAGTAGTATTTAATTTACAATATTCATTATTATATTATTTTGAGTTTGAAAATATCTCAAGTTGATTTAAAAAAATAAATATTGATTTTTATTTTTCGGAACAAAGTAATATTTTAGTAACTTTTTTTTGTGCAACTCAATTGTAATGTAGTTCCTCCGTTTCTAAAATTTAAGAGACAATTAATTTTTTAAAATCAATCTATAATATTTTAATATTCGTAATTAATATAAATTTATTTAATTTAATTCAATATAATTATAAATATTGTAAAGTATGTAAAAGTACTTGACTTTATTATTTTGAATACTTAAATAATCAAGCTAATTTTGTATTTAAAATGTCTTAATTTATTATTTTGGAAGAGGTGTTTAATGGGACCTTTTGGGCATGGTGGAACGGAACCTTCTGGACACATGTTTTTACCCTTTTGTTTGATATAAGAATGTTTTTACTTTTATTTACTTAGCCTATAGAGTCATTTCATCATTTGTTGTATAGTTTAATGTTTAAGTTAAATTATTTTTTCAAACCAAACATTAAATTGGACTATTCAGTTTATTCTGAAAATAATATTCTGACAAAAAGAAACATAATTCAACTAAATTTATCCTACTTATTTTAGTCCAGGACTTACAGTTCCATTGATTGTATAAAATCCCAGCTAAATCAAATGTTAGGTTTTTAATCATAGTAGCCCATTTCGGTTTTTCAGAGAGAGGGAGTGTGATAAAGGTTTTAGAGAGTATAAAGTTTTAGAAGGATGACAAAAAATTTAGAGAGAGAAAGTATAAGAAAATAGTGTATAAATTTAGAGAAAGTGGAAGAATGTATAAAAC
Source organism: Aralia elata (assembly GCA_034770075.1). NCBI lineage: Eukaryota > Viridiplantae > Streptophyta > Magnoliopsida > Apiales > Araliaceae > Aralia > Aralia elata. Next base: position 23,100,184 of record CM068378.1, on the reverse strand, counting down.
ATTTGAGATATAAGGTGAAAGAATATAGAAATTAAATATCATAAATAATTTATTTAATTGGACCATAATAATGGTAAGTTTGAAATTTGAAATATGGGTTGACCTATATTTAGCCTATAACTATATGGTTGCAACCCACACAACCCATATTAAAAATAGTTAATGTGGTTTTAGTTCTTAAATGGACCCATAACCAAATTTTGTAAACCAAAACCAACTCATAACCATATTTTGTCAAGTCTCTCTGCGATAGTAAATGTTGAAGTTACTCTAAACTCTACGATCTAAGTAATGACTCTATGATCGTTAAGTCATTATTATACGATCGTTAAGTCATTACTCTACGATCGTTAAGTCATTAATTTACGATCTAAGTAATGACTCTACGATCTTAGATCGTTAAGTCATTACTCTACGATCTAAGTACTGATACAAAGTCTTGTGTTTTATGTCAGCTTGTTTTATGAAAAGGCTCTACAATGAAATTCTATTTTCTATTATTCTATGTCTTTTAATTTTCAACATGTGCACACGTGAAAATGATAAAGAATTGACTAGAGCAAATAAATAACAACATCCAGTTTTTAAAAATAAAGAAGATACCATTGACAACAAAAACATAAAACTTCTTGCTGAGCTTGGGATATGTACTAATATATAACCTACTGCCAAAGTTTTCTCCCTCACCTTTAAACAATTGATTTTTTTAACAACTCATTTGAAGAAAATATTCCTTCTTCTATTAGTCAACTTAGGGAGCTTCAGGAATTGAGTCTAGGAATGAATCATTTGAATTCTAGTATTCCTTCTTATTTTTTTATTTATTTTTGGTAAATTTGAATACTCCAATATTTTATTTTCAATATTTAAATAAGTATTTTTAAAAAAAATTATTTAGGAAAATAGAGTTCAATTTTAAAATGGCCAAGATTTGTCAAAAAGCAAATTAATCTATTCTAGCGGCAGTGAACAATTAAATGGAGGACACTGTAGTAATTTCTCGAGCCGCCAGAAAGAATATGTCTGCCGCTAGAAGGACTAATGGCAGGGTCCAAGTCCAATTTAATCCCAACCTTTAGATATAATGATGGACGGTGTAAGATGTGGTTGCTAGAATAGTGTCTACAACAACCGATTGTCACGGATGAGATATATATATATATATATATATATATTTGTATGAAGTTCAAGACATAATCACACATATTAAGAGGTCTTATTAATACTAATGTTGGTTTGAAATTTTATTACTACCCATACACTAATTAATTACTCCTCTCTCTCTCTCCCCCTCTCCCTCTCAATTACTCTATCTTGATGAGATTTTTTAGGGATAAAGTGAGAAAGAAATTGATTTTTTTTTCTCCTAAATATATGTAAAACGACCTATATTATGGAGGAAAAAAATTCTTCTGAAACATTATATATCAAAGGAGGGAGTATCTTCTGTTCCATTATTCAATGTTGAGAACTGCAAAAGATGTCATAGCATGGAAATAAAGGGTACAAGTTTGGAGCTTTCAAAGTTTTTCAACAGAAAGGCAATTCATAAAATCCATGCACCAAGGAATTATGCTATCTTGGTTGTTTTTTAATGTCATCTTCTACTCTTCGGATCGAACCTTCCTTGATTTTAAGATTTAGGTTGAAACCTGGATTGAGATGCTTATTTGAAATACAACACTAAAAACAACAAGATTGAGAGTTATACTATGAAGAAGTCACACGTTTGACTATAGACTATAGACTATATGCAAGTTCATGATTTATTTATATATTTATTTGCATTTGTTGTATGCCCACAAAAGCGACATTAGATGACAAAAATAGTGTGTGCAATTTTTATTATAATAAATGTAATAAAAAACTATGAACTTATATATGGTCTAGAACGTGACAATTTCATAGAATTCAAATCTCTTATAGTGGTTACTATTCAATCTTTATTGTAAACTAATATTTTTACATAGAAAACTGAATATTTACATATGATTTTTTCTCACATGAATGCAGAACTTAATAACTCCCTATTCATTTAAAAGAATAATGTGAAAATATCATCTTTCTTGTGATAACTTGATTTTGGCAAAAGCCGGCACACCTGAGGATAAAAGTCACTGATTCTTAGTTGAGTTTTCGTTTGGTAGAGTTATAACTTCAATTATTAGTTCATGTCTCTTTTTCACCTAATATATATAACTCCATGTTTGTTAACAAGTAAACCAGATAAATATTTGAGACTTGACCTGGACAAAACTGTTTCGGAACAATATTTCCAAACAGCTCTTTGTTTTTTATGTCCTTGTTGAGGTGTTCAATGTCCAATTCTGCCCCCAAGTTTTAACTTTTTTGTGTAGAAAAATGTTGTTTTCATGGTCTATACTTTTCGGGCATAGCTTTGTATGTTAAAACCTTACAAGGGTCTAATATTAGAAACAATTAAAATAGTAAATGTACACTTATTCAAAGTTTCTTGAATAGACAGAATTTATTTTTAGTGTATGTGCCTACATTTATATTGTGTCAAAAAGAGGGAATTGGCAACCTCATAAATAATTAAAGGAAGATGACAAACGCATTCCATTGCTCACGGTATGGACTACCACTGCAGAATCTATACGAAATTTCAAGGTTAAAATGAAGTAACATTATTTTAGAATTAGTGTTCCAAGCACATTGTTAGAAACATAATGAAGTAAAATTAGGGGTCGATAAGAAGCGGAGAGAAAAAATAAATTTTTTTTGAGAAAAGTTAAAATACACAACTTTAAAAAGTTAGTTATTTTTCTCTCTCTCTCTTAATAATATAGATATAGATGAAGTACAGCCGGTGAAATATGGAGTATGTTTATTGTTTTGGTTTTAAAATTAATTGCATTATAGAGAAGTAATTAGATCCAATAACTGCCATATTTAGTTTTGTCACTTTGTGCTTGCTTAATGCCATCGTCGTGCCTCAAAATCATCCAAAAACAATATTATTTTAGAGTAATGTTATAGACACAAACTATACACTAAAAATTGTGCACAAACAGTATAAAAAAAATATAGAAAGTAACATCTACGATTGTTTGTTTTATATATTTTTATGGATAAACCAACATAGGTCCAACTCTTTATGCACAATTTTTTGTATACAGAGTATTATTCATTCTTCTAACACTATCTTTTTTATAAAAAAAAATAGTTTAGCTTGTATTGCAATAAATATATTACGCAGTCGTATTTCGCGAAGTGGATCCGTGGCGCAATGGTAGCGCGTCTGACTCCAGATCAGAAGGTTGCGTGTTCGATTCACGTCGGGTTCAATTCCTCCCTTTTAATATCATTTTTTTGTCTTTTTTCTTTTCGCCTCTCTGTTTTCTTGGACATTTTGGTCATAAATTCCCCATCATCAACAAAAGCAGTACAGCAACTTCTCAGTCTCCTTCACTGGTTTCTTCACAGAGGCTAACACCCCAAATGCATCAGCTCCCATTATCATCTAAGATAAATTTTAATTTAGAGACATATAACTAAAAATGCCACCAAATTTATTATCTGGGTCTCCTCCATTTTCCCCTGTCCCATCACCTCCACTCAAATTCACCCAATTTTCATCATCCCCAAACTTCAAATTCACACACCCATGGTTACAATACAAGAAACCCAATTACACTTTTACCTGTCTCTCCACGGCCCGACCCAGAAGGAAAACGGGCTCAAAGACCCAGTACAACACGGAGGCAGCAGGGCTGGTTCGAGTCCTCATGAGGAATTTCAGTGACAAATGGCCATTGACCACCACCCTGGACAAGTATGTTAAGTTTGTGAGGACTGAACACTGCTTTCTTCTTTTTGAGGAGCTTGGGAAGAGTGATAAGTGGCTACAGTGCCTGGAGGTTTGTCAATTTCACCACCCCTTTTATTTTCTTTTTCTAGAGAAATTATTGTTCATTTTTGGCTTCTGGGTATTATTGATTACTTAGTTTTGTGATGCCACTTGCCATTTTAGCATAGTTTTGTTTTCCTGTTTTTTTTTGTGGGTTGGAGTTTCATACATTGCTCATGCTGGTTCTTGGTGTAAGATTGGGGTATTGTTCTTAGAATGCTAGAATGAGCCTAAATTCGAAAGTGTGAAGTGAATTGAGGCCCATGAAACATATTCTAAAGCTGATAGTTCTCCATTTTAAGTAGTAGGCAACAACTATTTGTCATAGACTCGGTATATATAGTACAGGACACAGTGTCCCAATTTAGTCCACTTTCAATTGTTAAGTTTTCAGAAAAGTTGGACTTTGACATAATGAATGTCCAAGTCCCAAAATTACTGCTTGTTCAATTTATCTCTCTCAACTTGGATGCCATGAGGCGGGCCTTGGAAAGTTTTAACATAAGCAACAGGGATTCGCAGAGATATATTTTGACTTTTTAGAGTCAATTTGCAAAATTTTAAAACTCAAAATTGATATAATTTTGTTCAAGTTTTGAAAATAACAAATATGATAATTAGTAGTGTTTTATAATTAGTTTGCAATTATTATATTTGTTTGTATTAAAACTAAATAATTTTATATCAATTTTGAATTTTAGAATTTCGAGAATCGATTCTAAAAAGTCAAAATATATCTCTAATTTTGGAACGAATGTAGTACTTGATTAATATGATGAGATATTAACTGATTTTGAAAGTGGACTCAAATTATGGACATCCCAAATAGAAAAGGTGAAGTCTCATCCCAGAATGGAGTATATGAATCTTGCTAACTTTGTAACTCCTTCCTCGTTATAGTCCTCTTTCATTTTTGAGACGTCCCAAAAGAAAGTTGCTTTAGGAAGTTAGGTATCAAATTTTGTAGTGCTCCAAAATTTCCCATTAAGTTACACATTTATTACATAATACATGTATGTTATCTATAATACTTCCATCTTCCTATTAGCAACTCAAAGCAGAATACCTTGATTAGCCTACAGTCAATACAAGGAGTATACCTTCGTGTTTATGCAAGGTCTCTTCTTTTAGCCAGTTGAAGGCTTTAGACCGGAGGTTGTGTTTTAGATTTTTTTTTTTTTTTTTGGGGGTGGGGGGTGGGGGGGTTGTGGTGGTGGATATTTTAGATGTAACAAAAAGCACCACACAAACATCTTATAAATTCAAATTTATTGCCTAAACTAGATTACATTAATTCTCCATAGCAATGTTCTTATTGGTGATGTTCCTGAAGGTGATAGTGTGAAGGTTGCAGCCTCGAACCAAATAAAGAATGTTAAAATGTAAAGATGTTGTCTTGCATTCTGTTACTGGAATTAAGGTTCTTTATTTATAATTCTTATTACTAGCAGCAAATCCAATAATAATTTAATGAGTTTATCACAGAAGTGAGCAATTTTTTTTAAAAAAATACTGATAGCCAAGATAAATTTGTTGGCCTCAGCTTTGATTAATAGTTGCTTTACTTACATTTCCCATATTTAGGTGTTCAGATGGATGCAAAAACAAAGGTGGTATATGGCAGATAATGGGGTTTACTCAAAATTAATATCAGTTATGGGAAAAAAAGGACAAACCCGGATGGCGATGTGGCTTTTTTCCGAGATGCGTAATAGTGGGTGCAGACCTGACACTTCTGTTTATAATGCTCTTATCACTGCCCACCTCCACTCCCGTGATAAATCCAAGGCTTTGGAAAAGGCTCTGGGATACTTTGACAAGATGAAGGGAATGGAACGCTGTAAACCAAATATTGTGACATACAATATTCTACTGAGAGCTTCTGCGCAGGCACGAAAGGTCGATCAAGTTGATGCCTTGTTCAAAGATCTTGATGAGAGCATCATTACCCCTGATATCTTTACATTTAATGGTGTGATGGATGCCTATGGTAAAAATGGAATGATCAGAGAAATGGAATTATTGCTCACTCGGATGAAGAGTAACCAGTTGAAGCCTGACATTATCACTTTTAATCTGTTAATTGATTCATATGGAAGGAAGCAGGAATTTGAGAAGATGGAACAAGTGTTTAAGAGCTTGTTGCACTCCAAGGAGAAACCAACACTTCCTACATTTAATTCGATGATAACAAACTATGGAAAAGCAAGGCTTAGAGAGAAAGCAGAGTTGGTTTATCAGAAGATGACTGACATGGGATATGCACCAAGCTTCATCACAAATGAGTGTCTTATCATGATGTATGGTTGTTGTGACTGTATTTCAAAGGCCAGAGAGATATATGACTGGATGATAGAATCTGAGAAGGAGACTAAGGTTTCAACTCTAAATGCCATGCTTGACGTCTACTGCAAGAATAGTTTACCTATGGAAGCAGACATGCTATTTGAAAGTGCACGAAATTCTCGGTTGGTTAATATAGATTCCTCTACCTACAAGCTTCTTTATAAGGCATACACTAAAGCTGACATGAAAGAGCTATTACAGAAATTGTTGAGGGACATGGACAAAGATGGTATCATCCCCAATAAAAGGTTCTTCCTGGATGCGCTTGGTGCTTTTGGGTCGTCGAAGGCAAGACCAAGGCCTGATAGTGACAAAAAAGGTCTAAGCAAGCCAGCCAATATTACAAAGACATAGGCAAAGGTCCAAGTGCTATGTTGGTCGGTAATACTTCAGCTAAAATTTAAAGCGTTTCTAAATTAAGGAGATGGTTCCTGAACAGCTAAGTCGATTTGGTCTCTCGATTATATGGTAAGTCTAGTGATATTTCATGAGTTTATAATTGTTGAACATTATCTGATTTATTTTGTTGTACCAAGTTTCCTTCTGTATTTTAGGGTCAAAAACTTTTCGCGAGGTTTCTTATTTTTCCCTCCAATAAGTAACTTGCATCGTTTTTGTTTTTGTTTTTTTTTTTAATTATCAACACCTCTAATCTTTCTTGGCTAGGAGAGTCCAGTTTCTTGTTTATCTTAATTCTTATTTTGGTCATTACAGTATTTTAATGCTTTAACATGAAATGAAAAATGTTGTGATTTTGGTATGAATCTACTCATCACAAGGTGAAAATCATGTAATAAAACCTAATCAGAAAATCAAATGTTTATAAAACAGAAATCCTAAAATTATGTGGCACTGGGACATCTTGATATTTAAAATATTTACCAAGGGCGGTATTTTGAGTAGTAGAAAATCTGGTAGCAACTGTTCCGTTTATATATATTTGAAAATCTGGTAGCAACAGTTCCGTTAATACTCTGGATTCATCTATTGAGGATTTCATCTATGTTTGCGAAGCTTAGGCTGGAGTATTTGATTGCTTATGGTTCATCAAAAGATCCCGGTCGTTGCTTGATCTGAGCCCGGAAAAGAATAAAAACTTACTGCATTTTGTTCAGGCATGAACTCTTTGTGATTCTTCTTTATGCTTGGTGATTGTTTGCATTTCAGGTAAAAGTGAAAGCTGGTCTTTGCAACTCCTAAATAGTAAAAGGTCCTAGGTCCTCTACATACAACTAATTCAGATTCCACAATCCTAGCCAAGAGGGGTATCCCATATATCCCAAGAAGCAGCCCAAGAGTTAATATAATTTCTTTTTTCTTCTTTTTTTTGGGTCACAAGTGAACTTAATAAATGAAATGTTGCAGTCTATTCACTTAATTTGGGAGTGGAACAATAGATTCCCTCATTTTATTAAATGTACGATAAGAACTTGAGATGCAGCAGTCCATAGGAGATCAAACCATTTGAAACTCCGAAATTGGGATCTCAAGGCCTTGCATTATGGAAATTGGAATGCACAACAGTGTACATAAGTTGAAAAATTAATATACCAATAGCTTTGTTAACCAGTTCCCAAAATTGCTACCCAAACAGTTACTGATAATGCATAAGAACAGTAAGAATGACTTTTTAGGAGGAAATATCTCAAATAGGTGACTGACCAGCCCAATCTTAATCTAAAAAAGTTCACTACAACTTAAATAATTGAGCTATTGAAGTAAAACCAAAGTACGGCTAACAATTTTTTATATCTATTATTAAATGAAATTACAATTTTCCTTCTCAAAATTGTCAGCAAATTATTATTCTGGTGAACTCATATCAACGGTTACTTCACTTGGGGCTGTTAGAACATGCCATTAAAATGGGGTTGTAGTTTAATACATCAACTCGTAAGAAAATCATGAGGATTGTAGCTAGAGAGACTCCTACATGTTAGAAAGGGGAAAAGGAAAGTTAGGGGGGGGGGGGGGGAAGAAAAGAAAAAAAAACAATGAGAAAACAAAACTACAACTACTGTATAGAAGCTCAAAAGAAGGTTCTTGTGGAACTCATTCTATTGATAACTATATCAAGTATTTTGCACCGGAACATAACCAAAATGAAATTTACTTTCCACAGATGGTACAGTGGAGAAACTACATTTTAATTTGCCTCAAGTTTTAAAAAAAAAAATACAATTTTTTGACCCCAGTGAGCTAGATGGGCAACTGGTAGCTAGTTAACCTTCTTCCGACTCTGCATTAAAGTGAAAACATCAGAACAAAACTAAATGACCAAGATTCAAATACGCATGTGCATTCAATTACATGATTTAGAAAGTACTTTTTCACAAGAATAATTTATGCTGTGGAATTTAGCAACTAAAAGCTATTTTAAATTTTTATAACTCTGTCTGTCCTTGTAATGTTGCTGACATCGTCAAGTGGATGGAATAAAGTAAGTGAACTAAAAGTAAAGCATACCATGTATTGCTTCCATATTTTCTTCCTTATAGACACCAAGAGGTGAGCCATGAACAGATAAAAGCATCTCCCCATGCTTTGGGACCCTTAATGTTTTAGGTGTCATCCCAATAGACAACCTCTGGCTGCATGCCTGCAATAATGGTTCCAACCAGGCAACCACTAAGTTCAATATCCCACTAGAAATCAAATATGAAAACCATCTAGTACTTATCCAACAATAAAGAACAATTACAGGACATCTCTAAAAGAAATCAATATGCAGCAGCTTCCACCGGCGTAAACATTGGATATTTGGCAAGAAGCATTACCTCATGAAAATATTCTACCTCCAAATTTAACTACTGTTACTAACTCTTTAACTTATCTTCTTTCCGACTGATTATTTTGACAATTTTTACAACAAATTATGACTACTTACCTATAAATATTATTGACAACGCATTATGATTACTGAAATTGCTTGTCATTCATAAGAAAGTAATGGCAAAAGGTTGGATTTTGAAATCTCCACTTTTCCAAAGATCCAGTGTCCAACTGCAGAACCATCAGGATAAAGCTAACTGCATGGGATATATGACTATAGTGCTAATAGTTAAATCAATATCATTGTCTTCTGAATAATGTTTCACACTTTCACTCCATAGTGATTTTTGGTTCACATTTGAAGTTTAAAACTCATTAAGGTTATTAAGGATTGGCTGTTGGTATCTGGTTAAAACAGATGAAACATGATCATGGATTCCTTTCTAAAGATCATATATAAAGCAAAAGAAATCTGAAGGAAAATATTTCACGATAGAAAAAATATATAGAATCCACACCCTGAATGATGTGACAATTGCAGACTGTAGATAGCAGGGCACATGAATGATTCTCTTTTGAAGCGATTTGGCCTTGAGAGCTATTTGGATTCCCGATTCAGTTAACGGTTTTTAGTTACATAGTGCAATTCAAATCTAGATTAGAAACAAGAAGCAAGCTTAGCTAAAAATAAGCACAAAATTGGTCAAGAAGGCACATACCCCAGGAGTCTGGAGAGAATCCTGCAATGCAAGCATATTATCATATGGCTCCTCCAGAATCTACACAATAAAATGTAAAGATAAAATATGGAAGGAAGAAGCAGTAACCATTTAACAAACTTCGATTAGTATCACAGCGTATTAGAGACCCGAAACTGCGTTATAATGAAAGCTGGGGGAAAAAATATTTTAGTATCCGTTTTCAGCTATGGGAAGCTTGAGTCCTTTAACTAGGAATATAAAGTGAAACTTTGAGATATACAATTAAGACATTTTTCTTATCTTCTACTGGACAACATTCCTAGAAACACAGGTAACGAGGACAGAAATCCCATAAAACAACTCAACTCCACAACGCTTTTATGAGTTATTTGAAAATAGCTGGGGTAGGCTAAAATGCCATAGAATAAGAATAAAGGAAAAGAACAAGCATGGAAGCAAAGTGTTGTAACTTGAGAGGATTCTCTAAAAAAATACAACCCTAACCTTCAGATTATCAGCACCAAGGAGGCCTGCTTTCACTGCACCAATCAATTAACTTGTGTAAGATAATCCAAAGGAAGCAATCACGTGACAGGTTTTCTTATTAATCAGAGAGACTTACTGATAATTACTGGCAGAAGAAAAGAATAGACTTATTGATACCTGCTTTACTTGAAAATACAGAGTCACCTAAAGATGGCATTGCAGCAGAGCAGTCAGGGTAAGCCAAGGAAATTCGATGTAGAAGGGATGCATGTATGTTTCCTCCCCCAGTCTGATTCATGGATAAGTTAGCATCTTTCTCCTTCCATTGCACTTCATACTTCCCATCTTTTTCATTTCTAACAATTGCCAGATTTGGAAGGTTTTCCTTGAAAAATTGCAGTACAGGAGTTTGAAGCTGGTCTTTGCTGAAATATGAGTGTAGCAATCGCAACCCAGTCAGTAAACGTTCAATCTCAATGTCACGAATACTCCTGATTGCAGCACTTTGACGTTCAACTGAAAAGGATGAAAGCAAAAAACAAGTATTCCTTTTTATTGAAGAAAATCTCACTATAGAATAATTTGCTTATGTTTTTTCCAGGTCTAATCTTTACACGAGTCTTGATTCAGGCAAAAAGAATAAGGGGTGGTTGTAGGTAGAAGCCTTATCAAAACATTGAGCAAACACAAAAAACTTATTAGAAAATATTTTGAGTTAAAAGACAAAAAGGGAAATTGAAGCCAAAGTTAGTTAATAAAGAATGAGATAAGACCCGTTAACATTTAGGAAAATGCAACTCTAGATTGTAAAGATTGGTGGGTCATTAGTTGGCTGAGCTGAGAAGCAACTACCATACCAGAAATATTTCTAGCACAATGGTTAAGCAACCAATTCTAAAATGAAGAGAACTGTAATAATATAAATCCGTGAATAAAATCTACCATCTAAACCAATTTGTAGCAGACTAGTTTTGTCAACATATCAAGCCATAGATAAAAATGATTCTAATAGCTTCATCTAAATTGCCAAAAAAGGGTTATGGCCACTGCAACCCAAGTGGTGCCCAAGAACAATCTCAATTAGGTCAGGGTTTCAAATCCAAGAAGAGTATTAGTCATGAGATGACAAAGGTAATAACTTGTACCCACAGGCACATATACCCCTCCACAATCCTTCATTTAGTAATATACATACCTTCCAGGTCCTTAAATACAACTTCTTCCCCTATTTGGGGATCCTTTGGTTCATTGCCACATATGTTGCTCGCAGTAGCTGCTGCAGGTTGTTTTATGGTTTTTTTAACTCTTCGTTTTGTCATTTAAGCTATAACCTTCTCGCGAAACTTATTTTGAATTTGTTTTCATCAGCAAGAACTTCTCTTTCTGTGCATGTGAAAATAGTTGGAGATAATACTCAACAGTTCCGTTACTATGCCTGACCTGTGTAACATATTTATATTTTTATGAGTGACTATTAGATAGATGTTGAAACAATTATGTCAAATCATGGCACCTCTAAACAAGTTTATAACAAAGGTGTGATCAGGGATGAAGCCAGAAAAAATTCTCAATGGGGTCAAAATTATTACTAAGTTATAAATAATTTGACGGGGGTTCGGGGGCAGCGCCCCGAACCAAATTTTTGTAATACTTTTGTACTTTTGAGTCACACACACGTGTATATATGTATATACTATATTACAATGACAATATAATAAGTAATAATATATGGTATATATACACTATATTGACTCATAATAGACTTTTTTAATCACAACTGTTCATAAGTAATTAATTCATTAATTGTTTTTAAAAATAATATAAATTAGATTATTATTTAGTTTAAAATATTATAGAGAGATATACATATATTGAGAGGATATGAGTCATATGAGGTTAAAATTTGATTGACAAATTATAAATTTTCAATTTGACCCCGTATAATAGAAAATTTTTAAAATTTTAGTGGGGTCAATTTATATATAATACTTAAAATTTTTAAAATTTACCTTACATTATAAAGCAATTATTTTTTTTCAGTGGGGTCAATTGACCCCACAATCATCTATGTAGCTTCGTCCCTGGGTGTGATGGATCAGGTTTCAACGAACATTTCTGTACTTATCTTCAAATAATAGATCAATCACACAATATGAACAATAAATTCTGCAAAAGCATTTTGTGAATAGAACTTCTAAACCTCATTCTTTGAATCCTTAAATTAACTATAAAAGTCAAAATTAAGCTAAGCATGCTTTCGAGACAAGGAAAACACAGAAACAAAAGCTGAATGGTTGAGAAGGGAAAGGATTCCCAAGGAAAACCTCTTTCAAATATTGGTCTCGTGTATTTGATAGATGTGGCATAACCGCATAAGACAGCATGAGTGAATTACTCAGGATGACAATCCAAAGTAACAGTAAATGCAGCTGCGCTGGTAGTATTATTATTATAATGGTTCATTGAAGCCACTAACATTTTTATATGATATGATCCCTAGTCCTCTAACTTCATGTGGACTGATCCTAAAAGGATTAGTACTAGGGATTTTTCTTAATGTGATCAGAACTTATCCTTGGAATCCAGTGTGACAGTGTCCTATGTGATTTCAATTCCTATGGGGAGTAAAGCGACTTGGTCCTAAGAGGGGAACTCACCCTTCTTAATATTTGAAAACAAACAAATTACCAGTGTCAGAAAATAAATTCAATAAAGATGGTGGCAAATTAAAGTATATTAAAAATTTATCCTGCATATTTTTGAACCAAATAGCATCCAATATGGAACTTTGACCCTCTTAATAAGATGTTCCGGAAAAATCATGATACTCAAATGGTTATTACCTCAAAAATTTTAAAATGTATGTTTAACTGTGTATATAGTGTGTATGAAGTACAAGTACACACAAAGGAAATATGAATAACCCATAAAATTGTTAGATATTTATTCAAACAGATAACACAATATACATATATAAACAAATATATGTGTGAGTTGAAGAGAGATTGCTAAGAGCGAATTGGGGACTATATTTAGGCATGAGTTTTACCGAAATAGGAGACAGATCCGGCCGGAAGGTTACCGTAAAGTAAAGAGGGGAGATTGGGACGCCGGAGCGCCGGCAAGAGAAATCTGGAGATGAATTTGTTCAGTTACACTGTTGCAGGCAGCTTGGCTTTAACCGAAGAAGAGAGAGCGAAAATGGTCGAGAGAATGTTTGAATTGTGAGCAGTGGTTATAATGTTAGCTGTTAATTCGTGTGAGCTTTATTGTTTGGTCACAGTATATTTTTTTATTTTTATTTTTTTTTCTTTCTTGTTTATCCTTTTTCTTCTTTCTTTCTTTTTCCTTTAAAATTTTTAACATTATTTTAAAATATATAAATTGGTTTTTACTCCAATGCGCTCTACTAGTTTTGTCATGCTTGGAGTTAAATAAAGTTTTGATGCATGTAATTTGGCCACGACTTACAAATAGATTTCTTAAATTGAAAATGGTTACAAATAAGTGCTTGTACTAAAAAAAAAATTTAATTCGCTAAAATTTAAGATTTTTGTTAAAAAAAAATTCTTAATTAAAAAAGGTTACAAATCAGTGCTCGTAGTAAAAAAAAATATTCAATTCGTTAAAATTGAAGATTTTTGTTAAAAAAAATTTAAGTAAACGGGTGAATTTAAGACGTCAAATAAAAACTCAATTTCTTTCTCCTTATTTTAAAAATCAAACAAAATAGGGTTTTAATATTTTTTTTCACATTCTCTACCAAAACTAACCAAACAATCTTAATTTTATCTATACACACATTTATCCATAACTCTAAATATGAAATTATCGTCCCCTCCATCATTACATTCTCCTTATCACCCATTTCTCAAGAAATTCAAATATGAAAATTGTTACAAAATATATACAAAAACATTTCATGAATAACAAATAACATTTTCTCTTTTTCTTTTTTCTACTCGTCAGGCTACGATTTGCTATTGATAGAAATTTCTCCGACAATGTAGATGAGGGTGGTGGTTGATGTCTTCTATAAAAAATATATATATTAAAAAAAAATTCATTTGAATCTTTGATCTTACAAATACATATTCATAAAAAAAAAAAATTACTCGAAGGTTGGTTTGATTAGATTGAGAACTGCTTTTGGAGATGAAATTTAATGGACTGAGTGACGGGGATGAGAGAATAAGGTGAGAGAATGTTTGAAAAATTAAACCCTTATGACTTTGATCTTAAAAATTCAAAGCAATTGTGATTGGTTATGTTTACCACAATTTATTTGTAATATAGTATTTTTATCAGCTCGAAATTCAAGAATGATGTTTCCATTATGACTGTTAGTTTTTTTTATGAAATAAAATATTTTTGTTAGTATATATACTACTTTGAGATTAAATTTAAATACAAACACGTTTTTTATTTTTTAATTTAAGGATTAGTATGTAAGTCGTGACTAAAGTATAAGTACTAAAAATTAATTTAACTCGTCAAGCTTTGTAACAAGTTGAAGAACGCTATGTGACATTTTGTTATTCAAGAACTCAAGGGTCGACAGTCTGGTAAACTTCTTAGAGTAACGATTTGTTTGTGAGTTTTAATTTAAAGAAAAATAAAGGGATGAAATAGAAAAAAAAAAATCTTATCGAAAAATTTAGAAGAATAAATTTTTCTCTCATCGCTCTCATTAATTCCCTCCATGAAAACTCACAACCGGTGATCGAAGGAAGGATGGGCTATCGGCAGGTAACTGAATAAATAATGATGTGATCTTTTAAGAAACATAAAAGAGCCAAATTTTGGGAACAATATTATCATTAACACATTTGATAATTAAGACCAGTGAAAAGAAAAAGTGGGTATGCATTCTCCGTGCACTCACGATGAGCAAGAGAAAATGATAGATATATATACCTTTGTATCGTGCCATCTCCAAATCCATACCTTTTGGATTAGGAGATATTTTCTATAGTCTTTTGTAAAAATAAAAATAAAAATAAAGTATAAGATGTGTTAAAAACTTGCAATATTTATCACCTTAATTTTAGTCTCGGTTGTTGCGTAAACTAACTCAGATATACTTTTATCGTTCAAACTAAAAAAGATTTTTATCATCTTAACAAAACTAATAAACTTCAAAGTTCAAATAAAGAGTCGTGTTATATATTGCGATAAATTTACACCGAATTACAGTGCGAAACTTATCAATATATAGGATTGGTATGAATTATAGAAAGACTTCACTTATTAGACATTTCTCCAAAAAGTTACCAAAGTTACCAGTAATACTTATATACGTAATTGACAATCAAAAAATCAACATAAATATTCGCAATTATATACTCCCCATGTCCCAGGATAAAAGTCCTCCATTGACTTTTATGGTCAAATTGACAATTTTTCAAATCAATATATCTTATTATTCTTTTATATATATGTAAAAAGCCTATAACCATTATAAACTACATACAATTTAGTACTAATCTCAATGTTTGTTTTTTTTAAAATCTAAATATATATGTTTAATTGTTAATTTTCAAAATGATCAATTTGACCACAAAAGTCAATGGAAGACTTTTATATTGGGACGGAGGGAGTCATTTTTTTCAAATAAAATATACTACCTCGTTTCATAACTTTTTGAGGTCAACTTAAGATATTTTTAAATTTAAAATTAACATAGATTTCTTTAGTTTTAATCAATATAATGATAAATATTGTAAACTATCTAAAAAGTATTATTCATTGTAAATTTTATCGTTTAATAAATTTTTATAAGCATTTTAATTTTAAATTTAAAAATATCTTAAGTTAATTTTTAAAAATCAATAATAATTTTATAATTTGTAAAAGAGGGACTACCTTATTTTGGGACATCTACTAAAGTGTCATTACAAAAGGCAAAGCAATAGATTCCCTCCCTAAGTGTAAGTGGCATAGTGACAATTTGATCGTGACATCCGTTATAAATGGTCGTCCTTTTTTTTTTTGGATTATTACAGATAATTCAATTTTAATAGTTAGCCCATTGGACTTGTATTGCAGCTTGGGTTTGTCCAAGTGTGAAAAGAGGTTCTTCCTTGCGATAACTTGGAATAATGATATCCATCTTTAGTCTCGTTCCGAATGCGGAGTGTTTGTTTTTTCAAACTTGTTGTTCTCTTTAGTTTTTTTTTTTTCGTCTCTAAAAAGACGAAATAAAATACATAGAGTAAAAAATAAATATGTTATTTAGTGAAGTTTATTAGTATAAAAATATAATAGTATTCATCATTTTATATAATTGTATGAGGGCACTAAAGTTAATTTTAAAACTTTTTTACTCTTTTCTTTTTCCTTTTATTTTTTTTAATATGTGTACAAATTATACTTTGTTTATCTTTTTGGGGAGGGTGACATTAGTTTGCAACTTTACATAACACACTATGTGTGGGTTGAAAGTAATAATATGTAATCATAAAAGATAGGAGAAATAATGAGAGAGTGAAAGATAAAAAGGTAAATAATAGATCGACGTAAAGAAAATTTAAAGGGCAAAATAAAAATGTATTTCTTTTTTTGTTTACGTCAAATTAAGAGCCAACTTTCCCTCACTCTTTATAATATAGACTACCACCCTGTGACACGGTGTATGTATAAATTATGTGGGAATAAAATAATAATTTTATAAAATTTAAAAGACTAAATAAAAAAGATAAAAAAAATAATATAAAAAGGACAAAATAAGAATTGCCTTAAAAGTCGAAGGATATTTTTGAAAAAATCAAAAAACTTAAAAAACTATTTACACTACCGCCGATCCTCTGACTTTACGTATTTGAAAATAGATAAATGATATTATAATATGACAAAATCTCATTAAGTTTATTATTATAATTTTATTATTATCTCTCACTACTAAAACTAGTGATTTATCATTTTAGGGGTATACTTGCTCTGTTTTAAAATTAAAGATAAAATTTGACTTTTGGGGTCAAATAATGACATATTAAACTTAAAATTGGTATGATTTATAAAAATTTAGAATAAAATAAATTTTGTAATTAATAGTTTTTGTTATATACTATGCATTTGTAATAATTGTAGGGCTGTAAATGGTAACCGGAAAATTCGTATTCGTCCGCATTCGTATTCGGAAAAAAACGGATATTATTCGTATTCGGAAAAAAACAGATATATCCGTATTCGATTTAAAGGTATCCGCAAATAAACGGATACGAATACGGATATAGGCGTATTCGTATTCGTTTAACATCCGACCGTAAATATATCCGGCAGATAGCGGATATCCGAATTCGAATCCGTATTCGGAATTCGTATCTAAATAACTTTTATATATATATATATTAATTATTATATAATAAGCAAAATAATTTTTTTTAAGTGGCATTCCTTACATAATAAATAAATATTCACACACAATGCGCTAGTCTATGTAAATTGTAATCTATGTATTGAGGATAAATTATAAATAAAAGTCTCAATAAATATATTATTAAAGTTTTAGTCAAGTATTTGAGAAAAAATAATTAAATATTTAATGTAAACTTTTGAATCTAATTATAAATTATAAATATTCATACACACTATAGTATTACTCTACACACATAAAATAGATATCTACTTATTAATGGACATCTAAATATTAATAAGTAGAACATTCATTTTGAAATTTAGGATTTCAAAAATGATAAAAATTTATTTGAATTGTAATTTAGAACATTGATTATTGTATTTAACTATTTATTAAAAATAAATAAATTAACATTCATTCATTAATAAAATATACTTTAAAACTCATTACTTTTTTTTTCTTATTCTAGTTATAGTTAGGACTGTAAATGGTAACCGAAAAATTCGTATTCGTCCGTATCCGTATTCGAGAAAAAGCGAATATTATTCGTATTCGGAAAAAAGCGGATATTATCCGTATTCGGTTTAAAGGTATCCGCAAATAAACGGATACGAATACTACTGTATCCGGATTCGTATATATCCGTTTACACCCCTAAATAATTGTATCCATTAAAATTAAATAAATAAGCATCAATTTAAAGTTTAATATGTCGTTTGACGTCAAAAGTTAAATTGCATCTCTAATTTTGGAACATCAAAAATTAAATTATATCTATAATTTTAGAACATAGAGAGTACAATAAAATATCAAAAGTCAAATTATATCTCTGATTTTAATAAAAATATATTTTTAATTTTAGTAAAATTTTCAAAATGGTACCTTTTTTATAAGGTACGGAGGGATCAAGCTTCTATAATTCTATGACGAAAATGAAGTGGTATATGGAGAATTCAGAGTTTTTCACCCTCTTGCTGGCAAGTTGACAAAAAGGAGTCCACCAATAGGAAGAGGGTACGAGTTCTTTTAAGTGTGTCCCTCTGGTGATCTTAAACTGTGTGGTGAAGAACAAGAAGGCCAAGATGTCATGTGAGTTTATTTAATCAGTGTTTTTTGGGTTTATCAGGAATTTTAATTTTCGTATTTTATTCATCTTCAGGGTTATTGTTACACACACATACAAATAGTGCTATGCATTACTTGTGAGTTGTGATAAAGAAAACAGTCAATTTCTATGAACTGATAATCCTATGGCATTTTTTCCCTTCCTGTTATGACAGAAAAGTATCAGGAAAAGAAAATTTGAGTCATTTGGAGTTTGGGATTTTCTTTTTGTTGATTTATAACTACTTACATTTTATGAAGTAATCCAGTTTATTTCATGGTAAGAAATTAGGTTAGCATCTTAATCTCTTTTTTTTTAATGGTTGTTGATTTAGTGTTGTATCTCCCTTGAAAGCTTAGAATTTGACATACTGATCGAAAACCTAGACTAAATGTTTCCTAAAATGTGGAAATCTTGGGCATAATAACGTTTTGGATACAAAGTGAAAAGATTTGTATATAGGAATTTTTTTTTAATCTTGCTCACATTTTATTGTAATATTATTTATCATGTTTTTAAACATACAATTAAGGAAAAAGCTGAGCTAGTTGAAAGAGACTAATGGACTTTTATTAGAATGTAAATTAAATGTCAATGAAACTAACTCAAAGTATACTAATAAATGCTCTCAACAAGCCATTTTCTCTGCAATCTTCAATACTCTAGTATCTTTGAGAATCACTCTAGGCATTCTGATTATTTTGTTTTGCAGTTCTGTTTGTTTCACGCGCGATTTTATTAGTTCTGCTGATTTCACTATCATCTATCACTGCAAGCCTAAACAAAGCTCCAACCAAATCTAGACGCGAGGTAATTACAGCAAGTCATGGCGTTG
The DNA here is from genome assembly GCA_034770075.1 of Aralia elata. Lineage (NCBI taxonomy): Eukaryota > Viridiplantae > Streptophyta > Magnoliopsida > Apiales > Araliaceae > Aralia > Aralia elata. The sequence goes on along the minus strand of CM068378.1, from coordinate 23,080,711 downwards.
TTGCCACTGATGATGGTAGATGTTCTATAATCGGGAGAAATGTTCTTCGTGAAGGAGGTCATGCTATTGATGCAACAGTTGCTGCAGCTCTTTGCTTAGGCGTCGTGAGCCCTGCTTCTAGTGGCATTGGTGGAGGCGCATTTATGCTTGTCAGGTCAGCCAACGGAACAGCACAAGCATTTGACATGAGAGAAAGTGCTCCAATGCTGGCTTCCCAGGTTCTCCGAATATATAGACATCTTCACTCCTTTTAGTTCACTTGGTTTTGTATAGTTTTGTGGATTTATAAAGTGAATGCAAAGTTGTTCACGTTCCTTTAGTTACCATGGAAAGGTAAAAGGAAATAGTAGAGGGGAAAACAGTTGCAATAATTTAATCTACCTCTCACTTCCTTCCCTATCCCTTAATTCTTGTTATGTGTGTCATGAATTCTTGTTCAAGATCTGACTTTTGATCTGATCGAATTATTTTGTGCGGTGACCTGAAATAAAAGAAAGATGAGGTTTAGTGGTGCTACCGGAGCTAGGACTGAGGCCGATAGCCCCCATGATTCAGACATGTTATGTTATTTGGACCCATTATGTTTTTTAGCCCGGCTATATATATGTTTTCATAGCTAGGGTTTCGGCATTCTTTTCCTTCTTATTTTAACCACTTTCAGAATGAGATTTACATATTGTATTCTTCACACTTTGATAAAGTGATATCTTGTGCCTCACCCCTATGATTTCTTCTTATTTGGGTTTTCCACGTAAATTTTGTGTTCTTGTCTTAAATTTTCTTGGTTGATTTATGTGTTTGTCATAGTTTATTCTAACAATTCTTGATACTTTTTTTAGAAACATTTAGTTTGGAATCATATTTAAGAAGGGGAGTAAAGTGTGGGAACCAGAAAGAATCTTGCAAAAATGCTGAAACTAGACTAAACTCATGCTTTTCATTGTTTTCCTGTCTGTAGAATATGTTTGGTGGAAATGCTGCTTTAAAATCCCGGGGTTCCCTCTCCATAGCAGTTCCAGGGGAACTTGCCGGCTTACACAAAGCTTGGGAGCAATACGGAAGGCTTCCATGGAAGAGGCTTGTAAGGCCAGCTGAGCATCTTGCTCGTAAGGGATTCAAAATTTCGCCTTATCTCCACATGCAGATGGTTAGAACAGAATCGGGTATCATGGAAGACAAGGGACTTAGTGGCATATTTACATCGAAAAAGAGGCTCTTACAGCTAGGGGATATTTGCTATAACAAAAAACTAGCCAAGACACTAAGAGCAATTGCAGAATACGGACTCAAACCTTTCTACAATGGATCAATTGGATTCAATTTGGTTAGAGATGTAAAGAAAATTGGAGGGATTCTAACAATGAAGGACTTGCAGCAGTATAAAGTTAAAGTGAGGGAACCAATCTATGCGGACATTATGGGTCTTAAAGTACTTGGTATGCCACCTCCTTCTGCAGGTGGTCCTGCCATGGTATTGGTAAGTTCATCTCCTTGATGAGCAGAAAAGGCATTCTTATTGATACATATATTCTCATTTGTTTACATAGGCTTTATGTAAGGTCTACTCTTTTGCTGTTGACAGGTACTAAATATACTTGCTCAATATAGAGCTCAATTGGGAAATTCTGGCCCCCTTAATATTCATCGGGAAGTTGAAGCTTTGAAACATGCTGTTGCACTGAGGATGAATCTTGGTGATCCAGATTTTGTCAATGTAAACAAAGTTCTAGCTGACATGTTATCACCTAAATTCGCGAAAGAGCTGAAGAAAGACATAAACGATAACATGACTTTCAGTCCTAATTATTACGGCGGCAAGTAAGCAGCTTTACTTGTAATGAATTATCACAGTACTTCACTTGTATTAGTTCATATCTGTGCATTTGTACATACAATTAACTTTGTTCAAATCTGAATGTCCATAAAAATGTTTTCAAAATTTTCAACTTGTGATTGAGCACATGTCATATGTGAAGGTATTTATTATTTGACTTATTGTGGATGTAGCTGTTTATTTGAATTACCTACACCTATCGTAAGTCGAGAAAACTAATTCATGACCTGAAATGTCAAACTTAGAAACAAAACTACTAAATGCTTGGGTTTTTCGTGCTTAGAAATGTGACCTTTGTTAAGTTAGAAATCTACACTTGGTTATCCTCCCCTCATCTTTATCCTGTCTGAATTTCTTTTATTTTTATTTTTACTTTATAGGTGGAATCAGATCCCTGATCATGGTACCAGCCATTTATCCATTGTAGACAGTGACCGGAATGCTGTTTCTATAACTAGTACCATAAACTCATATTTTGGTGCACAATTTCTCTCGCCAACCACCGGTATACTCCTTAACAATGAAATGGATGATTTCTCCATGCCAATGAATACTACTGTAGATGTTCAACCACCTGCACCAGCCAACTTCATTAGTCCAGGGAAAAGGCCATTGTCATCAATGACACCTACTATTGTCCTACAGGTAATATTTGTTGCTCTTTGATATTCTTGCGAGTTTGTAGTAGTCTCATATTTAGAAATGAAAGAAATAAGGTGTGCTTAGCCTTCTATAAGATAGATCATAGGTTAATTAGTTACTGCTGCGCTGTATATACCTCCTTAAATCATTGTCACATTTATCTCAATTAACTGAAATATTATCTGATACAACAATGTTAGCTTTAATGTTTAATATCTTGTTCAATTATCATGATTGAATCTTCTCAATATTCTACATTCTTTTGCTGAACATTTCTGAATTCTTTTCCTGCATTCTAAATGCCTTTTAATAGGATGAAAACTTGAAAGCTGTTGTAGGCGCAAGCGGAGGATCCATGATAATTGCTGGGACTACAGAGGTATTCTTGAATCATTTCACCAAGGGAATGGATCCTTTCTCTTCTGTCATGGCTCCAAGAGTTTATCATCAGGTAATTCTCAAAGCCATTTCTATCATTTCTATCTAATTTCTTGTCCATTTTGTGAAATTTATCAACGCTGAAAAATGCTGATCTTTTTCAGTAGCTCTAATATGAGTATTACAAGTGAATTCATAAAAGGAGGTAAAAATTACAAATGTTTGTGCAGTTGATTCCAAATGTGCTGCAGTATGAGAACTGGACAACTGTGGTTGGTGATCACTTTGAAATTCCGGCAGAGACGAGGGCAGCCCTACAAAAGAAGGGCCATGTCCTACAAAGTCTTGCTGGTGGGACAATTTGCCAATTTGTTGTTCATGAGTTAGAGGGTTCAAAGTTAGGGGCAATTGTTGCAGTGAGTGACCCTAGAAAGGGTGGATTTCCAGCTGGTTTCTAAATTTTGCCAACTTTAGGAAGCTAAGCTGACTAACTGGTTCATGAGGACTGATTCATGTATATTTTTTCCCTACTCTTATTAATGTAGCTGGTAGCATTCATGCCAAGAAAAGAGAAATGTAAAAGATTGAATGATTTATGAATATTAAATTATTTTATGTAAAAGTTTCTATTTTATTATTTTGTCTTGACAAACATTATTCTAATTTATTTGTATGCGAGTTTGTGCAGTATTTTAAAAATTCCACCATTGTCTTTGAAGTCTTGAGCATGTGCATTAAAATATCAAAGAAGGCCACTTGTGGATGCTTTGACTATTCAGTTGACTCCTTGCTGCTAAGAAGTGGGTAGCAGCACTAGATGGATGGTCTATCCACCCTTAAGTGATATTACAAATAATTATGGAGGAATGGATGCTTTGACAATTCAGGTAGCAGCACTAGATGGATGGTCTATCCACCTTTACGTGATATTACAAATAATAATTATGGAGGAATGGATGCTTTGACAATTAAGTTGACTCCTTGCTGCCAAAAAGTGGGTAGCGGCACTAGATGGTCTATCCGCCCTTAAGTGATATTACCAATAATTTTGGAGTAGTTGATTTGGCAATTTCAAGTCCTCATATTGCTCATGCTTGTGTAGTTGTGTTTACTCCAATTCGAAGTTCAGATTATTAATACAATGCGGATTATGTTAACATGTGAATGGGGATTGAATAGATTTTTTGAATTTTTTTTTAAATAGTTATTACCAAATTAGTTAAGTAAATTAATTGATTAGTTTAGCATAATAGAATTATACTTTGAAAAACCCTTCAAATATTATACAAAAACACTTTAAATTTAGTGAACAATTGCAAAAATAAGTCATAGTTGCAAATTGTAGAGTGACAGAATGTAAATGCAGAAAGTAAAGAACACAATAAATTTTCAAAAGGTTCGAAGTACAAAAGTTTTCTAGTCCTCTCTTCTATTCCGCGAGTAAGAATATTCTACTGAGAAAGGTAATTACAGCGATTACAATTCACTAAGAACAATTACACAAATGATTCACAAAGAATCATTCAACTCTGTGACCAGAATTACAAGTGATCACTAAAATCTTATCCATCACTAAAAAAAAGATGTTTGTTGTATGCTTAAAGCACTATATGGATAGTGACTAGGGACCAATCTGTGAGTTTCGTAAGTTGGATAGTAGCTTGATCAATGTATTTTGATGAGATATATATATATATATTGATTATTTGGTTTTCTGAATTGGTTATTAGGCATGGGTACAACTCTCGTATATTGCATGCAATGAGTGTATGATACAATGTATTTTATTACTTCATAAAAGAATTTTAATGAGTTTATGAAACTATATAACTCCAATTACATGGTGTTTCTTTTAAATTTGAAACCTTTATCTAATGCCTTTCTTGTAATGAGTTTATGAAACTTATATAAATTTATGAATACAGATTTTGAAAACATAATTATCAATCAACTTTTTTATTTTCAGTTTTCTGAAAAGTAAAAAACTATTTTCAATAATCAAGCGCATTTTCGAAAAACAGAAAAAGAAAACAAAAAACTATTTTCTGAAAACTTCTTTGAAAGCAAACAGGGCCTTAACTCTTTATTTATTTATTTTATAAATGGCCCACATGATGAGCCATAAAGGCGTGGGCTGGAGACGCGATCTGGAGGCGGAAAATACTTGCACTGCGGTCTTGTTTAAGATTTTATTTATTTATTATTATTAAATAAATAATTATTTAGATACATTAATTTTTAGTGTTGTTTCCCAAAAACACTTGGAGATCTAGAAGGGGAGGTTGAATAGATTCTTTTAAAAACCTTTTCTTCTTAAAGAAGTATTACCAGATTATAAATTAAGCAGATTAATTTAATTATGCACAGCGGGATATTAGTTTGAAAAAACCCTTCAAAGATTTAAAGAAAATTCTCAGTTTTGAATTTAGTTCACTTGTGGAATTAAGTCACAAATAAATATAAAAGATAATGTTAAAATTAAAGTGCAGAAAGTAAAGAGACATAAGAAATTTTAAGTGGTTCGGAGCACAAAGATCTCCTAGTCCACTCTTCTACTCCATGAGTAGGAAATTCACTAAACATGAGGGTGATCACTCAGATCAGTTCAGTAAGAACTATTACGACCAATGAATCACTTAGATTCCTTCAAGTCACTTAGACTTGGTATGGATCACTAAGACCAGTTCACTAAGAACCCTTAAAGTCACTTAGACTTGGTTACAAGCAGGTCACTAAGATCAGGGAATCACAGAAGAATAAGTGATTTTGAAAGTGCTACTAAGTTGCGTTATGCTCAACTTCTAAAGGACTTAGCAGCAGAACAAGATGTTCTCAAGTCGTAGAGTACAACTTTGAAAGTTGTGCAAAAATTCAAATCGTGATCGTGTTCTTCTTTTCGTTATTGTTAGATTGCATTTGCATTCCTTTTATATAGACGTCATCGAGATTTTTTTGTTAAAAAGTTGTCGTTGCTCATTTAATACTTAGATCCTAGAAGATCTCAGATTATTGACTTTTAGAGTGGATGTGTTAGCTTACTTTCGGTTATGATGTGTCACATCAGACTAATACAATGACAGTCATGTGGGCTACTATCACTTCGCCGAACTAGCCGTTAGACACACATCGATCTGGTCTTCTTTTTCAACTTCAGATATTCAATAACTTATCTTGGGATCTTCGATGTACAAGTCTGGACGTTGTCAGTCCATTGTCAGAGCTAACATACTTTACGATTAGGATCGTAAAGTTTCATGGTTATCGTAGAGTCAAGTATTTGACTAAACTGACTCTATGATTTGCTCTACGATCTTTAATATGCTTTACGATCTTTGTCTTGCCTTACAATTTCTTTACAGACTGCGATCTTCATTAAGCTCTACGATCTCTGTGCAGATTCTGTAATCTTGATTTGGCTTTACGATTTCCTGGCAGACTATGCGATCTTCAACTAAATGTTCTACGATAGTTGAATAAGTTATACGATCGTTTCAACAACTTTACGATCGTCTTATTTCCTATAGTCTATACATTCATTTAGCTCAATAAATTAACATAATAAATTTGATCTTCTATTTTAAATTCTTGTACATTAATTTTATTTTAAGGACTTCACAAAAGTTACTAGTTACAAATATATATTACTTCGTCATTATCAAATCAAATATGCAATTCTTCTAACACTTAGTACCTTAGAGGCGTCGTCCTAAGGTGCGCATGTAGTGGTATCTTGAGGTGCGCTCCTGAGGCAGTGCACTAAGGTATTAATTTGGATTTTTGTTTTTCTCTTAAAAACATATATACACACTATAGGTGCCTAATGGAGATGCTTAGTACCTGCTTCCTTAGATTATAAATTATCTTCTTCTTTTGTCTTGGAGGTGCCAATTGGGGAAATGGATCCTCTCCATTTCATTTGAAATGGAGAGTCTCCATTTCACTTAATTTCATCAACTATTGGACCATAATGATTTGGTTAGTAATGATCCAAATATGTTAATAGATAGTTAATGATATTAAGATCAATTCTAAAAAAAAAAAGTAATCTGACACTTTTTCACCGTTAAAAGTCTAAAAGATTTTTCACCGTTGAATTTTAACGGTGGAAATTTTTTTAGATTTTTAACGGTGAAAAAGTGTCGGATTATTTTTTATTTTTTTTAGAATTGATCTTAATATCATTAACTATCTATTAACATATTTGGATCATTACTAACAAAAATATTATAAGTTGATAATTAGTAAAATGGAGACTCTCCATTTCAAATGAAATGGAGAGGATCCTTGTCCGCCAATTGGAGCCGTGTGTGTGTGTGTATATATATATATATATATATATAGAGTCCTCCTACGCGGACATGGAAATTGGACATTTCCAATTTCCCTTGGTTTTTTTTTTTTTTTTGGGTTTAGTCTAAATATATTTATACTATGGATTTAAAAAAAATTAGAAAAAAACATAAAAAACTAGGTCCAATTTGGATATATATCAAAAAAATGGTTGTATGGGCCCATACAACCATTTTTTTGATATATATCCAAATTGGACCTAGTTTTTTTATGTTTTTTTCTAATTTTTTTTTAAATCCATAGTATAAATATATTTGGACTAAACCCAAAAAAAAAAAAAAAAACCAATGGAAATTGGAAATGTCCAATTTCCATGTCCCCTTTTTCCATGTCCCCTAGACTTACTGATATATATATATTTTAAAATGCCCAATAGAGGCGCCAACCAAAGGCGCTCATTAGAGGTGATTTTTTAAAGTATACATTATTATTATTCTTCTATCTTGGAGGCGGTAATTGGAGTTACCAATTGGAGTTGTCTCGCCGAGGCGCAAACTTTAGATAAAAATTAATTATTTATCCTTTCACCTTTCTTGGAGGTGCGAGGTAGAGCCGCCAATTAGAAGCGACAACTAGAACCACTGACCTTGCGCCAATATTAGTATTATAATTACTATGGATTTTTACTTTACTTCTCTTGAGGTGCCTACCAGAGCTAGATATTCCACTCGTTAAGATGCTCCTTAGAGCAACTCAATTCTCTTATACATTGAAGATATATATATATTTTTATTTTAAACTAAACAAAGGGACAACCATGTTTTTCACATTTTTTCTAACTAAACAAAAGGACAATCATGTTTTTCATATTTTTTTTAAGTTAAATGCCACATGTTTCAAATGAGTCCAAAATTTATTTTGCTTCCATCTAACTATACAAAACACAAATGATTTTGAATTTAAATTTTTTTTCGCTCAACCTATTAAATCATTTGAGCTGTCCAAAGTTTCGAATAAATCTAACCTTCGTTCTTTCGTTTTAGTGTCGGAGACACTACGGGCGGACAATACTAGTTTACTATATATAAGGTAAGTTGTTGTAGGAAACAACCACAAAGTCATTTGTAAATTTTTCTTAGAAAGATAAGGAGTGTTTAGAGAGAGAAAGTTACCTAGTTTGTGAATTTTTTTTGCTCCAAGAGTTCATCAATCTTTAAACAAATTTCTTGTGTTCTTCATTTCTTCAAAAGGATCTTCATCAAGTTCTTGGCTCAATTCCCTTCATGGATCCAAGTAAGCTTTAATTTGGAAGAATTTTTTATTTGTAAATTTTGATCGTGTTTCTTCATATCCAACTCCTCATTTAGTGTTCATGATTTAAATAGTGAGAACTCTTTCTTTGTATAACATCCACAACCTTTACTTTACATGAAACCCCCCCTTTAGGTACTCCTATAAAGGAAAAATACATTAGTGACAATTACACTTGTCCTATGGAGGTGCAAGAAAATGCCTTTGACCTGGATGTTTCTACATTTGCCGCTCTAGATTTTCATTCACTCATTAGTGTAAAGGAGTTGTACGAAGTGAGGCGGAAACATATTCCTAACCGTGACTATAGTTTGGTTGTTCCCACTAGCACAGACAGGGCTTATTTTTGCTCCCCTCATGGGGTTGCTTTTTATCTTACTGCCTTTCAGGCCGGGCTTAGGCTCCCAATACAACCTTTTTTCCTAGAAGTACTCCATCATCTTAAAGCCTACTCTTGGAGATCTCTTTTTTCCTTTATGATATAATGTGGAGAGGCCAGGGTAAAGCCTTTTGTAAATGTCTTTCTCCAATTTTTCCACCCGGTGAAGGCAGGTGAATGCCAGTACAGTGGGTATAACACCTTTAACCAACGTAAAAGCCTTCCAAAGGTGCACGGAACACCTCCTAAATTTTCAAATTTGATGAGTAAATTTTTCTACGTGAGCTTCCTTTCCGACGATAAGAGTAAATTTCGTAGTGAGTGGTATAATGATATAGTCCATAAGGGGTATTCTGGCACTCGCTCAAAGATGGATCCTTAAGAGAAATATGCTTATACAAAGCTTAAATTTCATTTGGAGGAGCACAGTCCACTTCAAATGGAGGTGGAACCTAATCTAATCCTTATGCGAAAATATGGCCTTTTTGATGGTACTTTTAATTTTCTTCCTCTCATATTATTTACTTCTCAATTATTTTCCTCTTGTAGACATACTTAATCTTGATGAAGTCATGGAGTTAGCCAGAGCTGGCAACAACTTTCCTTATACCAACAAAAAAGTTCCTCAAAAGAAGAGGAAAACAAAGAACACGAGCATGAAATCTCGAAGCGGAGAAGAGAAGGCTTCAGAGGCGGATGCAAATGTCTTTGTGGCGACTGAGGTTCCCCAAGGATCCAAACGAAGTTCCCTCTGTTGGCTGGGAGGATGTCTGCCCCCTTCATCCAAAATGGAATGTCCGGATGGGGAGCTCTTCCCTTGGTTCTGTTTCTGTGGTAGGGGAGATAATACACAAGACCATTCTTCCAGTTGACAAAAGCTAAAGTCTTTGGGACGGAGCCTTCCTATCTTTGCAGTCAAGTACTCTATGGGATTTAACATATAAGTCTCGTTTTTTTTTTCAACTTATAAATATATCCGTTAGGACTTGTACAAAATCAAGTAACTCATATTTTGTACTTCAGCTCTCGATCCATGCTGTGGCTCTAGAAGAGGAAGTAAATGGGAAAATTAAGAGGATACATGGACTGCAAGGATCCGAGAACAATCTTTGAGCCAAGCTAGAGACACAGAGAATAAGATCTATCAATATGAGCTTGAAGTCGTAGATTGGAGCAAGAAATACAACCAACTCAAGTCTATTTCTGATGAGACTGCCCTTAATCACTAAAAAGAGATGACTGAATGGGAAAACAAATATGTGAAGGCCAAATTAGCTGCTAATGGGTCTGCCAACATTATCTTTGGATCAGGGTGGAATAAAGCCTAGAAAGGGTTGCAAGTCTTGACCCTGGAACCAGCATGGCTGGATGCCAACTAGGTGATAGAGATAGTGGTAGAGATGACTTGGAGGAAGGTGATATTGACGCAAGTGAAAAACTTTCTTGAGGATACTGGGGAAGATAATGGAGATGCTTGAGGCATTTGAGGATGACATATGAATCTGACTCTTGACTTTATTGGTAGTTGGCTTTGTGCCTTTTCTTATGTATTTAGGACTATATTGTGCCTTTCTGGCCTTATGCCTTTTCTTATGTACTAGGAACCATATTAACTCGTTCTAGGCTGGTGTTTTCTTTTATGCATTAGGAACTACGTTGAGATGTCTTGGCCTTGTGTTATAAATAGTTCAAGTGTTGGAATGTAATGGCACCACCTACCTTATGTATTAAAGTCTCCTCTAAATAACAAAAATCATCTTTTTATTATAAATGGGGAAATATAAATGGCCGTCATGGCTTACACAAAAATGCTTGAGAAATACTAATGGTTGCTAAGGCTTACAAAGAATTCTCTACTATCTACAATCTCTAAAATTCAAATTATAAACTAGTGACATTTGCCTTATTGATTTTACTTAAAATCAACTCAACTTATTGATAGTAAGCCCGAAAGTTCTCCACATGTCAAGATCTTGGTACAACATCTCCCTCTAGTGTCTCCAACTGATAGGCTCTAGGCTTAGTTGCCTTCTTGACCCTATAGGGGCCTTCCCAATTAGGTGATAACTTTCGCACACTACTTTTTGGATTAGAAACTTCTACCTTGCAAAGAACTAAATCGCCTACTCTGAAAGATCTTTTTTTGACTCTAGAATTGTAGAATTTAGAAGCCCCATTCTCACTTGAGTTCGGTCTCTAACCTTTTCCAGAAGGTCTAAGCTAGCTTGAAGTCCTTCATCATTAGTCTTCTCATCAGCTTGCACCCTGTAGGAGGTGAGTCCAATTTCAACACAACTTATGTGTCGAACGCTAACACTACAAGAAAAAAACATATTTCCGACGGAATATTCTGTCGAAAATACTCTTATTCTGTCGGACTTAGGTTAATTCAGAAATTCGGCCGGAAATAACGCCCTCGAAATTAAGTCCGTCGCAACTTCCGTTGGAAATAATATTCTTCCGACGGACTAATTCCGACGAACTATCCATCGGAAATAGCTTCATTCTGACAGATTAAATCCCGACGGAATATTCCGTTGGTAATAATCTGTCACGTGGCACCTCCCGAGACGTTCATAAATAAGGCATTTACGACGGAAATTCCGTCGGAAGTAAGTCATTCCGTCGAAAATTTTATTTTTTTGAAAATAAATATTAAAGTTTATTTCCGACGGAAGTTCCGTCAGAAATACCTTATTCCGTCGGAACTATCATTTTTTTAAAATAATTTTTTTGTTTTTTTATTTTCCAAGTTTTTAAACCTCATTTTTGTACCTGTAACCTGATTTATCCCAGCAATACATATAATACAATACCAATAAAAGGCATCCAACAACAACATATATCATAAGCAACCTATAACGTTAAAAACTATAAAGAATAACTCATTATGTGCCGAAATACTTTCAAAACTAAAGTATATTACATCGATTTACAAAGAATCAAACTAAACTATACAATATATGATTTACAAAACATCTAAGTAGATTCTAAATACAAAACACCTAAGCAAACTAAACTATATATACAATGCATGGACATGGACTATGGTGTATGCAAATTCACGTCATCATCCCCTCCGTCGTCATCGCCATCGCCACCCTGTTGATACAATTAAAAATATAACGCATTAGTCCGTATGAGAGTATTAATTTAATAACATGCAGATTAAATAAGTAAAAGTAAATATAATACCTGAGTAGGCGGGGGTTGACTCTCAATCGGGCCAAAAGCCTCCGATAGTAATGTAACCACCAATCGGAGCACCTCGTCACGTATCGCGACAAACTGCTCCTGCGGGATACCCGTACTATCGACGGTGGCCCCTGCTGCAATATCCTGGGCGAGCTGGTGAAGGCGAGCTTGACTGGGCAACTCCTGACGACGGATAACCGGATCCGTACAGAACGTCTCTGACACCGCATCCATAATCCTCTGAAAAATCTTGTCGTCCAAGCCAGCGCCTGTATGAGATGGTCCAACAGAAGCTCTCGGGCGCTGACGCTGGCTAGAGCCTGCGCAAATAAATATACCATTACTAATAATATATGCAGTTACTTAATCTTAACTTATTAGAAATAATATTACCTCTAGGTAATGTATACGCCGGTATCCTCGACAATCCCAACACTCGATATCTACTGGTACTGCTAGTAGGGGGATCCTGAGCCGCGACCCATAGTGCCAGCTCCTCATCCCGAGATAATTCAATCTCAGGCGGAGGGACGGTAGAATCTAACGTCTCAGAATCCCTCTACCCGCCTGCAACTCAGCTATACGCTGGTCCCGACTAGCCTGAAATCGGTCCTGTAATTTATGGCTTATACGTAAGTTAATTATATCATTTTATGAACTAACTAATATTAAACATTATGTAAAATTACGATTACACTTACCCGTATAGCTAATGTTGCGGGAGATATAGTAGAGTCCTTTGGCGTGTGGGTTCTATCCCAGAACTCTAACATAGACGGAGGTCGGCCTAAGCTTTGTCGCATGACCTAATAAATATATTCATCAAGTAGTTATGAAGTTTACTTGTGAGAAATGAGTAACTAAACAACTAAGTATATGACATTTACCGACTTCGCCTCCTCAAAAGACTGCGAGCCAGTAGTGTGTACGACTCGGAGCTGAGGACGATTCTTCTTTGCCTGCTCTGACTTCTTCTTGAAGTCGTCAGCATCCCAGTGCATACATATAGCCTCCCACACTGTATCAGAGACTATGCGGGGGCTGGTGATCTCTAATTGTAGTCCCGAGCTGGTCATCAACTGCCCGAGCTACCCTCTGTCGCATCTCATACAGCCAGTCGGCGTAGTTCTTGGCGATGTGTGCAATAACAACTGTAACACCCCCAAATTCAGGTACCAATACCTCGAATCTGGTGCTCACGATAAAGTACATCCATACACCTCTAAACAACATAAATTAACTAATGCGGAATAAAAAATATATGTTGTTCATTACAAAAGGTTTACTACGGTCCCAATGTCTATAACCTTAAATAAATACATCACGGAATACAATAATAATACAAAATGATTCCACGATTACATAACGGGATAGTACATATAACTATTCCTTAAGCTTTCCTTTGCCTTTGTTCGCTTTGGAACTCCTCGGCTTAACTGCAATAGGTTCATGATATAACAAGGGTGAGCAACTACTTTGCTCAGTAAGTTTAAAAATGAATAAAAAGAATATATCATGAATGAATGAGAATAATAACCGCATAGTTCAACAATTTAAGAACATTGAAGAAAATAGCAGACAATATAATCAAAGTTCAAATGAAATAATGAATATTGATTATTTACTGCTGAGTGGTCCAATAGACCATGAACTTTTTGGCCAAAGGATCAGTCATTCAGCTAACCCTTTTAAACGTCTGGCCTGTCAGTAGTACTCGAGGGGATCAGCCTCTTGTACCATATGTGTATGCATAACATTTAACTCTGACTGCATCGAATAACCGACACATTAAAATCCCCTAAATAAGGGTTGCTCTCTCAGTCCAAGAATCCATACCAACAACCGGCTTGGATAGCTTTTAAAATAATAACCTGTACATGTCTAGCCAAAACAAGTAGCGTAGACTATTTCCTTAAACAGTTCATGAATGAAGAACTTAAACGTTTCACAGTCCAATAACAGATAATGAATTCAAATGCACAAGGTGCGAATATCAATAATTATCTTGGATGTTGAGTAATTTATGATAATTAATCCACTAATATAATTTGAAAGCAATAACTCGTTTTGAGTTATGAAACTTGCAACAATATACAATATTTGTATAAGATAGGAACTTGCTCAAGTATAATTCGAGTAAGGTTAGGGAAAATTTGCCCAACACAAGGGTTAGACAAGCGTTAGGAAACTTGCCTAACATATACCTGTTTACACGAAATAAAAATAGTGCATAAGGTTTAGAAACTTGCTCAAATATAAATTGAGTTAAGTTAAGAAACTTGCCTGATGCGCTGCTACAATATTACAACACACGCTCCTTAATATCCTACACATGTAAATACATATTCGTATAACAATTAGTCACATAAAGACTAGGCTTAAAACAGACGATGCATCATTAAAACACATTGATTGTCACTACGACTACCCAGTCGGGGGTCTCGCTCCCCGGTGAGGGAGCGGCTTCCCAGCTCGCCGGTGAGCTGACGGGGGTCTAAGGGGGCAGCGCCCCCTGGAAGCCAAACGAAACAAAATATGCAACCAGGTTATTCAATTTACGCCTTAAGACAACACGACTTTGGTTGACATTTGAAATACAGTTAAGCATTTAAGGCATAACAAAATATGATTAACTAACCTGTCTAATCATTTAGTACAAAGAAAAATATAAGTTTTGGACTTTATTGGAAAAACTCACTGGGTCCAACCCGACCCGACCCGGTCTGGCCAGCCCGACCCAGTCCGGACACGGCATTGGCGCTGTGGCGCCAAGCCTAACACTAGATCCCACGCTGCGGCATGAGGCTCGTGTCCATCTTCCCCGACAGGCTTGACGCTGCGGCGTCAAGCGTAGTACTAGTTCTCACGCTGCGGCGTGAGTCCCGTGTCCCGCCGCTGCCAAGTGGCGTCGCTGCGGCGCCAAGCATAACACTTGGATTTGGCACTGCAGCGTGAGGTCCAGTCTTTCCCTCTTTTGCCCCTCGCTGCGGCGACGGCTGTTAGGCTTATGAGTGACGCTTCGGCGTCACTCTCCAGTAGCCGGATTCTGGATTTGATCCCAGTTCGCGATTCCGACCTTCGGTCACTCCAACCTTTATATCTCCTCCTACACATGTTCAAATTGGTCCATTTCGGACTCTATGGACTCCTAACTCATGGGGATACAACATATCAAAAATGCAGAGCTACCCATTAACATTAACAAGTCCAAATCTTTGATCAAAGTACAAAGTTATTACACTATGTTCATGTTCTTAGTGTTCTTCACCAAAATCAACACCAAATCTTCGTTTTAACATCTTTTTACTCCATTCCAACTGAGTTAGTTTCGTAACCCATGGAACTACAATACCGTAGCAACAAATAAAATTAACAAACACGAAATAATAGCTTTTTACAGTCCTCTAAAATGGTCCGAACGTCCAAAGTCCATGTTTTGTCCATTGTTCTTGCTCCATTTAGCCAATGTAAGGATTTCTTGCGTTTTTGTTCCACTTTAAAGGTATTAATAGCTTACATAACCTTTTAACAACATTTACAAACAATCATAACAAACAAAAACAACAAGAATCGCCAAAATCTGACCCACAAGGCTAAGATCTCAAAACTAAGAAAAAACTCAAAAATCTTAACAAAAATCAAATGAAATAGATTGTGGTTGATTGTTTACCTCTGTAAATCCTTCCTAGAGGTTAAGAAGATTGTTAGGCTTTGCTTTGAGGGTTTCTTCTTGCTTGAATTTCCTTCTTCCTCCACCCGTGCCTTCTTCTTCCTCCTTTCTTTTTCCGGCGACTCTCCTCCCTCTTCCTTCTTCCTTCTTCTTCAGCTCTTTCTCTCTCTCTCTCTATCTGCTGAAGCAACTTGGAATGAGTTGGGAGTTGAATGAGGAGCCGATGGAATAGGGAGAAAATGAATGGTTTGAGAGAAGTGGAGGAGTAGTTTCGGGAGAAAATGGGTTGGTTGCTCAAGGTTGTCCAACCATTTCAAATGCTTGCCGACAACTCCCTTCATGCTCTCATTTGATTGGTCTAAATTGGTGGGTTGGTTCCCTCTTGGAGTAACAAGTCAAAATAAATACCCAAATACACAAAAATATATCTGAAAACTCCCACTTTTGTACAAAAACTGGTAAATAGCACTACCCAAAATTAAAATGGGTACTCCCATAAATTATTGAGACGCATAAAAATAATTATTACGGGATTTGTCCATTTATTCGGAACACCCATAATATACATTTCGGATACGGATAAAATCACGTATCAGCTCAGATAAAATTTCCGACGCTTGGTAAAATTATCACTTCACTCGCATGTATTTATGAAATTCATTAAAATCGAAAAAGACACAAAATTATTATGGCGTGAATAGTATCTCGGGAAACGTGCCCCGTGAATAGTGATTTAGCGACGCTACGCGAAATTAATTATTCACTTAAACAAAACTATAACACGTGAAATTTCCTGCATTTACATAATCCAGGTTGTCACACAACCTTTAAACATGCAACACAAAAATAATATTAATAAAATATAATATATTCATTTATATTCAAAAATTCGAATTACAAGGTAAATCCAGAATTCCCGGTCGTTACAACAACATCATCGCCGGCTGCCTGAGAGATGCCGTCATCATATCTAAAATATTTCTATAACAAAAGTTTAAAAGTTAGGAACCATTAAATTATTGTGCAACGACTATGTACGTATAATTTTCTAATTTATAAGAAAATGAACTTACGTGAAACTCCCGCAAGACTGAGACTATAAACGCGGGATCGTACTGGTTGTACTGGTTGAAGCGCATGCACCCAGTCGGGAGGTGCGTCAAACAGATAGCGTGTATGGTCGCCTTAGCGACTGAGTCTAGTATACTACAGTAAAAACAATTGAATATTGTTACGTTAAGTGTCTAATGCAACAAATTATATAAATTTAACTCTTTATTTTTAAGTAAAAGTAGAAAACTTACTGGTAAGAGCCGACATCTAGGACTGAGCATTCGGTTATAACCGAATACCGAACCGAAATTATTTTTACTATCCGAAAAACTATCCGAATTGACAAATAACCGAATTACCAAAAACCGAATAACCGAATAACTTATTCGGTTATTTCGGTTAATAACCGAAATTGCTTTCCATATTATCAAATAAAAACAGATTCATTTCAAATATTTTATAGTACTAAAGTTTTCGATCAATAATTAACAATGATCTTCAAGAGAGTGTATTTACATCTGGAAGTCCTCGATACTAATACAAACTTTGAATCATAATATTTCCTCAACTGAAGGTAGAAGGGAATGAACCTAATCACGCTAGAAATCTCAGTTTTTCTCCATTCTTCTTTGCGAGTCGAATTAGCCCTCTCTGACGTTGCCGTTGTTTTGAATACGCTCCTATCCACTTGCAGAATTCGTTAATTACCTGAAAGGATATGAAAATTAGCCGAAAAGGAGGCAGAGTCGCGA
This sequence comes from Aralia elata, assembly GCA_034770075.1. NCBI lineage: Eukaryota > Viridiplantae > Streptophyta > Magnoliopsida > Apiales > Araliaceae > Aralia > Aralia elata. Next base: position 23,063,207 of record CM068378.1, on the reverse strand, counting down.
TTCGCGACTCTCAATTTGGGGACTGGTTGGCTGGGGTTTTAATTTGTTTGGGTTAGGTTTGCAGAGAAAGATGATATCAGAGAGTGAGAGAATACAGATGAGAGACTATGAGAGATCATGAATCAAGAAGTTAATGGGGTAAATAAATAAAAGAAATTAAGAGTTAGTGGGATGCTTGCAAGGCTGCAACGATGCACATGGAATAAGGCTGCAACGAATAACGATGCACAGCACATGCAAGACTAAGAGTGATAATACATTAGTATGAGAGATTACTCTTTTAACCTTGAAGCCTTTATTTTGTTTTTATATAATTCGGTTATTCGGTTAACCGAATAGCCAAAATTTAAAAACCAAACCCGAACCCGAAAACCGAATATTAAAACGGGTATAACCGAAATTTAAAAAATAACCGAATAACCGAAAAAATTCGGTTAAAAAAATTCGGTTCGGTTCGGTTATTCGGTTTTATCCGTTTTTTGTTCAGCCCTACCGACATCCACTCGGACTACATGTGGAACTGCCGACGGACGACCTGATTCCTACTTAAATGGTTGTGCTTTGTTGAGACAACATCGTCAAAATACAATGAGCAGAAGTTGACAAGCTCTTCCTCCGTATAGCGTTCGGCAATAGAACCCTCAACATGACCTTTGTTTTTCACTTTCTGCTTTAATCGACGCATGTACCTACACATATTGCATTTAATATGATTATTATTAATATGAGTATATGCAATTTGTAGATTATATTTCCTCTCAAAAGGATACATCCACCGATATAGCACCGGATCACCAAGTTTAAGTTCATACGGTAGATGAATAGGCAGATGTTCCATCAAGTCAAAGAACCCCGAGGGGAATATCATTTCGAGCTTGCAAATGGTAAGCACAATATTGTTCTCCATCTGGTCCACATCACTATACCTTATTACAGTTGAGCATAGATCCCGAAAGAAAATTGAAAGTTCGGTCAATGCATCCAACACTTTTCTGGGTAACATCTCACGAAATGTAATTGACATCAAATTCTGCATAAATACATGACAATCGTGACTCTTGAACCCATTAATCTTCAGCTGCTCAACATTACTGCAGAGAGATATGTTAGAAGCATATCCATCTGGGAGCTTCAACCCACTAACCCACTTGCACACGTCTTCAACTTGTTGCTTGGTAAGACAAAATTGAGCTTTAGATTTGAATTGTTAGTGCGAAGCCACAATTCCGGCTGATGTTCAGTGCCTCTAAGTCTTTTCGAGCATTGTCATTATTTTTGGTTTTACCACTCGCATCTAATACGGTGTAAAAAAATTCTCAAAAACATTCTTTTCTGTATGCATGACATCAATACAATGACGGACTGAAATTGTGACCCAGTACGGCAACTCAAACCATATGGAGACATGTGTCCAATTATGAGTCTTCCCGTACCCAAATGCTCTTAGTTTATTGTGTCCCTTGCCTGACGGTGGAAATGTCAACCCGTTCAGCCAGGTCAAGACCTTGTTGCCCGATAGTCTACTAACAACCCCCTTCTTCTTTGTCTTTCTGTTGAACTGTGCAAACATCTTTCTGTAATTGTGATCAACAGGTAAGAATCTACGAGCTGTTCCAAAAAAACTACATTTTCGCCCATACTGCAACTGATTACCTTGCACATCCCCCATACACACTAGACATGACAGCTTCCTGTGAGTCAACCAACCACTAATCATCCCAAGAGTCGAAAAGTCAGTGATAGTCCACAACAAGGCTGCCCTCATCAAAAAATTCTCGCCGATCAATTTATCATACGTTTGGACCCCCGTCTCCCATAGCATCTTTAGTTCATCGACTAACGGCCTGAGGTACACGTTTATGTCTTTTGTAGGACTCTTATCACCTTGTATGAGTAAAGTCAAGAACAAATACGGATCCCTCATGCACATTGACGGTGGAAGATTATAAGATACTATTATGACTGGCCAAACTGAGTAAGGCTGGCTAAAATTATTAAAAGGGCAAAAGCCATCCGTAGCCATGCCGAGCCTCACATTCCTGACTTCCTCCGCAAATAGTAGAAAATTTTCATCAAATTTCTTCCATTCATCTCAATCTGCAGGGTGTGTCAGTTGACCAGACACGACGTCCCTTGTTCTATGCCAACTTATATGATGAGTCGTGTGAGACGACATGAATAGCCGTTGCAGCCTCGACGCAAGAGGAAAATACCGTAGGATCTTCTTGGGCACATGTTTCTCTTTCCCCCCACGTTTTGTCACCTTGTACCGAGGTAAGTTACATATAGCACACTGCACCTTATCTCTATTCGTCCCATAGTATAACACGCAGTACTGCTCACAAGCATCGATCTTCTGATATCCCATATTCAACCCCTTTACCATCTTCTTCACTTCGTAATAATTCGAGGGCAAAGTATGATCCTTGGGTAAGAACTCGCTGATAAGAGAGAGCAAAGCATTGAAACCTCTCTCACTGCAGTCATGCTCATTCTTGAAGTGTAAGAGTTTTGTAACTGCAGATAGCCTGATGTGCTGATCATTTTCGGGATATAATGGGACCCCGATTCAGATAGCATCTTGTACAAGGCAACATTTGTATCATTTAGCTCTTGTTGAGCACTGCCTGAAGAATGATCGTTTTCAGTCCAATTTATATTGTTAGGCCCATAAGCATCCACCAACATCTCCACAATATCATAGTTATCGACGTTTGAATCACCGTGAACTGGTTGGTCTACTGAGCCGGTCAATTCCCTCAACTCAGCTGATTCCCCATGATGGATCCATACAGAATACCCATCCACAAAACCACGAGAAAATAAGTCGAATTTAATCTCGTCGGCTTTCTTCCGGATCGAGTTTTTACACTTGACACACGGGTATCTCATCTTCCCGTTCGGATCATCAACATTTTCTATGGCTTTGTCTAGAATGTAGCACACCCCTTCACGGTAAGCTTCCACTAATCCCCTCCCATCAATGGGTATCCTACGGTACATCCAACTCCGGTCGGCTGACATCTTTAACTGAACAAAAGACACATTTAGGTCAGGGATATTCATTCATGTGGTCCATGCATGAATTATATATTCTTAGTACCTCCACTCTACATGGATTAGGCTTTTATCCCGTTCCTGGATGCGTCTCATCACTAGTGTCAACATGTTCAGGACATTTCTACCTGTTTCAAGAAAATTTCGGCAGTACCTCCCCATGGTCTCCAAGTACACGAAATAGACTAAGATAAATTAGTCTAAGTATGCACTCGAATAACATGGAGAGATAACCGTTGAAAAATCATCAAAACAATTAAAAACGTACTTAACTCATTGACACCGGCATAAGTGAGAGACATAACATCCAGTCACAGTCCCAAACTGGGGACTATTCGACATTCACTCCTAATGAGTGAATGTCAAACGAGTTTCTAAGCTCCAAACTATACTACATGCGTATTATATATGCAGTTTACTGGAATTGTGGAAAACTAAGCAAATGTTACTTAGTTTATTTTTTCAATGATAAACTAAACAAATGCTACTCAGTTTAATATTAGTACAATCATTTGAATATATTATATTATTTCTACTTTATTGTGTGTATTAGTGGCACTAAGTAAATGCTACTTAGTTTATTATATTATATTGTATTATAATACTTTATTTTATTTCCTCATTTAATTTAATTTATTTATTTTAATTAATTTAAAATAATGTAATTTATATTAATTTAATATAATTTATCTAATGACTTTAATTTATTGTAGTAAATTTACTTTAATTTCTTTTCTTTTTAATTTAATTTAATTTATTTTTATTTTATTTTATTTTATTTTAATTTATTTTATTGTTTTTCATTTTATTTTGTATTATATTATATTATATTATCTAATTTAAATTAATTTAATTTATTTTTCTTTAATTAAATAATTAATTTATTTTATTTTATTTTGTATTATTTAATTTAATTCAATTTATTTATTTATTTTAAAAAATTTATTTTTTTTATTTTATTTTGTATTATATTATATTATATTAAGTAATTTACTTTATTTTAATTTATTCCATTTAATTTATATGTTACTATATTATATTATATTATTTAATCTAATTTACTATAGTTTAATTTAATTTAATATTAAATTTTAAATTATTTTATTTTGTATTATATTCATATTATTCAATTTAATTTAATTTACTTGCAGTAAATTAAAATAAATTTATTTATTTTATGTTATTTGCTTTTATTATTTTATATTATATTAAATTATATTATTTAAAATTAGTTTATATTATTATATTATTTTATTTTATTTAGTAATGCAAAACTAAGTAAATGCTACTTAGTTTCTTTTAATATTAAGTAACTAATTAAATAATACATAAATACATGCAGGGCCCACATATTTTGCAATTGAATAATCCTGACAAAAATTCCGTTGGGAATTCCGTCGGAAATAGCAAATATACCAAGTTATTATGTAGTCAATATCACAACAACAATCATAAGGCAATCATAAGGCAATATGATGACAAAAATTGCAAGAACATTAATCCATATATATAGAGCATAAGTAATTAGGGCATGATAAACAGTCTACTTAACATCATTATGGCAATCCCAAAATTAGTCTCAATTGAGGCAATTAACATAACTTTGATCAATTAAAATCACTATGAATCAGTACCAAAATACAAATTCATTCTCAATTGAGTCAAATGAACATAACTTTGATAAATTAAAAACAGTACTCAAAAGCCCCAAAATATCAGTACCCAAGATTTCCTATATACCAAAATCAGTACCCAATTTTTCGTGTATACCCAAATCAGTAGGCAATTTCATGATTTTCTGGAAGCTAATTTATAAAGAAATCAACATTGACAAATTACCCACAACACAATCTAGTTATTATTGAATTGAATTTATTAAAGCTAATTACAACATAAATAAAACCTAACCTTTGCCAAATTGGAAGAAGTACAATACTAGTACAACGACCACCACGGTTTGGACGGTCCGGCTGCCACTACTGTTTCGACGGTCTGGTTGGGAAAGAGGGAAGAATTGAAGGAGGAAGGAAGGTTGGTCGGCGGAAGGAAGGAAGGTTGGTCGCCAACGAGAGTGAGAGAGTGTAGAGGGTAGAGATGTGAGGATAGAGAGAAATGAAATGATTTGGGGCGGCTGAAGAGAAGGCGATTAAGTTTATAAGTTATTTCCGACGGATCTTCCATCGGAACTAATTCCCTCGAACTTAACTTAACCTCGACGGAAGTTCCGTCGAACATAGCATGGTCCGTCGAGTTTAATGTTTCCGCGCTGGCGGGAAACTTAGCGCCAATAATGGCTCATATCTCCGAGGGAATTATTTTCGACAGAATGTTCCGTCGAAATTATACTAATTCCGAGGGAATTAGTTTCGTCGAAATTATACCTTTTTCTTGTAGTGTAAGTTAAATAGAGTTTCTCTAGTGGTTGACCTAGTTGTCGTTCAATATGCCTAGAGAATGTTATGGAGCTCGTTTTCCCATAATCATTTAGCGTGATCGAGCTTCTTCCTAAGCCCATCCAAGAGTGTCTTATTTGTGACCTTTGCTTGGTCATTCGTTTATGGGTGACCCACTGAGGTGAACATAGTTTGATGCACAATTGTGTACAAAAATCTTTGGACTTTCGATTGTCAAACTGCTTACCATTGTCTATAATAAGAATTTAAGGTACCACAAAAAGACAGACTATTTACTGCCAGAAGAACTTTCTAATTTTTGGCTCAAATATTGTTGTCAAGGCCTCTACCTCCATCCACTTAGTAAAGTAGTCAATTGCAACAACTATATACTTTCTTTGTCCAAAAGCAACTAGAAATAGGCCTAAAAAATCCATGTAATGCCCCCAAACTCAAATATATGTACCTCAAATTTGGTGCCTTACGATTCAACTTATACATCATACTATTAACAACTCTTAGCGGAATAATATAATAGTTACATAGATATAATATAAATATTCTTGTCCTAAGTCTCGAAAACCATTATTAATGCATAATACAACTTAGTTCATATCATAATAAATCTTAATACATAACCAAAATCATCATCCTAATTATAGGAGAAAAAAGCTAGTCCGTAGCCTTGCCTTTGCCCTTATCCTTTCCTGAGCTACTCCCTCGTTCGGTCTTAACTGTAATAATTAAGGAGAACAAGAGAGAGCAACAAATTTGTTCAGCAAGTATAATAGCAATAAAAGTGAACAATCACATGTAAAGTTTTATTGTTTACAAGAAAATGATTATAACGCTCGTAGATAGTTCAAGAACTTGTATAGGAATGTCGTAAACAAGGTAAGTTTCAATAATTTTCAATTCAATTCTCAGTACAACAGGTGAGTCACTATGGACTAAAGGATTTTTAGAAGAATTCAAAGATTCCAATATTTTCAAATTGAGAAAAGTTCAACACTGAGTAGTAGTTATGGATCATGAACTCTTACTTGAATTAACAGTATTACACTGATAACCCAAAATAAGTACAACAGGTGATCAGCCTAAACATGTTGTTCGTGCACGTGTCGGTCCACCGACGTTATATAGTTTTTCCTTTTATGAGGGTTGTTCATCTCAGTAAATTATAAGATTCTGCACTAAGGCAATTGATTTGGATCGCTTTCTAACTCATAGATATTGGTCTAGCCGAATCAAATAGTGTAGTTTTTCAACATATTTAGGAACAATTAGTACGTTCAACGTTCACAATAGGGTTTAAAGAATCATTCAAGAATATAATTATGATTTAAATTAAGTTTCAGAGTATAAATAACAATCTTCATAAATTTAGATAACACAAGAATTAATTTATTTGCACGATCAATAAGAGTATAAGTTTAAGTATTTGCTCAATATGTATATGGTTTATTCATAACATAATTAGGAAACTTGCACAATATACAAGGTTGTGTAAGTTAGGGAACTTGCCTGGGTAGTCGAATCTTTTCGACTTTAACATCTTATCCTTTGAACAACCTATGTTCATCATAATTATCTAACGGTTAATCTCTATTAACCCTCAAATATAATCCTAATTGTTCTAACTTACTAGTCTCATACATATAGGACTCACAAATAGACCGACTCTCATTTGGTTAATCATTTCTTTACTCATCACTCCCTCTTTCAAAATTATTAACCTTCACAATAATATACATTTATTCTATTTATTATAAATAAAATAATCTTTTATTATTTTACTTATTTAATTAAGCGTTCACATCTTGTCTTATGAATCCATGACTCATCACACAAATAAAGTGTTCTTACTTTATTTAATTACCCTTTAAGACATCCTCTTAATCATTGTTCATACTTTATTAGTCTACAACTAAAATAATTTAAGTTATTACTTTATTTGTTTAACTTATAATTATAGTTATCTCTACATCTCATTAATTCACAATTAAATAATCTTTAATATTATTTAATTATTTATTCTTCATTAATTCATAATTAATTTACAATCAACTTTCAATTAAAATGATCTTTACAATTAATCTCACAATTAAAATAATCTTCAATATTATTTTAATTGCTTATTAATCCACAATATTATTTAAATTATTTATATTTTATCAATTCACAATTAAAACTATTTTAATTGATTAGTCGTAGTTAAAGTAATTCGTAATGTATAATTAAAATAATCTTTTAATAGTATTTTAATTAATTATTAATAAATTCTAATTATTATTTTATTAAAAAAATCTGATCCGACCCGGTTTGACCTGGATTCGGTCAACTAGAAAACTGGCCTAGTGCCCCGACACTGTTTTTGGCCTAGGGATAGTGCCCCAACGCTGGACGGAAGATTGTCCACGTTTGGTTTTTCAACATTTTTGATTTTGTGCCGTTTTGATTCAATCTTCCATAACTTGTTAATTTCATATCCAAATTAGTTCAAACTAATTTCATTATCTCATAAACTCATACATCTTCAATATTTAACTTCTTAAATCATTTTCCATAATATTTATTTAGGCAAAATATTGGTTCTTCAAGTTAGGATTTTCATTTTGACATGTTCTACTAAACGATTCGCCATAAACTCATTTTGACTCTACTTCCGATGATTTCACTTGTGTTGTATTCGTATTCCATAGATCTTTAAGAAAAGATTTTTAGATTATATAAATAGCTTACATATTTTAGTTCATTTATCACCAATCTCATGTTTTCAAGTATTCCACTTTAGGTTTTGAGTTCACATGCATTCTTCTTGTTTATTAAGACATGAAATCACCTACAAGACATACCAATCACCTATTCTCCTTACAATATCCATCCTTACACCTTTGAATCCTTCATGATCCCACAATAAATAGATTTTCCATAACCAAACATGCATTTTCTACTAGAACAACATGTCTTGACTAACAAAAACTAAAGCTAAGTTATGATCTTACCTCTTTGATATTTTTCTCCTCTTAGCAATAAACCTCAAGTAGCTCTCTACCTTTCTCCTCCTTCTTAGACTCCTATTGAATCACCAAAGTGTAAGAGTTATTATAAAATTTCTATTTTCTCTCAATCCTCACTTTTCCCTCTAGCTCTTTCTCTACATAACTCTCTACAATCTCTAGCTCCCAACACTTAGCAAATGAATGAAATAGAGCAAGTTTACCAGAGAGGGCTCTATTTATAAAGGGAGTTCACATACACATACATGTATAAATACATGTATAATTATACTACCCATAAGACATTAACCATTGGTAAAAGGTGATTTGGTAGAAAGGTATACCTAATCCTCAATTAGTCATGCTCTAGGTCATTATTTCTTCACATAGGTTAACTTGCAAGACTTTAAGGAAGAATTTTCAGCATTTTAGCCTATAGGGGGGTGGTTTGATCATGATGGGGATTATATATATATATATATATTAATTATATATATATATATATACACACACACACACACCAATACTTATCCCATTACACATTGGGCTTGCTCAAACAATGTCCATTGAGCTACTAATTTTATTTAATTTGGGCCATGCACCATTTCTTTACATATTTGGCTCAATTCCAATTCTAGCCATCCTAACTACTTGGACTACAATCCCTAACACATCAAATAAGTTTATGTTATTAACCAATACTTTCATTGGGCATAAGATTTAATCACATTCAATCTTTACACTATTGGGCTTGTGTCTACTAATGTCTTAATAATCCATTAGGTCTAATAGTATACTTGCAACATAAATCATTTGGGCTAACTTTAATTATACTCATTAGTCCATTACCTTATTCAATCATCTCTCAATTAATTTAATTAAGAAATTAATTAATCCATCTTAATCATTACGCCACACAAGGCATATTGCAAAAGCTTGATCAAGCTCATCACCATCATTACTACCTTTCTCAATTATCACATACTTAATTCAATTTAAATTGAATTATTGAGGCTCATAACATAAATGCATATATATACACATAAACAATTTTTGAACATTTTCATTTTCATTACTAATATTATTTACTAAATTCTCGGGTATTACATCCTTCCCCCTATAAAGATTCCGTCCTCGGAATCAGTACAAGGTTACACAAAAAGATGGTTTCGCCCCTCCTTGATGATGTGGTTTCGCCAAATTACTTTTACAGAAGATATAATTTTATTCCTCAATATCTGCCATTTTCTATCTATTATCTGTACAGGGATTTCCTCATACGTCAGATTATTCTCTACTTGAATGGGCTCATAGGATATCACTTGCTTATAATCAGGTCTATATGGTCATAACACTGAAACATAGAACACATTATGTATATGATCCAGTTCAGGAGGTAAAGCTACCTCGTAAGTAAAGCTACCTCATACGCCACTTCGCCTACCCTTTTCAAAACTTCGAACGGTCCTATGAACCTCGGGCTCAACTTTCCTTTCTTACAGAATCTTATCTTTCAAGGGAGACACCTTAAGAAACACAAAACTACCAACTTCAAAGTCTCGGCTTTGACAGTGCAAATCTGCATATTTCTTCAGTCGATCTTGAGCTGCTACTAGTCTGACTCTTATTGTCTTCACAACGTTTACCGTTTGCTGAACTAATTCCGATCCCAAAAGTCGTCATTTTTTCGACCTCATCCCAATATAACGGTGTTTTGCACTCATTTCCGTAGAAAGCTTCGTACGACGGCATACCGATACTCGCGTGATAACTATTATTATACACTAATTCTACTAGAGGTAGATGGTCATCCCCATTTACCTTTAAAGTCCATCACACATATTCGAAATATATCTTCTAGCGTTTGAATCGTTCGCTCGCTTTGGCCATTAGTCTGAGGATGATACGCAGTGCTCAACCTCAGTTGCGCTCCCATTCGTTCTTGTAGACTTCTCTAGAAATTTTACGTGAAGCGTGGATCTTTGTCTGATACGATCAATACCGGCACTCCATGTCGTGACACGATCTCCTTTATGTACAGTTTAGCTAACTGATCCAAATTAAATCTCACCTTAATTGGCAAAAAGTGTGCAGATTTTGTTAATATATCTATGATAACCCATATCGCATCGTAGCCCTTCCGAGTGATGGGAAGTCCCACTAAGAAGTCCATTATAACGTGTTCCTATTTCTATTCCGGTATTTTCAACGGTTGAAGTAAACCACTGGTCTCTGATGCTCGGCTTTCACTCTTTGACAGGTTAAACACCTGCTGACGTAATCCGTAACTTCTCGCTTCAAATTAGGCCACCAAAAGTGTTGGCAAAAATCTCGGTACATTTTCGTGCTTCCTGGGTAAATAGAATACGTTGTATTATGTGCCTCTTACAAAATTTTCTCTTTCAATTCGGACACTGCCGGTAACCACACTCAGTCTTCAAATCTCAAAATTCCATCTCTATCTATCTTAAATTTCTTATTCTCTTCTTTATCCTCTCACATCCCTCATCTTTCTCTTGTGATTCTTTCACTCTATCCAACAATGTTGGACGAGCCCCTAGTACAAATAACTTCTTTTTAGACTCTCTGGATTCTTTCACCTCTATTTTCAGCTTCTCCATTTCTCTTATTAATTCCTCCTGAGTTGTCAACATGGATAATTTCTCCTTCCCTTTTCTACGCAACGCATCGGGTACTACATTTGCCTTCTCTGGGGGATAAAAATTTCACGGTCATAATCTTTGATTAATTTCAACCATCTCCTTTGTCGCATGTTTAGCTCCTTTTTGTGTGAAGCATCACTATACACCACAAAACCTCCTGTATTATCCCTGGATAATACAGGCGCCTCGCTCAACCTCTTCTTCAATCCCCTAAAACTCTCTTTGCATTTTTTCGTCCAAACAAACTTCACTATCTTCCTGGTTAGATTTGTCAACAGGGTCGCTATCCTAGAAAAGTCTTGAATAAACCTACGATAGTACTCGGCTAACCCTAAGAAACTTCGCACCTCTGTCGGCGTCTTCGATTGTTCCAGTTAATCACCGCATCCACATTCGTAAGATCCATTGAGATTCCATTTTTGTCTATCAAATGTCCTAAAAACTATAACCTTTCCAGCCAAAATTCCCACTTAAAAAATTTTGCATACAATTTCTCTCTCCTTAGCGTCTCCAACAACACTTTCAGATGCTCGGCGTGCTTTTCTTTGGTGCTCAAATAGATTAAAATGTTGTCCATGAAAACTACTACAAACTTATCTAAATATGGCTTGAAAACTCGATTCATCAAATCCACAAACGCTGTCGGCGCATTCGTCAAATCGAAAGACATCACCAAAAATTTATAGTGTCTATACCTCGTTCGAAATGCAGTCTTAGGCACATCTTCTTTCCTTACCTTTAACTGGTGATATCCAGTCCTCAAATCTATCTTCGAGAAATGTTTTGCTCCCTTCACTTGATCAAAAAGATTGTCGATTCTTGACAATGGATACTTATTCTTGATCGTTACTTTGTTCAATTCTCGGTAATTGATACAATCTGAACGATCCGTCTTTCTTCTTGATAAACAAAACCGGTACTCCCCATGGAGACACACTCGGCTGGATATATCTCTTATCTAGCAATTCTTGAAGTTATATCATCAATTCCTTCGTTTCTATTGGCACTCTATGATATGGGGCTTTCAAAATCGGTGCAGTCCCCAGCACTAAATCTATCACGAATTCGATTTCCCTGTCTGGCGAAAGACTGAGTAAATCGCCTGGAAATACATCTTAAAATTCTCTCACTACCGGTATATTCTTCATTTCTACTATTTCTTTCTTCGTATCTACAATAAAGACTAAACAACCTACACATCCTTTCCTTAATAACTTCTTGGTCTGCATCATCGTAAGACAACATGATCGCCTAAGCGATGTACTACCATAAAACACTACCTTGGACCGGTTCGGGGTTTGAAGGTTCACACTCTTCTTTTGGTAGTCAATTACCACTGCAAGGTTATATAACTAGTCCATCCCTAATATCACGTCAAACTCTACCGTCCTTATTGGTATCAAATCTACACCTAACTTATGTCCCCTAATTTATGTAAAGCAATTACGGTGTATGAACTCTACGTGGATTATTTTCTTATTTGTAACTTCTATGTTTAAAGGATTCTCTAGTTGTTCTTGGGGTAAATTTAGTCGTTTAGTAAATTCTTTAGATATAAAAGAACAGGTAGTACCCGAATCAAATAATACGTAAGCATTTATATTTTGTTTGGGATAATATCTGACAACACGTCTCTAGACGCCACTGCATCCTGCACCATCACGTTAGGCGTACGTGGCATTAGTTTACCCGATTGAGCTGGTCCGATTATCGTTAGTTTTCCGATATAACTTCTTTTGTTGCTGCCTTCTCCTTTATTTCCTTTCTTTGGGCAATCCTAAACCCGATGCTCTATTGATCCGCAAGCGAAATATTTTCTAATTTTCTTCGGGTTTGGGCAGTTAGGTGATTTATGCCCGTCTTGGCTGCAATTGTAGCAAACATTCCTACCCTTCCAGCACTCTCCTTAGTGATTCTTCCCACACTTTTCACACTCCTCACCTCTCTTTTTGAATCCTCCCTGCTTACTTCCTGATTGATTGTTGTTGCTGTTGTCCCACTTTCTCTTGTTTCTGTTTCCCTCCTCGTTTGTTTCCTTCTGACAATTACAAATTTGATGTCCTACAAATCCATACGCAAAACATCATTTGATCTCCTTTTGTTTAGGGCAATTAGGAGAAATATGACCCTTTTTCACGCACTTATAACACACACATTTTCCTTTCAAACACGCTCCAACGTGATTCTTTCCACATTCCTTACAGGCTTCTACCTTTTTCTTTCGTGGTTGTCCTTCTTCTCTTATATATTTGACCTTATTCTACTTCCTCTTAAAATTCTTACTGCTATCACTACTACTCTATTCCACCCAACATTCTTTCGCTTTCTTTGAATTATTAATCTCGCCTCCTTTAATTAAAGTAATTTCTTTTTCTACCTCCGTAATTTTCGTTTGTCTTGTTCTAAAATCATTGATTCTTTCTTCAAAAGCACCTACTATTAGATTCACCAATTGTTGTAACGGATTTTGATTCAGTTCCCTATCTTCATTATTTTCTATTATTTGACGAGTCCCTTCTTCTTGGGGTATTCCTATCAATATTTTTGTATAAAAACGGTATTATCATCTCCTTATTAAACATTTAATCATTCTTAAGACGTATCAAATATATTACTATGAGCTCCCTTAAAACATATTACCTTACATATTCTAGCACCATACCATCTACATATCATGTTTTAATCTTTTAATAATTGTTCACCTTATGATAGTATTACAACCATCATATGCCTCCATTATTACCATTAACAAAATCTGGTCATCACAAGCATGTTTAATAAATATATTATATTAAAATACGTTACATAAGAACTTATTACATCATATAGCATTCTGCTATTTTCATTACATACCCCCATTTAGTATTCCTAAAGTTGGGGTTATAAAGATACATCCCACATTAGCCCCAAAATTGGGATTTACAGCAGATATCCCACATATCTAGATATATATCACATCATTTGCAGCATTATTCCATTAACCTACCTAATTACCATTTCTTCTTCCTTAACTCCTCCCTTAGGGCCTCCACTTGATCTTCAGCCCTTAATCGCCTTCTAAATTCTTCCTTCCAAAATGTCTGCATCGACTGTTTACTAATATGAAGGTCTCGAACTTTCGCCTCCAACTCTTGTATCTTATTCTTCATTTCAGAGTTCTGAGTTACTAAGTTGCTCACACACGCCCAATCTCGAAAGAAACCTCCCACCGCAGATTCCTGCTCAGACTCCATCTCTGACTCCATCTCCTCCTTGGTTAGGGCGACTGCGATAATAGGCTCGACTACTAGGGGTGTCTCAAACACCACGTAGACATCACGTGACTCCTCTTCTATGACTCTGCTCGACTCATCCATCTCTGGCATCCTACAACCACAACACAAAACAAACAAACCCTATCAATATCCCTCAACAAAATATAAATTCATTGTATGTAATGAAAATATATTTCACGACTCTATTGACTCTCGATGAAAAATCCACTTAAGATCATCTCATAAAACTCTATATGAGTTTTATCTCCTTTTATTCTCTCTACATTCTCTAAGGTTATAGCCTAAGGATTCTCTTTTCTAAGGTTTATAACTTACAGCTCTAATACCAACCTGTAACGCCTCCAAATTCAGATACATGTACCTCGAATCTGGTGTCTTACGATTCAACTTATACATTATACTATTAACAACTCTTAGCAGAATAATAGAATAGTTACATAGATATAATAAAAATATTCTTGTCCTAAGTCTCAAAAATCATTACTAATACATAACACAACTTAGTTCATATCATAATAAATCTTAATACATAACCAAAACCATCATCCTAATTATAGCAGAACAAAGCTAGTTCGTAGCCTTGCCTTTGCCCTTATCCTTTCCTGAGTTACTGCTTTGTTCGGTCTTAACTGTAATAATTAAAGAAAGCAAGAGTGAACAACAAATTTGCTCAACAAGTATAATAGCAATAAAAGTGAACAATTATATGTAAAGTTTCATAGTTTATAAGAAAATTATTATAACGGTCGAGATAGCTATTTAGTCAAAATGTTGGTTCTTCAAGTTAGGGTTTTCATTTTGACATGTTCTACTAAACGATTCGCCATAAACTCATTTTGACTCTATTTCTGATGATTTCACTTGTGTTGTATTCGTATTCCATAGATCTTTAACATAAGATTTTTAGATCATATAAATAGCTTACACATTTTAGTTCATTTATCACCAATCCCATGTTTTCAAGTATTCCACTTTAGGTTTTGAGTTCACATTCATTCTTCTTGTTTATTAAGACATGAAATCACCTACAAGACATATCAATCACCTATTCTTCGTACAATATCCATCCTTACACCGTTGGATCCTTCATGATCCCACAACAAATAGAACTCTCACAACCAAGCATGTATTTTCTACTAGAACAAATATCTTAACTTATAAAAAACTAAAGCTAGGTTATGATCTTACCTCTTTGTTGTTTTTCACCTCTTAGCAATAAACCTAAAGTAGCTCTCCACCTTTTTCCTCTTTCTTGGATTCCTCTTAAGTCACCAAAGTGCAAGAGTTCTTCTAGACTTTCTATTTTCTCTCAATACTCACTTTTCCCTTTAACTCTTTCTCTACATAACTCTCTACACTCTCTAGCTCCCAACACTTAGCAAATGAATGAAATAGAGCAAGTATACTAGAGATGACTCTATTTATAAAAAGAGTCCACATACACATACATGTATAAATACATATATAATTATACTACCCACAAGACATTAACCATTGGTAACAGGTGATTGGGTAGAAAGGGATACCTAATCCTTAATTAGCCATGTTCTAGGTCATTATTTTTTCACATGGGTTAACTTGCTTGACTTTAAGGAAGAATTTTCAGCATTTTAACTTATAGGGGGTGGTTTGATCATGATGGGGATTTGATACACACACACACACACCAATACTTATCCCATTACACATTGGGCTTGCTCAAAATAATGTCCATTGAGCTACTAATTTTATTTAATTTGGGTCATGCATCATTTCTTTTATATATTGGGCTCAATTCCAATTCTAGCCATCCTAACTACTTGGACTACAATCCCTAACACATCACATAAGTTTATGTTACTAACCAATACTTTCATTGGGCTTAATATTTAATCACATTCAAGCCTTACACTATTGGGCTTGTGTCTACGTACTAATGTCTTAATAATCTATTGGGTCTAATAGTATACTTGTAACATAAATCAATTGGGCTAACTTTAATTACCGTCATTAGTCCATTGCCTTATTCAATCATCTCTCAATTAATTTAATTAAGAAATTAATTAATCAATCTTAACCATTATGCCACACAAGGCATATTGCATAAGCTTGATCAAGCTCATCACCATCATTACTACCTTTCTCAATTATCACATACTCAATTCAATTTAAATTGAATTATTAAGGCTCATAACATAAATGCATATATATACACATAAATAGTTTTTAAACATTCTCATTTTTATTACTAATATTATTTACTAAATTCTAGGGTATTACAATCCATGCCTAAATGGCGAAAGCTAGAAGGGATGATAATGGTGATGCAAACCCTGTTGGTTAGTGTGTAATTGGAGCGTGCCTCTAGCATTTTATCACACCTTTTCACAAACTTTAACGCCTCCTTTTACATAGAGGGCCAATAATATCCTTGTCTAAGGATTTTATGAGCTAAAACCCAACCTCCAAGATGTTGGCCACAGATACCCTCGTGCACTTCTTTCATTATGTAATTAGCTTTAGAATGGCTTACACACCTAATGTAGGGGATCATGAATGATCATCTATACAAGGTGTTACCAATAATGGTGAATCTCGTAGCCCTATAGATGATCTTTCTAGCATCATTCTTATCTTGTGGGAGTGTTCTATGCTCTAAATATTGCCTTATTGGGCCCATCCAACTAGGTTCTTTAATAATCTGGGCTACCAACTTTGCACCTGCAATACTTGGTCGTGACAATGTCTCCATGAACACCGAACACAAAGGCTCTGTGAATTCAATAGAGGCCAAGTAGGATAGAGCATCTGCTTTGGAGTTATCCCCTCTAGCTATTTGTTGTACTTGACAATCCTTAATTTCTTTCATGCATTTCTTCACTATTTCCAGATATTAAAGCATTTTTGGCTTTTGAGCTTCATATTCTCTGGTTGCTTGCATTACGTCTAGCTGGGAGTCGCTGTACACTAACAAATTCTTAGCTTTTAAAGCTTTTGCTAAGTTTAAGCCAACAACTAATGCCTTATATTCTGCCTCATTATTAGTAACTGTAAAATTGAGTCGAAGGGCATATTCAATGAAGGTTGGATAAAATAAGTCTAGTTCCATTTCCCTTGGAGTTGGAAGCTCTGTTTACATATAACGACCAGCACTCCTTGACTTGCCTTGAAAATTCCCCTTTCTTTTGCTTGTTAACCTTCTAGCCATCTAGCTCATCATCGACAACTGTGCATTCTAACACAAAATCAATCAATGTTTGAGCCTTTATGGCTGGATGTGGCTGGTAGCGTATGTCAAATTCACCAAGCTCCACAGACCAATTGACTAACCTCCCACTAGCCCCTAGGTAGTGAAGAATCTTCCTTAGCGGTTGGTCTGTGAGGACAACCACTATGTGGGATTGAAAATATGGCCTTAACTTTAGTGCTAAAACCACAATGGCATAAATAAACTTCTTAACCTTTTGATATCTAGTTTCAGCAATTTGGAGGACTTTACTTGCGTAGTAAATAAGCCTTTGTACTCCATTGTCTTCTCTTACCAACACAGAGCTAACTGCTATCTTTGTTATTGCCAGGTATAGGTAGAGTGTATCTCCCATTTTAAGCTTGGTAAGAAGAGGTGAGGAAGCTAAATACTGCTTCAGCTGTTTAAAGGATTTTTGACATTCTATTGTCTAGAAAAAATCCTTCACCTTTTTCAACGTTTTGAATAAAGGTAAACACGTATCTCCAGCACGAGACAAAAACCTTCCAAGTGCAGATAACCTGCCTGTTAACTTCTGCACTTTCTTTGTTGTCTGTGGAGGTTTCATGTCTAGTGTGACCTTGATTTTATCCAGGTTAACTTCAATCCCACTTTGAGATACCATAAGCCTAAGAAACTTTCTTGATGTGACTCCAAAGGCGCACTTAATTTGCAGGGTTTAATTTTATGTCATAATTTCTTAAAACTGTTAGGTTTATATGTAACGTGAACATGCAATCCAATTACATAAACAAAGCGGAAGCGCGATAAAATCAGATTTTAAAATTTTATACAAACCATCACCATGATCTTTCTTTATGCACAATTATTAATTAAACGAAAGAGAAAGAGAATAAGAAATTATACCCTCGTAGAACAAAGCTTCCTCGGGTACAAGTTCAACTCCTAGTCCTTCATGTTCTCCTCGAATGCTACGGTGTGATTCCTTCCTTTGATCAACGTTAGCCACCCAAGTGTTTGGCCTCTAGAGGTGATCCACCAAGGAAGAACAAGTATTCAAGAAGTTGGGTATTTGGCAAAAACCCTAGTTTCTATCTCTATAGAAATTGTAAGTACTCTCCACAATCTAATGCAAGAGTGTGTAACCCTAATCTATGATAAGACCCCTCTTATTTATAGATGTAGGAATAACCCTTCCCTAAACTATTTAGGATTAGGGTTTGTATTATAATTAAACTCCTTTAATTAATATTGCTCCTAATCCAATTAGGAATCCATGAGAGAGTACTTCTATTAATTAATTCCCAATCCCTATTAGGAATTAAATAATAGTAAAAGTAATAATAATAATAATAAGATTCCTCTTATTAATTTATATTTAATATTTCCAAAATATTAAATAATAAATATTAAGCTATTTAATTTATTCTATCCTATAGAGTAAATTAAATACACTTAACTTATTATTACAATTATGACATTTACTTCTTAAATAAATATTTTTCTTTTGCGGTGTGACCCTTTAGGTTCTCCATATTAAACCGGTTGTGAATAAATCAATTAGAACAATTCTAATCTTATTTAAATAAATAAATTAAACTATTTAATTCATTTAAATAAATAATATTTATTCTACAATAAGGGTAAGCTCCCTTAGCGATCAACAACTTTCCAGATAATATAGATTTCAACATTAATCACAAAAGAACATTTGAGTAAATAGTTACCGTACAATTCAATCCTTCTACCATACAATGTCCCAATTAAATATAAGACATGGATTTACTGTCAAGTCTTATTTTTATTTAATTATATGTATTTCGATTCCCAAATGCACAACTCTAATTAATGCAAATTAGAAACTCCTTTCTAATTTCATTCTGCCTTGGTCAAGGACTACTGAGTTATCATTTATCGAATCACATAGGACATTCACATCTTTTACTAGACGAGGTAGATTCTTTGTTGATCATTCACCTATCTCCATGCATAACTAATTATACCCAATCATACCCTTTGGTATACCCACAAGGTCTTAAGGAACATGTCAAAGTATAACTCATCATACACAAGATACTATGATGATCTCAAGTCCAAGGATCACTTGTACTACTATCACTAGAGGAATTCCTATTGACAGATGAGTAAAACTCCATTAGGTATTCCTTAGCGAGTCACGTTCAGTGAATTTATTCTCTAATAAGCACCTACATACTTGCTTTAGTGTCTCCACACAAATGATTATGAGATCAATCATCCTCTTCCTTAGAGCAAGCAACGTATGTACTAATCTATCCGGATTCACTAATCCCCAATTTAGTAATCCAACGATTAGGAACAATTTTAGTTTGTGAGCTATCTAGAATTTAGATCTCATTAGCATGATCACCATCATGATTCTAAAAGCATTGCTCAAAACTACGGGTTTATCACATTTAATATAACAACACCATGTAGATAATATAAAATGCCTTTTTAAGAAAATCAATTCTTTTATTAATAAATGAATAAGATTACAAAGTATATGCTACATCATATCAAATATGATTGGCTTGTGTGCATACTACTTTCAATCTCCCACTTGCACTAAAGCCAATCGTCATGGTATCTAATACCCATCTTCTCTAAGTGACGATCAAACTGCTGTTGAGTTAAAGCTTTAGTAAATGGATCTGCAATGTTGTCTTGAGAGTCCACACGCTCCAGGGTGACATCTCCTCTTTCAATGATCTCTCTAATCAAATGAAATCGCCGCAACACGTGTTTGAATTTCTGATGAGACCTGGGTTCCTTAGCCTGCGCAACAGCTCCATTGTTGTCACAGAATAAAGGTATTGCTCGTCTAATGCTAGGAACCACTCCAAGTTTAGTTATGAACTTCTTCATCCAAACAGCTTCCTTTGCAGCTTCACTTGCAGCTATGTACTCTGCCTCTGTCACTGAATCAGCAACTGTTTGCTGCTTGGAACTCTTTTTCCAACTCACTGCACCACCGTTTAAGGTAAACACGTACCCTGAAACGGATTTATAGTCATCTTGGTCTGTTTGAAAACTTGAGTCTGTATAGCCCTCTAGTTTCAATTCAGATCCACCGTAGACAAGAAATACATCCTTAGTTCTTCTCAAGTACTTTAGGATGTTTTTCACTGCCTTCCAGTGCTCTTCTCCTGGATTCGACTGATATCTGCTTGTTACACTAAGTGTATGAGCGACATCTGGTCTAGTATATATCATACCGTACATGATAGATCCTATTGTTGAAGCATAAGGAATCTTACTCATTCAGTTTCTCTCCTCAGGTGTCTTTGGGGCCTGTTTCTTGAAGAGATGTATTCCATGGCTCATTGGCATGAGACATCTCTTAGAATCTTCCATGCTAAACCTCTTTAGCATCGAGTCAATGTACTTTCCTTGGGTCAAGCCTAGCATCCTTTTAGATCTATCTCTATAGATCTTTATCCCCAAAATATAGGATGTTTCACCCAAGTCCTTCATGGAGAAGTGTTTAGATAACCAAATTTTGATCGACTGTAGCATAGGAACATCATTCCCTATCAGTAATATATCGTCTACATATAATACTAGGAATGATATAGCGCTCCCACTAACCTTTTTGTACACACAAGGTTCATCCTCATTTTTGATAAAATCATACCTTTTAATTATCTCATCAAAACGGATATTCCACCTTCGAGAAACTTGCTTCAATCCATAAATGGATCGTTGTAGCTTACAGACTTGATTTGTTCCAACCGTTGAAACAAAACCCTCTAGTTGTATCATATATACATTCTCCTCAAGCTCTCCATTGAGGAAGGCCGTTTTCACGTCCATTTGCCAGATTTCGTAGTCATAATAAGCTGCAACTGCAAGCAAAATCCGAATGGACTTGAGCATAGCTACTGGTGAGAAGGTTTCATCATAGTCAACTCCTTGTGTTTGTTTGAAACTTTTTGCAACCAGTTGGGCCTTATAGGTCTCTACCTTGCCGTCCGCTCCAGTCTTTCTCTTAAAGACCCATTTACACCCAATAGGCTTAATGCCCTCAGGTGGTGAAACCAATGTCCATACTTGGTTTTCATACATGGAGTCCATCTCGGATTTCATGGCTTCTTGCCATTTCTCTGAGTCTTTACTACTCATAGCATGTTCGTAAGTCAATGGATCATCATCATCTATGATGCGTACCTCATCATCATCATCTATGATGAATCCATACCTATCAGGTATCTTCGGTACTCTTCCAGATTTACGAATAGGTTGTGGTACAGTAGGTTCTTCCACTTGGTCAGGTACCTGACTTTGATCCGTAGTATTTTGTGGTTCTTGAACTTCTTCAAGATATATCTTACTCCCACTGACCCCTTGGATAAATTCCTTTTCAAAGAAGGCAGCGTGTTTCGCAACAAACACCTTTTGATCAGTCGGGTGATAGAAATAATATCCTAAACTTTCTTTAGGATATCCCACAAATCTACGCTTGTCGGATCTAGTCTTCAACTTATCGTGCTCAAACCTTTTGACATAAGCTGGACAACCCCAAGTCTTAACATGCTTAAGACTAGGTTTCTTCCATGTCCATATCTCATATGGGGTCTTTGGGACGGATTTGGTAGGTACCTTGTTAAGCAGTTATGCAGTCGTTTCTAGGGCATAACCCCAGAAGGATATTGGAAGGTCGGTATAACTCATCATGGAACGAACCATGTCCAACAATGTTCGATTTCTCCTTTTAGATACACCATTCAACTGTGGCGTCCCTGGTGGAGTCCATTGTGAGATTATACTATTTTCTTTGAGACAACTTAGAAACTCATTGGTCAAGTATTCACCTCCTCGATCCGATCGAAGAATCTTAATACTCTTACCAGTTTGCTTCTCTACTTCACTTCTGAATTCCTTGAACTTTTCAAACGATTCAGATTTGTATTTCATTAAATACACATATCCAAATCTAGAATGATCATCAGTGAAAGTAATAAAATAAGAATACCCTCCTCGTGCATTCGTTGTCATAGGTCCACATACGTCTGTGTGTACAAACGCTAACAACTCTGTAACTCTTTCTCCTTTTCCAGTAAAAAGAGATTTAGTCATTTTACCCATGAGACAAGATTCACAAGTTGGATATGATTCGTAATCAGATAGCTCTAAAAGCCCATCTTTATGCAACTTGGATAATCTTGGTTCATTGATATGACCGAGTCTACAGTGCCACATAAAGGTATAATTAACATCATCTCTTTTTCTTTTCTTAGTTTGTTCAATTTGAAGTATATTTTCATGCAAGTCAAGTATGTAAAGTCCATTCAGTAAGTTCCCAACACCATATAAAACATTTTTATTATAAATAGAACATCTGTTGTTCTTTATTATAATATCAAAACCATCCATATCTAATACAGAAATTGAAATAATGTTTCTAATGAGTGTCGGAACATAATAACAATTATTTAAACTAATGAACTTGCCCGAAGGCAGTGCTAAACAATAAGTCCCTACAGCTAATGCAGCAACCTTTGCTCCATTTCCCACTCGTAGGACGACTTCATCCTTGTTCAACTTTCTACTTCTGCTTAGTCCCTGCATATTATTACATATGTGAGAACCACAGCCGGTATCCAATACCCAAGTAGAATTTTGACTTTCAGAAAAATTAATTTCAATCATGAACAAACCTAGATCAGAAGTTGAAGCTTCTCCAAGCTTCTTTTGGTCCGCAAGATACTGTTTGCAGTTCCTCTTCCAATGTCCCGACTTGTTGCAGTGGTAGCAAACTCCTTTGCTATCTGGATCAGGTTTCTTTTTATCCTTTCTCTTCGCCTTGCCTTTAGCTTTCTTGTCTTTCTTCTTTTCAGAAGATACCTTGGGCCTCTTCCTTTTCTTGGAAGAATCATCCACTAGTAAGACTTGGTTCTTGTTGGATGAGAAGTGACCTTCAGCAGTTTTCAGCATGTTAAGTAACTCAGGCAAGCTGACGTCCAACTTATTCATGTGAAAATTCACAACAAATTGTGAGAAGGTGTCCGGGAGTGACTGCAAGATCAAATCTTGACTTAACTCCCCATCCATCACGAACCCAAGCTGTCCAAGTTGTTCAATCAGATTGATCATCTTAAGGACATGAGTCTCAACAGCAGTGCCCTCGGTCATACGAGATCGGAAGAGCTCCTTAGATATCTGATATCTAGCAGTCCTACTTTGCTTACCATACAACTCTTTGATATGCAACAATATAGTAGGAGCATCCATAGTTTCATGCTGACGCTGAAGCTCGTTACTCATGGATGCGAGCATGATGCATTGAGCCAGGATTGCATCATCTTGCCACTTTCTGAAAGTAGCAATCTCTTCCTCAGAGGCTGTTTCTGCAACATTTGCAGGGACTGGCGAATTTAGGACATAAGAAATCTTTTCAGCAGTGAGAACAATTCTCAGATTCCTTAACCAGTCCGTATAATTCGGTTCGGTCAGTTTGTTAGCATCAAGTATGCTACGCAGTGATAGTGAGTTTGACATTTTTAAATTCTGCATGTGAAATAGACAACATTTTAGCATACATTCATTTTATTAATTACCAAAATAAATTAGGTCTTTATTTAAATTGGTATCTCCCACTATTTTCATCAAACTATATTACCCTCAATATATAGTTCGGCAAATCTAATTAAAGATTTGCTAGTGAGATTAAGGATCCCATTTCAAATGTATATAGCCTTGTGTGTGCACAACAAACTATATATAAATAAATAGGTAGACAACTATTGTCAATTACATCACTATGTAACTCCTTGTATTTTGCCTCTTAGATTATGATGGTCAAGTGTGTGCACATCCGAACTAAAATAATCTAAGTTAAGTCCAACCTAGCACTTTCATATTTGTGAAGAGAAAAAGACCGCCCTTGTGTGTGCACAACAAAGCAGTAATGTTCAATTCCATAATAAGCATCAAATGTGATAAAACAACATCTTAAATATTTAATACTCGCCTTGTGTGTGCACAACAAACTTATATTAAATATTTAATACTCTATCGTTTTACCATGCTAGAAGGCGACGTTCGATATTCCAAATATCTTTGAACGCTTAAGACTTAATATATAACTTTGAGGGGTTTGTTATTATTAGTCTCATCTTGTTTAGCGCACATGCACATATATATATAAAATACGCATCATATTATTTAACATGCGAAGCATGTTGGATAATATATAATATATATATATATAGTAAGCATGCACATATAGAATACTATATTCTACCCGGATTGATTATGGACTTTTATTCTAGTTTGGTTCACTAGAGCCACCAAGTGAACCAAAAGGTCAAACCTAGGGTGCAAGAATTAAATTTAAATATAACTATTACATTTAAACCCGGGCTCCATTACAAACGGGTCTTCATGCGCTCCTTGCTCCTTTGTCTCCAATTCTTCAAAAATTAATTCTAACTAATCCTATTACAAAAAACTATTTACAATAAATAGAAACCTTGATCAGCAGTCAAGGGGAAGTACATAGGAGGGAGATAGAATTTACATTAAGAAAAATTAGAAAAAGACGAGGTACGCAGACCCCATTTATAAAAACTCATACATTCAAGCATCCTCTAAAATAATTCTAATCACATATTAGTCAATAGTCCATAATCAATCCCTATTTATTATCATACATATCTCCATATGTATCAATAAATAACATTCATCTCATTAATAATAAAATCATTCTATATATATATGAGTATCATTTAATGGGCAATTTTAAGTTGCATGAAATCCAATTTCAAGATTAAAATAAACTCTTTATTTTAATTATAAAATTATTAAGAATATTATATATATATATATATATATATATATATATATATATATATATAACGCCAGGGGGGTTCGGTATATATAATATATATTAATCACGTCTAAATATATATATTATATACGTAATCATGTTACTACGGTTTATAATATATATATATATATATATGTACACCAGCAGGTTACTAATGTGATTATATATATATATATATATATATATATATATATATAACATACGGATTACATATAATATATAATATATAATGTAATTCTGTTACACCCATTTAATTAAATCAAGTTATTTCGTTTTTCATAAAATAATAATTTTATACAACTAATTATGCCCAATAAATTATTCTAAATACATACCCATAGATAAATAGAATCAAAACAATTAATAATTCGCATAAAGATTAGCTTTGATACCACTGTTAGGTTTGTATGTAACGCGAACATGTAATCCAATTACATAAATAAAGCGGAAGCGCGATAAAATCAGATTTTAAAATTTTATACAAACCATCACCATGATCTTTCTTTATGCACAATTATTAATTAAACAAAAGAGAAAGAGAATAAGAAATTATACCCTCGTAGAACAAAGCTTCCTCGGGTACAAGTTCAACTCCTAGTCCTTCGTGTTCTCCTCGAATGCTACGGTGTGATTCCTTCCTTTGATCAATGTTAGCCACCCAAGTGTTTGACCTCTAGAGGTGATCCACCAAGGAAGAACAAGTATTCAAGAAGTTGGGTATTTGGCAAAAACCCTAGTTTCTATCTCTATAGAAATTGTAAGTACTCTCCACAATCTAATGCAAGAGTGTGTAACCCTAATCTATGATAAGACCCCTCTTATTTATAGATGTAGGAATAACCCTTCCCTAAACTATTTAGGATTAGGGTTTGTATTATAATTAAACTCCTTTAATTAATATTGCTCCTAATCCAATTAGGAATCCATGGGAGAGTACTTCTATTAATTAATTCTCAATCCCTATTAGGAATTAAATAATAGTAAAAGTAATAATAATAAGATTCCTCTTATTAATTTATATTTAATATTTCCAAAATATTAAATAATAAATATTAAGCTATTTAATTTATTCTATCCTATAGAGTAAATTAAATACACTTAACTTATTATTACAATTATGACATTTACTTCTTAAATAAATATTTTTCTTTTGCGGTGTGACCCTTTAGGTTCTCCATATTAAACCGGTTGTGAATAAATCAATTAGAACAATTCTAATCTTATTTAAATAAATAAATTAAATTATTTAATTTATTTAAATAAATAATATTTATTCTATAATAAGGGTAAGCTCCCTTAGCGATCAACTACTTTCCAGATAATATAGATTTCAACATTAATCACAAAAGAACCTTTGAGTAAATAGTTACCGTACAATTCAATCCTTCTACCATACAATGTCCCAATTAAATATAAGACATGGATTTACTGTCAAGTCTTATTTTTATTTAATTATATGTATTTCAATTCCCAAATGCACAACTCTAATTAATGCAAATTAGAAACTTCTTTCTAATTTCATTCTGCCTTGGCCAAGGACTACTGAGTTATCATTTATCGAATCACATAGGACATTCACATCTTTTACTAGACGAGGTAGATTCTTTGTTGATCATTCACCTATCTCCATGCATAACTAATTATACCCAATCATACCCTTTGATATACCCACAAGGTCTTAAGGGACATGTCAAAGTATAACTCATCATACACAAGATACTATGATAATCTCAAGTCCAAGGATCACTTGTACTACTATCACTAGAGGAATTCCTATTGACAGATGAGTAAAACTCCATTAGGTATTCCTTAGCGAGTCACGTTCAGTGAACTTATTCTCTAATAAGCACCTACATACTTGCTTTAGTGTCTCCACACAAATGATTATGAGATCAATCATCCTCTTCCTTAGAGCAAGCAATGTATGTACTAATCTATCCGGATTCACTAATCCCCAATTTAGTAATCCAACGATTAGGAACAATTTTAGTTTGTGAGCTATCTAGAATTTAGATCTCATTAGCATGATCACCATCATGATTCTAAAAGCATTGCTCAAAACTACGGGTTTATCATATTTAATATAACAGCACCATGTAGATAATATAAAATGCCTTTTTAAGAAAATCAATTCTTTTATTAATAAATGAATAAGATTACAAAGTATATGCTACATCATATCAAATATGATTGGCTTGTGTGCATACTACTTTCAAAAACACCAAAAACTTCCTCGAGATGCTGAATATGTTGATCCCTTTTTATGCTTTTTACTAGTATGTTGTCAATGTACACCTTCATCACTCTTTCAATATGTCTCATGAAAATTTTGTTAACCAACCATTGATAAGTTGAACCAACATTTTTTAGGCCAAAATGCATCACCCTATAATAGTATAACCTTTGTTCTATGACAAAGGAAACCTTTGGGATATTTGGTTTGTGCGTCCGGATCTAATTGTACCTTGAAAAGGCGTCCATGAAGCTGTGAAGCTTATAGCCTGAGGTAGCATCCATCAAGATGTTAATTCTAGGGAGGGGAAAATAATATTTTGGACATGCATCATTCAAGTCCATACAAATCCCCCCATTTACCATTTGCTTTTTAACCATTACTGGATTAGAGAGCCACTCAAGGTAATGTATCTCCGTCACAATTTTTTTTCGAACTATGTAATTTATTTATATTTTTTTGGATAGATTTTTAACGTTTTACAAATTTTAATTAATATTAACATATAAACTTTCTATTTTGATAGCCACATGGACAAATTTATGGGTCCCAAATGTTACTTGGCTATTATTTGGTGTGTCCATGTGAACAATTGGATAAAAATAATATTATTTTTTAAAATTTTTCCGTTAAAAGTTAACTTGTTTAGACGGAATTTATGACGATTTGTAAAAAATAAGTAGTTCAATGGGTTGATCGTTAAAAATTTTCAGTTTAGCGATGCCTTTATAAATCGGGGTCGAGTATAGTGGGGAAAAGTGGATTTAACCCTATATGCAGAACTACCATTATCAACAAGCACCCTTTTGATGGTGAAATTTTCCACTAGCATCTCAATCACTAAAGGGTCATCATGTAGGTACTTCACACCTTCCAAATCGTCATCAGTAAATGAAATGGTGTGCTCAATTTTTGCCTTGTTGTTAGAAAACTCCATATGAAGTATTTCTCTAGCATAGGTCTTCTTGACTAAGCTAGTATCTCCGTCAGCTACGGGCCTTCTGGAGATGGTATTAATGACTCCACCTCTAGTTTGGGCTGGTGGGTTGTCCTATTATCATTTTGCCCATTACCAGTGTTTGTGTCTCCTTCTCGTTATCCTACATATATTCGGAGTTGCCCTTGCCGAATAAGAAACTCAATTTCATCTTTGAGTACTCTGCAATCATTCGTATCATGACCATGATCTTTGTGGTAGCGACAATACTTATTGTTAATTATCTCTCTTCTGGGGGGGTCTGCCCTCATTAGCTTTAGCCATTTATAATTGGGCTTATTTTGAATTTCCATTCGTATTTGATTTTGAATAGAATTCAAAGGTTCGAAGCATTTTGTGGGGTTGCCAACCCTTTTAAAGGAGTTTTGTCCTTTTTTGACTTTATTTGGTCTCGATTAGTGGGTGTGTTATCTCTATTTTTCCTCTCCTTTCCCTCTAACTTAATATCGTCTCTTGGATCAAGTGTCTCCTCAATGGTTATGTACTTTCCCTCCCTTTTCTGAAGTTCTGCCATGGTGCTCGGGGGATTCTTTTCTAATGAGTGCTTCAAATGTTCATACCTTGTCCTGTTCATAAGGGCGACTACTGCAACTGCCTGCTCCAAGCTAGGAACTTTCAATGCTTTCTTGGTAAAGTGATTCAAGTAGTTCCTTAATGTCTCATTAGGTCCTGAACGACAAACATTAATGAGGCTGAGCTCTTAGCGTGTGTCCTGCTTCTAACAAATTGGTTGACAAATAGTTCACTCAATTGATTGAATGAGGAAATTAACCTTGGGTGAATGGAGGTGGCCTAGCCTTAAACACACCTTAATTTGCTCCAATTCCATGCGACGTTTTCTTGTCCTAGAGCCGTTTCTAGACTTTCGCCTCTGGGTCATCTCTTCTTGTTTGGACATCATGTCTTCTCTAGAGTTAGAAGACCCAACGCGATCATCAATGTCTCTGCCAGAACAACAGCCTTGATGCCTCAAGGTTCTGTGTCTAGA
Source organism: Aralia elata (assembly GCA_034770075.1). Taxonomy (NCBI): domain Eukaryota; kingdom Viridiplantae; phylum Streptophyta; class Magnoliopsida; order Apiales; family Araliaceae; genus Aralia; species Aralia elata. Next base: position 23,033,566 of record CM068378.1, on the reverse strand, counting down.
GGATTGATAATGAGTATCTTCTTCAAGATCTTTAATTTGCTCTTTTAAGTGCCTTAGATTTTCTCTCAACTGTGTTAACTTCGCCTTATCGACTCTAGGGCGTTGAGCCCTAACTAGGCTTCTAGACCTGGCCGAGGTGGCCCTTCAACAGGTGGATTGTCATGTCCATAAGAGGCTTCTGGAACTCGAGGAACCATTCCTTCGACAACAACGATTTTGTTCTAGATGATGTCGAAAATCCCGATTTTGGTTTCGTTAAGTCTGTTCCGGTGCAATCAGTCGTCACGAGGAAATGGACTCCTTTGATGCCTCTGGCTAGGTGTGGAGCAGCCCTTCTAAGATGGCTCTTCTTGGATGGTTTGGGGGGGCACTATGCCCACTAAAAGCTTTGTAGTATTTGTGTTGTATGAGTGCTCACCATGGTTTGATTTTAAGGGATGCGGCTTGATGCGTCGTTCCCACAGATAGCGCCAATCTGATGCGCCTCAGATAAATACTGTTAGAACATCGTCGGAGCCGTCGGGGCGTCTCTGAATCACTGCTCTAGTACTTACAAAACAAATGAAAATCTAGTCCGGAGGGGTTGGCCTCTAGGAAGAGTCTCTGACACTTAAGTAAGAGTCCCTAGCTTGAGAGGACTATAATTGTATAATATGTAATTGAATGTATGAGTTATGTTGTCCATACCTTAATAACCCACCCCTTATTTATAATAATAAAGTTCTAACCCTAATTGATTAGGGTTTCTAGATTATGCTTATCGTTATTGATAATTATCTTTGATAATTATCTCATGATAAATAAAATAATTATCTACTTAGATACTTATCTCATATTATCTCTTTTCTGGATATGCCACATGTCACATTCTTATTAGCGACATATTTTTACCATTTCAAAACAATGAGATTTATTGGAATCACCCTCCTTTGGTTGGCAAGTCTCTCATTGAAATCGCCTAAACATAACCATGGGAGGGAAGATTCTGTAGTCAGTTACCTTAGTAGAATCCAAGAACAACTTTTGTTAGAGGTGGCCAACTCACCATAGAATTCCGTGCATCGCCATTTTGAACCATCTACATTTTGCACCGAAACATCAATATAGTTAGAAAAAAAACTTAACAAAGTGACGTCAAAATCCTCTTACCTGTATAAAGCTAAACCACCACCCATTCTCTTTTATATAGCCTAATTTTCGACGCAAATTATCCATGTGTGAAGAAGGCATATTAGTTTTCATTAAGAAAAGTAATTTAGGATCTTCTTTCCTAATGTAGGACATCAGAGCATTTACAATAGTTTCCTTATCTTTATCCCTACTCTGCAGTGTTATTGGGTCATTCTGCAGGATAAGAATTCAATTTTTTCACTATGTATCTAACAGGTTCCTTATATTGATTTCAAAATCATGAGACAAACAAAGTTCGAAATCCCAAAACAAACAAAGGTCAAAATCAAACAAAAAAAGAAAATCGAAATTGGAACCCTAGATTTTGTTTTTCTGTAAAATACCTTCGAATTAAATGTTTCGAGATGCCGCAAATGAGACTTTGGAGAAGAAGACAGTCGGTGAAGAATACCGTCGAAATAATTTTGGAGAAGAAAATCGTCGGTTGAAGAAGCTCTGGAGAAGACGAGATTTACGATGTTGCAAATGACGCTGAATTCCTTTACCCCTTTCTAAAGCTGACGTGTCCACTTAAATGAGGGTGTGAAATGTCATTTTGCATATATAGAGAACGGTCTTTTGACTCCCTTACCCTGAGGAGTAAAATCCTATATAGAGATTAAAATAGAGAGTTAAATAAGGATAAGAAAACTGTTGGATAATGATTTGTTGATGTATTCTTCAAAGCTGAGGATAGAGAGTTTATTGGGGAAACTATTATGAATGCTCTCAAGGAACTAATTGTTATGGGTTCTCAAGTCCCGATAGTTTCAAGAGAGTGCCATTAATCGTCCCTACGAGGTTGAACATCCGGAACTATCGTGGGGCCATAGTCATTTAACTTAGGTAGTGTTTGATTATTTCTTTTTACTTCTTTTTAGCCTCACATCTTTTTCGCGTAAAGACAATTTTGTTTGATAGAAATTTAACCAACCTATTTTTAGCTCTTAAAAAAAGAGAATGAGACAAATCTTTTTAGAAAAAGAGCTCCTCAATACTATTTTACTCTTACTATTTTAATTTTATTTTTTAATTATTCACTTTACTTTCTTGCTACACCTCTACCCCCTAACACTCCCCACCACCCACCACCAGCAGCCACCATCACCACCACCGTCGCCTTATTTATATTACATCCGTTCCAAAATTAGAGATACAATTTGACTTTTAAAGTCAAACAACGACATATTAAACTTCAAAATTGGTATGACTCATAAAAAATGAAATAAATTTTGTCATTAATAATTTTTGTTATATACTATATAATTATAATAATTGTATCAACTAAAATTAAATAAATTTCATAAATTTAAAGTTTAATATGCTGTCGTTTGACCTCAAAAGTCAAATTGTATCTCTAATTTTGAAACGAAAGGGGAAATAATTAAGTTAAATTGTCATAATTATTATTATGTTTTATTAGACTTGAAATATTTTACTAATTATACATTGTTGGTGATTTTATTTAAATTAATTTTTTAATATTTATTATATTATTATCCTCACATTAAGTTTATATAGTGTAAAATAGTAAAATTTTGTATTCAGACATATAATAAAGATTGATCATCAAACAACTCTTTTATATTTAATCTTTATTTTAAAAAAATATTTTTTTTATACAAAGTCTCCATTTTAATATTTTTTTATTATACAATTTTATGAGACACTACCTTAGGAAGGGTCAATCTATAAACAGTCAAATTAGACTTTTAATTTATCTATTAATTTTTTGACTTTTTATAATAAGTCCAATCGGACTTATTTCCAAAAGGATCTTTTACTCCAAATATAAGACCTCTGGCCCGTTGAACTCACCCAAGGCCCACCCATCAAATCTTTCACACTATCAGCCGAACTTAAATGTTATTTAAATAATTCTTTCATTTAAATGTTTCTTTCATTTGAAATTGAAATTTCAAATTCAAATAGATTGCAATCTTTTATTTCTTTCGATAACGGTAATTAAAGTCCGGCGGATATTCTCCAGAAAAAGTCTTTTTCCGGCGACGATGAACGCTGCTATTCTCCCTCCGACTGTCAGGACCAATGAGCGAAAGAAGGGTAACTTTTTATACTCAAACTCAGCTTAATTCCTCTCGGCCGGAGTTTCTGTTGTGTTTTTCAATTAAATTCTCAATTCTTCTGTTGACACTATCGCTGTTTTCAATTTTCAATTTGATTTAAGTCTGTGTTTCTTCTGTCAATAACGATAATTACTCCCAAAGTCCGGCGGATATTCTCCAGAAAAATCTTTTCCCGGCGACAAAAAACGCTTGCTATCCTCCCTCCGACTGTCCGGAGCAATGAGATAACACCCGTAGCAAACCAGTAGCAAAAGAAGGGTAACTTTTCAATTCATTCTTTGTGTTCAATTTATTGTTTGTTATTCTTTTTGTTTAATTTTTCCAAACGTTTAAGTTTCAATTCATTCTTCTTGTTTGTTTGACGAAAAATCCTGTGATTTTGGGGTTTTTCAATGTTTTAAACGAAATCTTTAGTTGTGTTTTTATTTTTTTTTCATCGGCAATGACTTTTTCTCTAGTCAATTAACTCTGATTTCCTGTAGACAATTTTGGAATTTGTGTCAATTCTTCTATTGACACTATCGCTGTTTTCAATTTTCAATTTGATTCTTAAACGTAAGTCTGTGTTTCTTCTGTCAGTAACGATAATTACTCCCAAAGTCCGGCGGATATTCTCCAGAAAAATCTTTTCCCGGCGACAAAAAACGCTTGCTATCCTCCCTCCGACTGTCCGGAGCAATGAGATAACACTCGTAGCAAACCAGTAGCAAAAGAAGGGTAACTTTTCAATTCATTCTTTGTGTTCAATTTATTGTTTGATATTCTTTTTGTTTATTTTTTCCAAACATTTAAGTTTCAATTCATTCTTCTTGTTTGTTTGACGAAAAATCCTGTGATTTTGGGGTTTTTCAATGTTTTAAATGAAATCTTTAGTTGTATTTTTATTTTTTTTTCATCGGCAATGACTTTTTCTCTAGTCAATTAACTCTGATTTCCTGTAGACAATTTTGGAATTTGTGTCAATTCTTCTATTGACACTATCGCTGTTTTCAATTTTCAATTTGATTCTTAAACGTAAGTCTGTGTTTCTTCTGTCAGTAACGATAATTACTCCCAAAGTCCGGCGGATATTCTCCAGAAAAATCTTTTCCCGGCGACAAAAAACGCTTGCTATCCTCCCTCCGACTGTCCGGGGCAATGGGATAACACCCGTAGCAAACCAGTAGCAAAAGAAGGGTAACTTTTCAATTCATTCTTTGTGTTCAATTTATTGTTTGATATTCTTTTTGTTTATTTTTTCCAAACATTTATTTTTTCCAAACATTTAAGTTTCAATTCATTCTTCTTGTTTGTTTGACGAAAAATCCTGTGATTTTGGGGTTTTTCAATGTTTTAAATGAAATCTTTAGTTGTGTTTTTTTTTTCATTGGCAATGACTTTTTCTCTAGTCAATTAACTCTGATTTCCTGTAGACAATTTTGGAATTTGTGTAACCGTAATTTAGCTAAAGAGTTCAAGAATGTAAATAGAAGTCAATTTATATTTTATTATCAGAAAATCAAAGGGATTTGTTTTTTTGTTTTGTTATATTCTTCTGATCTGGAGTAAATGTTTAGGTTGGTGGTGTGGAGATGCTCGTTATTTAAAGAACTGGTGGGTTTGTTGTTTAAGCTGAAAGTTTTGGCCATTTGGTTTTCAAACTCTCTTAGGCATGTTTTTGAAGATGGGGATCTATCTCTATTACTCGTTTGCATATTTATTTGTATGTTTGTCCACACATTCAAGCCCCAACACAATTTTTTGTCACCTGTCATTATTTACTTTAAATTGTCATTTGTCAAACCAACTGATTGCAATTACATGGCTGTGTGTAATGCCAAAACTCATTATTGGTTTATTACTTCCAGTCGCACACTTTGAGATTAATCGTTAAAAACTCATTTTTCATGTTCTCGCACAACCTAATGAAGCATATACTCTATGTTACTTATAGTTGAGTTTAAGAATTGTTCATAACATTTGAATAAAAAAATAGAACAGTTTTTTTCAGCTTTCTTGACTTGATCTTAGAGACGAAGGCTTATTCAGTCATTTTTACATTAATTGTACTATGTTTCTTTTGGAAGTCTGTGATTCTTCTTAGTATTAAAATATGCTAGATTTCAACTCTCACCATGGCAAATGAAAAGGGTTGTGCTGGGATGATGGTTTATATCTCTGTAAAGTAGTTTGGTAGAAGTTTATTTCATGAATATTTATTCTTTTCTTTGTTGTGATTATATATTGAAAGAGAGGGCATTATATATGTTCAATGTGATTTAAACTGAGAACCTTTCGCAAATTCTACAACCATTGGCTTTATGTAAATGTTGGATAATTATAATTTCCCAGTTGGAATATTGGTTCACTGCTTGTAAGCCAATTGTTCAGTTTAACCAAGTTGCACAGTTTTGAAACAAGACATTCATGCATTGCAACAAGAGAAAGGAATTCCTAGGGTACTTGATAGAATTTGTGTGTTTGAAAGACTTCATAATTTTAAGAAACAATATGACAATTGTAAACCCTAAAAAAATTGTCCGCTTAGTGGACGAAAATCATGAACAGAGTCCTCAAAAAAGGACAGAAAGTTGGTATCTAATTTAAGGTTTGATTTTGCAATGTTGGAGTTTATTTCAGTTTCACTGCATCTTTGACGTGTAGAAATTTTTCTTGCGATTTTGTCAACTCTATTGATTAGTATGACACTCAGTTTGTTGTCTTGATCAGGATGCTTGTGGGCTTCTTTCGGAGGGATTAGACGCTGATGATGAATTAGCAGCTGTTGATGAGAGCCATTGTTATAGACTGGCCATATACAATGTCAGGTGAAGATTGTTTTTAGGAGAGGTAGAGGGAGAGGGACCCCAGCTCCTCAATTGGTTGTAATCAGTTCAATGCTGACTGTGCTTGCAAGTATGACAAATTTTGCAGTAGAGAGGTAGAATTGCAATTAAAATTTGTTCTTTTCTGCTTTTTTGACTGAATGAAGATTTATTGATAATCTAATCTCACTAGTTTTGTGGATCTGTGCACGCGTAGTAATAATTCTTATGAAAACAATAAATTTTTACAACGCTTGTTGGATTTCAGGTCTTCTTTTCCATTGGGATCATGAGGTACTATTATTATCATATTAGTTAAATGAATGTCAAATTTGAGTAATCTTTTAAGACCGATATTAATTGTTATTACTTCTATGCTACCGTACACGGAAAATATAGTTTTTTAACTAGCTGAACTTGTGCTGGTCAGCATCGACTGTTTATACTGCAGGTTGCCTGGTTGGTTGCAACCCCCATCAACAAGATCCCTTTGAGGATCAAAAGACGGAAGCACTACAATTTGGCTGTACTGAGGATCACTTACGGTAATATATCATTCTGCACTCTTAGCTATATATAACTTGGAATGATTTGGGATTTGGTTTTACATAGTTCGGGGGAAGGGAGAGAGAGTGGCAGTAGTGGGAGTTTGTAGATCTATAAGGATAGCAGAGAGAGTGGAAGTAGTTTGTAGGTCTATAATGAAGGATAACAGCAGGTTGAGTTTTTCGGCAAGTGGTGTCAGTGGTATTCTAATACATGATACACCAGTCAATGGTATTCCCATCCCATAAATGCATGGCACAAAAGCACAAACCCAAAACATGACAGGTACATTGGTATCCATGCATCCATGCACAACAATTTTCATGACTGGTACCAATGCATCCATGCAGCAACCATTTAAAAAAAATGCATCAAAAGAATAAAACTTGAGTTATAACCCCAAGGTTAATCACGTGGATGATATATTGTTATTCACTTTTCTTTCTACTTAAATTGTTCAAGTACTCTTTCCTTATCATGCTTGGCTTTGGTTCGTTTTGACAACTAACCCCAAAATCGTAGTAGATGTATGTTGTGATAGAAATCATGGATGATTTTATCTTTTCTATTTAGCATTTATTTTGTTATATGGAGGGTTAATCTTACTATAAACTTTTAATAAGGGGATAGTGGATTAGGGGCACCATGAGTTAGTGGATGTGATGGTTTGTTCATCATGTGGATGATGTTTTATTATTATTCACTTATATTTTTGCTACAACTGGTTAAGTGCTCTTTCATTGTAATGCTCGACCTTGGTTCATTTTGACAACTACCCTTTTATCAGTAGATGTATGTTGTGATAGATATCGTGGTTGAGTTATTTTTGCATTATTATTTATTTTATGATGTTGATTGTTAATCTTACTTTAAACTTTTAATAAAGAGATAGTGGATAAGTGGTAGATGAGTTAGGATGTGATAGTATATTTATCATATGGATGATGTTTTATTATTTACTTTTCTTTCTACTTTAATTGTTTAAGTGCTCTTTACTTGTAATGCTTGGCTTAGGATCATTTTTATAACAACCTAGAATCATATTAGATGTATGGTTGTGACAGAGATTGTGGATGAGTTATTTTTTTTCTTTAGTTTCTATTTTATTGTATTGAGTGTTATTTGTTAATCTTACTTTAAATTTTAACAATGGGATAGTGGATTTGTGGCATGACGAGTTGGTCGATGTGATGGTATGTTCATCATCTGGATGGTGTTTTATTTTTCAGTTTTCAGTTTTCTTTGTGTTGCAACTGGTTAAGTGCTCTTTCATGTAATGTTTGGCTTTGGTTCATTTTGACAACTAACTCTAAAATCATAATAAATGTATGTTGTGATGTAGATCGTGGATGAGTTATTTTTGTATTTAGTACTTATTTTATTGTATTGAGTGTTAATCATACTTTAATTTAATAAGGGGATAGTGGATTAGTATCATGATGAGTTAGTGGATGTGATGGTATATTCATAATGTGGATGATGTTTTATTATTCACTTTTCTTTGTGCTTCAGCTGAAATGCTCTTTGCTTGTGATGTTTGGCGTTTGTTAATTTTGACAACTACCTAGAATTTGATGTATGTTGTGGTAGAGATATTGGATTAGTTATTTTTCATATTTAATATTTATTTTATTGTATTGAATGTTAAACTTGTTATTAATATTTAGGTAGTGGATTTGTGGCATGATGATTTGATGGATGTGATGGTATGTTCATCATGTGGATGATGTTTTATTATTAGCCTTTCTTTCTTCTGCAACTGTTTACGTTCTCTTTGCTTGTGATGGTTGGTTATGGTTTATTGTGACAACTACCTATAATGATAATAGATGTATGTTGTGATAGAGATCGTGGATGAGTTATTTTTCTTATTTAATTAGTAATTATTTTATTGTATTGAGTGTTAGTTTTACTTTAAATTTTAACAACGGGATAGTGGATTTTGTGGTATGACGAGTTGGTCGATGTGATGGTATGTTCATCATGTGGATGGTGTTTTATTTTTCACTTTTTTTGTGTGCTGCAATTAGTTAAGTGCTCTTTTTTTGTAATGCTTGGCTCTGGTTCATTTTGACAACTAACTCAAATCATAATAGATGTATGTTGTGATAGAGATTGTGGATGAGTTATTTTTTCTATTTAGTAATTATTTTATTGTGTTGAGTGTTATTCTTGCTTCAAACTTTTAACATGGGTGTAGCGGATTACTAGTATGATGAGTTGGTGGTGAATTTGATAGTATGTTCACTACGTGGATGATGTTTTGTTATTTATTTTTGTTTTTACTTCCAACAGTTTAAGTGTTGATTGTTGAGAGTTTATAAACGATTAGTACACCTCCCCCTCCCTCTCCCGCTCTCTCTTAATTAGTCTCTTATAAGAATTTTATAGTGTGTGATTACAAGTTGCTGAATTTGGGTAAAAACTTTTAATAAGGGGATAGTGAATTAGTGGCACCATGACTTAGTGGATGTGATGGTTTGTTCATCATGTGGATGATGTTTTATTATTATTCACTTATATTTTTGCTTCAACTGGTTAAGTGCTCTTTCATTGTAATGCTCGGCCTTGGTTCATTTTGACAACTACCCTTTTATCAGTAGATGTATGTTGTGATAGATATCGTGGTTGAGTTATTTTTGCATTATTATTTATTTTATGATGTTGAGTGTTAATCTTACTTTAAACTTTTAATAAAGAGATAGTGGATAAGTGGTAGATGAGTTAGTGGATGTGATAGTATATTTATCAAATAGATGATGTTTATTATTCACTTTTCTTTCTACTTTAATTGTTTAAGTTCTCTTTACTTGTAATGCTTGGTTTAGGTTCATTTTTATAACTGCCTAGAATGATATTAGATGTATGGTTGTGACAGAGATCATGGATAAGTTATTTTTCATTTTTATTTAGTTTCTATTTTCTTGTTTTGAGTGTTATTTGTTAATCTTACTTTAAAATTTAATAATGGGATATTGGATTTGTGGCATGACGAGTTGGTCGATGTGATGGTATGTTCATCATGTGGATGGTGTTTTATTTTTCAGTTTTCTTTGTGTTGCAACTGGTTAAGTGCTCTTTCATGTAATGCTTGGCTCTAGTTCATTTTGACAACTCACTCTACATAATAAATGTATGTTGTGATGTATATCGTGGATGAGTTATTTTTGTATTTAATACTTATTTTATTGTATTGAGTGTTAATCATTCTTTAATTTAATAAGGGGATAGTTGATTAGTGTCATGATGAGTTAGTGGATGTGATGGTATGTTCATCATGTGGATGATGTTTTATTATTCACTTTTCTTTGTGCTTCAGCTAAAGTGCTCTTTGCTTGTGATGTTTTGCTTTGGTTAATTTTGACAACTACCTAGAATTTGATGTATGTTTTGGTAGAGATATTGGATTAGTTATTTTTCGTATTTAATATTTATTTTATTGTATTGAATGTTAAACTTGTTATTAATATTTAGGTAGTGGATTTGTGGCATGATGATTTGATGGATGTGATGGCATGTTCATCATGTGGATGATGTTTTATTATTAGCCTTTCTTTCTTCTGCAACTGTTTACGTTTTCTTTCCTTGTGATGCTTGGTTATGGTTTATTGTGAAAACTACCTATAATGATAATAGATGTATGTTGTGATAGAGATCATGGATGTGTTATTTTTCTTATTTAATTAGTAATTATTTTATTGTATTGAGTGTTAACTTTAAATTTTAACAATGGGATAGTGGATTTTGTGGTATGACGAGTTGGTCGATGTGATGATACGTTCATCATGTGGATGGTGTTTTATTTTTCACTTTTCTTTGTGCTGCAAACTGGTTAAGTGCTCTTTCTTTGTAATGCCTGGCTCTGGTTCATTTTGACAACTAACTCAAATCATAATAGATGTATGTTGTGATAGAGATTGTGGATGAGTTATTTTTTATATTTAGTAAGTATTTTATTGTATTGAGTGTTATTCTTCCTTCAAACTTTTAACAAGGGTGTAGTGGAATACTAGTATGATGAGTTGGTGGTGAATTTGATAGTATGTTCACTATGTGGATGATGTTTTGTTATTTATTTTTATTTTTACTTCCAATAGTTTTAGTGCTGATTGTTGAGAGTTTATAAACGATTAGTACGCCTCCCCCTCCCTCTCCCGCTCCAGCTCTCTCTCATTTAGTCTCTTATAAGAATTTTATAGTGTGATTAAAAGTTACTGAATTTGGGTAAAAACTTTTAGTAAGGGGATAGTGGATTAGTGGCACCATGAGTTAGTGGATGTGATGGTTTGTTTATCATGTGGATGATGTTTTATTATTATTCACTTATATTTTTGCTTCAACTGGTTAAGTGCTCTTTCATTGTAATGCTCGACCTTCGTTCATTTTGACAACTACCCTTGAATCAGTAGATGTATGTTGTGATAGATATCGTGGTTGAGTTATTTTTGCATTTAGTATTTATTTTATGATGTTGAGTGTTAATCTTACTTTAACCTTTTAATAAAGTGATAGTGGATAAGTGGTAGATGAGTTAGTAGATGTGATAGTATATTTATCATATAGATGATGTTTATTATTCACTTTTCTTTCTACTTTAATTGTTGAAGTGCTCTTTACTTGTAATGCTTGGTTTAGGTTGATTTTTATAACTGCCTAGAATGATATTAGATGTATGGTTGTGGCAGAGATCGTGGATGAGTTATTTTTCAATTTTATTTAGATTTTTTTTATTCTACTGAGTGTTATTTGTTAATCTTAGTTTAAATTTTAATAATGGGATAGTGGATTTTGTGGTATGATGAGTTGGTCGATGTGATGGTATGTTCATCATGTGGATGGTGTTTTATTTTTCACTTTTCTTTGTGTTGCAATTGGTTAAGTGCTCTTTCATGTAATGCTTGGCTCTAGTTCATTTTGACAACTAACTCTAAAATCATAATAAATGTATATTGTGATGTAGATCGTGGATGAGTTATTTTTGTATTTAATACTTATTTTATTGTATTGAGTGTTAATCCTACTTTAATTTAATAATGGGATAGTTTATTAGTGTCATGATGAGTTAGTGGATGTGATTGCATGTTCATCATGTGGATGATGTTTTATTATTCACTTTTCTTTGTGCTTCAGCTGAAGTGCTCTTTGCTTGCTATGTTTGGCTTTGGTTAATTTTGACAACTACCTATAATTTGATGTATGATGTGGTAGAGATATTGGATTAGTTATTTTTCGTAATTAATATTTATTTTATTCTATTGAATGTTAATATTGCTTTTAATATTTAGGTCGTGGATTTGTGGCATGATGACTTGATTGATGTGATGGTATGTTCATCATGTGGATGATGTTTTATTATTAGCCTTTCTTTCTTCTGCAACTGTTTACGTTCTCTTTGCTTGTGATGGTTGGTTATGGTTTATTGTGACAATTAGCTATAAGGATAATAGATGTCTGTTGTGATAGAGATCGTGGATGAGTTATTTTTCTTATTTAATTAGTAATTATTTTATTGTATTGAGTGTTAGTTTTACTTTAAATTTTAACAACGGGATAGTGGATTTTGTGGTATGACGAGTTGGTCGATGTGATGGTATGTTCATCATGTGGATGGTGTTTTATTTTTCACTTTTCTTTGTGGACTGGTTAAGTGCACTTTCTTTGTAATGCTTGGCTCTGGTTCATTTTGACAACTAACTCAAACCATAATAGATGTATGTTGTGATAGAGATCATGGATGAATTAGTTTTTGTATTTAGTACTTATTTTATTGTATTGAGTGTTATTCTTACTTCAAACTTTTAACAAGGGTGTAGTGGATTACTAGTATGATGAGTTAGTGGTGAATTTGATAGTATGTTCACTATGTGGATGCTGCTTTGTTATTTATTTTTATTTTTAATTCCAACTGTTTAAGAGCTGATTGTTGAGAGTTTATAAACGATTAGTATGCCTCCCCCTCCCTCTCCCGCTCTCTCTCAATTAGTCTCTTATAAGAATTTTATAGTGTGTGATTACAAGTTGCTGAATTTGGGTAAAAACTTTTAATAAGGGGATAATGGATTAGTGGCACCATGACTTAGTGAATGTGATGGTTTGTTCATCATGTGGATGATGTTTTATTATTATTCACTTATATTTTTGCTTCAACTGGTTTAGTGCTCTTTCATTTTAATGCTCGGCCTTGGTTCATTTTGACAACTACCCTTGAATCAGTAGATGCATGTTGTGATAGATATCGTGGTTTGAGTTATTTTTGCATTTAGTATTTATTTTATGATGTTGAGTGTTAATCTTACTTTAAACTTTTAATAAAGAGATAGTGAATAAGAGGTAGATGAGTTAGTGGATGTGATAGTATATTTATCATATAGATGATGTTTATTATTCACTTTTCTATCTACTTTATTTGTTTATGTGCTCTTTACTTGTAATGCTTAAGTTCATTTTTATAACTGTCTAGAATCATATTAGATGTATGGTTGTGACAAAGATCGTGGATGGGTTATTTTTCATTTTTATTTAGTTTCTATTTTATTTTATTGAGTGTTATTTGTTAATCTTACTTTAAATTTTAATAATGGGATAGTGGATTTGTGGCATCACGAGTTGGTCGATGTGATGGTATGTTCATCATGTGGATGGTGTTTTATTTTTCAGTTTTCTTTGTGTTGCAACTGGTTAAGTGCTCTTTCATGTAATGTTTGGCTCTGGTTTATTTTGGCAACTAACTCTAAAATCATAATAAATGTATGTTGTGATGTAGATCGTGGATGAGTTATTTTTGTATTTAGTACTTATTTTATTGTATTGAGTGTTAATCATACTTTAGTTTAATAAGGGGATAGTGGATTAGTGTCATGATAAGTTAGTGGATGTGATGGTATATTCATAATGTGAATGATGTTTTCTTATTCACGTTTCTTTGTGATTCAGCTGAATTGCTCTTTGCTTGTGATGGTTGGCTTTGGTTAATTTTGACAACTACCTAGAATTTGATGTATGTTGTGGTAGAGATATTGGATTAGTTATTTTTCGTATTTAATATTTATTTTATTGTATTGAATGTTAAACTTGCTTTTAATATTTAGGTAGTGGATTGTGGCATGATGACTTGATGGATGTGATGGTATGTTCATCATGTGGATGATGTTTTATTATTAGCCTTTCTTTCATTTGCAACTGTTTACGTTCTCTTTGCTTGTGATGGTTGGTTATGGTTTATTGTGACTAATGATAATAGATGTATGTTGTGATACAGATCGTGGATGAGTTATTTTTCTTATTTAATTAGTAATTATTTTATTGTATCGAGTGTTGGTTTTACTTTAAATTTTAACAGCGGTATAGTGGATTTTGTGGTATGACTAGTTGGTCGATGTGATGGTATGTTCATCATGTGGATGGTGTTTTATTTTTTACTTTTCTTTGTGCTGCAACTGGTTAACTGCTCTTTCTTTGTAATGCTTGGCCCTGGTTCATTTTGACAACTAACTCTAAAATCATAATAGATGTATGTTGTGATAGAGATCGTGTATGAGTTATTTTTTCTATTTAGCTTTTATTTTTATTATGTTGAGTGTATTAGTGATATGATGAGTTGATGGTATGTTCATTATGTGGATGAAGTTTTATTATTTACTTATATTTTTACGTTTAACAGTTGAAGTGCGGATTGTTGAGAATTTATAAGCGATTAGTACGTCTACCCCTCTCGTTCTCTGACTTAGTCTCTTATAAGAATTTTTTAGTGTGTGATTAAAGGTTGCTGAATTTGGGTAAAAACTATGGGTATGCCTATGTTGTCACCCTTTATTTATGCAAAAGTTTTAAAGTGTGTTTCTAGTTTGTGTTTACTTGAAACATTAAGTTTTACTAACATGTATCTGGCAAATTTTGAGGTAATTTTTTAAGAACTAATTTCTTTAATAGACTTGATCATGAGAGTATTTGATTTTTGATGGCTTTGCTGTTCTAGTAAACATTTGTACTTTGAGGAGGTACTGTGAGTAGAAATTTGTTACAAAATTAATATTTTAGTGTGCTTATTATGAAGTGATATTCTTTAATCGTAGGTCTGGCCTTGCTGAATTTGTGGCAAATGCCGACTTAGACCATATTGACATTTACCAACATATGTTACAATGCCTTTCAAAATACACATATTTGTTCTAATTTCCAGAGTATTTACGGATTCATTTCCAGACAGTGTTGAAGCTTTGACTTGTTAAAAGCTACAGGTATGGAATCACATACTTCTTTCTTAGTTTCCTTATTCAGTTATAATTGATTTTTTATTTTCTTTTTGTGCTGGTGATTAAATAAATTTTGACTTCTTAAAAGCTACAGGCAGGGAATCAGGTACTTCTTACTTTGTTTCTCGATTCATTTAAAATTATTATTATTTTTTTATTTTTCATTGTGTTGATGCTTAAATCGGCTTCTTGAATCTTACTTTGTTTCTTGATTCATTTAAAATTTTTATTTTATTTTATTTTTCTTTGTGTTGATGCTTAAATCGGCTTCTTGAATCTTATGTCATTTTCAAAGATAACGAAGAAATACGATAAGGTAACAATCAATTTAAGGTTTCCCTCTCCGGTATTGGTTTTACTTTTGAAATTCTTCATGCTTCTAATTCTCTGGTTGCTTGTGGTTGGAAATTTGGTTTTGGTTTATTTTTACTCATGTTATTGCTTAATTGTACAATGTAGGGTGTAGATTGTTCTTAGGAGCGAGAGGTACACGGCCCCAACTTCTTCAATTTGTTTGAATCATCAGTTCATTGCTGTTTTGTGTACAGGTGTACTTGCAAGTCTTATGAAAAAAATGTTTAGAAGGCTTGTTGGATATGAAGTCTTTATTTCCGTTGTGATCATGAGGTACTATTAGTGCTATATTAGTTTATTTAATGTCCAATTAGAGTAATCTTGTAATACCGAAATTGATTGTTATTACTTTTATGCTACTATAGAGTGTAAATAGAAAATATGTTGTTTTTATTGAACTTGTATTGGTCAATTTTTGGTCTTATATGCTGCAGGTTGGTTGCAACCCCAAGAACAAGAGCTCTATTTGACCGAATCATGGAAGCAGGGCAATTTGGCAGCTCTAGAGATCACTTAAGGTAATATATTATTCTATAATCTTAGCTTTAACTTGAACTGATTTGGGATTTGTCATATGGTCTATGGGGAGGGAGAGAGAGTGGCAGTAGTGGGAGTTTGTAGGTCTAAGTAAGGCTAGCAAAGAGAGTGGCAGTTGTGTGAGTTTGTAGGTCTATAAGGCAGGATAGTAGCTAGCAGATAGCAAACAGCTGCAGGTTGAGTTTTTCGACATGTGGGTATCACATACCATACACAAGACCAACCAAAATGGTAGGTTTTTTTAAATGTTTTGCTCTCAGGACACAGACCAGTCAATTACAAGTTATTCTCATACATACGTGACACAAAACCTCAACCATAATGGATGTATGCTTTGATGTAGATCGTGGATGACTTATTTTTTTATTTAGTATTTATTTTGTTGTATTGAGTGTTAATCATACATTAAATTTTAATAAGGGGATAGTGGATTTGTGGCATGATGACTTGATGGATCTGATGGTATGTTCATCATGTGGATGATGTTTTATTATTAGCCTTTCTTTCTTTTGCAACTGTTTACATTTTCTTTGCTTGTGATGGTTAGTTATGGTTTATTGTAAAAATAACCAATAATGATAATAGGCGTATGTTGTGATAGAGATCATGGATGAGTTATTTTTCTTATTTAATTATTAATTATTTTATTGTATTGAGTGTTCGTTTTACTTTAAATTTTAACAACGGGATAGTGGATTTTGTGGTATGACGAGTTGGTCGATGTGATGGTATGTTCATCATGTGGATGGTGTTTTATTTTTCACTTTTCTTTGTGCTGCAACTAGGTAAGTGCTCTTTCTTTGTATTGTTTGGCTCTGGTTCATTGTGACAACTAACTCAAACCATAATAGATGTATGTTGTGATAGAGATCATGGGTGAGATATTTTTTCTATTTTGTAATTATTTTATTGTATTGAGTGTTATTCTTACTTCAAACTTTTAACAAGGGTGTAGTGGATTACTAGTATGATGAGTTGGTGGTGAATTTGATAGTATGTTCACTATGTGGATGATGTTTTGTTATTTATTTTTATTTTTACTTCCAACAATTTAAGTGCTGATTGTTGAGATTTTATAAACGATTAGTACGCCTCCCCCTCCCTCTCCCGCTCTCTCTCAATTAGTCTCTTATAAGAATTTTATATTATGTGATTAAAAGTTGCTGAATTTGGCTAATAACTTTTAGTAAGGGGATAGTGGATTAATGGCACCATGAGTTAGTAGATGTGATGGTTTGTTCATCATGTGGATAATGTTTTATTATTATTCACTTATATTTTTGCTTCAACTGGTTTAGTGCTCTTTCATTGTAATGCTCGGCCTTGGTTCATTTTGACAACTACCCTTGAATCAGTAGTTGTATGTTGTGATAGATATCGTGGTTGAGTTATTTTTGCATTTAGTATTTATTTTATGATGTTGAGTGTTAATCTTACTTTAAACTTTTAATAAAGAAATAGTGGATAAGAGGTTGATGAGTTAGTGGATGTGATAGTATATATATCATATAGATGATGTTTATTATTCACTTTTCTATCTACTTTAATTGTTTAAGTGCTCTTTACTTGTAACGCTTGGCTTAGGTTCATTTTTATAATTGCCTAGAATCATATTAGATGTATGGTTGTGACCGAGATCGTGGATGAGTTATTTTTCATTTTTATTTAGTTTCTATTTTATTTTATTGAGTGTTATTTGTTAATCTTACTTTAAATTTTAATAATGGGATAGTGGATTTTTTGGTATGATGAGTTGGTCGATGTGATGGTATGTTCATCATGTGGATGGTGTTTTATTTTTCACTTTTCTTTGTGTTGCAACTGGTTAAGTGCTCTTTCATGTAATACTTGGCTCTAGTTCATTTTGACAACTAACTCTAAAATCATAATAAATGTATGTTGTGATGTAGATCGTGGATGAGTAATTTTTGTATTTAGTACTTATTTTATTGTATTGAGCGTTAATCATACTTTAATTTAACAAGGGGATAGTTTATTAGTGTCATGATGAGTTAGTGGATGTGATGGTATGTTCATCATGTGGATGATGTTTTATTATTCACATTTCTTTGTGCTTCAGCTGAAGTGCTCTTTGCTTGTGATGTTTGGCTTTTGTTAATTTTGACAACTACATTGAATTTGATGTATGTTGATGTATGTTGTGGTAGAGATATTGGATTTGTTATTTTTCGTATTTAATATTTATTTTATTGTATTGAATTTTAAACTTGCTTTTAATATTTAGGTAGTGGATTTGTGGCATGATGAGTTGATGGATGTGATGGTATGTTCATCATGTGGATGATGTTTTATTATTAGCCTTTCTTTCTTCTGCAACTGTTTACGTTCTCTTTGCTTGTGATGGTTGGTTATGGTTTATTGTGACAACTACCTATAATGATAAAAGATGTATGTTGTTATAGAGATCGTGGATGAGTTATTTTTCTTATTTAATTAGTAATTATTTTATTGTATTCGGTGTTAGTTTTACTTTAAATTTTAACAATGGGATAGTGGATTTTGTCGTATGACGAGTTGGTCGATTTGATGGTATGTTCATCATGTGGATGTTGTTTTATTTTTCACTTTTCTTTGTGCTGGAACTGGTTAAGTGCTCTATCTTTGTACTGCTTCATTTTGACAACTACCTCAAATCATAATAGATGTATGTTGTGATAGAGATCGTGGATGAGTTATTTTTTCTATTTAGTAATTATTTTATTGTATTAAGTGTTGTTCTTACTTCCAACTTTTAACAAGGGTGTAGTGGATTACTAGTATGATGAGTTGGTGGTGAATTTGATAGTATGTTCACTATGTGGATGATGTTTTGTTATTTATTTTTATTTTAATTCCAACAGTTTAAGTGCTGATTGTTAAGAGTTTATAAACGATTAGTACGCCTCCTCCTCCTCCCGCTCTCTCTCAGATAAGAATTTTATAGTGTGTGATTAAAAGTTGCTGAATTTGGGTAAAAGCTTTTAATAAGGGGATAGTTGGGTAAAAGCTTTTAATAAGGGGATAGTGGATTAGTGGCATCATGAGTTAGCGGATGTGATGGTTTGTTCATCATGTGGATGATGTTTTATTATTATTCACCTATATTTTTGCTTCAACTGGTTAAGTGCTCTTTCATTGTAATGCTCGGCCTTGGTTCATTTTGACAACTACCCTTTTATCAGTAGATGTATGTTGTGATAGATATCGTGGTTGAGTTATTTTTGCCTTTAGTATTTATTTTTTTATGTTTAGTGTTAATCTTACTTTAAACTTTTAATAAAGAGATAGTGGATAAGTGGTAGATGAGTTAGTGGATGTGATAGTATATTTATCATATGGATGATGTTTATTATTCACTTTTCTTTCTACTTTAATTGTTTAAGTGCTCTTTACTTGTAATGCTTGGCTTAGGTTCATTTTTATAACTGCCTAGAATAATATTAGATGTATGGTTGTGACAGAGATCGTGGATGAGTTATTTTTCATTTTTATTTAGTTTCTATTTTATTTTATCGAGTGTTATTTGTTAATCTTACTTTAAATTTTAATAATGGGATAGTGGATTTTTTGGTATGACGAGTTGGTCGATGTGATTGTATGTTTATCACGTGGATGGTGTTTTATTTTTCATTTTTCTTTGTGTTGCAACTGATTAAGTGATCTTTCATGTAATGCTTGGCTCTTGTACATTTTGACAACTAACTATAAAATCATAATAAATGTATGTTGTGATGTAGATCGTGGATGAGTTATTTTTGTATTTAGTACTTATTTTATTGTATTAATTGTTAATCATACTTTAATTTAATAAGGGGATAGTTGATTAGTGTCATGATGAGTTAGTGGATGTGGTGGTATGTTCATCATGTGGATGATGTTTTATTATTCACTTTTCTTTGTGCTTCAGCTAAAGTGCTCTTTGCTTGTGATGTTTGGCTTTGGTTAATTTTGACAACTACCTAGAATTTGATGTATGTTGTGGTAGAGATATTGGATTAGTTATTTTTCGTATTTAATATTTATTTTATTCTATTGAATGTTAAACTTGCTTTTAATATTTAGGTAGTGAATTTGTGGCATGATGACTTGATGGATGTGATGGTATGTTCATCATGTGGATGATGTTTTATTATTAGCCTTTCTTTCTTCTGCAACTGTTTACGTTCTCTTTCCTTGTGATGGTTGGTTATGGTTTATTGTGACAACTACCTATAATGATAATAGATGTATGTTGTGATAGAGATCATGGATGAGTTATTTTTATTATTTAATTAGTAATTATTTTATTGTATCGAGTGTTAGTTTTAGTTTAAATTTTAACAATGGGATAGTGGATTTTGTGGTATGACGAGTTGGTCGATGTGATGGTATGTTCATCACGTGGATGATGTTTTATTTTTCACTTTTCTTTGTGCTGCAACTGGTTAACTGCTCTTTCTTTGTAATGCTTGGCTTTGGTTCATTTTGACAACTAACTCTAAAATCATAATAGATGTATGTTATGATAGAGATCCGTGTATGAGTTATTTTTTCTATTTAGCTTTTATTTTTATTATGTTGAGTGTATTAGTGGTATGATGAGTTGATGGTATGTTCATTATGTGGATGAAGTTTTATTATTTACTTTTATTTTTACTTTTAACAGTTGAAGTGCTGATTGTTGAGAATTTATAAGCGATTAGTACGTCTACCCCTCCCGCTCTCTGACTTAGTCTCTTATAAGAATTTTTTAGTGTGTGATTAAAGGTTGCCGAATTTGGGTAAAAACTATGGTTATGCCTATGTGTCACCCTTTATTTATGCAAAAGTTTTAAAGTGTGTTTCTGGTTTGTGTTTACTTGAAACATTAAGTTTCACTAACATGTATCTGGCAAATTTTGAGGTAATTTTTTAAGAACTAATTTCTTTAATAGACTTGATCATGAGAGTATTTGATTTTTGATGGCTTTGTTGTTCTAGTAAACATTTGTACTTTGAGGAGGTACTGTGAGTAGAAATTTGTTACAAAATTAATATTTTACTGTGCGTATTATGAAGTGATATTCTTTAATTGTAGGTTTGGCCTTGCTGAATTTGTGGCAAAAGCCGACTTAGATGGTATTGACATTTACCAACATATGTTACAATGCATTTCAAAATACACATATTTGTTCTAATTTCCAGAGTATTTACGGATTCATTTCCAGACAGTGTTGAAGCTTTGACTTGTGAAAAGCTACCGGTATGGAATCACATACTTCTTTCTTAGTTTCCTTATTCAATTATAATTGATTTTTTTTTTGTGCTGGTGATTAAATAAATTTTGACTTCTTAAAAGCTACAGGGAGGGAATCAGGTACTTCTTTGTTTCTCGATTCATTTAATTTTTCTTTCCTTTGTGTTGATGCTTAAATCGGCTTCTTGAATATTACTTTGTTTCTCGATTCATTTAAAATTTTTATTTTATTTTATTTTTCTTTGTGTTGATGCTTAAATCGGCTTCTTGAATCTTATGTCATATTCAAAGATAATGAAGAAATACGATAAGGTAACAATCAATTTCAGGTTTTCCTCTCCAGTATTGGTTTTACTTTTGAAATCCTGCATGCTTCTAATTCTCTGGTTGCTTGTGGTTGGAAATTTGGTTTTGGTTTATTTTTACTCATGTTATTGCTTAATTGTACAATGTAGGGTGAAGATTGTTCTTAGGAGCGAGAGGTAAACGGCCCCAACTTCTTCAATTTGTTTGAATCATCAGTTCATTGCTGATTGTTTTGTGTACAGGTGTACTTGCAAGTCTTATGAAAAAAATGTTTAGAAGGCTTGTTGGATATGAAGTCTTCATTTCCGTTGTGATCATGAGGTACTATTCGTGCTATATTAGTTTATTTAATGTCCAATTAGAGTAATCTTTGAATACCGAAATTGATTGTTATTACTTTTATGCTACTGTAGAGTGTAAATAGAAAATATGTTGTTTTTACTGAACTTGTGTTGGTCAATTTGGTCGTATATGCTTCAGGTTGGTTGCAACCCCAACAATAAGAGCTCTATTTGACCAAATCATGGAAGCACGACAATTTGGCAGCTCTAAAGATCACTTAAGGTAATATATTATTCTATAATCTTAGCTTTAACTTGAACTGATTTGGGATTTGTCATATGGTCTATGGGGAGGGAGAGAGTGGCAGTAGTGGGAGTTTGTAGGTTTAAGTAAGGCTAGCAAAGAGATTGGCAGTTGTGGGAGTTTGTAGGTAGGATAATAGATAGCAGATAGCAGACAGCTGCAGGTTGAGTTTTTCGACATGTGGGTATCACATACCATACACAAGACCTAGCAAAATGGTAGTGTTTTTTAAAGGTTTTGCTCTCATGACACAGACCAGTCAATTACAAGTTATTCTCATACATACGTGACACAAAAGCACAACCATAATGGATGTATGTTGTGATGTAGATCGTGGATGACTTATTTTTGTATCTAGTATTTATTTTATTGTATTGAGTGTTAATCATACGTTAAATTTTAATAAGGGTATAGTGGATTAGTGGCATGATGAGTTAGTAGATGTGATGGTATGTTCATCATGTGGATGATTTTTATTTTTCACTTTTCTTTCTGCTTCAGCGGTTGAAGTGCTCTTTGTTTGTGATGTTTGGCTTCGGTTAATTTTGACAACTACCTAGAATCATCATTGATGTATGTTGTGGTAGAGATCTTGAATGGGTTATTTTTCGTATTTAGTATTTATTTTATTGTATCAACTTGCTTTTAATTTTTATAACGGTAGTAGATTTATGGCATGATGACTTAACGAGGGATGGTATGTTTCATCATGTGGATGATGTTTTATTATTAGCTTTTCTTTCTGCTTCAACTTTTTAAGTGTTATTTGCTTGTGATGGTTGGCTTTGGTTAATTTTGACAACTACCTAGAATGATAATAGATGTATGTTGTGATAGAGATAGTGGATGAGTTATTTTTCTTATTTAGTAATTATTTTATTCTATTGAGTGGTAGTTTTAGTTTAAATTTTAGTAATGGGATAGTGGATTTTGTGGTATGACGAGTTGGTCGATGTGATGGAATGTTCATCATGTGGATGGTGTTTTTTTATTTTTCACTTTTCTTTGTACTGCAACTGGTTAACTGCTCTTTCTTTGTAATGCTTGGCTCTGGTTCATTTTGACAACTAACTGTAAAATCATAATAGATTTATTTGTGACAGGGATCGTATATGAGTTAGTTTTTCTATTTAGCTTTTATTTTTATTATGTTACATGTATTAGTGGTGTGATGAGTTGATGAAGTTGATGGTATGTTCATTATGTGGATGAAGTTTTATTATTTACTTTTATTTTTACTTTTAACAGTTGAAATGCTGATTGTTGAGAATTTATAAGCGATTAGTACGTCTCCGCCTCCCGCTCTCTCCGACTTAGTCTCCTATAAGAATTTTTTTGTGCGTGATTAAAGGTTGCTGAATTTGGGTAAAAACTATGGGTATGCCTATGTGTCATCCTTTATTTATGTAAGAGTTTTAAAGTGTTTTTCTGGTTTGTGTTTACTTGAAACATTAAGTTTCACTTGCATGTATCTGACAAATTTTGAGGTAATTTTTTAAGAACTAATTTCTTTAATAGACTTGATCATGAAAGTGTTTGATTTTTGACGGCTTTGCTGTTCTAGTAAACATTTGTACTTTGAGTAGAAATTTGTTACAGAATTAATATTTTACTGTGCTTATTATGAAGTGGTATTGACATTTACCAACGTATGTTACAATGCCTTTCAAAATAAACATCTATTTGTTCTAATTTCCATAGCATTTACGTATTCATTTCCAGACAGTTTTGAAGCTTTGACTTCTTAAATGCTACAGGTATGGAATCACATACTTCTTTCTTGGTTTCCTTATTCAATTATAATTGATTTTTTATTTTCTAATTGTGGTGGTGATTAAATAAATTTTGACATCTTAAAAGCTACAGGTAGGGAATCAGGTACTTTTTACTTTGTTTCTCGATTCATTTAAAATTATTATTTTTTTTAATTTTTCTTTGTGTTGATGGTTAAATCGGCTTCTTGAATCTTATGGCACTTTCAAAGATAATGAAGAAATACGATAAGGTGACAATCAATTTCAGGTTTCCCTCTCCAGTATTGGTTTTACTTTTGAAATCTTGCATGCTTCTAGTTCTTTATTTGCTTGTGGTTGGAAATTTGGTTTATTTTTACTCATGTTATTACTTAATTGTACAATGTAGGGTGAAGATTGTTCTTAGGAGCGAGAGGTACACAGCCTCAACTTATTCATTTTGTTTGAATCATCAGTTCATTGCTGATTGTTTTGTGTGCAGGTGTACTTGTAAGTCTTGTGAAAAAAATGTTTACAAGGCTTGTTGGATTTGAAGTCTTCATTTCCATTGTGATCATGAGGTACTATTAGTGCTATATTAGTTTATTTAATGTCCAATTAGAGTAATCTTTTAATGCCGAAATGGATTGTTATTACTTTTGTGCTACTGTAGAGTTAAATGGAAAATATGTTGTTTTTACTGAACTTGTGTTAGTCATTTTGGTCTTAAATGCTGCAGGTTGGTTGCAACCCCAACAACAAGAGCTCTATTAGACCGAATCATGGAAGCACGACAATTTGGCAGCCTCTAAAGATCACTTAAGGTAATATATTATTCTATAATATTAACTTTAACTTGAACTGATTTGGGATTTGTCATATGGTCTATGGGGAGGGAGAGCGAGTAGCAGTAGTGGGAGTTTGTAGGTCTTAAGTAAAGCTAGCAAAGAGAGTGGTAGTTGTGGGAGTTTGTAGGTCTATAAGGAAGGATAGTAGATAGCAGATAGCAGACAGCTGCAGGTTGAGCTTTTCGACGTGTGGGTATCACATACCATACACAAGATCAAGCAAAATGGTAGTTTTTTTTAAAGGTTTTGCTCTCATGACACAGACCAGTCAATTACAAGTTATTCTCGTACATACGTGACATAAAAGCACAACCATAATGGATATATGGTGTGATGTAGATCGTGGATGACTTATTTTTATATTTAGTATTTATTTTATTGTATTGAGTGTTAATCATACGTTAAATTTTAATAAGGGGATAGTGGATTAGTGGCATGATGAGTTAGTGGATGTGATGGTATGTTCATCATGTGGATGATTTTTATTTTTCGCATTTCTTTGTGCTTCAACTGTTGAAGTGCTCTTTGCTTGTGATGTTTGGCTTCAGTTAATTTTGACAACTACCTAGAATCATAATTGATGTATGTTGTGGTAGAGATCTTGAATGGGGTTATTTTTCGTATTTAATATTTATTTTATTGTAGCAACTTGCTTTTAATTTTTATAACGGTAGTGGATTTGTGGCATGATGACTTGACGGATGTGATGGTATGTTTCATCATGTGGATGATGTTTTATTATTAGTTTTTCTTTCTGCTTCAACTGTTTAAGTGCTATTTGTTTGTGATGGTTGGTTTTGGTTAATTTTGACAACTACCTAGAATGATAATAGATGTATGTTGTGATAGAGATCGTGGATGAGTTATTTTTCTTATTTAGTAATTATTTTATTATATTGGGTGTTAGTTTTACTTTAAATTTTAATAATGGGATAGTAGATTTTGTGGTATGACGAATTGGTCGATGTGATGGTATGTTCATCATGTGGATGGTGTTTTATTTTTCACTTTTCTTTGTACTTGGTTTAAGTGCTCTTTCTTTGTATTCATTTTGACAACTAACTCTAAAATCATAATAGATGTATGTTGTGATAGAGATCGTGTATGAATTATTTTTTCTATTTTGCTTTTATTTTTATTATGTTGAGCGTATTAGTGGTATAATGAATTGATGGTGAGTTGATGGTATGTTCGTTATGTGGATGAAGTTTTATTATTTACTTATATTTTTACTTTTAACAGTTGAAGTGCTGATTGTTGAGAATTTATAAGCGATTAGTACGTCTCCCCCTCCCGCCTCCTGCTCTCTCTAACTTAGTATCTTATAAGAAAAATTTTAGTGGGTAAAAACTATGGGTATGCCTCTGTGTCACCCTTTAATTTTTTAAAAACTAGTTTCTTTAATAAACTTGATCATGAGAGTATTTGATTTTTGACGACTTTGCTGTTCTGGTAAATATTTGTACTTTGAGGAGGTACTGTGAGTAGAAATTTTTACAAAATTAATATTTTACAATGCCTTTCAAAATAAACATATATTTGTTCTAATTTCCAGAGTATTTACGGTTTCGTGTTGAAGCTTTGACTTCTTAAAAGCTGCAAGTATGGAATCACATACTTCTATCTTGGTTTCCTTATTCAATTATAATTGATTTTTTATTTTCTTTTTGTGCTGGTGATTAAATAAATTTTGACTTCTTAAAAGCTACAGGCAGGGAATCAGGTACTTTTTACTTTGTTTCTGGATTCATTTAAAATTATTATTATTTTTCTATTTTTCTTTGTGTTGATGCTTAAATCGGCTTCTTGATCTTATGGCATTTTCAAAGATAATGAAGAAATACGATAAGGTAAAAATCAATTTCAGGTTTTCCTCTCCAGTATTGGTTTTACTTTTGAAATCTTGCATGCTTCTAGTTCTCTGCTTGCTTGTGACTGGAAATTTGGTTTTGGTTTATTTTTACTCATGTTATTACTTAATTGTACAATGTAGGGTGAAGATTGTTCTTAGGAGCAAGAGGTACACGGTCTCAACTTCTTCATTTTGTTTGAATTATCAGTTCATTGCTGGTTGTTTTGTGTACAGATTTACTTGTAAGTCTTGTGAAAAAAATGTTTACAAGGCTTGTTGGATTTGAAGTCTTCATTTCGGTTGTGATCATGAGGTACTATCAGTGCTATATTAGTTTATTTAATGTCCAATTAGAGTAATCTTATAATACCGAAATTGATTGTTGTAAATGAAAAATATGTTGTTTTTACTGAACTTGTGTTGGTCAATTTGGTCTTATATGCTGCAGGTTGGTTGCAACCCCGACTACAAGAGCTCTATTAGACCGAATCATGGAAGCATGACAATTTGGCACCCTCTAAAGATCACTCAAGGTAATATATTATTCTATAATATTAGCTTTAACTTGAACTGATTTGGGATTTGTCATATGGTCTATGGGGAGGGAGGGAGAGAGAGTGGCAGTAGTGGGAGTTTGTAGGTCTAAGTAAGGCTAGCAAAGAGAGTGGCAGTTGTGTGAGTTTGTAGGTCTATAAGGAAGGATAGCAGATAGCTGCAGGTTGAGTTTTTCGACGTGTGGGTATCACATACATACCATACTCGAGACCAAGCAAAATGGTAGTTTTTTTTAAAGGTTTTGCTCTCATGACACAGACCAGTCAATTACAAGTTATTCTCATACGTACATGACACAAAAGCACAACCATAATAGATGTATGTTGTGATGTAGATTGTGAATGACTTATTTTTGTATTTAGTATTTATTTTATTGTATTGAGTGTTAATCATACTTTAAATGTTAATAAGGGGATAGTGGATTAGTGGCATGATGAGTTAGTGGATGGGATGGTGTGTTCATCATGTGGATGATTTTATTTTTCACTTTTCTTTGTGCTTCAGCTGTTGAAGTGCTCTTTGCTTATGATGTTTGGCTTCGATTAATTTTAACTACCTAGAATCAGAACTGATGTATGTTGTGGTAGAGATCTTGAATGGGTTATTTTTCGTATTCAGTATTTATTTTATTGTATCAACTTGCTTTTAATTTTTATAACGGTAGTGGATTTGTGACATGATGACTTGATGGATGTGATGGTATGTTTCATCATGTGGATGATGTTGTATTATTAGCTTTTCTTTTTGCTTCAACTGTTTTAGTGCTATTTGCTTGTGATGGTTGGCTTTGGTTAATTTTGACAACTACCTAGAATGATAATAGATGTATGTTGTGATAGAGATCGTGGATGAGTTATTTTTCTTATTTAGTAATTATTTTATTGTATTGAGTGTTAGTTTTACTTTAAATTTTCATAATGGGGTGGTGGATTTTGTGGTATGACAAGTTGATCGATGTGATGGTATGTTCATCATGTGGATGGTGTTTTATTTTTCACTTTTCTTTGTACTGCAACCGTTGAGTGCTCTTTCTTTGTAATGCTTGGCTCTGGTTCATTTTGACAACTAACTCTAAAATCATAATAGATGTATGTTGTGATAGAGATTTTGTATAAGTTATTTTTTCTATTTAGCTTTTATTTTTATTATGTTGAGTGTATTAGTGGTATGATGAGTTGATGGTGAAGTTGATGGTATGTTTATTATGTGGATAAAGTTCTATTATTTTAATTTTATTTTTACTTTTAACTGTTTTTAGTGCTGATTGTTGAGAATTTATAAGCGATTAGTACGTCTCTCCATCCCGCCTCCTGCTCTCTCTGACTTAGTCTCTTATAAGAAAAATTTTAGTGTGTGATTCCCTCTGGTCCGGTTTGGAAAATAACCCAGTTTTGTCCAAAAACCGTTCAAACCCAGCTAACCGGTGACTGGTTCGCGGGTTGGTTCCCTACTTAAATAGAAAAAAAAAGTAAAAAATTTCAGCCTTCAGAGTTCAGCCTTCGTCTCTGCACTTCTGCTTCTTCTCCGTTGCGCCCAAATTAATCATTAATGCACGACTCACTTTCCAAACCCATTATTCATATCCAATAAGCCTTAACAATATTTACAAATAATAATCACAGAAGAATGACAAAATAATATCTAGATTTGAGCCAAAACAAAAAAATTAAAAAGAAAAAAAAAGAAGAAGAAATAAAAAGAAAAAGAAGGACTAAGTGTAGTGTGTTGTTTACATGTTCCAATTCAAAAAGGGCTTCTACTTCTCTTGCCAAACCTGTTAACCAAATTTGGACATTTATAAGTGTAAAAAAAACTAATAAGATAAGTAAGTAGTACCTCATATCTTGTTGGAAATAAATACTTTTAAAGTAAGCAAGTTTGCCAAAAATAAGTATAACCTGCAAAAATAGTGTCAAAAGTTTATAAACCTGCATCGGTATATTCAATCAAATCACAAAAGGAAAAATTCTAGTTTTAGTAATAAAATAATACCCCTGGTGAAAAAATTGTTCATGCTTGCACATAAGCACTGAATCGATTCTAACCAATTGAATCTCTATCCGCTTTCAATCTTCAACATACATTAATATGAATAGACATTTCAAAATTTTGACTTAACCTCTCTTTGGCACATCGTGCACTTTACACTAAAAGTACACATTTGCTCATATGTTAAATAACTCATAATATTGTGTTGTAGTGCAATTACCTGTTGCTTTATGTTGTTTGCTTTATGTTTTTTCTAGACTAATGTGCTACTACTTTTTTGCTACTAGTTCTGACTACTATTATTGTATATAAATATATACTATATATATTGATATAAATATATATTTAGAACCTATAATAATAATAATAATAATAATAATAATAATAATAATAATAATCATCATCATCATCTCCTAACCTAGACCTACCCACCCCATCCCTCCACTCGACTCCTTTCCCCTCGTTCTCTCTTCAAAACTACAACCTCAAAATTCAAATTCCAATACTTTTCCTATTTTTGCAGTTATATGAAATATTAAAATTAAAAAAAATATAGAATGGTAAAATATTATTACCTTATAAAGTAGCAGGGCTAAGTGCAGTGGTGCTTGAATGTTCCAATTCAAAAAGTACTGCTGCTCATCCTGTTAACTAAATTTATAAGTGTAAAAAAAAACTAATAATATAAGTAAATAGTTTCTCATATCCTATTTTGGAAATAAATACTTTTAAATTAAGCAAACTTGCCAAACATCAATATAATAATCTGCAAAAATATTCTCGAAAGTTAATAAACATGTTGATACTATATCATTTAGTCAAAGCACAAAAGAAAAAAAATTCTAGTTTTAGTAATAACACTTCTAGTGCAAAAATTGTTCATGCTTGCACATCAGTACTGAATGGATTTCAAACAATCAAATCTTTATTTGCTTCCAATCTTCAGTTTACATTAATAGTGAATTCTACGTTTCAATATTTTCACTTAACCTCTCTTTGGCAAAACGTGCACCTTACACTAAAAGTGCGTTCTACACTACAAAATATTTATTTAGTTCAACCACGTTAATACAATCAAAATAGATACACGTCCAAAATCCTTACCAAATAATGATTATTATAAGTAGTTTAATAAATAACCACAACCAACACAACGCATTCAAACATAACCAAGAAAAATATTTACTACATTTCAAACAAGATTGTAGAAGTACACATTTGCTTATATGTTAAATAGAAATAGCAACATTTATTGTGTTGTAGTGCAATCACCTGTTGGTTTATGCTATTGCTTTTTGTAGCTGCTTGAATTAACTTGTTGCTTAATGCTATTGTGCAAAGTTACATGTTAGTTGTTGGCTTTCGCTATTTGGTTCTGGTTGCAAGTTTATGTATCATATAAAATGTTGATCCATGTTGTTTGATTTATGCTTTTCCAAGGCTAATGTACTACTACTTTTTTTGCTGCTGGTTCAGACTATTCTTATTCTGTATAAATACTTATATTTAGATAATTATAATAAGTATAAATATATAAATATATATACTATATATATAGATATATAAATAAATATTTAGAACCTTTAATAATAATAATCTCCTAACCTAGACCTACCCAACCCCTCCTTTCCCTCTTTCTCTTTCCAAAACTATAACCTCAAAATTCAAATTCCAATACTTTCTTACTGTCTTCCTCTTTTTTTCCTAATTTTGCAATTATATGAAATATTAAAATTAAAAAATCATAGTATGATAAGATATTATTATTATCTTAACGTAGCAGGGCTAAGTGCAGTGGTGCTTACATATTCCAATTCAAAAAGGGCTTCTGTTGCTCTTGCCAAACCTGTTAACCAAATTTGGATATAAGCAAGTTTGCCAAAAATCAGTATAATAACCTACAAAAATATTCTCAGAAGTACATAAACTTGCATCAGTACTATATGATTCAGTCAAAGCACAGAAGGAAAAATTCTAGTTTTATTAATAATACATCTGGAGCAAAAATTGTTCATGCTTGCACATCAGCACTGAATCAATTCTAACCAATTGAATCTCTATCCGCTTCCAATCTTCAGCTTACATTAATAGTGAATTCTACGTTTCAAAATTTTTGCTTAACCTCTCTTTGGCACAACGTGCACCTTACAGTAAAAGTGAGTTCCACAATACAAAATCTTTATTTAGCACAACCACGTTAATATAATAAAAATAGGTACACGTCCAAAATCCTTACCACAACCAACACAACGCATTCAAGCATAACCAAGAAAAATAATTGCTATATTTCAAACAAGATTATAGAAATACACATTTCCTTATATGTTAAATAACTCATACACAACTATAAACCAATCCACAATAGAAATAGCAACATTTGTTGTTTAGTAGTGCAATCACATGTTGTTATATGTTATTGCTTTTTGCAGTTGCTTGATATTACCTGTTGCTTAATGCTGTTGTGCAAAGTTACATGTTGGCTTTGGCTATTTGGTTATGAGGCAAGCTTATGTATCATGTTAAATGTTGATCCATGTTGATTGCTTTATACTTTTTTCATAGGCTAATGCGCTAATTTTTTTTGTTGCTAGTTTAGACTACTCTTATTGTATATATAATACATATATTTAGATATTTGTATTAAG
Organism: Aralia elata; assembly: GCA_034770075.1. Lineage (NCBI taxonomy): Eukaryota > Viridiplantae > Streptophyta > Magnoliopsida > Apiales > Araliaceae > Aralia > Aralia elata. The sequence goes on along the minus strand of CM068378.1, from coordinate 23,002,088 downwards.
TATAAATATATACTATATAGATATAAATATATATTTAGAATCTATTATAATAATAATAATCTCCTAACAGAATTACCCACCACCTCCCTCCCCCTCCCCTTCTCTCCCATCGTTCTCTCTCCAAAACTCCAACCTCAAAATTCAAATTCCAATACTTTCTTACCATCCTTCCTCTTTTTTCCCTATTTTTGCAGTTATCTGAAATATTAAAATTGAAAAATCATAGAATGGTAAGATATTATTACCTTAAAGTAGCAGGGTTTAGTGCAGTGGTGCTTAAATATTCCCAAAAAGTGCTTCTGCCAAACCTATTAACTAAATTTGGACATTTATAAGTGTAAAAAAAATTAATAAGTAAGTAGTATATCATTTCCTGTTGGAAATAAATATTTTTAAATTAAGCAAGCTTGCCAAAAATCAGTATAATAACCTGCAAAAATATTCTCAAAAGTTAATAAACTTGCTTTATGTATTATTAAAATGTTGATCCATGTTGATTGGTTTATGCTTTTCCTAAGTTAATGTGGTACTACTTTTTTGCTGCTAGTTCAGCTTACTCGTGTTGTATATAAATACATATATTTAGATATTTATAAATATAAATATAAAATATATACTATATAAATAGATATAAATATATATTTAGAACCTATTATAATAATAATCTCCTAACCTAGACCTATCCACCCCCTCCCTCCCCTACTTTCCTTTCCCCTCGTTCTCTCTCCAAAACTCCAATCTCAAAATTCAAATTTCAATACTTTCTTACCGCCTTAATCTTTTTCCCTACTTTTGCAGTTATATGAAATATTAAAATTGAAAAATCATAGAATGGTAAGATATTATTACCTTAAAGAAGCAGGGCTTAGTGCAGTGGTACTTAAATGTTCCCAAAAAGCACTTATGCTGCTCTTGGCAAACCTATTAACTAAATTTGGGCATTTATAAATGCAAAAAAAAATTAATAAGATAAGTAAGTAGTACCAAAAATTAGTATAATAACTAGCAAAAAAATTCTCAAAAATTAAATAACTTGCATCAGTACTATATCATTCAATCAAAGCACAAAAGGAAAAATTCTAGATTTAGTAATAATACCTCTGGTGCAAAAATTGTACATCAGCACTGAATCGATTCCAACCAATCAAATCTCTATCCGCTTCCAATCTTCAGCATACATTAATAATGAAGACATTTCAAAAAAATTCACTTAACCTCTCTTTGGCACAACGTGCACCTTACACTAAAAGTGAGTTCTACACTACAAAATATTTATTTAGTACAACCACGTTAATACAATCAAAATAGATACACATCCACAATTCTTACCGCATAATGATGATTATAAGTAGTTTAATAAATAACCACAACCAACACTACACATTCAAGCATAACCAAGAAAAATGATTACTACATTTCAAACAAGATTGTAGAAGTTAACATTTGCTCATATGTAAAATAACTCATACACAACCATGTATCAATCCACAATAGAAATAACAACATTTGTTGTGTTGTAGTGCAATCACGTGTTGCTTGCTTGAATTAACCGGTTGCTTAATGCTGTTGTGCAAAGTTACATATTGGTTGTTGGCTTTGGCTATTTCATTCTGGTGGCATCATGTTAAATGTTGATCCATGTTGATTGGTTTATGTTTTTCCTAAGCTAATGTGCTACTACTTTTTTGCAGCTAGTTCAGACTACTCTTATTGTATATGAATACATATATTTAGATATTTATAAATATAAATATATAACTATATACTATATACATATATATATATAAATATATATTTAGAACCTATTATAATAATAATAATCTCCTAACCTAGACTTACCCACCCCCTCCCTCCACTCCTCTCCTTTCCCCTCGTTCTCTCTCCAAAACTCCAACCTCAAAATTCAAATATTAATACTTTCTTATCGCCTTCGTCTTTTTTCTCTATTTTTGCAGTTATATGAAATATTAAAATTAAAAAATCATAGAATGGTAAGATATTTCTTACCATAAAGTAGTAAGGTTTAGTGCAGTGGTGCTTAAATGTTCCCAAAAAGTACTTATGTTGCTCTTGCCAAACCTGTTAACTAAATTTGGACATTTATACGTATAAAAAAACTAATTAGATAAGTAAGTAGTACCTCATTTCCTGTTGGAAATAAATACTTTTAAATTAAGCAAGCTTGCCAAAAATCAGTATAAAAACCTGCAAAAAAATTCTAGATTTAGTAATAATACCTCTGGTGCAAAAATTGTTCATGCTTGCACATCAACATTGAATCGATTCCAACCAATCGAATCTCTATACGCTTCCAATCTTCAGCATACATTAATAATGAATTTTACATTACAAAATTTTTACTTAACCTCTTTTTGGCACAATGTGCACCTTACACTAAAAGTGAGTTCTACACTACAAAATATTTATTTAGTACAACCACGTGAGTACAATCAAAATAGATACACATCCAAAATTCTTACCACATAATGATGATTATAGGTACTTTAATAAATAACTACAACCAACACTACACATTCAAGCATAACCAAGAAAAATGATTACTACATTTCAAACAAGATTGTAGAAGTACACATTTGCTCATATGTAAAAATAACTCATACACAACCATGAACCAATCCACAATAGAAATAATATTTGTTGTGTTGTAGTGCAATCACCTATTGCTTTATGTTGTTGCTTTTTGAAGCTGCTTAAATTAACCGGTTGTTTAATGGTGTTGTGCAAAGTTACATATTGGCTGTTGGCTTTGACTATTTGGTTCTGATGGCAAGTTTATGTATTATTAAATGTTGATCCATGTTGATTGGTTTATGCTTTTCCTAAGCTAATGTGCTATTACTTTTTCGCCGCTAGTTCAGACTACTGTTATTGTATAAAAATACATATATTTAGATATTTATAAATATAAATATAAAAATATATACTATATATATAGATATAAATATATGTTTAGAACCTATTATAATAATAATAATTTCCTAACCTAGACCCACTCACCCTCTCCCTCCCCTCCTCTCCTTTCCCCTCGTTCTCTGTCCAAAACTTGGGATCAAAATTTAAATTCTGATACTTTCTTACCTCCTTCATCTTTTTTCCTTACTTTTGCAGTTATATGAAATATTAAAATTGAAAAATCATAGAATGGTAAGATATTATTACCTTAAAGTAGCAGGGCTAAGTGCAGTCGTGCTTACAAATTCCAATTCAAAAAGGGTTTCTGCTACTCTTGCTAAACCTGTTAACCAAATTTGGACATTTATAAGTGCAAAAAAAAAACTAATAAGATAAGTAAGTAGTACCTCATTTCCTGTTGGAAATAAATACTTTTAAATTAAGCAAGCTTGCCAAAAATCAATATAACTTGCAAAAAAATTCTCAAAAGTTAATTTCCATCAGTACTATATCATTCAATCAAAGCACAAAAGGAAAAATTCTAGATTTAGTAATAATACCTCTGGCGCAAAAATTGTTCCTGCTTGCCAATCATCACTGAATCGATTCCAACCAATCGAATCTATATCCGCTTCCAATCTTCAGCATACATTAATAATGAATTCCTACATTTCAAAATTTTCACTTAACCTCTCCACTAAAAGTGAGTTCTACACTACAAAATATTTATTTAGTACAACCACGTTAATACAATCGAAATAGATACACATCCAAAATCCTTACCGCATAATGATGATTATAGGTAGTTTAATAAATAACCACAACTAACACTACACATTCAAGCATGATTACTACATTTCAAACAAGATTGTAGAAGTACACATTTGCTCATATGTTAAATAGCTCATACACAACCATAAACCAATCCACAATAGAAATAATAACATTTGTTGTGTTGTAGTGCAATCACCTGTTGCTTTATGTCGTTGCTTTTTGGAGCTGCTTGAATTAACTAGTTGCTTAATTCTATTGTGCAAAGTTACATATTGGTTGTGGACTTTGGCTATTTGGTTCTGGTGGCAAAGCTTATATATCATGCTAAATGTTGATCCATGTTGATTGGTTTATACTTTTCCTAAGCTAATGTGCAGTACTTTTTTGCTGCTAGTTCGGACTACTGTTATTGTATATAAATACATATATTTAGATATTTATATTTATAAATATAAATATATAAATATAAATATAAATATATAAATATATACTATATATAAATATAAATATAAATTTAGAACCAAACAATAATTATAATCTCCTAACCTAGACCTACCCACCCCTCCCTCCCCTCCTTTCCCCTCGTTCTCTTTCCAAAACTCCAACCTCAAAATTCAAATTCCAATACTTTCTTACCGTCTTCGTCTTTTTTTTCCTGTTTTTGCAGTTATATGAAATATTAAAATTAAAAATAATAAAATGGTAAGATATCATCACCTTAAAGTAGCAAGGCTTAGTATAGTGGTGCTTAAATGTTCCCAAAAAGTACTTATGCTGCTCTTGCCAAACATGTTGACTAAATTTGGACAGTTATAAGTGTAAAAAAAACTAATAAGTAGTACCTCGTTTCCTGTTGAAAATAAATACACATTTGCTCATATGTTAAATAACTCATACACAATCATGAACCAATCCGCAATAGAAATAACATTTGTTGTGTTGTAGTGCAATCACCTATTGTTTTATGCTGTTACTTTTTCGAGCTGTTTGAATTAACCGGTTGCTTAATGCTGTTGTGCGAAGTTACATATTGGTTGTTGGCTATTTGGTTCTGGTGTCAAGTTTATGTATTATTAAATGTTGATCCATGTTGATTGGTTTATAATTTTCCTAAGCTAATGTGCTACTACTTTTTTGTTGCTAGTTCAGACTACTCGTATTGTATATAAATACATACGTTTAGATATTTATAAATACAAATATATACATATATACTATATATATAAATATAAATATATATTTAGAACCTATTATAACAATAATAATCTCCTAAGCTAGACTTATCGACCCCCTCCCTCCCCTCCACTCCTTTCCCCTCGTTCTCTCTCCAAAACTCCAACTTCAAAATTCAAATTCTAATACTTTCTTACCGCCTTTCTCTTTTTCTTTTTTTCCTATTTTTGCAGTTATATGAAATATTAAAATTGAAAAATTACCTTAAAGTAGCAGGGCTTAGTGCAATGGTGCTTAAATGTTCCCAAAAAGTACTTCTGCTACTATTGCCAAACCTGTTAACTAAATTTGGACATTTATAAGTGTAAAAAAAAACTAATAAGATAAGTAAGTAGTACCTTATTTCCTGTTGAAAATAAATACTTTTAAATTAAGCAAGCTTGCCAAAAATCAGTATAATAACTTGCAAAAAAATTCTCAAAAATAATAATCTTGCATTAGTACTATATCATTCAATCAAAGCACAAAAGAAAAAAATTCTAGATTTAGTAATAATACCTCTGGTGCAAAAATAGTTCATGCTTGGACATCAGCACTGAATCGATTCCAACCAATCGAATCTCTATTCGCTTCCAATCTTCAGCATACATTAATAATGAATAGACATTTCAAAATTTTCACTTAACCTCTCTTTGGCACAACGTGCACCTTACACTAAAAGTGAGTTCTACACTACAAAATATTTATTTAGTACAACCACGTATTAATACAATCAAAATAGATACACATCCAAAATCCTTACCACATAATGATTATAGGTAGTTTAATAAATAACCACAACCAACACTACACATTCAAGCATGACCAAGAAAAATGATTACTACATTTCAAACAAGATTGTAGGAGTACACATTTGCACATATGTTAAATAACTCATACACAACCATGAACCAATCCACAATAGAAATAACATTTGTTGTGTTATAGTGCAATCACTTGTTGCTTTATGCTGTTGCTTTTTAGAGCTCCTTGAATTAACCGGTTGCTTAACGCTGTTGTGCAAAGTTACACATTGGCTTTATGTATTATTAAATGTTGATCCATGTTGATTGGTTTATGCTGTTCCTAAGCTAATGTGCTATTACTTTTTTGCTGCTATTTCAGACTACTCTTATTGTATATAAATACATATATTTAGATATTTATAAATATAAATATATACTATATATAGCTATAAAATATATATTTAGAACCTATTATAATAATAATAATCTCCTAACCTAGACCTACCCACCTCCTCCCTCCCCTCCTCTCATTTCCCCTCGTTCTCTCTCCAAAACTCCAACCTCAAAATTCAAATTCCAATACTTTCTTATCGCCTTCGTCTTTTTATTCTCTATTTTTGCATTTATATGAAATATTAAAATTGAAAAATTACCTTAAAGTGCAGTGGTGCTTAAATGTTCCCAAAAAGTACTTCTGTTGCTCTTGCCAAACGTGTTACTAAATTTGGACATTTATTAAGTGTTAAAAAAGTTAATAAGATAAGTAAGTAGTACCTTATTTCCTGTTGGAAATAAATACTTTTAAATTAAGCAAGCTTGCCAAAAATCAATATAATAACCAGCAAAAAAATTCTCAAAAGTTAATAAACTTGCATTAGTACTATATTATTCAATCAAAGCACAAAAGAAAAAAAATCTAGATTTAGTAATAATAGATGGTGCAAAAATTATTCATGCTTGCACATTAGCACTAAATCGATTCCAACCAATCGAATCTCTATCCGCTTCCAATCTTCAGGATACATTAACAATGTGGTTAAATGCTTTTTTGGTCACTGTACTTTAGGTCAACTTACAAATGGATAACTGAATTTTTTTCTTACAGTCAACTCAATGTACTCTATTTTTCTTACAAACCGTTACAAAAACTGTTAAGTGCTTTGACTTTAAACGGAATTTGACACATATGACGCTGAGTTGTAAAAAAAAGCTGATGATAATAATAATAACGATACTAATAATAATAACAATAATAATAAAAATAATAATAATAATAATGATTATAACAATAATAATAATAATAATAATAAGAATAAGAATAAGAATGGCCAACTCCTAGATTTCATGATTTATTTTAATTTTCTTCTTTTCCTTAAGTTCATGAATTATTTTAATTTTTATACTACTAACTACTAGATTTCCTTCATTTTCATTTAAGAATGGCCACATCAGAAATGAGCACCATGTCACCACTGCCACATCATTACTCTGTTAGTCACTTAACGGTCTAGATATTTTTTTAACGGTTTGTAAAAAAAATAAAGTACAGTGATTTTACTGTAAGAAAAAAAAGTTCGGTTATCCATTTGTAAGTTGACCTAAAGTACAGTGACCAAAAAAGCATTTAACCCATTAATAATGAATTCTACATTTTAATATTTTCACTTAACCTCTCTTTGCCACAACGTGCACCTTACACTAAAAGTGAGTTCTACACTACAAAATATTTATTTAGTACAACCACGTTAATACAATCAAAACAGAGATACACATCCAAAATCCTTACCACATAATGATTATAAGTAGTTTAATAAATAACCACAACCAACACTACACATTCAAGCATGACAAAGAAAAATGATTACTACATTTCAAACAAGATTGTAGAAGTACACATTTGCTCATATGTTAAATAACTCATACACAACCATGAACCAATCCATAATAGAAATAACATTTGTTGTGTTATAGTGCAATCACATGTTGCTTTATGTTGTTGCTTTTTGGAGCTGCTTGAATTAACCTGTTCCTTAATTCTATTGTGCAAAGTTACATATAGACTTTGGCTATTTGGTTCGGGTGGCAAGCTTATATATCATGTTAAATGTTGATCCATGTTGATTGGTTTATACTTTTCCTAAGCTAATGTGCTACTACTTTTTTGTTGCTAGTTCAGACTACTCTTATTGTATATAAATACATATATTTAGATATTTATAAATATAAATATATAAATATATACTATATATATAAATATATTTATATTTAGAACCTATTATAATAATAATAATAATCCCCTAACCTAGACCTACCCACCCCCTACCTCCCCTCCTCTCCTTTCCCCTCGTTCTCTCTCCAAAACTCCAACCTCAAAATTCAAATTCCAATACTTTCTTGTCGCTTTCGTCTTTTTTCCTTATTTTTGCAGTTATATGAAATGATAAGATATTATTACCTTATCTTATTATAAAATGATAAGATATTATTACCTTAAAGTAGCAGGGCTTAGTGCAGTAGTGCTTAAATGTTCTCAAAAAGTACATCTGCTGCTCTTGTCAAACCTGTTGACTAAATTTGGACATTTATAAGTGTAAAAAAAAAAACTAATTAGATAGTAGTACCTCATTTTGTGACAACCCAAAATTTTATAAGATCTTGAATGATTAAATAAAGGTTTAAAGAATAAAAGCTAGATTTGAAAAATACAGGAGTAGAATGAATAGAGGATGACTATGCCTTAATTTCGAGGACGAAATTCTTAGAAGAAGGGGTGAATGTAATATCCCAGATATTTCAGAAATTTAAAATAAGAATTTAATAAATAAAATTCTTATTAAGAGATAAAGTAGATTTGGACATATATGTATATATGTGTTTCATATAATGTGAAGTATGTGACTTTGCGTAATGGACTAAATGTGTATATATAGATGTGAAATATATACATATATTGGGAAAATTAGATTTAATATTTAATTAAATCATTAAAGAAAGTGGATGGAATTAATTAATTAATATTAATCGATTGAGATTAAATTAAAATTATATTATTAAATAATATAATTTGAATATTGAGCTGTGGACGGCGATAAAATTTTTATGAACTAAATTTTCATATATGAGTTAATTAATTCACTTAGTTAAAATTAGTAAATTAATGTATGTACTTGTTCTAATAAAATGAAGTTTATATGGATAATATTTTGTGTAAGTGTGATGAGCAAATAAATATATGTGATATTTATTTATTTGCTAGTATATGTGTTATGTATTTGCTAGTAATAAATTAATGGGAGAATTACATTTACTAGTACATTTTTAAAAATTATTACAACATAAGTGCATACATAAAATATTTTCAAAATTAGTACATCTTCAATATTTAATTACAAAATCAGTGCATCTTAATTAATTTTAATTATGGTAACTGTTACCATAATTAAAGGGATATCAAATCATTTGTTATTTCTCTCTCTTCCATTTGAAAACCCTTATTTTTCAATTTGGGTTCTTTTCTCCCTCCTCCCGCCTCCCTCCTCCCTCCCCCGCCTCCTGCCTCCCTCCTCCCTCCTCCCTTCCCCGCCTCCTCCCTCCCCCGCCTCCCGCCTCCCTCCTCCCTCCTCCGCCTGCCTCCCTCCTTCCCGCCTGCCTCCCTCCTTCCTCCCCGCCTGCCTCCCTCCTCCCTTCCCCCGCCTCCTCCCTCCCTCCCCCCTCCCCGCCTGCCTCCCTCCCCTCTCCTCCATTTTCTTTGTCGATCCCTTATACACCATCGCCAATAAGCTCATGGTGGCGTCAATGAAGTTTTCGCGTTCATGGTGGCGTCAATGGAGTCTTCACGTTCATGGTTGGATTTTTCGATTTCTCCAGGTAACCAAACACTAGTATGGCGGTAACCAAATAATAGTATGGAGGTAATCAAACACTATTATGGCGATTTGTTGTTGCAGTAAATCTAGGTAACCAAACAGTAGTATGGAGGTAACCAAACACTAGTATGGAGGTAACCAATTTCTGAATGTGTAGTAACTAGTTTTTTTGTGCAGTAAATCTAGGTAACCAAACACTAGTATGGAGGTAACCAATTCCTGAATGTGTAGTAACTAGTTTTTTTGTGCAGTAACTAGCACTTTCATATTTGTGAACAGAAAAAGACCGCTCTTATGTGTGCACAACAAAGCAGTAATGTTCAATTCCATAATAAGCATCAAATGTGATAAAACAACATCTTAAATATTTAATACTCGCCTTGTGTGTGCACAACAAACTTATATTAAATATTTAATACTCTATCGTTTTACCATGCTAGAAGGCGACGTTCGATATTCCAAATATCTTTGAACGCTTAAGACTTAATATATAACTTTGAGGGGTTTGTTATTATTAGTTTCATCTTGTTTAGCGCACATGCACATATATATATAAAATACGCATCATATTATTTAACATGCGAAGCATGTTGGATAATATATAATATATATATATATATATAGTAAGCATGCACATATAGAATACTATATTCTACCCGGATTGATTATGGACTTTTATTCTAGTTTGGTTCACTAGAGCCACCAAGTGAACCAAAAGGTCAAACCTAGGGTGCAAGAATTAAATTTAAATATAACTATTACATTTAAACCCGGGCTACAAACGGGTCTTCATGCGCTCCTTGCTCCTTTGTCTCCAATTCTTCAAAAATTAATTCTAACTAATCCTATTACAAAAAACTATTTACAATAAATAGAAACCTTGATCAGCAGTCAAGGGGAAGTACATAGGAGGGAGATAGAATTTAAATTAAGAAAAATTAGAAAAAGACGAGGTACGCAGACCCCATTTATAAAAACCCATACATTCAAGCATCCTCTAAAATAATTCCAATCACATATTGGTCAATAGTCCATAATCAATCCCTATTTATTATCATACATATCTCCATATGTATCAATAAATAACATTCATCTCATGAATAATAAAATCATTCTATATATATATGAGTATCATTTAATGGGCAATTTTAAGTTGCATGAAATCCAATTTCAAGATTAAAATAAACTCTTTATTTTAATTATAAAATTATTAAGAATATTATATATATATATATATATATAACGCCAGGGGGTTCGATATATATAATATATATTAATCACGTCTAAATATATATATTATATACGTAATCATGTTACTACGGTTTATAATATATATATATATATATATATATATATATATATATATATATGTACACCAGCAGGTTACTAAATGTGATTACATATATATATATATATATATATATATATATATATATATAACATACAGATTACATATAATATATATATAACATACGGATTACATATAATATATAATATATAATGTAATCTTGTTACACCCATTTAATTAAATCAAGTTATTTCGTTTTTAATAAAATAATAATTTTATACAACTAATTATGCCCAATAAATTATTCTAAATACATACCCATATATAAATAGAATCAAAACAATTAATAATTCGCATAAAGATTAGCTTTGATACCACTGTTAGGTTTGTATGTAACGCGAACATGCAATCCAATTACATAAATAAAGCGGAAGCGCGATAAAATCAGATTTTAAAATTTTATACAAACCATCACCGTGATCTTTCTTTATGCACAATTATTAATTAAACAAAAGAGAAAGAGAATAAGAAATTATACCCTCGTAGAACAAAGCTTCCTCGGGTACAAGTTCAACTCCTAGTCCTTCGTGTTCTCCTCGAATGCTACGGTGTGATTCCTTCCTTTGATCAATGTTAGCCACCCAAGTGTTTGACCTCTAGAGGTGATCCACCAAGGAAGAACAAGTATTCAAGAAGTTGGGTATTTGGCAAAAACCCTAGTTTCTATCTCTATAGAAATTGTAAGTACTCTCCACAATCTAATGCAAGAGTGTGTAACCCTAATCTATGATAAGACCTCTCTTATTTATAGATGTAGGAATAACCCTTCCCTAAACTATTTAGGATTAGGGTTTGTATTATAATTAAACTTCTTTAATTAATATTGCTCTTAATCCAATTAGGAATCCATGGGAGAGTACTTCTATTAATTAATTCTCAATCCCTATTAGGAATTAAATAATAGTAAAAGTAATAATAATAATAAGATTCCTCTTATTAATTTATATTTAATATTTCCAAAATATTAAATAATAAATATTAAGTTATTTAATTTATTCTATCCTATAGAGTAAATTAAATACACTTAACTTATTATTACAATTATGCCATTTACTTCTTAAATAAATATTTTTCTTTTGCGGTGTGACCCTTTAGGTTCTCCATATTAAACCGGTTGTGAATAAATCAATTAGAACAATTCTAATCTTATTTAAATAAATAAATTAAATTATTTAATTTATTTAAATAAATAATATTTATTCTACAATAAGGGTAAGCTCCCTTAGCGATCAACGACTTTCCAGATAATATAGATTTCAACATTAATCACAAAAGAACCTTTGAGTAAATAGTTACCGTACAATTCAATCCTTCTACCATACAATGTCCCAATTAAATATAAGACATGGATTTACTGTCAAGTCTTATTTTATTTAATTATATGTATTTCGATTCCCAAATGCACAACTCTAATTAATGCAAATTAGAAACTCCTTTCTAATTTCATTCTGCCTTGGCCAAGGACTACCGAGTTATCATTTATCGAATCACATAGGACATTCACATCTTTTACTAGACGAGGTAGATTCTTTGTTGATCATTCACCTATCTCCATGCATAACTAATTATACCCAATCATACCCTTTGATATACCCACAAGGTCTTAAGGGACATGTCAAAGTATAACTCATCATACACAAGATACTATGATGATCTCAAGTCCAAGGATCACTTGTACTACTATCACTAGAGGAATTCCTATTGACAGATGAGTAAAACTCCATTAGGTATTCCTTAGCGAGTCACGTTCAGTGAACTTATTCTCTAATAAGCACCTACATACTTGCTTTAGTGTCTCCACACAAATGATTATGAGATCAATCATCCTCTTCCTTAGAGCAAACAATGTATGTACTAATCTATCCGGATTCACTAATCCCCAATTTAGTAATCCAACGATTAGGAACAATTTTAGTTTGTGAGCTATCTAGAATTTAGATCTCATTAGCATGATCACCATCATGATTCTAAAAGCATTGCTCAAAACTACGGGGTTATCATATTTAATATAACAACACCATGTAGATAATATAAAATGTCTTTTTAAGAAAATCAATTCTTTTATTAATAAATGAATAAGATTACAAAGTATATGCTACATCATATCAAATATGATTGGCTTGTGTGCATACTACTTTCAAAAACACCAAAAACTTCCTCGAGATGCTGAATATGTTGATCCCTTTTTATGCTTTTTACTAGTATGTTGTCAATGTACACCTTCATCACTCTTTCAATATGTCTCATGAAAATTTTGTTAACCAACCATTGATAAGTTGAACCAACATTTTTTAGGCCAAAATGCATCACCCTATAATAGTATAACCTTTGTTCTATGACAAAGGAAACCTTTGGGATATTTGGTTTGTGCGTCCGGATCTAATTGTACCTTGAAAAGGCGTCCATGAAGCTGTGAAGCTTATAGCCTGAGGTAGCATCCATCAAGATGTTAATTCTAGGGAGGGGAAAATAATATTTTGGACATGCATCATTCAAGTCCATACAAATCCCCCCATTTACCATTTGCTTTTTAACCATTACTGGATTAGAGAGCCACTCAAGGTAATGTATCTCCGTCACAATTTTTTTTCGAACTATGTAATTTATTTATATTTTTTTGGATAGATTTTTAACGTTTTACAAATTTTAATTAATATTAACATATAAACTTTCTATTTTGATAGCCACATGGACAAATTTATGGGTCCCAAATGTTACTTGGCTATTATTTGGTGTGTCCATGTGAACAATTGGATAAAAATAATATTATTTTTTAAAAAATTTCCGTTAAAAGTTAACTTGTTTAGACGAAATTTATGACGATTTGTAAAAAATAAGCAGTTCAATGGGTTGATCGTTAAAAGATTTCAGTTTAGCGATGCGTTTATAAATCGGGGTCGAGTATAGTGGGGAAAAGTGGATTTAACCCTATATGCAGAACTACCATTATCAACAAGCACCCTTTTGATGGTGAAATTTCCCACTAGCATCTCAATCACTAAAGGGTCATCATGTAGGTACTTCACACCTTCCAAATCGTCATCAGTAAATGAAATGGTGTGCTCAATTTTTGCCTTGTTGTTAGAAAACTCCATATGAAGTATTTCTCTAGCATAGGTCTTCTTGACTAAGTTAGTATCTCCGTCAGCTACGGGCCTTCTGGAGATGGTATTAATGACTCCACCTCTAGTTTGGGCTGGTGGGTTGTCCTATTATCATTTTGCCCATTACCAGTGTTTGTGTCTCCTTCTCGTTATCCTACATATATTCGGAGTTGCCCTTGCCGAATAAGAAACTCAATTTCATCTTTGAGTACTCTGCAATCATTCGTATCATGACCATGATCTTTGTGGTAGCGACAATACTTATTGTTAATTATCTCTCTTCTGGGGGGGTCTGCCCTCATTAGCTTTAGCCATTTATAATTGGGCTTATTTTGAATTTCCATTCGTATTTGATTTTGAATAGAATTCAAAGGTTCGAAGCATTTTGTGGGGTTGCCAACCCTTTTAAAGGAGTTTTGTCCTTTTTTGACTTTATTTGGTCTCGATTAGTGGGTGTGTTATCTCTATTTTTCCTCTCCTTTCCCTCTAACTTAATATCGTCTCTTGGATCAAGTGTCTCCTCAATGGTTATGTACTTTCCCTCCCTTTTCTGAAGTTCTGCCATGGTGCTTGGGGGATTCTTTTCTAATGAGCGCTTCAAATGTTCATACCTTGTCATGTTCATAAGGGCGACTACTGCAACTGCCTGCTCCAAGCTAGGAACTTTCAATGCTTTCTTGGTAAAGTGATTCAAGTAGTTCCTTAATGTCTCATTAGGTCCTGAACGACAAACATTAATGAGGCTGAGCTCTTAGCGTGTGTCCTGCTTCTAACAAATTGGTTGACAAAATAGTTCACTCAATTGATTGAATGAGGAAATTAACCTTGGGTGAATGGAGGTGGCCTAGCCTTAAACACACCTTAATTTGCTCCAATTCCATGCGACGTTTTCTTGTCCTAGAGCCGTTTCTAGACTTTCGCCTCTGGGTCATCTCTTCTTGTTTGGACATCATGTCTTCTCTAGAGTTAGAAGACCCAACGCGATCATCAATGTCTCTGCCAGAACAACAGCCTTGATGCCTCAAGGTTCTGTGTCTAGAGGATTGATAATGAGTATCTTCTTCAAGATCTTTAATTTGCTCTTTTAAGTGCCTTAGATTTTCTCTCAACTGTGTTAACTTCGCCTTATCGACTCTAGGGCGTTGAGCCCTAACTAGGCTTCTAGACCTGGCCGAGGTGGCCCTTCAACAGGTGGATTGTCATGTCCATAAGAGGCTTCTAGAACTCGAGGAACCATTCCTTCGACAACAACGATTTTGTTCTAGATGATGTCGAAAATCCCGATTTTGGTTTCGTTAAGTCTGCTCCGGTGCAATTAGTCGTCACGAGGAAATGGACTCCTTTGATGCCTCTGGCTAGGTGTGGAGCAGCCCTTCTAAGATGGCTCTTCTTGGATGGTTTGGGGGGGCACTATGCCCACTAAAAGCTTTGTAGTATTTGTGTTGTATGAGTGCTCACCATGGTTTGATTTTAAGGGATGCGGCTTGATGCGTCGTTCCCACAGATAGCGCCAATCTGATGCGCCTCAGATAAATACTGTTAGAACATCGTCTGAGCCGTCGGGGCGTCTCTGAATCACTGCTCTAGTACTTACAAAACAAATGAAAATCTAGTCCGGAGGGGTTGGCCTCTAGGAAGAGTCTCGACACTTAAGTAAGAGTCCCTAGCTTGAGAGGACTATAATTGTATAATATGTAATTGAATGTATGAGTTATGTTGTCCATACCTTAATAACCCACCCCTTATTTATAATAATAAAGTTCTAACCCTAATTGATTAGGGTTTCTAGATTATGCTTATCGTTATTGATAATTATCTTTGATAATTATCTCATGATAAATAAAATAATTATCTACTTAGATACTTATCTCATATTATCTCTTTTCTGGATATGCCACATGTCACATTCTTATTAGCGACATATTTTTACCATTTCAAAACAATGAGATTTATTGGAATCACCCTCCTTTGGTTGGCAAGTCTCTCATTGAAATCGCCTAAACATAACCATGGGAGGGAAGATTCTGTAGTCAGTTACCTTAGTAGAATCCAAGAACAATTTTTGTTAGAGGTGGCCAACTCACCATAGAATTCCGTGCATCGCCATTTTGAACCATCTACATTTTGCACCGAAACATCAATATAGTTAGAAAAAAAACTTAACAAAGTGACGTCAAAATCCTCTTACCTGTATAAAGCTAAACCACCACCCATTCTCTTTTATATAGCCTAATTTTCGACGCAAATTATCCATGTGTGAATAAGGCATATTAGTTTTCATTAAGAAAAGTAATTTAGGATCTTCTTTCCTAATGTAGGACATCAGAGCATTTACAATAGTTTCCTTATCTTTATCCCTACTCTGCAGTGTTATTGGGTCATTCTGCAGGATAAGAATTCAATTTTTTCACTATGTATCTAACAGGTTCCTTATATTGATTTCAAAATCATGAGACAAACAAAGTTCGAAATCCCAAAACAAACAAAGGTCAAAATCAAACAAAAAAAGAAAATCGAAATTGGAACCCTAGATTTTGTTTTTCTGTAAAATACCTTCGAATTAAATGATTCGAGATGCCGCAAATGAGACTTTGGAGAAGAAGACAGTCGGTGAAGAATACCGTCGAAATAATTTTGGAGAAGAAAATCGTCGGTTGAAGAAACTCTGGAGAAGACGAGATTTACGATGTTGCAAATGACGCTGAATTCCTTTACCCCTTTCTAAAGCTGACGTGTCCACTTAAATAAGGGTGTGAAATGTCATTTTGCATATATAGAGAACAGTCTTTTGACTCCCTTACCCTGAGGAGTAAAATCCTATATAGAGATTAAAATAGAGAGTTAAATAAGGATAAGAAAACTGTTGGATAATGATTTGTTGATGTATTCTTCAAAGCTGAGGATAGAGAGTTTATTGTGGAAACTATTATGAATGCTCTCAAGGAACTAATTGTTATGGGTTCTCAAGTCCCGATAGTTTCAAGAGAGTGCCATTAATCGTCCCTGCGAGGTTGAACATCCGGAACTATCGTGGGGCCATAGTCATTTAACTTAGGTAGTGTTTGATTATTTCTTTTTACTTCTTTTTAGCCTCACATCTTTTTCGCGTAAAGACAATTTTGTTTGATAGAAATTTAACCAACCTATTTTTAGCTCTTAAAAAAAGAGAATGAGGCAAATCTTTTTAGAAAAAGAGCTCCTCATTACTATTTTACTCTTACTATTTTAATTTTATTTTTTAATTATTCACTTTACTTTCTTGCTACACCTCTACCCCCTAACACTCCCCACCACCCACCACCACCAGCCACCATCACCACCACCGTCGCCTTATTTATATTACATCCGTTCCAAAATTAGAGATACAATTTGACTTTTAAAGTCAAACAACGACATATTAAACTTCAAAATTGGTATGACTCATAAAAAATGAAATAAATTGTCATTAATAATTTTTATTATATACTATATAATTATAATAATTGTATCAACTAAAATTAAATAAATTTCATAAATTTAAAGTTTAATATGTCGTCGTTTGACCTCAAAAGTCAAATTGTATCTCTAATTTTGAAACGAAAGGGGAAATAATTAAGTTAAATTGTCATAATTATTATTATGTTTTATTAGACATGAAATATTTTACTAATTATACATTGTTGGTGATTTTATTTAAATTAATTTTTTAATATTTATTATATTATTATCCTCACATTAAGTTTATATAGTGTAAAATAGTAAAATTTTGTATTTAGACATATAATAAAGATTGATCATCAAACAACTCTTTTATATTTAATCTTTATTTTAAAAAAATATTTTTTTTATACAAAGTTTCCATTTTAATATTTTTTTATTATACAATTTTATGAGCCACTACCTTAGGAAGGGTCAATCTATAAACAGTCCAATTAGACTTTTAATTTATCTATTAATTTTTTGACTTTTTATAATAAGTCCAATCGGACTTATTTCCAAAAGGATCTTTTACTCCAAATATAAGACCTCTGGCCCGTTGAACTCACCCAAGGCCCACCCATCAAATCTTTCACACTGTCAGCCGAACTTAAATGTTATTTAAATAATTCTTTCATTTGAAATTGGAATTTCAAATTCAAATAGATGGCAATCTTTATTTCTTTCGATAACGGTAATTAAAGTCCAGCGGATATTCTCCAGAAAAGTCTTTTTCCGGTGACGATGAATGCTGCTATTCTCCCTCCGACTGTCAGGACCAATGAGCGAAAGAAGGGTAACTTTTTATACTCAAACTCAAGCTTAATTCTTCTTGGCAGGAGTTTCTGTTGTGTTTTTCAATTAAATTCTCAATTCTTCTATTGACACTATCGCTGTTTTCAATTTTCAATTTGATTCTTAAACGTAAGTTTGTGTTTCTTCTGTCAATAACGATAATTACTCCCAAAGTCCGGCGGATATTCTCCAGAAAAATCTTTTCCCGGCGACAAAAAACGCTTGCTATCCTCCCTCCGACTGTCCGGAGCAATGAGATAACACCCGTAGCAAACCAGTAGCAAAAGAAGGGTAACTTTTCAATTCATTCTTTGTGTTCAATTTATTGTTTGTTATTCTTTTTGTTTAATTTTTCCAAACGTTTTAAGTTTCAATTCATTCTTCTTGTTTGTTTGACGAAAAATCCTGTGATTTTGGGGTTTTTCAATGTTTTAAACGAAATCTTTAGTTGTGTTTTTATTTTTTTTCATTGGCAATGACTTTTTCTCTAGTCAATTAACTCTGATTTCCTGTAGACAATTTTGGAATTTGTGTCAATTCTTCTATTGACACTATCGCTGTTTTCAATTTTCAGTTTGATTCTTAAACGTAAGTCTGTGTTTCTTCTGTCAATAACGATAATTACTCCCAAAGTCCGGTGGATATTCTCCAGAAAAATCTTTTCCCGGCGACAAAAAACGCTTGCTATCCTCCCTCCGATTGTCCGGAGCAATGAGATAACACCCGTAGCAAACCAGTAGCAAAAGAAGGGTAAGTTTTCAATTCTTTCTTTGTGTTCAATTTATTGTTTGTTATTCTTTTTGTTTAATTTTTCCAAACGTTTAAGTTTCAATTCATTCTTCTTGTTTGTTTGACGAAAAATCCTGTGATTTTGGGGTTTTTCAATGTTTTAAACGAAATCTTTAGTTGTGTTTTTATTTTTTTTTCATCGGCAATGACTTTTTCTCTAGTCAATTAACTCTGATTTCCTGTAGACAATTTTGGAATTTGTGTCAATTCTTCTATTGACACTATCGCTGTTTTCAATTTTCAATTTGATTCTTAAACGTAAGTCTGTGTTTCTTCTGTCAGTAACGATAATTACTCCCAAAGTCCGGCGGATATTCTCCAGAAAAATCTTTTCCCGGCGACAAAAAACGCTTGCTATCCTCCCTCCGACTGTCCGGAGCAATGGGATAACACCCGTAGCAAACCAGTAGCAAAAGAAGGGTAACTTTTCAATTCATTCTTTGTGTTCAATTTATTGTTTGATATTCTTTTTGTTTATTTTTTCCAAACATTTAAGTTTCAATTCATTCTTCTTGTTTGTTTGACGAAAAATCCTGTGATTTTGGGGTTTTTCAATGTTTTAAATGAAATCTTTAGTTGTGTTTTTTTTTTATTGGCAATGACTTTTTCTCTAGTCAATTAACTCTGATTTCCTGTAGACAATTTTGGAATTTGTGTAACCGTGATTTAGCTAAAGAGTTCAAGAATGTAAATAGAAGTCAATTTATATTTTATTATCAGAAAATCAAAGGGATTTGTTTTTTTGTTTTGTTATATTCTTCTGATCTGGAGTAAATGTTTAGGTTGGTGGTGTGGAGATGCTCGTTATTCAAAGAACTGGTGGGTTTGTTGTTTAAGCTGAAAGTTTTGGCCATTTGGTTTTCAAACTCTCTTAGGCATGTTTTTGAAGATGGGGATCTATCTCTATTACTCGTTTGCATATTTATTTGTATGTTTGTCCACACATTCAAGCCCCAACACAATTTTTTGTCACCTGTCATTATTTACTTTAAATTCTCATTTGTCAAACCAACTGATTGCAATTACGTGGCTGTGTGTAATGCCAAAACTCATTATTGGTTTATTACTTCCAGTCACACACTTTGAGATTAATTGTTAAAAACTCATTTTTCATGTTCTCGCACAACCTAATGAAGCATATACTCTATGTTACTTATAGTTGAGTTTAAGAATTGTTCATAACATTTGAATAAAAAAATAGAACAGTTTTTTCAGCTTTCTTGACTTGATCTTAGAGACGAAGGCTTATTCAGTCATTTTTACATTAATTGTACTATGTTTCTTTTGGAAGTCTGTGATTCTTCTTAGTATTAAAATATGCTAGATTTCAACTCTCACCATGGCAAATGAAAAGGGTTGTGCTGGGATGATGGTTTATATCTCTATAAAGTAGTTTGGTAGAAGTTTATTTCATGAATATTTATTCTTTTCTTTGTTGTGATTATATATTGAAAGAGAGGGCATTATATATGTTCAATGTGATTTAAACTGAGAACCTTTTGCAAATTCTACAACCATTGGCTTTATGTAAATGTTGGATAATTATAATTTCCCAGTTGGAATATTGGTTCACTGCTTGTAAGCCAATTGTTCAGTTTAACTAAGTTGCACAGTTTTTAAACAAGACATTCATGCAATGCAACAAGAGAAAGGAATTCCTAGGGTACTTGATAGAATTTGTGTGTTTGAAAGACTTCATAATTTTAAGAAAACAATATGACAATTGTAAACCCTAAAAAAATTGTCCGCTTAGTGGACGAAAATCATGAACAGAGTCCCTCAAAAAAGGACAGAAAGTTGGTATCTAATTTAAGGTTTGATTTTGCAATGTTGGAGTTTATTTCAGTTTCACTGCATCTTTGACGTGTAGAAATTTTTCTTGCGATTTTGTCAACTCTATTGATTAGTATGACACTCAGTTTGTTGTCTTGATCAGGATGCTTGTGGGCTTCTTTCGGAGGGATTAGACGCTGATGATGAATTAGCAGCTGTTGATGAGAGCTATTGTTATAGACTGGCCATATACAATGTCAGGTGAAGATTGTTTTTAGGAGAGGTAGAGGGAGAGGGACCCCAGCTCCTCAATTGGTTGTAATCAGTTCAATGCTGACTGTGCTTGCAAGTATGACAAATTTTGCAGCAGGGAGGTAGAATTGCAATTAAAATTTGTTCTTTTCTGCTTTTTTGACTGAATGAAGATTTATTGATAATCTAATCTCACTAGTTTTGTGGATCTGTGCACGCGTAGTAGTAATTCTTATGAAAACAATAAATTTTTACAACGCTTGTTGGATTTCAGGTCTTCTTTTCCATTGGGATCATGAGGTACTATTATTATTATCATATTAGTTAAATGAATGTCAAATTTGAGTAATCTTTTAAGACCGATATTAATTGTTATTACTTCTATGCTACTGTACACGGAAAATATAGTTTTTTAACTAGCTGAACTTGTGCTGGTCAGCATCGACTGTTTATACTGCAGGTTGCCTGGTTGGTTGCAACCCCCATCAACAAGATCCCTTTGAGGATCAAAAGACGGAAGCACTACAATTTGGCTGTACTGAGGATCACTTACGGTAATATATCATTCTGCACTCTTAGCTATATATAACTTGGAATGATTTGGGATTTGGTTTTACATAGTTCGGGGGAAGGGAGAGAGAGTGGCAGTAGTGGGAGTTTGTAGATCTATAAGGATAGCAGAGAGAGTGGAAGTAGTTTGTAGGTCTATAATGAAGGATAACAGCAGGTTGAGTTTTTCGGCAAGTGGTGTCAATGGTATTCTAATACATGATACACCAGTCAATGGTATTCCCATCCCATAAATGCATGGCACAAAAGCACAAACCCAAAACATGACAGGTACATTGGTATCCATGCATCCATGCACAACAATTTTCATGACTGGTACCAATGCATCCATGCAGCAACCATTTAAAAAAAATGCATCAAAAGAATAAAACTTGAGTTATAACCCCAAGGTTAATCACGTGGATGATATATTGTTATTTACTTTTCTTTCTACTTAAATTGTTCAAGTACTCTTTCCTTATCATGCTTGGCTTTGGTTCATTTTGACAACTAACCCCAAAATCGTAGTAGATGTATGTTGTGATAGAAATCATGGATGATTTATCTTTTCTATTTAGCATTTATTTTGTTATATGGAGGGTTAATCTTACTATAAACTTTTAATAAGGGGATAGTGGATTAGGGGCACCATGAGTTAGTGGATGTGATGGTTTGTTCATCATGTGGATGATGTTTTATTATTATTCACTTATATTTTTGCTACAACTGGTTAAGTGCTCTTTCATTGTAATGCTCGGCCTTGGTTCATTTTGACAACTACCCTTTTATCAGTAGATGTATGTTGTGATAGATATCGTGGTTGAGTTATTTTTGCATTATTATTTATTTTATGATGTTGACTGTTAATCTTACTTTAAACTTTTAATAAAGAGATAGTGGATAAGTGGTAGATGAGTTAGGATGTGATAGTATATTTATCATATGGATGATGTTTTATTATTTACTTTTCTTTCTACTTTAATTGTTTAAGTGCTCTTTACTTGTAATGCTTGGCTTAGGTTCATTTTTATAACAACCTAGAATCATATTAGATGTATGGTTGTGACAGAGATTGTGGATGAGTTATTTTTTTTCTTTAGTTTCTATTTTATTGTATTGAGTGTTATTTGTTAATCTTACTTTAAATTTTAACAATGGGATAGTGGATTTGTGGCATGACGAGTTGGTCGATGTGATGGTATGTTCATCATGTGGATGGTGTTTTATTTTTCAGTTTTCTTTGTGTTGCAACTGGTTAAGTGCTCTTTCATGTAATGTTTGGCTTTGGTTCATTTTGACAACTAACTCTAAAATCATAATAAATGTATGTTGTGATGTAGATCGTGGATGAGTTATTTTTGTATTTAGTACTTATTTTATTGTATTGAGTGTTAATCATACTTTAATTTAATAAGGGGATAATGGATTAGTGTCATGATGAGTTAGTGGATGTGATGGTATATTCATAATGTGGATGATGTTTTATTATTCACTTTTCTTTGTGCTTCAGCTGAAATGCTCTTTGCTTGTGATGTTTGGCGTTTGTTAATTTTGACAACTACCTAGAATTTGATGTATGTTGTGGTAGAGATATTGGATTAGTTATTTTTCGTATTTAATATTTATTTTATTGTATTGAATGTTAAACTTGTTATTAATATTTAGGTAGTGGATTTGTGGCATGATGATTTGATGGATGTGATGGTATGTTCATCATGTGGATGATGTTTTATTATTAGCCTTTCTTTCTTCTGCAACTGTTTACGTTCTCTTTGCTTGTGATGGTTGGTTATGGTTTATTGTGACAACTACCTATAATGATAATAGATGTATGTTGTGATAGAGATCGTGGATGAGTTATTTTTCTTATTTAATTAGTAATTATTTTATTGTATTGAGTGTTAGTTTTACTTTAAATTTTAACAACGGGATAGTGGATTTTGTGGTATGACGAGTTGGTCGATGTGATGGTATGTTCATCATGTGGATGGTGTTTTATTTTTCACTTTTTTTGTGTGCTGCAATTAGTTAAGTGCTCTTTTTTTGTAATGCTTGGCTCTGGTTCATTTTGACAACTAACTCAAATCATAATAGATGTATTCTTGCTTCAAACTTTTAACATGGGTGTAGCGGATTACTAGTATGATGAGTTGGTGGTGAATTTGATAGTATGTTCACTATGTGGATGATGTTTTGTTATTTATTTTTGTTTTTACTTCCAACAGTTTTAGTGTTGATTGTTGAGAGTTTATAAACGATTAGTACGCCTCCCCCTCCCTCTCCCGCTCTCTCTCAATTAGTCTCTTATAAGAATTTTATAGTGTGTGATTACAAGTTGCTGAATTTGGGTAAAAACTTTTAATAAGGGGATAGTGGATTAGTGGCACCATGACTTAGTGGATGTGATGGTTTGTTCATCATGTGGATGATGTTTTATTATTATTCACTTATATTTTTGCTTCAACTGGTTAAGTGCTCTTTCATTGTAATGCTCGGCCTTGGTTCATTTTGACAACTACCCTTTTATCAGTAGATGTATGTTGTGATAGATATCGTGGTTGAGTTATTTTTGCATTATTATTTATTTTATGATGTTGAGTGTTAATCTTACTTTAAACTTTTAATAAAGAGATAGTGGATAAGTGGTAGATGAGTTAGTGGATGTGATAGTATATTTATCAAATAGATGATGTTTATTATTCACTTTTCTTTCTACTTGAATTGTTTAAGTTCTCTTTACTTGTAATGCTTGGTTTAGGTTCATTTTTATAACTGCCTAGAATCATATTAGATGTATGGTTGTGACAAAGATCGTGGATAAGTTATTTTTCATTTTTATTTAGTTTCTATTTTCTTGTTTTGAGTGTTATTTGTTAATCTTACTTTAAATTTTAATAATGGGATATTGGATTTGTGGCATGACGAGTTGGTCGATGTGATGGTATGTTCATCATGTGGATGGTGTTTTATTTTTCAGTTTTCTTTGTGTTGCAACTGGTTAAGTGCTCTTACATGTAATGCTTGACTCTAGTTCATTTTGACAACTCACTCTACATAATAAATGTATGTTATGATGTATATCGTGGATGAGTTATTTTTGTATTTAGTACTTATTTTATTGTATTGAGTGTTAATCATTCTTTAATTTAATAAGGGGATAGTTGATTAGTGTCATGATGAGTTAGTGGATGTGATGGTATGTATGTTCATCATGTGGATGATGTTTTATTATTCACTTTTCTTTGTGCTTCACCTAAAGTGCTCGTTGCTTGTGATGTTTTGCTTTGGTTAATTTTGACAACTACCTAGAATTTAATGTATGTTGTGGTAGAGATATTGGAATAGTTATTTTTCATATTTAATATTTATTTTATTCTATTGAATGTTAAATGCTTTTAATATTTAGGTAGTGGATTTGTGGCATGATGACTTGATGTATGTGATGGTATGTTCGTCATGTGGACGATGTTTTATTATTAGCCTTTCTTTCTTCTGCAACTGTTTACGTTTTCTTTCCTTGTGATTCTTGGTTATGGTTTATTGTGACAACTACCTATAATGATAATAGATGTATGTTGCAATAGAGATCGTGGATGTGTTATTTTTCTTATTTAATTAGTAATTATTTTATTGTATTGAGTGTTAGTTTTAATTTAAATTTTAACAATGGGATAGTGAATTTTGTGGTATGACGAGTTGGTCGATGTGATGGTATATTCATCATGTGGATGGTGTTTTATTTTTCACTTTTTTTTGTGCTGCAAACTGGTTAAGTGCTCTTTCTTTGTAATGCTTGGCTCTGGTTCATTTTGACAACTAATTCAAATCATAATAGATGTATGTTGTGATAGAGATTGGAAGAGTTATTTTTAAAATTTAGTAAGTATTTTATTGTATTGAGTGTTATTCTTACTTCAAACTTTTAACAAGGGTGTAGTGGATTACTAGTATGATGAGTTGGTGGTGAATTTGATAGTATGTTCACTATGTGGATGATGTTTTGTTATTTATTTTTATTTTTACTTCCAATAGTTTAAGTGCTGATTGTTGAGAGTTTATAAACGATTAGTACGCCTCCCCCTCCCTCTCCCGCTCTCTCTCAGTTAGTCTCTTATAAGAATTTTATAGTGTGATTAAAAGTTACTGAATTTGGGTAAAAACTTTTAGTAAGGGGATAGTGGATTAGTGGCACCATGAGTTAGTGGATGTGATGGTTTGTTCATCATGTGGATGATGTTTTATTATTATTCACTTATATTTTTGTTTCAACTGGTTAAGTGCTCTTTCATTGTAATGCTCGGCCTTGGTTCATTTTGACAACTACCCTTGAATCAGTAGATGTATGGTGTGATAGATATCGTGGTTGAGTTATTTTCGCATTTAGTATTTATTTTATGATGTTGAGTGTTAATCTTACTTTAACCTTTTAATAAAGAGATAGTGGTAAGTGGTAGATGAGTTAGTAGATGTGATAGAATATTTATCATATAGATGATGTTTATTATTCACTTTTCTTTCTACTTTAATTGTTGAAGTGCTCTTTACTTGTAATGCTTGGTTTAGGTTGATTTTTATAACTGCCTAGAATCATATTAGATGTATGGTTGTGGCAGAGATCGTGGATGAGTTATTTTTCATTTTTATTTAGATTCTATTTTATTCTATTGAGTGTTATTTGTTAATCTTAGTTTAAATTTTAATAATGGGATAGTGGATTTTGTGGTATGATGAGTTGGTCGATGTGATGTTATGTTCATCATGTGAATGGTGTTTTATTTTTCACTTTTCTTTGTGTTGCAATTGGTTAAGTGCTCTTTCATGTAATGCTTGGCTCTAGTTCATTTTGACAACTAACTCTAAAATCATAATAAATGTATATTGTGATGTAGATCGTGGATGAGTTATTTTTGTATTTAATACTTATTTTATTGTATTGAGTGTTAATCCTACTTTAATTTAATAATGGGATAGTTTATTAGTGTCATGATGAGTTAGTGGATGTGATGGCATGTTCATCATGTGGATGATGTTTTATTATTCACTTTTCTTTGTGCTTCAGTTGAAGTGCTCTTTGCTTGCTATGTTTGGCTTTGGTTAATTTTGACAACTACCTATAATGTGATGTATGTTGTGGTAGAGATATTGGATTAGTTATTTTTCGTAATTAATATTTATTTTATTCTATTGAATGTTAATCTTGCTTTTAATATTTAGGTCGTGGATTTGTGGCATGATGACTTGATGGTTGTGATGGTATGTTCATCATGTGGATGATGTTTTATTATTAGCCTTTCTTTCTTCTGCAACTGTTTACGTTCTCTTTGCTTGTGATGGTTGGTTATGGTTTATTGTGACAATTAGCTATAAGGATAATAGATGTCTGTTGTGATAGAGATCGTGGATGAGTTATTTTTCTTATTTAATTAGTAATTATGTTATTGTATTGAGTGTTAGTTTTACCTTAAATTTTAACAACGGGATAGTGGATTTTGTGGTATGACGAGTTGGTCGATGTGATGGTATGTTCATCATGTGGATGGTGTTTTATTTTTCACTTTTCTTTGTGGACTGGTTAAGTGCTCTTTCTTTGTAATGCTTGGCTCTGGTTCATTTTGACAACTAACTCAAACCATAATAGATGTATGTTGTGATAGAGATCATGGATGAATTAGTTTTTCTATTTAGTACTTATTTTATTGTATTGAGTGTTATTCTTACTTCAAACTTTTAACAAGGGTGTAGTGGATTACTAGTATGATGAGTTAGTGGTGAATTTGATAGTATGTTCACTATGTGGATGCTGCTTTGTTATTTATTTTTATTTTTAATTCCAACTGTTTAAGAGCTGATTGTTGAGAGTTTATAAACGATTAGTATGCCTCCCCCTCCCTCTCCCGCTCTCTCTCAATTAGTCTCTTATAAGAATTTTATAGTGTGTGATTACAAGTTGCTGAATTTGGGTAAAAACTTTTAATAAGGGGATAATGGATTAGTGGCACCATGACTTAGTGGATGTGATGTTTTATTATTGTTCATCATGTGGATGATGTTTTATTATTATTCACTTATATTTTTGCTTCAACTGGTTTAGTGCTCTTTCATTTTAATGCTCGGCCTTGGTTCATTTTGACAACTACCCTTGAATCAGTAGATGTATGTTGTGATAGATATTGTGGTTTGAGTTATTTTTGCATTTAGTATTTATTTTATGATGTTGAGTGTTAATCTTACTTTAAACTTTTAATAAATAGATAGTGAATAAGAGGTAGATGAGTTAGTAGATGTGATAGTATATTTATCATATAGATGATGTTTATTATTCACTTTTCTATCTACTTTATTTGTTTATGTGCTCTTTACTTGTAATGCTTGGCTTAGGTTCATTTTTATAACTGCCTAGAATCATATTAGATGTATGGTTGTGACAAAGATCGTGGATGGGTTATTTTTCATTTTTATTTAGTTTCTATTTTATTTTATTGAGTGTTATTTGTTAATCTTACTTTAAATTTTAATAATGGGATAGTGGATTTGTGGCATCACGAGTTGGTCGATGTGATGGTATGTTCATCATGTGGATGGTGTTTTATTTTTCAGTTTTCTTTGTGTTGCAACTGGTTAAGTGCTCTTTCATGTAATGTTTGACTCTGGTTTATTTTGGCAACTAACTCTAAAATCATAATAAATGTATGTTGTGATGTAGATCGTGGATGAGTTATTTTTGTATTTAGTACTTATTTTATTGTATTGAGTGTTAATCATACTTTAGTTTAATAAGGGGATAGTGGATTAGTGTCATGATGAGTTGGTGGATGTGATGGTATATTCATAATGTGGATGATGTTTTCTTATTCACGTTTCTTTGTGCTTCAGCTGAATTGCTCTTTGCTTGTGATGGTTGGCTTTGGTTAATTTTGACAACTACCTAGAATTTGATGTATGTTGTGGTAGAGATATTGGATTAGTTATTTTTCGTATTTAATATTTATTTTATTCTATTGAATGTTAAACTTGCTTTTAATATTTAGGTAGTGGATTTGTGGCATGATGACTTGATGGATGTGATGGTATGTTCATCATGTGGATGATTTTTTATTATTAGCCCTTCTTTCATTTGCAACTGTTTACGTTCTCTTTGTTTGTGATGGTTGGTTATGGTTTATTGTGACTAATGATAATAGATGTATGTTAATTATTTTATTGTATCGAGTGTTGGTTTTACTTTAAATTTTAACAGCGGTATAGTGGATTTTGTGGTATGACTAGTTGGTCGATGTGATGGTATGTTCATCATGTGGATGGTGTTTTATTTTTCACTTTTCTTTGTGCTGCAACTGGTTAACTGCTCTTTCTTTGTAATGCTTGGCTCTGGTTCATTTTGACAACTAACTCTAAAATCATAATAGATGTATGTTGTGATAGAGATCGTGTATGAGTTATTTTTTCTATTTAGCTTTTATTTTTATTATGTTGAGTGTATTAGTGATATGATGAGTTGATGGTATGTTCATTTTGTGGATGAAGTTTTATTATTTACTTATATTTTTACGTTTAACAGTTGAAGTGCGGATTGTTGAGAATTTATAAGCGATTAGTACGTCTACCCCTCCCGTTCTCTGACTTAGTCTCTTATAAGAATTTTTTAGTGTGTGATTAAAGGTTGCTGAATTTGGGTAAAAACTATGGGTATGCCTATGTTGTCACCCTTTATTTATGCAAAAGTTTTAAAGTGTGTTTCTAGTTTGTGTTTACTTGAAACATTAAGTTTTACTAACATGTATCTGGCAAATTTTGAGGTAATTTTTTAAGAACTAATTTCTTTAATAGACTTGATCATGAGAGTATTTGATTTTTGATGGCTTTGCTGTTCTAGTAAACATTTGTACTTTGAGGAGGTACTGTGAGTAGAAATTTGTTACAAAATTAATATTTAGTGTGCTTATTATGAAGTGATATTCTTTAATCGTAGGTCTGGCCTTGCTGAATTTGTGGCAAAAGCCGACTTAGATGGTATTGACATTTACCAACATATGTTACAATGCCTTTCAAAATACACATATTTGTTCTAATTTCCAGAGTATTTACGGATTCATTTCCAGACAGTGTTGAAGCTTTGACTTGTTAAAAGCTACAGGTATGGAATCACATACTTCTTTCTTAGTTTCCTTTTTCAGTTATAATTGATTTTTTATTTTCTTTTTGTGCTGGTGATTAAATAAATTTTGACTTCTTAAAAGCTACAGGCAGGGAATCAGGTACTTCTTACTTTGTTTCTCGATTCATTTAAAATTATTATTATTTTTTTATTTTTCTTTGTGTTGATGCTTAAATCGGCTTCTTGAATCTTACTTTGTTTCTCGATTCATTTAAAATTTTTATTTTATTTTATTTTTCTTTGTGTTGATGCTTAAATCGGCTTCTTGAATCTTATGTCATTTTCAAAGATAACGAAGAAATACGATAAGGTAACAATCAATTTAAGGTTTCCCTCTCCAGTATTGGTTTTACTTTTGAAATCCTTCATGCTTCTAATTCTCTGGTTGCTTGTGGTTGGAAATTTGGTTTTGGTTTATTTTTACTCATGTTATTGCTTAATTGTACAATGTAGGGTGTAGATTGTTCTTAGGAGCGAGAGGTACACGGCCCCAACTTCTTCAATTTGTTTGAATCATCAGTTCATTGCTGTTTTGTGTACAGGTGTACTTGCAAGTCTTATGAAAAAAATGTTTAGAAGGCTTGTTGGATATGAAGTCTTTATTTCCGTTGTGATCATGAGGTACTATTAGTGCTATATTAGTTTATTTAATGTCCAATTAGAGTAATCTTGTAATACCGAAATTGATTGTTATTACTTTTATGCTACTGTAGAGTGTAAAAAGAAAATATGTTGTTTTTACTGAACTTGTATTGGTCAATTTTTGGTCTTATATGCTGCAGGTTGGTTGCAACCCCAACAACAAGAGCTCTATTTGACCGAATCATGGAAGCACGGAAATTTGGCAGCTCTAGAGATCCCGTAAGGTAATATATTATTCTATAATCTTAGCTTTAACTTGAACTGATTTGGGATTTGTCATATGGTCTATGGGGAGGGAGAGAGAGTGGCAGTAATGGGAGTTTGTAGGTCTAAGTAAGGCTAGCAAAGAGAGTGGCAGTTGTGGGTGTTTGTAGGTCTATAAGGCAGGATAGTAGCTAGCAGATAGCAAACAGCTGCAGGTTGAGTTTTTCGACGTGTGGGTATCACATACCATACACAAGACCAAGCAAAATGGTAGGTTTTTTTAAATGTTTCGCTCTCATGACACAGACCAGTCAATTACAAGTTATTCTCATACATACGTGACACAAAAGCTCAACCATAATGGATGTATGTTTTGATGTAGATCGTGGATGACTTATTTTTGTATTTAGTATTTATTTTATTGTATTGAGTGTTAATCATACGTTAAATTTTAATAAGGGGATAGTGGATTAGTGGCATGATGACTTGATGGTATGTTCATCATGTGGATGATGTTTTATTATTTGCCTTTCTTTCTTTTGCAACTGTTTGCATTCTCTTTGCTTGTGATGGTTAGTTATGGTTTATTGTTAAAATAACCAATAATGATAATAGACGTATTATGTGATAGAGATCATGGATGAGTTATTTTTCTTATTTAATTATTAATTATTTTATTGTATTGAGTGTTAGTTTTACTTTAAATTTTAACAACGGGATAGTGGATTTTGTGGTATGACGAGTTGGTCGATGTGATGGTATGTTCATCATGTGGATGGTGTTTTATTTTTCACTTTTCTTTGTGCTGCAACTAGGTAAGTGCTCTTTCTTTGTATTGTTTGGCTCTGGTTCATTGTGACAACTAACTCAAATCATAATAGATGTATGTTGTGATAGAGATCATGGGTGAGTTATTTTTTCTATTTTGTAATTATTTTATTGTATTGAGTGTTATTCTTACTTCAAACTTTTAACAAGGGTGTAGTGGATTACTAGTATGATGAGTTGGTGATGAATTTGATAGTATGTTCACTATGTGGATGATGTTTTGTTATTTATTTTTATTTTTACTTCTAACAATTTAAGTGCTGATTGTTGAGATTTTATAAACGATTAGTACGCCTCCCCCTCCCTCTCCCGCTCTCTCTCAATTAGTCTCTTATAAGAATTTTATATTGTGTGATTAAAAGTTGCTGAATTTGGCTAATAACTTTTAGTAAGGGGATATTGGATTAATGGCACCATGAGTTAGTAGATGTGATGGTTTGTTCATCATGTGGATAATGTTTTATTATTATTCACTTATATTTTTGCTTCAACTGGTTAAGTGCTCTTTCATTGTAATGCTCGGCCTTGGTTCATTTTGACAACTACCCTTGAATCAGTAGTTGTATGTTGTGATAGATATCGTGGTTGAGTTATTTTTGCATTTAGTATTTATTTTATGATGTTGAGTGTTAATCTTACTTTAAACTTTTAATAAAGATAGTGGATAAGAGGTAGATGAGTTAGTGGATGTGATAGTATATATATCATATAGATGATGTTTATTATTCACTTTTCTATCTACTTTAATTGTTCAAGTGCTCTTTACTTGTAACGCTTGGCTTAGGTTCATTTTTATAACTGCCTAGAATCATATTAGATGTATGGTTGTGACAGAGATCGTGGATGAGTTATTTTTCATTTTTATTTAGTTTCTATTTTATTTTATTGAGTGTTATTTGTTAATCTTACTTTAAATTTTAATAATGGGATAGTGGATTTTTTGGTATGATGAGTTGGTCGATGTGATGGTATGTTCATCATGTGGATGGTGTTTTATTTTTCACTTTTCTTTGTGTTGCAACTGGTTAAGTGCTCTTTCATGTAATACTTGGCTCTAGTTCATTTTGACAACTAACTCTAAAATCATAATAAATGTATGTTGTGATGTAGATCGTGGATGAGTTATTTTTGTATCTAGTACTTATTTTATTGTATTGAGCGTTAATCATACTTTAATTTAACAAGGGGATAGTTTATTAGTGTCATGATGAGTTAGTGGATGTGATGGTATGTTCATCATGTGGATGATGTTTTATTATTCACATTTCTTTGTGCTTCAGCTGCAGTGCTCTTTGCTTGTGATGTTTGGCTTATTTTGATTTTGACAACTACATAGAATTTGATGTATGTTGATGTATGTTGTGGTAGAGATATTGGATTTGTTATTTTTCGTATTTAATATTTATTTTAAACTTGCTTTTAATATTTAGGTAGTGGATTTGTGGCATGATGAGTTGATGGATGTGATGGTATGTTCATCATGTGGATGATGTTTTATTATTAGCCTTTCTTTCTTCTGCAACTGTTTACGTTCTCTTTGCTTGTGATGGTTGGTTATGGTTTATTGTGTCAACTACCTATAATGATAAAAGATGTATGTTGTGATAGAGATCGTGGATGAGTTATTTTTCTTATTTAATTAGTAATTATTTTATTGTATTCGGTGTTAGTTTTACTTTAAATTTTAACAATGGGATAGTGGATTTTGTCGTATGACGAGTTGGTCGATTTGATGGTATGTTTATCATGTGGATGGTGTTTTATTTTTCACTTTTCTTTGTGCTAGAACTGGTTAAGTGCTCTATCTTTGTACTGCTTCATTTTGACAACTAACTCAAATCATAATAGATGTATGTTGTGATAGAGATCGTGGATGCGTTATTTTTTCTATTTAGTAATTATTTTATTGTATTAATTGTTGTTCTTACTTCCAACTTTTAACAAGGGTGTAGTGGATTACTAGTATGATGAGTTGGTGGTGAATTTGATAGTATGTTCACTATGTGGATGATGTTTTGTTATTTATTTTTATTTTTACTTCCAACAGTTTAAGTGTTGATTGTTAAGAGTTTATAAACGATTAGTACGCCTCCTCCTCCCGCTCTCTCTTAGATAAGAATTTTATAGTGTGTGATTAAAAGTTGCTTAATTTGGGTAAAAGCTTTTAATAAGGGGATAGTTGGGTAAAAGTTTTTAATAAGGGGATAGTGGATTAGTGGCATCATGAGTTAGCGTATGTGATTGTTTGTTCATCATGTGGATGATGTTTTATTATTATTCACCTATATTTTTGCTTCAACTGGTTAAGTGCTCTTTCATTGTAATGCTTGGCCTTGGTTCATTTTGACAACTACCCATGAATCAGTAGATGTATGTTGTGATAGATATCATGGTTGAGTTATTTTTGCCTTTAGTATTTATTTTTTTATGTTTAGTGTTAATCTTACTTTAAACTTTTAATAAAGAGATAGTGGATAAGTGGTAGATGAGTTAGTGGATGTGATAGTATATTTATCATATGGATGATGTTTATTATTCACTTTTCTTTCTACTTTAATTGTTTAAGTGCTCTTTACTTGTAATGCTTGGCTTAGGTTCATTTTTATAACTGCCTAGAATAATATTAGATGTATGGTTGTGACAGAGATCGTGGATGAGTTATTTTTCATTTTTATTTAGTTTCTATTTTATTTTATCGAGTGTTATTTGTTAATCTTACTTTAAATTTTAATAATGGGATAGTGGATTTTTTGGTATGACGAGTTGGTCGATGTGATTGTATGTTCATCACGTGGATGGTGTTTTATTTTTCACTTTTCTTTGTGTTGCAACTGATTAAGTGATCTTTCATGTAATGCTTGGCTCTTGTTCATTTTGACAACTAACTCTAAAATCATAATAAATGTATGTTGTGATGTAGATCGTGGATGAGTTATTTTTGTATTTAGTACTTACTTTATTGTATTGAGTGTTAATCATACTTTAATTTAATAAGGGGATAGTTGATTAGTGTCATGATGAGTTAGTGGATGTGGTGGTATGTTCATCATGTGGATGATGTTTTATTATTCACTTTTCTTTGTGCTTCAGCTAAAGTGCTCTTTGCTTGTGATGTTTGGCTTTGGTTAATTTTGACAACTACCTAGAATTTGATGTATGTTGTGGTAGAGATATTGGATTAGTTATTTTTCGTATTTAATATTTATTTTATTCTATTGAATGTTAAACTTGCTTTTAATATTTAGGTAGTGGATTTGTGGCATGATGACTTGATGGATGTGATGGTATGTTCATCATGTGGATGATGTTTTATTATTAGCCTTTCTTTCTTCTGCAACTGTTTACGTTCTCTTTCCTTGTGATGGTTGGTTATGGTTTATTGTGACAACTACCTATAATGATAATAGATGTATGTTGTGATAGAGATCATGGATGAGTTATTTTTCTTATTTAATTAGTAATTATTTTATTGTATCAAGTGTTAGTTTTAGTTTAAATTTTAACAATGAGATAGTGGATTTTGTGGTATGACGAGTTGGTCGATGTGATGGTATGTTCATCATCACGTGGATGATGTTTTATTTTTCACTTTTCTTTGTGCTGCAACTGGTTAACTGCTCTTTCTTTGTAATGCGTGGCTTTGGTTCATTTTGACAACTAACTCTAAAATCATAATAGATGTATGTTGTGATAGAGATCCGTGTATGAGTTATTTTTTCTATTTAGCTTTTATTTTTATTATGTTGAGTGTATTAGTGGTATGATGAGTTGATGGTGAAGTTGATGGTATGTTCATTATGTGGATGAAGTTTTATTATTTACTTTTATTTTTACTTTTAACAGTTGAAGTGCTGATTGTTGAGAATTTATAAGCGATTAGTACGTCTACCCCTCCCGCTCTCTGACTTAGTCTCTTATAAGAATTTTTTAGTGTGTGATTAAAGGTCGCCGAATTTGGGTAAAAACTATGGTTATTCCTATGTGTCACCCTTTATTTATGCAAAAGTTTTAAAGTGTGTTTCTGGTTTGTGCTTACTTGAAACATTAAGTTTCACTAACACGTATCTGGCAAATTTTGAGGTAATTTTTTAAGAACTAATTTCTTTAATAGACTTGATCATGAGAGTATTTGATTTTTGACGGCTTTGCTGTTCTAGTAAACATTTGTACTTTGAGGAGGTATTGTGAGTAGAAATTTGTTACAAAATTAATATTTTACTGTGCGTATTATGAAGTGATATTCTTTAATTGTAGGTTTGGCCTTGCTGAATTTGTGGCAAAAGCCGACTTAGATGGTATTGACATTTACCAACATATGTTACAATGCATTTCAAAATACACATATTTGTTCTAATTTCCAGAGTGTTTACGGATTCATTTCCAGACAGTGTTGAAGCTTTGACTTGTGAAAAGCTACCGGTATGGAATCACATACTTCTTTCTTAGTTTCCTTATTCAATTATAATTGATTTTTTTTTGTGCTGGTGATTAAATAAATTTTGACTTCTTAAAAGCTACAGGGAGGGAATCAGGTACTTCTTTGTTTCTCGATTCATTTAATTTTTTTTTCCTTTGTGTTGATGCTTAAATCGGCTTCTTGAATATTACTTTGTTTCTCGATTCATTTAAAATTTTTATTTTATTTTATTTTATTTTATTTTTCTTTGTGTTGATGCTTAAATCGGCTTCTTCAATCTTATGTCATATTCAAAGATAATGAAGAAATACGATAAGGTAACAATCAATTTCAGGTTTTCCTCTCCAGTATTGGTTTTACTTTTGAAATCCTGCATGCTTCTAATTCTCTGGTTGCTTGTGGTTGGAAATTTGGTTTTGGTTTATTTTTACTCATGTTATTGCTTAATTGTACAATGTAGGGTGAAGATTGTTCTTAGGAGCGAGAGGTAAACGGCCCCAACTTCTTCAATTTGTTTGAATCATCAGTTCATTGCTGATTGTTTTGTGTACAGGTGTACTTGCAAGTCTTATGAAAAAAATGTTTAGAAGGCTTGTTGGATATGAAGTCTTCATTTCCGTTGTGATCATGAGGTACTATTAGTGCTATATTAGTTTATTTAATGCCCAATTAGAGTAATCTTTGAATACCGAAATTGATTGTTATTACTTTTATGCTACTGTAGAGTGTAAATAGAAAATATGTTGTTTTTACTGAACTTGTGTTGGTCAATTTGGTCGTATATGCTGCAGGTTGGTTGCAACCCCAACAATAAGAGCTCTATTTGACCAAATCATGGAAGCATGGCAATTTGGCAGCTCTAAAGATCACTTAAGGTAATATATTATTCTATAATCTTAGCTTTAACTTGAACTGATTTGGGATTTGTCATATGGTCTATGGGGAGGGAGAGAGTGGCAGTAGTGGGAGTTTGTAGGTCTAAGTAAGGCTAGCAAAGAGATTGGCAGTTGTGGGAGTTTGTAGGTAGGATAATAGATAGCAGATAGCAGACAGCTGCAGGTTGAGTTTTTCGACATGTGGGTATCACATACCATACACAAGACCTAGCAAAATGGTAGTGTTTTTTTAAAGGTTTTGCTCTCATGACACAGACCAGTCAATTACAAGTTATTCTCATACATATGTGACACAAAAGCACAACCATAATGGATGTATGTTGTGATGTAGATCGTGGATGACTTATTTTTGTATTTAGTATTTATTTTATTGTATTGAGTGTTAATCATACGTTAAATTTTAATAAGGGTATAGTGGATTAGTGGCATGATGAGTTAGTAGATGTGATGGTATGTTCATCATGTGGATGATTTTTATTTTTCACTTTTCTTTCTGCTTCAGCGGTTGAAGTGCTCTTTGCTTGTGATGTTTGGCTTCGGTTAATTTTGACAACTACCTAGAGTCATAATTGATGTATGCTGTGGTAGAGATCTTGAATGGGGTTATTTTTCGTATTTAGTATTTATTTTATTGTAGCAACTTGCTTTTAATTTTTATAACGGTAGTGGATTTGTGGCATGATGACTTGGCGGATGTGATGGTATGTTTCATCATGTGGATGATGTTTTATTATTAGTTTTTCTTTCTGCTTCAACTGTTTAAGTGCTATTTGTTTGTGATGGTTGGTTTTGGTTAATTTTGACAATTACCTAGAATGATAATAGATGTATGTTGTGATAGAGATAGTGGATGAGTTATTTTTCTTATTTAGTAATTATTTTATTGTATTGAGTGTTAGTTTTAGTTTAAATTTTAGTAATGGGATAGTGGATTTTGTGGTATGACGAGTTGGTCGATGTGATGGTATGTTCATCACGTGGATGGTGTTTTTTTATTTTTCACTTTTCTTTGTACTGCAACTGGTTAACTGCTCTTTCTTTGTAATGCTTGGCTCTGGTTCATTTTGACAACTAACTGTAAAATCATAATAGATGTATGTTGTGACAGGGATCGTATATGAGTTATTTTTTCTATTTAGCTTTTATTTTTATTATGTTACGTGTATTAGTGGTATGATGAGTTGATGATGAAGTTGATGGTATGTTCATTATGTGGATAAAGTTTTATTATTTACTTTTATTTTTACTTTTAACAGTTGAAATGCTGATTGTTGAGAATTTATAAGCGATTAGTACGTCGCCTCCCGCTCTCTCCAACTTAGTCTCCTATAAGAATTTTTTTGTGCGTGATTAAAGGTTGCTGAATTTGGGTAAAAACTATGGGTATGCCTATGTGTCATCCTTTATTTATGTAAGAGTTTTAAAGTGTTTTTCTGGTTTGTGTTTACTTGAAACATGAAGTTTCACTTGCATGTATCTGACAAATTTTGAGGTAATTTTTTAAGAACTAATTTCTTTAATAGACTTGATCATGAGAGTGATTTTTGACAGCTTTGCTGTTCTAGTAAACATTTGTACTTTGAGTAGAAATTTGTTACAGAATTAATATTTTACTGTGCTTATTATGAAGTGGTATTGACATTTACCAACGTATGTTACAATGCCTTTCAAAATAAACATCTATTTGTTCTAATTTCCATAGCATTTACGGATTCATTTCCAGACAGTTTTGAAGCTTTGACTTCTTAAATGCTACAGGTATGGAATCATATACTTCTTTCTTGGTTTCCTTATTCAATTATAATTGATTTTTTATTTTCTAATTGTGGTGGTGATTAAATAAATTTTGACATCTTAAAAGCTACAGGTAGGGAATCAGGTACTTTTTACTTTGTTTCTCGATTCATTTAAAATTATTATTATTTTTTAATTTTTCTTTGTGTTGATGCTTAAATCGGCTTCTTGAATCTTATGGCACTTTCAAAGATAATGAAGAAATACGATAAGGTGACAATCAATTTCAGGTTTCCCTCTCCAGTATTGGTTTTACTTTTGAAATCTTGCATGCTTCTAGTTCTTTATTTGCTTGTGGTTGGAAATTTGGTTTTGGTTTATTTTTACTCATGTTATTACTTAATTGTACAATGTAGGGTGAAGATTGTTCTTAGGAGCGAGAGGTACACGGCCTCAACTTATTCATTTTGTTTGAATCATCAGTTCATTGCTGATTCTTTTGTGTGCAGGTGTACTTGTAAGTCTTGTGAAAAAAATGTTTACAAGGCTTGTTGGATTTGAAGTCTTCATTTCCATTGTGATCATGAGGTACTATTAGTGCTATATTAGTTTATTTAATGTCCAATTAGAGTAATCTTTTAATGCCGAAATGGATTGTTATTACTTTTGTGCTACTGTAGAGTTAAATGGAAAATATGTTGTT
The DNA here is from genome assembly GCA_034770075.1 of Aralia elata. Classification (NCBI taxonomy): domain Eukaryota; kingdom Viridiplantae; phylum Streptophyta; class Magnoliopsida; order Apiales; family Araliaceae; genus Aralia; species Aralia elata. The sequence continues at coordinate 22,962,932 of CM068378.1, read as the reverse complement.
TTTACTGAACTTGTGTTAGTCATTTTGGTCTTAAATGCTGCAGGTTGGTTGCAACCCCAACAACAAGAGCTCTATTAGACCGAATCATGGAAGCACGACAATTTGGCAGTCTCTAAAGATCACTTAAGGTAATATATTATTCTATAATATTAACTTTAACTTGAACTGATTTGGGATTTGTCATATGGTCTATGGGGAGGGAGAGAGAGTAGCAGTAGTGGGAGTTTGTAGGTCTTAAGTAAAGCTAGCAAAGAGAGTGGTAGTTGTGGGAGTTTGTAGGTCTATAAGGAAGGATAGTAGATAGCAGACAGCTGCAGGTTGAGCTTTTCGACGTGTGGGTATCACATACCATACACAAGATCAAGCAAAATGGTAGTTTTTTTAAAGGTTTTGCTCTTATGACACAGACCAGTCAATTACAAGTTATTCTCATACATACGTGACATAAAAGCACAACCATAATGGATATATGGTGTGATGTAGTTCGTGGATGACTTATTTTTGTATTTAGTATTTATTTTATTGTATTGAGTGTTAATCATACGTTAAATTTTAATAACGGGATAGTGGATTAGTGGCATGATGAGTTAGTGGATGTGATGGTATGTTCATCATGTGGATGATTTTTATTTTTCGCATTTCTTTGTGCTTCAGCTGTTGAAGTGCTCTTTGCTTGTGATGTTTGGCTTCGGTTAATTTTGACAACTACCTAGAATAATAATTGATGTATGCTGTGGTAGAGATCTTGAATGGGGTTATTTTTCGTATTTAGTATTTATTTTATTGTAGCAACTTGCTTTTAATTTTTATAACGGTAGTGGATTTGTGGCATGATGACTTGACGGATGTGATGGTATGTTTCATCATGTGGATGATGTTTTATTATTAGTTTTTCTTTCTGCTTCAACTGTTTAAGTGCTATTTGTTTGTGATGGTTGGTTTTGGTTAATTTTGACAACTACCTAGAATGATAATAGATGTATGTTGTGATAGAGATCGTGGATTAGTTATTTTTCTTATTTAGTAATTATTTTATTATATTGGGTGTTAGTTTTACTTTAAATTTTAATAACGGGATAGTAGATTTTGTGGTATGACGAATTGGTCGATGTGATGGTGTGTTCATCATGTGGATGGTGTTTTATTTTTCACTTTTCTTTGTACTTGGTTTAAGTGCTCTTTCTTTGTAATGCTTGGCTCTGGTTCATTTTGACAACTAACTCTAAAATCATAATAGTTGTATGTTGTGATAGAGATCGTGTATGAATTATTTTTTCTATTTTGCTTTTATTTTTATTATGTTGAGCGTATTAGTGGTATAATGAATTGATGGTGAGTTGATGGTATGCTCGTTATGTGGATGAAGTTTTATTATTTACTTATATTTTTACTTTTAACAGTTGAAGTGCTGATTGTTGAGAATTTATAAGCGATTAGTACGTCTCCCCCTCCCGCCTCCTGCTCTCTCTAACTTAGTATCTTATAAGAAAAATTTTAGTGGGTAAAAACTATGGGTATGCCTATGTGTCACCCTTTAATTTTTTAAGAACTCGTTTCTTTAATAGACTTGATCATGAGAGTATTTGATTTTTGACGACTTTGCTGTTCTGGTAAATATTTGTACTTTGAGGAGGTACTGTGAGTAGAAATTTTTACAAAATTAATATTTTACAATGCCTTTCAAAATAAACATATATTTGTTCTAATTTCCAGAGTATTTACGGTTTGGTGTTGAAGCTTTGACTTCTTAAAAGCTACAAGTATGGAATCACATACTTCTATCTTGGTTTCCTTATTCAATTATAATTGATTTTTTATTTTCTTTTTGTGCTGGTGATTAAATAAATTTTGACTTCTTAAAAGCTACAGGGCAAGGGTAATCAGGTACTTTTTACTTTGTTTCTGGATTCATTTAAAATTATTATTATTTTTTTATTTTTCTTTGTGTTGATGCTTAAATCGGCTTCTTGAATCTTATGGCATTTTCAAAGATAATGAAGAAATACGATAAGGTAAAAATCAATTTCAGGTTTCCCTCTCCAGTATTGGTTTTACTTTTGAAATCTTGCATGCTTCTAGTTCTCTGCTTGCTTGTGATTGGAAATTTGGTTTTGGTTTATTTTTACTCATGTTATTGCTTAATTGTACAATGTAGGGTGAAGATTGTTCTTAGGAGCAAGAGGTACACGGTCTCAACTTCTTCATTTTGTTTGAATTATCAGTTCATTGCTGGTTGTTTTGTGTACAGATTTACTTGTAAGTCTTGTGAAAAAAATGTTTACAAGGCTTGTTGGATTTGAAGTCTTCATTTCCGTTGTGATCATGAGGTACTATTAGTGCTATATTAGTTTATTTAATGTCCAATTAGAGTAATCTTATAATACCGAAATTGATTGTTGTAAATGAAAAATATGTTGTTTTTACTGAACTTGTGTTGGTCAATTTGGTCTTATATGCTGCAGGTTGGTTGCAACCCCAACTACAAGAGCTCTATTAGACCGAATCATGGAAGCATGACAATTTGGCACCCTCTAAAGATCACTCAAGGTAATATATTATTCTATAATATTAGCTTTAACTTGAACTGATTTGGGATTTGTCATATGGTCTATGGGGAGGGAGGGAGAGAGAGTGGCAGTAGTGGGAGTTTGTAGGTCTGAGTAAGGCTAGCAAAGAGAGTGGCAGTTGTGGGAGTTTGTAGGTCTATAAGGAAGGATAGCAGATAGCAGATAGCTGCAGGTTGAGTTTTTCGACGTGTGGGTATCACATACATACCATACTCGAGACCAAGCAAAATGGTAGTTTTTTTTAAAGGTTTTGCTCTCATGACACAGACCAGTCAATTACAAGTTATTCTCATACGTACATGACACAAAAGCACAACCATAATAGATGTATGTTGTGATGTAGATTGTGAATGACTTATTTTTGTATTTAGTATTTATTTTATTGTATTGAGTGTTAATCATACTTTAAATGTTAATAAGGGGATAGTGGATTAGTGGCATGATGAGTTAGTGGATGGGATGGTGTGTTCATCATGTGGATGATTTTATTTTTCATTTTTCTTTGTGCTTCAGCTGTTGAAGTGCTCTTTGCTTATGATGTTTGGCTTCGATTAATTTTAACTACCTAGAATCAGAACTGATGTATGTTGTGGTAGAGATCTTGAATGGGTTATTTTTCGTATTCAGTATTTATTTTATTGTATAACTTGCTTTTAATTTTTATAACGGTAGTGGATTTGTGACATGATGACTTGATGGATGTGATGGTATGTTTCATCATGTGGATGATGTTGTATTATTAGCTTTTCTTTTTGCTTCAACTGTTTTAGTGCTATTTGCTTGTGATGGTTGGCTTTGGTTAATTTTGACAACTACCTAGAATGATAATAGATGTATGTTGTGATAGAGATCGTGGATGAGTTATTTTTCTTATTTAGTAATTATTTTATTGTATTGAGTGTTAGTTTTACTTTAAATTTTCATAATGGGGTGGTGGATTTTGTGGTATGACAAGTTGATCGATGTGATGGTATGTTCATCATGTGGATGGTGTTTTATTTTTCACTTTTCTTTGTACTGCAACTGTTGAGTGCTCTTTCTTTGTAATGCTTGGCTCTGGTTCATTTTGACAACTAACTCTAAAATCATAATAGATGTATGTTGTGATAGAGATTTTGTATAAGTTATTTTTTCTATTTAGCTTTTATTTTTATTATGTTGAGTGTATTAGTGGTATGATGAGTTGATGGTGAATGATGGTATGTTTATTATGTGGATAAAGTTTTATTATTTACTTTTATTTTTACTTTTAAATGTTTTTAGTGCTGATTGTTGAGAATTTATAAGCGATTAGTACGTCTCTCCATCCCGCCTCCTGCTCTCTCTGACTTAGTCTCTTATAAGAAAAATTTTAGTGTGTGATTCCTTCCGGTCCGGTTTGGAACAATAACCCAGTTTTGTCCAAAAACCGTTCAAACCCAACGAACCGGTGGTTGAACCGCCTGACCCAGCTAACCGGTGACTGGTTCGCGGGTGGGACTGGTTCCCTACTTAAATAGAAAAAAAAAGTAAAAAATTTCAGCCTTCAGAGTTCAGCCTTCGTCTCTGCACTTCTGCTTCTTCTCCGTTGCGCCCAAATTAATCATTAATGCACGACTCACTTTCCAAACCCATTGCCCAATAAGCCTTAACAATATTTACAAATAATAATCACAGAAGAATGACAAAATAATATCCAGATTTGAGCCAAAACAAAAAAATTAAAAAGAAAAAAAGAAGAAGAAATAAAAAAGAAAAAGAAGGACTAAGTGCAGTGTTGTTTACATGTTCCAATTCAAAAAGGGCTTCTACTTCTCTTGCCAAACCTGTTAACCAAATTTGGACAATTATAAGTGTAAAAAAAACTAATAAGATAAGTAAGTAGTACCTCATATCTTGTTGGAAATAAATACTTTTAAATTAAGCAAGTTTGCCAAAAATAAGTATAACCTGCAAAAATGGCTGAATGACACATATGACCCTCCAAGTTGTCACCCACTTTCAATGTTGTCCCTAAAGTACATTTTTCGTCAATTAGGCCCTTAAAGTGACATTTTTTTTTGCGTTTTCGTTCCTTTTACTTGATTTGATCCAAACCCGACCCATTTTTACCAAATTTTGACCCAATCCGACCCGACCCAATTTCACTAATTATTTTTTTTAAAAAAAATTAAAATAATATTTTATTTTAAAATATTAAAAATAATTATAAAACTAATATTTTATTTTAAAATCTTAAAAATTATTATTATTTTAAATATTTTTAAAAATAATTCTTATTTTTAGGAAAAAATATAGATTCATAAAATATAGATTCAAAAAAAGTAAATAAAACTTTATTTAAAAAAAAGTAGATTTTTTTTTTCATTTTATATGTAAAATACAAAAAAACAGTAAAAGATAAATAAAAAAAATTGATTCAATTTTTTTTAAAAAAAAAAGTTTTAAAAATTATTATTTTTCTGAGGAAAAAAATTAGAAAATTTATCATTTTTTAAAAAAATGAGTAAAGTTTTATAAAATATAGATTCAAAAAAATTAAACTTTATTTTCAAAAAAAATAGAAAATTTTAATTTTTTTTACAAATGAGTAAAGTTTCATAAAATATAGATTCAAAAAAAGGAAATAAATTTTTTTTTATTTTCATAAAACAAAACTAGAAATATTTATTTTTTAAAAGATGTGTAAATTTTCATAAATAATTAAGAATTAAAAAAAATTAAACTTTAAATTTTTTTGAATCTATATTTTATGAAATTTTACTCATTTTTGAAAAAAATAAAAGTTTTTAATTTTTTGTCTTCTGAAAATAATTATTATTTTTAAAACTTTTTAAAAATAATATCTTATTTTTTAAATATAAAAATAATTATTATTTTAAAATTATTCTAAAAATAATATTTTATTTTAAAATATTAAAAATAATTATTTTTAAATAAATATTTTGAATCTATATTTTATGAAAGTTTACTCATTTTATGAAAAAATAAATGTTTTTAATATTTTTTTTTTGAAAATAATAATTATTTTTAAAAATATTTAAAATAATAAGTATTTTTAATATTTTAGAATAAAATATTATTTTTAAAAATAATACTTAATTTTAAAATAATAATAATTTTTAAAAATATTAAAAATAATAATTTTTTATATTTTAAAATAAAATATTATTTTTAAAAGAATTTTTAACTAATAATTATTTTTTAAATAATTTTAAAACTTTTTAGTTTTTTTTAAAAAAAAAATTAATTGATGAAATTGGGTCGGGTCAAACTGGGTCAGTTTCGGTCAAAATGGGTCGGGTGGGGGTAAAATAGGGTAAAAAGAATGAAAACGCCAAAAAATGCCACTTTAAGGACCCAATTGACGAAAAATGTACTTTAAGGACGACATTGAAAGTAGGTGGTAACTTGGAGGGTGATAAGTGTCATTCAGCCCTGCAAAAATAGTGTCAAAAGTTTATAAACCTGCATTGGTACATTCAATCAAATCACAAAAGGAAAAATTCTAGTTTTAGTAATAATACCCCTGGTGAAAAAATTGTTCATGCTTGCACATAAGCACTGAATCGATTCTAACCAATTGAATCTCTATCCGCTTTCAATCTTCAGCATACATTAATAATGAATATACATTTCAAAATTTTCACTTAACCTCTCTTTGGCACATCGTGCACCTTACACTAAAAGTACACATTTGCTCATATGTTAAATAACTCATAATATTGTGTTGTAGTGCAATTACCTAATACTTTATGTTGTTTGCTTTATGTTTTTTCTAGTATGTGCTACTACTTTTTTGCTACTAGTTCTGACTACTCTTATTGTATATAAATATATAAATATATACTATATATATTGATATAAATATATATTTAGAACCTATTATAATAATAATAATAATCTACTAACCTAGACCTGCCCACCCCATCCCTCCACTCGACTCCTTTTCCCTCGTTCTCTCTCCAAAACTACAACCTCAAAATTCAAATTCCAATACTTTCCCTATTTGTGCAGTTATATGAAATATTAAAATTAAAAAAATTATAGAATGGTAAAATATTATTATCTTAAAGTAGCAGGGCTAAGTGCAGTGGTGCTTGAATGTTCCAATTCAAAAAGTACTGCTGCTCATCCTGTTAACTAAATTTATAAGTGTAAAAAAAACTAATAATATAAGTAAGTAGTATCTCATATCCTATTTTGGAAATAAATACTTTTAAATTAAGCAAACTTGCCAAAAATCAATATAATAACCTGCAAAAATATTCTCGAAAGTTAATAAACATGTTGATACTATATCATTTAGTCAAAGCACAAAAGAAAAAAATTCTAGTTTTACTTCTAGTGCAAAAATTGTTCATGCTTGCACATCAGCACTGAATGGATTTCAAACAATCGAATCTTTATCTGCTTCCAATCTTCAGTTTACATTAATAGTGAATTCTACGTTTCAATATTTTCACTTAACCTCTCTTTGGCAAAACGTGCACCTTACACTAAAAGTGCGTTCTACACTACAAAATATTTATTTAGTTCAACCACGTTAATACAATCAAAATAGATACACGTCCAAAATCCTTACCAAATAATGATTATTATAAGTAGTTTAATAAATAACCACAACCAACACAACGCATTCAATCATAACCAAGAAAAATATTTACTACATTTCAAACAAGATTGTAGAAGTACACATTTGCTTATATGTTAAATAGAAATAGCAACATTTATTGTGTTGTAGTGCAATCACCTGTTGGTTTATGCTATTGCTTTTTGTAGCTGCTTGAATTAACTTGTTGCTTAATGCTATTGTGCAAAGTTACATGTTGGTTGTTGGCTTTCGCTATTTGGTTCTGGTTGCAAGTTTATGTATCATATAAAATGTTGATCCATGTTGTTTGCTTTATGCTTTTCCAAGGCTAATGTACTACTACTTTTTTGCTGCTGGTTCAGACTATTCTTATTCTGTATAAATACATATATTTAGATAATTATAATAAGTATAAATATATAAATATATATACTATATATATAGATATATAAATAAATATTTAGAACCTATTATAATAATAATCTCCTAACCTAGACCTACCCAACCCCTCTTTCCCTCTTTCTCTTTCCAAAACTATAACCTCAAAATTCAAATTCCAATACTTTCTTACCGTCTTCCTCTTTTTTTCCTATTTTTGCAATTATATGAAATATTAAAATTAAAAAATTATATGAAATATTATAATTAAAAAATCATAGTATGGTAAGATATTATTATCTTAAAGTAGCAGGGCTAAGTGCAGTGGTGCTTACATATTCTAATTCAAAAAGGGCTTCTGCTGCTCTTGCCAAACCTGTTAACCAAATTTGGACATTTATAAGTAAGTTTGTCAAAAATCAGTATAATAACCTACAAAAATATTCTCATAAGTACATAAACTTGCATCAGTACTATATGATTCAGTCAAAGCACAGAAGGAAAAAATCTAGTTTTAGTAATAATACCTCTGGAGCAAAAATTGTTCATGCTTGCACATCAGCACTGAATCAATTCTAACCAATTGAATCTCTATCCGCTTCCAATCTTCAGCTTACATTAATAGTGAATTCTACATTTCAAAATTTTCGCTTAACCTCTCTTTGGCACAACGTGCACCTTACAGTAAAAGTGAGTTCCACAATACAAAATCTTTATTTAGCACAACCACGTTAATATAATAAAAATAGGTACACGTCCAAAATTCTTACCACAACTAACACAACGCATTCAAGCATAACCAAGAAAAATGATTGCTATATTTCAAACAAGATTATAGAAATACACATTTCCTTATATGTTAAATAACTCATACACAACCATAAACCAATCACAATAGAAATATCAACATTTGTTGTTTAGTAGTGCAATCACATGTTGTTATATGTTGTTGCTTTTTGCAGTTGCTTGATAATAACCTGTTGCTTAATGTTGTTGTGCAAAGTTACATGTTGGCTGTTGGCTATTTGGTTATGAGGCAAGCTTATGTATCATGTTAAATGTTGATCCATGTTGATTGCTTTATACTTTTTTCATAGGCTAATGTGCTACTATTTTTTTGTTGCTAGTTCCGACTACTCTTATTGTATATATAATACATATATTTAGATATTTATAATAAGTATAAATATATACTATATATAGATATAAATATATATTTAGAATCTATTATAATAATAATAATCTCCTAACAGACTTACCCACCCCCTCCCTCCCCCTCCCCTTCTCTCCCATCGTTCTCTCTCCAAAACTCCAACCTCAAAAATCAAATTCCAATACTTTCTTACTGTCTTCCTCTTTTTTCCCCTATTTTTGCAGTTATATGAAATATTAAAACTGAAAAATCATAGAATGCTAAGATATTATTACCTTAAACTAGCAGAGCTAGGTGCAGTGGTGCTTAAATATTCCCAAAAAGTGCTTCTGCCAAACCTATTAACTAAATTTGGACATTTATAAGTGTAAAAAAAATTAATAAGTAAGTAGTATATCATTTCCTGTTGGAAATAAATATTTTTAAATTAAGCAAGCTTGCCAAAAATCAGTATAATAACCTGCAAAAATATTCTCAAAAGTTAATAAACTTCTTTTATGTATTATTAAAATGTTGATCCATGTTGATTGGTTTATGCTTTTCCTAAGTTAATGTGGTACTATTTTGTTGTTGCTAGTTCAGCCTACTCGTGTTATATATAAATACATATATTTAGATATTTATAAATATAAATATAAAAATATATACTATATAAATAGATATAAATATATATTTAGAACCTATTATAATAATAATCTCCTAACCTAGACCCATCCACCCCCTCCCTCCCCTCCTTTCCTTTCCCTTCGTTCTCTCTCCAAAACTCCAATCTCAAAATTCAAATTTTAATACTTTCTTACCGCCTTAATCTTTTTTCCCTACTTTTGCAGTTATATGAAATATTAAAATTGAAAAATCATAGAATGGTAAGATATTATTACCTTAAAGAAGCAGGGCTTAGTGCAGTGGTACTTAAATGTTCCCAAAAAGCACTTATGCTGCTCTTGGCAAACCTATTAACTAAATTTGGGCATTTATAAATGCAAAAAAAATTAATAAGATAAGTAAGTAGTACCTCATTTCCTATTGGAAATAAATACTTTTAAATTAAGCAAGCTTGCCAAACATCATTATAATAACTTGCAAAAAAATTCCTTAAAAATTAATAAACTTGCATCAGTACTATATCATTCAATCAAAGCACAAAAGGAAAAATTCTAGATTTAGTAATAATACCTCTGGTGCAAAAATTGTTCATTCTTGCACATAAGCACTGAATCGATTCCAACCAATCGAATCTCTATTCGCTTCCAATCTCCAGCATACATTAATAATGAATTCTACATTTCAAAATTATCACTTAACCTCTCTTTGCCAAAACATGCACCTTACACTAAAAGTGAGTTCTACACTACAAAATATTTATTTAGTACTTCTGTTGCTCTTGCCAAACCTGTTAACTAAATTTGGACATTTATAAGTATAAAAAAACTAATAAGATAAGTAAGTAGTACCTCATTTCCTGTTGGAAATAATTATTTTTAAATTAAGCAAGCTTGCCAAAAATCAGTATAATAACTAGCAAAAAAATTCTCAAAAGTTAATAAACTTGCATCAGTATTATATCATTCAATCAAAGCACAAAAGGAAAAATTCTAGATTTAGTAATAATACCTCTAGTGCAAAAATTGTACATTAGCACTGAATCGATTCCAACCAATCGAATCTCTATCCGCTTCTAATCTTCAGCATACATTAATAATGAAGACATTTCAAAATTTTCACTTAACCTCTCTTTGGCACAACGTGCACCTTACACTAAAAGTGAATTCTACACTACAACGTATTTATTTAGTACAACCACGTTAATACAATCAAAATAGATACACATCCACAATTCTTACCGCATAATGATGATTATAAGTAGTTTAATAAATAACCACAACCAACACTTCACATTCAAGCATTTTCAAGAAAAATGATTACTACATTTCAAACAAGATTGTAGAAGTAAACATTTGCTCATATGTAAAATAACTCATACACAACCTACCAATCCACAATAGAAATAACAACATTTGTTGTGTTGTAGTGCAATCATCTGTTGCTTGCTTGAATTAACCAGTTGCTTAATGCTGTTGTGCAAAGTTACATATTGGCTGTTGGCTTAGGCTATTTTGTTCTGGTGGTAAGCTTATGTATCATGTTAAATGTTGATCCATGTTGATTGGTTTATGTTTTTCCTAAGCTAATGTGCTACTACTTTTTTGCTGCTAGTTCAGACTACTCTTATTGTATATGAATACATATATTTAGATATTTATAAATATATAACTATATACTATATACATATATATATATATAAATATATATTTAGAACCTATTATAATAATAATAATCTCCTAACCTAGACTTACCCACCCCCTCCCTCCATTCCTCTCCTTTCCCCTCGTTCTCTCTCCAAAACTCCAACCTCAAAATTCAAATATTAATACTTTCTTATCGCCTTCGTCTTTTTTCTCAATTTTTGCAGTTATATGAAATATTAAAAATTAAAAAAATCATAGAAATGGTAAGATATTTCTTACCATAAAGTAGTAAGGTTTTAGTGCAGTGGTGCTTAAATGTTCCCAAAAAGTACTTATGTTGCTCTTGCTCCTCAAACCTGTGTTAAAACTAAATTTGGACATTTATACGTATAAAAAAACTAATTAGATAAGTAAGTAGTACCTCATTTCCTGTTGGAAATAAATACTTTTAAATTAAGCAAGCTTGCCAAAAATCAGTATAATAACCTGCAAAAAAATTCTAGATTTAGTAATAATACCTCTGGTGCAAAAATTGTTCATGCTTGCGCATCAACATTGAATCGATTCCAACCAATCGAATCTCTATACGCTTCCAATCTTCAGCATACATTAATAATGAATTTTACATTACAAAATTTTTACTTAACCTCTTTTTGGCACAATGTGCTTACACTAAAAGTGAGTTCTACACTACAAAATATTTATTTAGTACAACTACATGAGTACAATCAAAATAGATACACATCCAAAATTCTTACCACATAATGATGATTATAGGTAGTTTAAAAAATAACCACAACCAACACTACACATTCAAGCATAACCAAGAAAAATGATTACTACATTTCAAACAAGATTGTAGAAGTACACACTTGCGCATATGTAAAAATAACTCATACACAACCATGAACCAATCCACAATAGAAATAATATTTTGTTGTGTTGTAGTGCAATCACCTATTGTTTTATGTTGTTGCTTTTTGAAGCTGCTTAAATTAACCGGTTGTTCAATGGTGTTGTGCAAAGTTACATATTGGCTGTTGTCTTTGACTATTTGGTTCTGATGGCAAGTTTATGTATTATTAAATGTTGATCCATGTTGATTGGTTTATGCTTTTCCTAAGCTAATGTGTTGTTACTTTTTCGCCGCTAGTTCAGACTACTGTTATTGTATAAAAATACATATATTTAGATATTTATAAATATAAATATAAAAATATATACTATATATATAGATATAAATATATGTTTAGAACCTATTATAATAATAATAATTTCCTAACCTAGACCCACTCACCCTCTCCCTCCCCTCCTCTCCTTTCCCCTCGTTCTCTGTCCAAAACTTGGGCTCAAAATTCAAATTCTGATACTTTCTTACCTCCTTCATCTTTTTTCCTTACTTTTGCAGTTATATGAAATATTAAAATTGAAAAATCATAGAATGGTAAGATATTATTACCTTAAAGTAGCAGGGCTAAGTGCAGTCGTGCTTACAAATTCCAATTCAAAAAGGGTTTCTGCTGCTCTTGCTAAACCTGTTAACCAAATTTGGACATTTATAAGTGCAAAAAAAAACTAATAAGATAAGTAAGTAGTACCTCATTTCCTGTTGGAAATAAATACTTTTAAATTAAGCAAGCTTGCCAAAAATCAGTATAATAAATTGCAAAAAAATTCTCAAAAGTTAATTTCCATCAGTACTATATCATTCAATCAAAGCACAAAAGGAAAAATTCTAGATTTAGTAATAATACCTCTGGTGCAAAAATTGTTCATGCTTGCCATTCATCACTGAATCGATTCCAACCAATCGAATCTCTATCTGCTTCCAATCTTCAGCATACATTAATAATGAATTCTACATTTCAAAATTTTCACTTAACCTCTCCACTAAAAGTGAGTTCTACACTACAAAATATTTATTTAGTACAACCACGTTAATACAATCGAAATAGATACACATCCAAAATCCTTACCGCATAATGATGATTATAGGTAGTTTAATAAATAACCACAACTAACACTACACATTCAAGCATGATTACTACATTTCAAACAAGATTGTAGAAGTACACATTTGCTCATATGTTAAATAGCTCATACACAACCATAAACCAATCCACAATAGAAATAATAACATTTGTTGTGTTGTAGTGCAATCACCTGTTGCTTTATGTCGTTGCTTTTTGGAGCTGCTTGAATTAACTAGTTGCTTAATTCTATTGTGCAAAGTTACATATTGGTTGTGGACTTTGGCTATTTGGTTCTGGTGGCAAAGCTTATATATCATGCTAAATGTTGATCCATGTTGATTGGTTTATACTTTTCCTAAGCTAATGTGCAGTACTTTTTTGCTGCTAGTTCGGACTACTGTTATTGTATATAAATACATATATTTAGATATTTATATTTATAAATATAAATATATAAATATAAATATATAAATATAAATATAAATTTAGAACCAAACAATAATTATAATCTCCTAACCTAGACCTACCCACCCCTCCCTCCCCTCCTCTTCCCTCGTTCTCTTTCCAAAACTCCAACCTCAAAATTCAAATTCCAATACTTTCTTACCGCCTTCGTCTTTTTTCCCTATTTTTACAGTTATATGAAATATTAAAATTAAAAATCATAAAATGGTAAGATATTATCACCTTAAAGTAGCAAGGCTTAGTGCAGTGGTGCTTAAATATTCCCAAAAAGTACTTATGCTGCTCTTGCCAAACTTGTTGACTAAATTTGGACAGTTATAAGTGTAAAAAAAACTAATAAGATAAGTAGTACCTCGTTTCCTGTTGAAAATAAATACACATTTGCTCATATGTTAAATAACTCATACACAATCATGAACCAATCCGCAATAGAAATAACATTTGTTGTGTTGTAGTGCAATCACCTATTGTTTTATTGTTAGACCCCGAATTTATGAAATAAAAATTTATTATTTTCTTTATGATTATTTTTCTAAATAGTGAAGTGCTTAATTGTTATAAATGATAGTTAAGGGTGTTATATGCAAATTATCTGATAAATAGTATGTCGGGGAATATTCCTTTTGTCGGGAAATATTCTTTCTGTCGGGGAATATTATATTCGGTACCGTACGACGGCGCCGAAATGGCAATATTGTCAATGATAGTGGGCCCCACAACGGGTTAACTGTCGGATATAGAAAGTGATAGAAATTGGCGGCAAAACTTTAACCGATAACTGTTAAAATACCCGGTGATAAAAAGAACAGTAAAACGCGTTATTCCACAGTAGCACACGGTTTTCCACAGTAGCTCACGATGTTGCACAGTGTTTTATATTATTGATTCAATAATTGATAAAGTAGCAATTGCATAGTATCTTGATTCAATAATTGTTAATTAGCATCTGCATAATATATTTTACTATTTGTCACGACACTGTAACTTATATCATTTGATAGGATATTTTAGCATTATCGACAATGTCTAGAAATTCTGTCAAGGAAAGGGGTTATTTAATTGCGCGCCATTTTTATGGAAGACCCCCTCTTTCCTGGGAATAATCTGGTTGTCAGTATTGCGAGTATATGCTATCTGTGATATTAATGCATTTAACACAATAATACAAAAAAGGGATTTATTTTGATAATGGAGTTATTTTTTAATAGTTTTATCTTTTGATAATGGAATTATCTTTTGATAATGGATTAATCTTTTTGAATAAATGGATGGATGATATTAATGGAAGAAAAAATGGATGGATGATATTCATGGAAGAAAAAATGGATGGATGATATTAATGGAAGAAAAAATGGATGGATGATATTAATGGAAGAAAAAATGGATGGATGATATTAAAAGAATATGGGAAAAAGACCAAAATGCCCTCACCTTGATTTTCCTATAAATAGGGAGGGTTTGCTTAAGAAATTTTCACACCTTCATTGCCTATACTTCCTCTCTCTCTAAATTTCTTAAGTTCTCTTAGTGTGTTAGGCTATTGTGAGTATTTGTGAGAATACTAGTATTGTCCGAAGTTAGTAAACTTCATAGAAAGTAACATCCAGTCACTTGTTAACTAAGGTAGGGAATATCATTTCTTTCATACTCATATATAATATCATTTGCTTTCATGTTCGTAAGTGATATTATACTCATAAAAGTTGTTATTCATTCTGTATTAATTTGTGGGGATAACCTGTCTGTGCGGTATGACGCATGCCTGGTGAATATCCTTTTGTATTCATTCCTTATTATTCTGTGGGAATAACCTGTATGTACGAGTGTCGTACCTGGTGAATATCCTTTTGTATTCATTCCTTATTATTCTGTGGGGATAACCTGTATGTACGAATGTCGTACCTGGTGAATAACCCTTTGTATTTATTACTTATTAATCTTTTGTGGAAATAACATGTCTACGCGAATTATCGCATGACGGGTGAAAATCCGTTTGCAGTTTCATATATTCTGTTATACTCGTATAACGTATCATTTCTTTTGTACTCTTTAAGGGATATCTTTTTCTTTCACATTTCTCCATTTATGATAAGAAATCTTTGTTTGTTTCCAAAACTTTATTTTTAAATGGAGAAAATCCCTGAAAATTAGTAGAATATCCTTAATAGTTTGTGCTTCATCTAATATCTTTTCACTTGAATCTTTCTATTTCATTTTATACGTTACAGTTGAAGCATGAAATAATTTCTTGAATATCATTCTTGAATTTGACTCCATAATTTGGTCATCGTGTTGGCAATTTGGTCAATCTTCGATACTGATTAAATTATAAATCTTTTCTTATCCTTAATCTCACTGTATCATTGTCATCATCCTCATCCTCATACTTAAATTATGGTATTAGTTCTCTTTGGCTCGTAGTGCAAAGATGAACTGGCGTGACATGATTTTGACCAAACTGTGTATTGGTATTATCATGACTTTTGGTGTTACAAACAAAGGCGTATGGTGAAAGTTCTCTTTGGCCCGTAGTGCAAAGATGAACTGGCGTTTGGCATGATCATGACCGGTGATGTTATAAATAAATATCTTTGGCACGTAGTGCAAAGAGAGGCTGTTGATTTGGATGTTCATAAACAGGAATTGTTGATTGGTGTTACAGGGATAAAATATTGGTGGTGATCCTTTAATTTATAGAAGATGGTAGATATTATAATCTACTTGACTCTTCTAATGGATTGTTGGTTCCGCTGCAATTGTTGTTGTTGAACAATTAAAATATCTTTAAATCTCTGATTTAATTCTGTTGAAGACTAAAGATAAATTTTATCCTTCACTATCTTAGTCATGATATTTCTTACTGGGCTATTTGAACTCACCCTTTTCAGTTTTGTCCCATTGTTCTTCTCAGGAAAGGAAAATGTAGCTGGGACTAGCCGGGGATTGGAGTAATGGTCCGAGTTATTGATTGTCCTCATCGAGTTATAACATAGTTTAATAATAATTGTACTGGAGACTTAAAATGTGTGTTGCCGTTTTTTTATGGCATTGTAATAATTTGGGTTTGGATACTGTGGTACCATACGATATTTGTATGGAAAGTCACAGTATGTGTGTTGTCGTATTTTGCACGACAAATATTAGTTGTAAATGGAAAAATTCGTATTTGTATTTGTATTTTTGAATAATGTTATTGGCGACTCAAAATGGGTTGTGTGGACCTATTTTGGGGGCGTCACAGTTGGTATCAGAGCTTAGGGATATGATCTTTGGTAGAGATCTGGGATTAAAACTAGGAGGGGAGAGACGAGTAAAATCGTTCGCTAGTGTGTCCTACCTAAGCTATTTTTTTTTTAGTAATTGGTTTGGTTATAGGGATAAGATGTTGCATGTCTATTTCTTTAACTATATTTGTTTTGTGATCACATTTAAGAATGACATTTGAAAACCAAGATATTCGATGTACTGCGTTGCACTGACGAACAAAAGGTTCCTTTCGTTACCTTTATGATGCAAGGAGAAGCGGATCATTGGTGGAAATCCGTGAAACGTACTCGTCACTCAGCACTCGAGATGTCTTGGGTCGAGTTCCAAGAATTGTTTAACAAGAAGTATTTCCCGGAAAGTATTCGCCGTATGAAGGAGGTGGAATTCATTAAACTGGAACAGAACAGCATGACGGTATCACAGTACGAAGCCAAGTTCGCCGAGCTGTCGCGTTTTGCATCCCATTGGTGGATACTGAGAAACGGATGACACGAATGTTCCTACGAGGTTTGAAACCAGAGATTCGCCAATATCTAGTTTCTCATAAAATTTGTATATACGCAGATGCTGTGGATAGGGCTCAAGTAGTGGAGCAGGAAAGAGGACTACTACAACCAGGAAGCAACACCTAACCACGAGAGCAAAATCACGGTAATAATCGTAATGGTGGCAATAATCATCGAAATAGTGATAACCAGCGGGGAGGGAATCATCAGGTCGGAAATGGTAACCACTTCGGTGGTAATCCTGGCCCAGATAACAGGAAGAGTAAGTCAAGCAACAACAATTCTAAGAAGAGAAAATTCAACAATAACCAGGGAAATGCATCAGCATCAGCAGCAA
Organism: Aralia elata; assembly: GCA_034770075.1. Classification (NCBI taxonomy): domain Eukaryota; kingdom Viridiplantae; phylum Streptophyta; class Magnoliopsida; order Apiales; family Araliaceae; genus Aralia; species Aralia elata. Next base: position 22,945,464 of record CM068378.1, on the reverse strand, counting down.
CACCAGTATCAGTTTCGAGGAAAGAGGAACGACCACCGGTCATATGTTACAAGTGCGGAAAGGAGGGACACATCAGTCCAAACTGTACACAGCCATCCAAGGTATGTTACAATTGTGGAAAGGAAGGCCACATATCTCGATTCTGTCGTGTAGCAAAATCAAGTCCAGCCGTAACGATGACACCAAGGTCTGACACGGACAAGTCAAAGCCGGTGGTACAAGGCAGAGCTTTTGTCGTAACCTCTCAAAATGCGTGGAAAACAGATGACGTCATAACCGGTGAGTTAATCATAAACTCTTGCGAGTCTATACCTTATTAGATACTAGTTCTACCCACTCTTTTATTATATCTGTTTGTGCCCAACATTTAAACTTGACCCCTGATAAATTAAATTTTGACTTATTTGTTGAAACACCACTGGGACAAATATTCGTTACATCTACAGTCTATTAATCTTGTTTTGTTCAAGACGGTACACTCACCTTACCCATTGATATTACCTCTTTGGAAAAATCAATTGATTGGTTAACTACTCATCATGTTAAAAATTGATTGCTTTCGTAAGGTTATTAGTTTTCATATTCCTAATCAACCTATTATGCGAATTCAAGCAACCAAACCATTGAAATCAATAACCATCATTTCTAGTCACAAAGCCATTCGTTTATTGAAAAACGGATGTCAAGCCTTCTTAGCCCATGTAACGGATTTAAATAAAAGTACGTCAGATTTGAAAAATATTTCTGTTGTTAATGAGTTCCCTGACGTATTTCTCGAAGAACTTCCTGGCCTACCCCTAGACCGTCAAATCAAATTTTTATATCGACCTTGAACTCAATACAAAACCCATTTCTAAGACCCCATACGTTTGGCTCATATTGAATTTCTGGAGTTAAAGGTCCAACTACATGAGTTGTTAGATACCGATTTCATACGTTCTAATACATCGCCTTGGGGTGCTCTTATTTTATTCGTAAAGAAGAAAGACGGGAGTAAATAGAAATCTATGTAGATCATAAAAGCCTCAAACATTTCTTCACCTAGAAGGAACTCAACATGTGACAACGACGTGACTCGAGCTGTTGAAGGATTACGACCATACCATTCAATACCATCCTAGAAAGGAGAACGTAGTAGCTGACGCATTGCGTAGAAGAACGTATGCAAGTACGAGTACGATGCTGACAACGTAAAATCCCATTTTGGATGACTTACAAAGGAGGAATATAGAGTTAAAGACTCCACGAACCCACGTGAAGATGATAACGTATATAAGCAGCACAAGATCGACAAAAGAGTTATGCTGATCTTCATCGAAGAGACGAGGAATTCAATATCGGAGATCATGTATTTTTACGTGTTGCTCCGTGGAAAGGTGTTACGCGATTCGGAAAGAGAGGAAAGCTTAACCCTCGATTTATCGGTCCATTTGAAATCCTCGATCGAGTAGGAACTGTGGCCTACAGACTCGCCTTACCGCCAAGCATGTCTCGTGTTCATAATGTTTTTCACATATCCATGCTACGTAAATATGTGAAAGATCCAAACCACATTATTGAGTTAGAACCAGACGAGATAGCAGAGGATTTGACGTACGAAGAGATACCTGTCAAGGTCTTGGATAAGAAGGAGCAGATTCTACGCTCAAAGGTTATACCTCAAGTTTAAAGTTTTATGGAGAAACCATGATGTTGAGGAAATGACCTGGGAGTTAGAATCCGAGATGAGAGCAAAGTATCCTCACCTTTTCGAATTTGTCAGGTACGTACGTCAATTTCGAGGACGAAATTTCATAAGGAGGGGAGATTGTAAGACCCCGAATTTATGAAATAAAAATTTATTATTTTCTTTATGATTATTTTTCTAAATAGTGAAGTGCTTAATTGTTATAAATGATAGTTAAGGGTGTTATATGCAAATTATCTGATAAATAGTATGTCGGGGAATATTCCTTTTGTCGGGAAATATTCTTTCTGTCGGGGAATATTATATTCGGTACCGTACGACGGCACCGAAATGGCAATATTGTCAATGATAGTGGGCCCCACAACGGGTTAACTGTCGGATATAGAAAGTGATAGAAATTGGCGGCAAAACTTTAACCGATAACTGTTAAAATACCCGGTGATAAAAAGAACAGTAAAACGCGTTATTCCACAGTAGCACACGATTTTCCACAGTAGCTCACGATGTTGCACAGTGTTTTATATTATTGATTCAATAATTGATAAAGTAGCAATTGCATAGTATCTTGATTCAATAATTGTTAATTAGCATCTGCATAATATATTTTACTATTTGTCACGACACTGTAACTTATATCATTTGATAGGATATTTTAGCATTATCGACAATGTCTAGAAATTCTGTCAAGGAAAGGGGTTATTTAATTGCGCGCCATTTTTATGGAAGGCCCCCTCTTTCCTGGGAATAATCTGGTTGTCAGTATTGCGAGTATATGTTATCTGTGATATTAATGCATTTAACACAATAATACAGAAAAAGGGATTTATTTTGATAATGGAGTTATTTTTTAATGGTTTTATCTTTTGATAATGAAATTATCTTTTGATAATGGATTAATCTTTTTGAATAAATGGATGGATGATATTAATGGAAGAAAAAATGGATGGATGATATTAATGGAAGAAAAAATGGATGGATGATATTAATGGAAGAAAAAATGGATGGATGATATTAAAAGAATATATGGAGAAAAGACCAAAATGCCCTCACCTTGATTTTCCTATAAATAGGGAGGGTTTGCTTAAGAAATTTTCACACCTTCATTGCCTATACTTCCTCTCTCTCTAAATTTCTTAAGTTCTCTTAGTGTGCTTGTAACGATCGGGAATTTTGAATTTCCATGTGACTCGAGTTTATGTATGAATGAAATGAATTTTTATTTGTATGAATATTATTATGTGTTATGTGCTTAAAGGTTGTGTTATAACCTAGAATATGTGTATATGTAGAATTTTACGTGTTGTAGTGTCGTTAGGGTGAATATACTGACTTCGCGAAAAATCGCAAAATCACTATTCACAGGGCACGCTTATCGAGGCACTATTAACACCATAATTTTTCTGTGTCTGTTTCGACTTTAATAAATTTCATAAATATGTATATGCGTACGAATAATTTTTCCAAGTGTCGGATTTTCGTTTTGAGCCCGTTGGTGTTTTATTCGGTATCCGAAACATATGGTAAGGCTGTTCCGAATAAATGGGCAAACCCCGTAATAATTATTTTTATATGTCCCAATAATTTATGGGAGTACCCAATTTAATTTTGGGTAGAGTTATTTACCAGTTTTGGTACAAAAGTGGGAGTTTTCGGATATATTTTTGTGTATTTGGGTATTTATTTTGGCTTGTTACTCCAAGAGGGAACCAACCCCCAAATTTGGACCAATCAAAATTGAGCAAGGGGGGAGGTTGCCGGCAAGCTCCTTGAGCAACCAACCCCATTTTCATTTTTTCTTCCACTTCTCCTAAATTCACTCCTCTACTCTCCCAAATCATTCAAACTCTCATTCCTTCCCTAAACCATCAGCTGATAGAGAGAGAGAGAGAGAGAAATAGAGAGTGAGAGTGAGCTGCAAAGAGAAAGAAGAAAGAAGGAGAAGGCCGCCGGAAAAGTCGCCGGAAAAGAAGAAGACTCGCCGGAAAAAGGAAGGAGGAAGAAGAAGAGAGTTCAAGCAAGAAGAACTTGAGCCAAGCAAGCCTAGCAAGCTTCTAAATCGTCTAGGAAGGATTTACAGAGGTAAACACCAACAAAATCCATTCCATTCGCTTTCTTGTAAAGATTTTCAAGTTTTCTTAGTTTTTGAGCTCTTGAGCTTGTGGATTGATTTTCTAGCGATTCTGGATGTTTTTGCTTGTTCTAGATGTTTATATATGTTGTTAAGAGACTATGGAAGCCATTAATAACATCAAAGTGGAACAAAAATAGAAGAAATCCGTACCTATGCTTAAGGAGGATGAAGAACATGAAGAACAATGGACTTTTGGACATTTGGACTTTTTATAGGACTATAAATACTTGATTTCGTGTTTGATAATTTTATTTGTTGCTATGGTGTTGTAGTTCCATGGGTTACGAAGCTAACCTAGTTGGAATGAACCAAAAAGGAGTTAAAACGAGTTCGTAGTAATGATTTTTGTAAAACTTGTCAAGAACTCGAAGAACAAAGTATGAACTTTACACTTTGGCTTTAGATTTGACCATGTTAATGTTAATGGGTAGCTCTGCATTTTTGATATGTTGTAGCCCCATGAGTTAGGAGTCCATAGAGTCCGGAATGGACCAATTTGCTTGTGTATTGAAGGAGATATGGAGGTTGGAGTGGCCGGAGGTCGGAATCGCGTTCTGGAAACAAACCCAGAATCCGGCTACTGCAGAATGGCGCCGCAGCGCCACCCATATGCCTTGTATCTCACGCTGCAGCGAGGGGCAATATGGGAAAATGACCGGGACTCACGCTGCAGCGTGAGGCCCAAGTGTTAAGCGTCACGCCGCAGCGCGAAGCCCGTCTTGTGCAGGACACGGGACTCACGCCGCAGCGTGAGCTCTAGTAATGAGCCTCACGCTGCAGCGCCAGCTCCGTGTTTGGGCCAGGCTGGGTCGGTCAAGCGGGTCAAGTCGCGTCGGACCTAATGAACCCTTTTCAATGGGTCCAACACTTATATTTATCCTTGGATTAAATGATTAGACATGTTAACTAAGCATATTCTGTTAAACCCTAAATGCTTAATTATTTCCCAAATGTCAACCAGATTGGTATTGTTTTAAGGCGTGATCAATGTGTTTTAATGATGCAGCGTCCGTTTTGGACCATTATTTGAAATGTGACTAATTGTTATATAAATATGTACTTAATTGTGTAGGATATTAAGGAGCGTGTGTTGTATTATTGTAGCAGCGCTTCAGGCAAGTTTCCTAACGCTTGTCTAACCCTTGTGTTGGGCAAGTTCCCTAACTTCATTCTTTCTATATATTGAATGCAAGTTTCCTTAACCCTTGTGTTGGGCAAGTTCTATTATACGAGTTAATTATTGATTGAGCCATCATTCTATGTTATTGCAAGTTCTCTAAATTTATTCAGTTATGTATTGTTGCAAGTATTACTCCATTAAGCGAGTTTCTTATCTTATTCAAGATATTCTGAACAAGTTCCTTTACTTCAATCATTGTCAAATTGCAAGTACTCTTAGAATGAATTGATAATCATTCACGTTATTTAACTATGCTTCAACGTATGTTATTAAAGCTTTCAAGTTCTATATTCCATGAACTATATGAGATAGATGTCAAAGCCAATTGTTTCGGCTAGACGTATGTTTAATCATCATTGTTGTTAAGTAAAGCTATCCGATCAAATTGTTTGGTTTGGATTCCTATGTAAAGCTGAGATGAACAACCCTCATAGCAGGGGAAACAGTATGTATGTCGGGGAACCGACACGCGCGCGAACAGTATGTAAAAGAGGTTATGCATAACACCGGGTACATTAGGCTGATCACCTATTGTATTAGTATGTCGGATTATCGGATGAATTTCTGGTGATTCTAGTAAAAGTTCAGTGTCATGATGACCACTCAGTATAGAATATTTCCTCCATTTGGAAACCTTGAAATCATTCGGTCCTTAGAGGCCCTACAATTGTGTTAATGAGATCATTCGTTGAGATTATGCAGATTCTTGAGCTATCTTTTATTCTCTTGATTCTTGTAAGCTATAAAGTATTCATTTGATGATTCACGATTATTATTATACTTGCTGAGCAAATTTGTTGCTCACCCTTGCTTTCCTTAAAATATTTCAGTTAGTGGAGCTCGTGGTGAAAGTTCAGGGATGGATAAAGGCAAAGGCAAAGCCATGGATTAGCTTTGTACCGTTAAGATTATCGTTTTGATTATGTATTAAGACTCGTTGACTTTTATGATGTATTAAGACTTAATTACCCTCATGTATTAAGTTACGTTTTGTAGAAGTTTTGGTTTCGAGACTTAGGACAGGATTATTTATGTTATATCAATGTAAATATTCCTTTATTTCCGCTGTAAGTTATCAATAGTATGATGCAGGTATGAGATAGTGACGAACCAGGTCCGCGGTTCGGGTGACCCGGATTTGGGGGCGTCACAGTGCTAGGCTATTGTGAGTATTTGTGAGAATACTAGTATTGTCCGAAGTTAGTAAACTTCATAGAAAGTAACATCCAGTCACTTGTTAACTTAGGTAGGGAATATCATTTCTTTCATACTCATATATAATATCATTTGCTTTCATGTTCGTAAGTGATATTATACTCATAAAAGTTGTTATTCATTCTGTATTAATTTGTGGGGATAACCTGTCTGTGCGGTATGACGCATGCCTGGTGAATATCCTTTTGTATTCATTCCTTATTATTCTGTGGGAATAACCTGTATGTACGAGTGTCGTACCTGGTGAATATCCTTTTGTATTCATTCCTTATTATTCTGTGGGGATAACCTGTATGTACGAATGTCGTACCTGGTGAATAACCCTTTGTATTTATTACTTATTAATCTTTTGTGGAAATAACATGTCTACGCGAATTATCGCATGACGGGTGAAAATCCGTTTGCAGTTTCATATATTCTGTTATACTCGTATAACGTATCATTTCTTTTGTACTCTTTAAGGGATATCTTTTTCTTTCACATTTCTCCATTTATGATAAGAAATCTTTGTTTGTTTCCAAAACTTTATTTTTAAATGGAGAAAATCCCTGAAAATTAGTAGAATATCCTTAATAGTTTGTGGTTCATCTAATATCTTTTCACTTGAATCTTTCTATTTCATTTTATACGTTACAGTTGAAGCATGAAATAATTTCTTGAATATCATTCTTGAATTTGACTCCATAATTTGGTCATCGTGTTGGCAATTTGGTCAATCTTCGATACTGATTAAATTATAAATCTTTTCTTATCCTTAATCTCACTGTATCATTGTCATCATCCTCATCCTCATACTTAAATTATGGTATTAGTTCTCTTTGGCCCGTAGTGCAAAGATGAACTGGCGTGACATGATTTTGACCAAACTGTGTATTGGTATTATCATGACTTTTGGTGTTACAAACAAAGGCGTATGGTGAAAGTTCTCTTTGGCCCGTAGTGCAAAGATGAACTGGCGTTTGGCATGATCATGACCGGTGATGTTATAAATAAATATCTTTGGCACGTAGTGCAAAGAGAGGCTGTTGAATATAAACTGTTGATTTGAATGTTCATAAACAGGAATTGTTGATTGGTGTTACAGGGATAAAATATTGGTGGTGATCCTTTAATTTATAGAAGATGGTAGATATTATAATCTACTTGACTCTTCTAATGGATTGTTGGTTCCGCTGCAATTGTTGTTGTTGAACAATTAAAATATCTTTAAATCTCTGATTTAATTCTGTTGAAGACTAAAGATAAATTTTATTCTTCATTATCTTAGTCATGATATTTCTTACTGGGCTATTTGAGCTCACCCTTTTCAGTTTTGTCCCATTGTTCTTCTCAGGAAAGGAAAATGTAGCTGGGACTAGCCGGGGATTGGAGTAATGGTCCGAGTTATTGATTGTCCTCATCGAGTTATAACATAGTTTAATAATAATTGTACTGGAGACTTAAAATGTGTGTTGCCGTTTTTTTTACGGCATTGTAATAATTTGGGTTTGGATACTGTGGTACCATACGATATTTGTATGGAAAGTCACAGTATATGTGTTGTCGTATTTTGCACGACAAATATTAGTTGTAAATGGGAAAATTCGTATTTGTATTTGTATTTTTGAATAATGTTATTGGTGACTCAAAATGGGTTGTGTGGACCTATTTTGGGGGCGTCACATTTATGCTGTTACTTTTTCGAGCTGTTTGAATTAACCGGTTGCTTAATGCTGTTGTGCGAAGTTACATATTGGTTGTTGGCTATTTGGTTCTGGTGGCAAGTTTATGTATTATTAAATGTTGATCCATGTTGATTGGTTTATACTTTTCCTAAGCTAATGTGCTACTACTTTTTTGTTTCTAGTTCAGACTACTCTTATTGTATATAAATACATACGTTTAGATATTTATAAATACAAATATATACATATATACTATATATATAAATATAAATATATATTTAGAACCTATTATAACAATAATAATCTCCTAAGCTAGACTTATCGACCCCCTCCCTCCCCTCCACTCCTTTCCCCTCGTTCTCTCTCCAAAACTCCAACTTCAAAATTCAAATTCCAATACTTTCTTACCGCCTTTCTCTTTTTCTTTTTTTCCTATTTTTGCAGTTATATGAAATATTAAAATTGAAAAATTACCTTAAAGTAGCAGGGCTTAGTGCAATGGTGCTTAAATGTTCCCAAAAAGTACTTCTGCTACTATTGCCAAACCTGTTAACTAAATTTGAACATTTATAAGTGTAAAAAAAAACTAATAAGATAAGTAAGTAGTACCTTATTTCCTGTTGGAAATAAATTCTTTTAAATTAAGCAAGCTTGCCAAAAATCAGTATAATAACTTGCAAAAAATTCTCAAAAATAATAAGCTTGCATCAGTACTATATCATTCAATCAAAGCACAAAAGAAAAAATTCTAGATTTAGTAATAATACCTCTGGTGCAAAAATAGTTCATGCTTTCACATCAGCACTGAATCGATTCCAACCAATCGAATCTCTATCCGCTTCCAATCTTCAGCATACATTAATAATGAATAGACATTTCAAAATTTTCACTTAACCTCTCTTTGGCACAACGTGCACCTTACACTAAAAGTGAGTTCTACACTACAAAATATTTATTTAGTACAACCACGTATTAATACAATCAAAATAGATACACATCCAAAATCCTTACCACATAATGATTATAGGTAGTTTAATAATTAACCACAACCAACACTAAACATTCAAGCATGACCAAGAAAAATGATTACTACATTTCAAACAAGATCGTAAAAGTACACATTTGCACATATGTTAAAATAACTCATACACAACCATGAACCAATCCACAATAGAAATAACATTTGTTGTGTTGTAGTGCAATCACCTGTTGCTTTATGTTGTTGCTTTTTAGAGCTCCTTGAATTAACCGGTTGCTTAACGTTGTTGTGCAAAGTTACACATTGGCTGTTGGCTTTGGCTATTTGGTTCTAGTGGTAAGTTTATGTATTATTAAATGTTGATCCATGTTGATTGGTTTATGCTGTTCCTAAGCTAATGTGCTATTACTTTTTTGCTGCTATTTCAGACTACTCTTATTGTATATAAATACATATATTTAGATATTTATAAATATAAATATATACTATATATAGCTATAAAATATATATTTAGAACCTATTATAATAATAATAATCTCCTAACCTAGACCTACCCACCTCCTCCCTCCCCTCCTCTCATTTCCCCTCGTTCTCTCTCCAAAACTCCAACCTCAAAATTCAAATTCCAATACTTTCTTATCGCCTTCGTCTTTTTATTCTCTATTTTTGCATTTATATGAAATATTAAAATTGAAAAATTACCTTAAAGTGCAGTGGTGCTTAAATGTTCCCAAAAAGTACTTCTGCTGCTCTTGCCAAACCTGTTACTAAATTTGGACATTTATAAGTGTTAAAAAAGTTAATAAGATAAGTAAGTAGTACCTTATTTCTTGTTGGAAATAAATACTTTTAAATTAAGCAAGCTTGCCAAAAATCAGTATAATAACCAGGAAAAAAATTCTCAAAAGTTAATAAACTTGCATTAGTACTATATCATTGAATCAAAGCACAAAAGGAAAAATTCTAGATTTAGTAATAATACTTCTGGTGCAAAAATTATTCATGCTTGCACATCAGCACTGAATCGATTCCAACCAATCGAATCTCTATCCGCTTCCAATCTTCACGATACAGTAACAATGTGGTTAAATGTTTTTTTGGTCACTGTACTTTAGGTCAACTTACAAATGGATAACTAATTTTTTTTTTCTTACAGTCAACTCAATGTACTCTATTTTTCTTACAAACCGTTACAAAAACTGTTAAGTGCTTTGACTTTAAACGGAATTTGACACATATGACGCTGAGTTGTAAAAAAAAGCTGATGTGGCAATAATGATCTAACATGGAATAATAATAATAACGATAATAATAATAATAATCATAATAATAACAATAATGATAATAATAATAACGATACTAATAATAATAACAATAATAATAAAAATAATAATAATAATAATGATTATAACAATAATAATAATAAGAATAAGAATAAGAATGGCCAACTCCTAGATTTCATGATTTATTTTAATTTTCTTCTTTTCCTTAAGTTCATGAATTATTTTAATTTTTATACTACTAATTACTAGATTTCCTTCATTTTCATTTAAGAATGGCCACATCAGAAATGAGGACCATGTCACCACTGCCACATCATTCCTCTGTTAGTCACTTGACGGTCTAGATATTTTTTTAACGGTTTGTAAAAAAAATAAAGTACAGTGATTTACTGTAAGAAAAAAAAGTTCGGTTATCCATTTATAAGTTGACCTAAAGTACAGTGACCAAAAAAGCATTTAACCCATTAATAATGAATTCTACATTTTAATATTTTCACTTAACCTCTCTTTGCCACAACGTGCACCTTACACTAAAAGTGAGTTCTACACTACAAAATATTTATTTAGTACAACCACGTTAATACAATCAAAACAGAGATACACATCCAAAATCCTTACCACATAATGATTATACGTAGTTTAATAAATAACCACAACCAACACTACACATTCAAGCATGACAAAGAAAAATGATTACTACATTTCAAACAAGATTGTAGAAGTACACATTTGCTCATATGTTAAATAACTCATACACAACCATGAACCAATCCATAATAGAAATAACATTTGTTGTGTTATAGTGCAATCACATGTTGCTTTATGCTGTTGCTTTTTGGAGCTGCTTGAATTAACCTGTTCCTTAATTCTATTGTGCAAAGTTACATATAGGTTGTTGACTTTGGCTATTTGGTTCGGGTGGCAAGCTTATATATCATGTTAAATGTTGATCCATGTTGATTGGTTTATACTTTTCCTAAGCTAATGTGCTACTACTTTTTTGCTGCTAGTTCAGACTACTCTTATTGTATATAAATACATATATTTAGATATATTTATAAATATAAATATATAAATATATACTATATATATAAATATAGATATATATTTAGAACATATTATAATAATAATAATCCCCTAACCTAGACCTACCCACCCCTTCCCTCCCCTCCTCTCCTTTTCCCACGTTTTCTCTCCAAAACTCCAACCTCAAAATTCAAATTCCAATACCTTCTTACCGCTTTCGTCTTTTTTACTTATTTTTGCAATTATATGAAATATTAAAATTGAAAAATCATAAAATGATAAGATATTATTACCTTAAAGTAGCAGGGCTTAGTGCAGTAGTGCTTAAATGTTCTCAAAAAGTACATCTGCTGCTCTTGTCAAACTTGTTGACTAAATTTGGACATTTATAAGTGTAAAAAAAACTAATGAGATAGTAGTACTTCATTTTGTGACAACCCGAAATTTTATAAGTTCTTGAATGATTAAATAAATGTTTAAAGAATAAAAGCTAGATTTGAAAATACAGGAGTAGAATGAATAGAGATGACTATGCCTTAATTTCGAGGACGAAATTCTTAGAAGAAGGGGTGAATGTAATATCCCAGATATTTCAGAAATTTAAAATAAGAATTTAATAAATAAAATTCTTATTAAGAGATAAAGTAGATTTGGACATATATGTATATATGTGTTTCATATAATGTGAAGTATGTGACTTTGCGTAATGGACTAAATGTGTATATATAGATGTGAAATATATACATATATTGGGAAAATTAGATTTAATATTTAATTAAATCATTAAAGAAAGTGGATGGAATTAATTAATTAATATTAATCGATTGAGATTAAATTAAAATTATATTATTAAATAATATAATTTGAATATTGAGCTGTGGACGGCGATAAAATTTTTATGAACTAAATTTTCATATATGAGTTAATTAATTCACTTAGTTAAAATTAGTAAAAGGCTGAATGACACATATGACCCTCCAAGTTGTCATCCACTTTCAATGTCGTCCCTAAAGTACATTTTTCGTCAATTGGGTCCTTAAAGTGGCTTTTTTTTGCGTTTCCGTTCCTTTTACTCGATTTGACCCAAACCCGACCCATTTCTACCAAATTTTGACCCAATCCGACCCATTTTGACCCGACCCAATTTCACTAATTATTTTTTTTAAAAACAACTAAAATAATATTTTATTTTAAAATATTAAAAATAATATTTTATTTTAAAATCTTAAAAATTATTATTATTTTAAATATTTTTAAAAATAATTCTTATTTTTAGGAAAAAATATAGATTCATAAAATATAGATTCAAAAAAATTAAATAAAAAAATAAAACTTTATTTTAAAAAAAAGTAGATTTTTTTTTTCATTTTATATGTAAAATCCAAAAAACAGTAAAAGATAAATAAAAAAATTTGATTCAATTTTTTTAAAAAAAAAATTTAAAAAGTTTTACAAATTATTATTTTTTTGAGGAAAAAAAATTATAAAATTTATCATTTTTAAAAAAAATGAGTACAGTTTTATAAAATATAGATTCAAAAAAATTAAACAAAAAAATTAAACTTTATTTTCAGAAAAAATAGAAATTTTTAATTTTTTTTACAAATGAGTAAAGTTTCATAAAATATAGATTCAAAAAAAGTAAATAAATTTTTTTTTTACTTTCATAAAACAAAACTAGAAATATTTATTTTTTAAAAGATGGGTAAATTTTCATAAATAATTAAGAATTAAAAAAAATTAAACTTTAATTTTTTTTGAATCTATATTTTATGAAATTTTACTCATTTTTGAAAAAAATAAACGTTTTTAATTTTTTTTCTTCTGAAAATAATTATTATTTTTAAAACTTTTTAAAAATAATATTTTATTTTTAAATATAAAAATAATTATTATTTTAAAATTATTCTAAAAATAATATTTTATTTTAAAATATTAAAAATAATTATTTTTAAATAAATATTTTGAATCTATATTTTATGAAAGTTTACTCATTTTATGAAAAAATAAAAGTTTTTAATATTTTTTTTGAAAATAATAATTATTTTTTAAAATATTTAAAATAATAAGTATTTTTAATATTTTAGAATAAAATATTATTTTTAAAATAATAATTAATTTTAAAATAATAATAATTTTTTAAAAAAATATTAAAAATAATAATTTTTAATATTTTAAAATAAAATATTATTTTTAAAAGAATTTTTAACTAATAATTATTTTTTAAATAATTTTAAAACTTTTTAGTTTTTTTAAAAAAAAATTAATTGATGAAATTGGGTCGGGTCAAACTGGGTCAGTTTCGGTCAAAATGGGTCGGGTGGGGTAAAATAGGGTAAAAGGAACGGAAACGCCAAAAAATGCCACTTTAAGGACCCAATTGACGAAAAATGTACTTTAAGAACGACATTGAAAGTAGGTGGTAACTTGGAGGGTGACAAGTGTCATTCAGCCTTAGTAAATTAATGTATGTACTTGTTCTAATAAAATGAAGTTTATATGGATAATATTTTGTGTAAGTGTGACGAGCAAATAAATATATGTGATATTTATTTATTTGCTAGTATATGTGTTATGTATTTGCTAGTAATAAATTAATGGGAGAATTACATTTACTAGTACATTTTTAAAAATTATTACAACATAAGTGCATACATAAAATATTTTCAAAATTAGTACATCTTCAATATTTAATTACAAAATCAGTGCATCTTAATTAATTTTAATTATGGTAACTGTTACCATAATTAAAGGGATATCAAATCATTTGTTATTTCTCTCTCTTCCATTTGAAAACCCTTATTTTTCAATTTTGGTTCTTTTCTCCCTCCTCCGCCTCCTTCCTCCCTCCTCCCTTCCCCGCCTCCCTCCTCCCTCCCCCGCCTCCCTCCTCCCTCCTCCCTCCTCCCTTCCCCGCCTTCTCCCTCCTCCCTCCCCCGCCTCCCTCCTCCCTCCTCCCTCCCCCGCCTCCCGCCTCCTCCCTCCTCCCTCCTCCGCCTGCCTCCCTCCTCCCTCCCCCCTCCCCGCCTGCCTCCCTCCTCCCTTCCCCCGCCTCCTCCCTCCCCCGCCTCCCTCCTCCGCGCCTGCCTCCCTCCTCCCCGCCCGCCTCCCTCCTCCCTCCTCCCTCCCCGCCTGCCTCCCTCCCCTCTCCTCCATTTTCTTCGTCGATCCCTTATACACCATCGCCAATAAGCTCATGGTGGCGTCAATGAAGTTTTCGCGTTCATGGTGGTGTCAATGGAGTCTTCACGTTCATGGTTGGATTTTTCGATTTCTCCAGGTAACCAAACACTAGTATGGCGGTAACCAAATAATAGTATGGAGGTAATCAAACACTATTATGGCGATTTGTTGCTGCAGTAAATCTAGGTAACCAAACAGTAGTATGGAGGTAACCAAACACTAGCATGGAGGTAACCAATTTCTGAATGTGTAGTAACTAGTTTTTTTGTGCAGTAAATCTAGGTAACCAAACACTAGTATGGAGGTAACCAATTCCTGAATGTGTAGTAACTAGTTTTTTTGTGCAGTAACTATAGGTAACCAAACACTAGTATGGTGGTAACCAAAAAGTAGTATGGAGGTAACCAATTCGTGAATGTGTAATAACTAGTTTTTTCGTGCAGATTAGCAGTGGAGGATGATGATGAAGAGAATGATGAAGGGGAGGCGGCGGAGATTCGCGGCGGTGATGAAGAAAGTGAGGAGGCGACGGAGGAAGATGAAGATTAAGATAGATAAGATAATTTTTTTGTTTTTCGTTCCTTTTGATTTGAATTTTGAATTATAGATTTATTTTTGTTGTTAGATCTCAAAGATTTGAATTTAAATTATTAGTTATAGCGGTTATTTGTCCTTAATTTTAGGTTTCCTTATTAATGTGAAATTGAATGGTTTGAATTTGTTGCCCTCTTTTTGTAATTAATTTGTCCTTATTGCACTCTTTTTATAATTATTTTATTTGTGCACTAATCTTGTAATTTTTCACTAATTGTTGTATATTTCTGTAAAGAACCCTAAATTAATCTAGGTTGCAAGCCCAATTATAAAATAGTTGTGGAGAATTAAGTTGGCCCAAATTTTGGTCTAACTTTATATGAAAAAAGTCCAAAGAATTGTAGTGCCAAGCCCAATTTTAAAGAATTAAGATGGCCCAAGTTATTTAATTAAAAACTTGTGACAAGTCCAATGAAGAAGTCCAATGAGAATTTAATTTAGTAGCCCAAAATAATGGGACATGTGTTAGTAGAATAACTATGGTTAGGAATTAACCATGTTTGAGTTAAATGTAGGAAATTGTGAGAAATGACTATATTATCCAAGAGAAAGTGATTAATGACTCATGTGTCCTAAGAAGGAAATTGCTAGGAATGACTATTTTGTCCCAAAAGAAAAGTATTAATGACCATGGTATCCTTGTAGGAAATTTCAAATTTCCTAATAGTGAGGGAAAGACTATTTTGTCCTTAGAGAAAATTATTAAAGACAATGTCCTAAGAGGAAATTGCTAAGAAGTTTCCTAGTAATGGGGGAATGACAATTTTATCCTTGAAGAAAATTACTTATGACCATTGTGTCCTAGGAGGAAATTTCTAGGAAATTTCCTTGAGATCTTTTAAAGACCATTATGCCCTTGATGATGGCTAAATGATTAAGCTTAATTAGGAAAATTTTCAACACTTCATCTTCCATTCCTCACACTCCCTCCCGTAGCAAATTAAGAGAGAGAAAGAAAAGAGAGAACAAGAAGAATAAGAAGAAGAAGAAAGAAAGAAAACCCTAATTAAGGTAATTCCTAAAACTTAATCCATAAAACAATTCTTGGATATCTTCCCTTGTAAGAATCTGAAAATACTCACCATGTTAAGGTGTTTTGTATGTATCTCAAATGGTATGTAACCATGGAGCATGAAAGAGGAAGAAAAGCTATGAAATAAAGAGAAGAAAGAAAACTAGCTTAAAGGTAAACACTAGCCAATCTTTTGGATATTTATGTGTAGATGTTAATTTTTATGAAATTTATGTAAGGAAGATATGTTAATATTGATATGTGATGGTTTAGTCATGGATAAACAAGAATCAAATAAGAGAAATCAAGAAATCAAACCAAAGGAACGAAGAACACAAAATCTGAAAATTTTTAGAAAAGTAGTTTGCTACCCTATTTTTGTAAAGACCATAACTCTTTGGGTATAATGAATTAGAAAGTGAGCCTTATATCAAGACGAAGGTATGGAAGTAAGCTACGTTCTGAAACTGGATTCACTCAAAAATTTCTTATAGTTTGTCCGTAGTGACTGACTTAGTGAGGTTGGTTCGAAACATTTACAGTCTGCCTAGAAAATCAGAAACAGCAGCGATTTCTGACTTTAAAAAAATTATATAAATTTGTGTGTTTGGAATTTGAAGAAACTTAAAACTGTAAAGTTGTAGATATTGAAGTTTTCTAGCTGGAATCGCAAGACTGAGCCATTTTATGGAACGATTCATGTTCGAAATAAATTGTTTATTAAAGTTGTCCAGAAAATTTTATTTTCTAGACTAGTTGATGAAATTACAGAATCTATTTTAAATGGTTAAGGGTCTGACTTTAAGTCCTAGATGAGATTGTAGTACACTGAGTAAGGTTTAATTTGATATAAGAAGGAATAAAAAGGGTCATGTAACGAAGGAGTTACGTTAAAAACGAAAACAACGTTTTGTTAAAGAAATTGTGAAAATGAATTTTATAATTTTATTTGAAGTAAAATTTTGGAAAATGATATATTTTATTATGTGATGGCATACTTTGACATGTTGGAGATCATAGTGAATCCGGTGTATAAGGATGGATAAATATTGATGTTATGTGCTTATATGTAGTTCACAAAATGTAAATTGTTAATGAATGCATACAACATGCTTGATAAAATGCCTATGATAATTTGTATTTCTAAACATTGAGATTAAAAGTGTCTAAGTAATGGTATTATGTGGTTGGAATAATATATAACATGCTAAAGTCAAAGAAGATGTAAAAACTATGTTTTGATTTCATAAAACTAGTTTAGTTGGTAAATACTTCAATTAAACAAAAATGGTTTTAAATGAAGTATGTATAGATTCATGTGTGGTTAATATGAACCTAGAAAGGTTATAAGTGACTTGTTTTGGTAGATATGAGAAAGGAGTCTAATGAACTCTATATTGATTTTTATGAAAAACTAGTTTAATTGGATGAAAATCCAACTTAAGGGTCATTTTTGGCAATTTTGAGAATTTAATGGTGAAACAAGGTTAGATGACTTAGATTTATGTAATTACGCATTCCGTATTGATTTGGTAGTTTTTTTTTTAATAAAAATGGTTATGAAAATGAAGGTTAGGCGATCATTAACGTTCGTCGGCGAATAAAAACGTATTGTTTGAAAAATAAATCCTTATGAATGATGTAGGTTACTGTTTGGAAGAAGTGAGTGACATAATTGAGGAAAGTGCAGGCAGACAGACAAGTTTTTCAGAACTTGCCCTTATGTGTAAAATGTCATTATATGTTAATGTGTTGTTATATTACAACATGCTATCAACTGTTGATTTAGCTGTGATGTCCATTTGAATTGTTCAATTTGAACTTTATACTGTGCAATGAAAAACACGATGATATGTATTTACGTGTTAATATGTTTACATGTATAACTATCATACATGGAAATATTGTGAAGCATGCATGATACATGATTTATGTGTTATGTGTAACTGTTAAACTTGCGGGCAACGTAGTTGCTCACCCACGCCATAAACAGATTTTTTTGCAGCTAGCATGGAAGGACCTGGCTGGTCAGAAGAAGATGATTGAAGGGAAAATGTTTAAAAGAAGAATTAAAAATCTATGTCGCGACATTGCATTATTTTAATGTTGCACTATTATTTACAAGTTGATGTATTGTATACTCTGAGTTAGAATGATTTGAACGATTTAGAAAACCTGGGATTAGATTGAGATGTATTGTAATATTATAGAAATTACTTTTACGTCATAGAGAATTGTATTGTATATGGAGTATCGTGGCGAACCGGACCCGAGGTCAAGGTGATCGGGTTTTGGGGTCGTTACACATTTTCTGTTGGAAATAAATACTATTAAATTAAGCAAGCTTGCCAAAAATCAGTATAATAACCTGCAAAAAAATTCTCAAAAGTTAATAAGCTTGCATCAGTAATATATCATTCAATCAAAGCACAAAAGAAAAAATTCTAGATTTAGTAATAATACCTCTGGTGCAAAAATTGTTCATGCCTGCACATTAGCGCTGAATCGATTACAACCTATCGAATCTATATCCGCTTCAAATCTTCAGCATATATTAATAATGAATAGATATTTCAAAATTTTCACTTAACCTCTTTTTGGCACAACGTGCACCTTACATTAAAAGTGAGTACTACACTACAAAATATTTATTTAGTAAATAAATAAATGCACATCCAAAATCAAAATAGATGCACATTCAAAATCCTTACCACATAATGATTATAGGTAGTTTAATAAATAACCACAACCAACACTACAAATTCAAGCACCAAGAAAAATGTTTACTACATTTCAAACAAGATTGTAGAAGTGCACATTTGCTCATATGTTAAATAACTCATACACAACCATGAACCAATCCACAATAGAAATAACATTTGTTGTGTTGTAGTGCAATCACCTGTTGTTTTATGCTGTTGATTTTTGGAGCTGCTTGAATTAACCGGTTGTTTAATGCTATTGTG
This sequence comes from Aralia elata, assembly GCA_034770075.1. Taxonomy (NCBI): domain Eukaryota; kingdom Viridiplantae; phylum Streptophyta; class Magnoliopsida; order Apiales; family Araliaceae; genus Aralia; species Aralia elata. The sequence goes on along the minus strand of CM068378.1, from coordinate 22,926,544 downwards.
CAAAGTTACATATTGGCTGTTGGCTTTGGCTATTTGGTTCTGGTGGCAAGTTTATGTATTATTAAATGTTGATCCATGTTGATTGGTTTATGTTTTTCCTAAGCTAATGTGCTACTACTTTTTTGCTGCTAGTTCAGGCTACTCTTATTGTATATAAATACATATATTTAGATATTTATAAATATATAAATATATATTATATATATAGATATAAATATATATTTAGAACCTATTATAATTATAATAATAATAATCTCCTAACCTAGACCTACCTACCCCCTCTCTCCCCTCCACTTCCTTTCCCTCGTTCTCTCTCCAAAACTCCAACCTCAAAATTCAAATTCCAATACTTTCTTACTGCCTTCGTCTTTTTTCCCTATTGTTGCAGTTATATGAAATATTAAAATTGAAAAATCATAGAATGGTAAGATATTATTACCTTAAAGTAGCAAGGCTTAGTGCAGTGGTGCTTAAATGTTTCCAAAAAGTATTTCTGTTGTTCTTGCCAAACCTGTTAACTAAATTTGGACATTTATAAGTGTAAGAAAAACTAATAAGATATAGGGGTGTAAACGGATATAAACGGATACGGATACCAGTGTATCCGTATCCGGAAAATTAATCTGCATCCGTATTCGTATCCGGTATCCGACGGATTTTAAAAATATTATCCGTATCTGGTATTCGGAATAATATCCGAATACGGATAATATCCGTTTCCGTATCCGTATCCGACAGATTAAAAACAAAGAATTTATTATTATTATTATTTATTAATTTTTTTTTGCTAAATTACTAAAATTTTATTTAATTACTAGATATTAATGAATGTAAAGGTATACTAATGAATGTAAGATATTAATAAATGTAAAGCTATACTGATAAATGTAAGTTATTAATTAATAAACATAAGTTATTAATATATATGTAATAAGCTAATAGTTATAGTTTTGTAGGTTAATATATATATATATATATATATATATATATATATGTATATGTATATGTAAGTTATTAATTAATGAATGTAAGTTATTAATATATATGTAACAAGCTAATAGCTATAGTTTTGTAAGTTAATATATATACGTAAGTAATTAGTGTGTGTATATATATATATGTGTGTGTGTGTGTATATATATATATATATATATATGTATGTATGTAACAAGCTAATAGCTATTGTTTTGTAAGTTAATATATATATATATATATAACAAGCTAATAGCTATAGTTTTGTAAGTTAATATATATATATATATATATATATGTAAGTTATTAATATATATATATATACACACATATATATGTAGAGTACCAATCCACAGCAAACGGTTGCTGGGGCAACCAACTTGTTCCTTGCCGCTACAGGCTATAGCGGCAGAGTGTTTGCCTTATCTGCCGCTACAGGCTGTAGCGGCAGGCAAAGAAATTTTTTTTAAGTTGGCTTACGTATCAGTTATTTGGTCTCCTTATTCTCCTTATTCTTATATACTTCCATACCCAACCCAACTATTATTTATTATATTTAAAAGTAACAAATATAATAATAAATAGTATCATATTAATTAATAATTAATAAATTGTAAAAAGTAACAAATATAATAATAAATAGTATCATATTAATTAATAATTAATTAATATGATAATACTATTTATTAATTATTAATTAATATGATACTATTTATTATTATATTTGTTACTTTTAAAATTTTAATATTTTATATTTTAGTATTTCATAAATTAACTTAAAAATAAAATATATCTATAAGTTTTTAATATATTAGAGGAAACTAAAATTTTAATAAATGATAGTTGGGTTGGGTATGAAAGTACATAAGAATAAAGAGGATAAGGAGACCAAATAACTGATACGTAAGCCAACTTACCTTTGCCGCACAAAAAAATTCTTTGCCTGCCGCTACAGCCTGTAGCGGCAGATAAGGCAATCACTCTGCCGCTACAGCCTGTAGCGGCAAGGATCAAGTTGGTTGCCTCGGCAACCGTTTGCTATGGATTGGTACCCATATATGTATGTATATCTATATCTATATATATAAGTTATTAATTAATGAATGTAAGTTATTTATATATAATTAATGCATATAAGTTATTAATATATATATATATAAGTTATTCGGATACGGATTCCGAATACGGATACGAATCCGAATATCAGATTCTGGATATTCGCTATCTGCCGGATATATTTACGGTCGGATATTAAACGAATACGAATACGCCTATATCCGTATCCGTATCTGTTTATTTGCGGATAACTTTAAACCGAATACCGATATATTCGTTTTTTCCCGAATACGAATAATATCCGTTTTTTTTCGAATACGAATGCGGACGAATACGAATTTTTCGGTTACCATTTACAGCTCTAATAAGATAAGTAAGTAGTACCTCATTTCCTGTTGAAAATAAATACTATTAAATTAAGCAAGCTTGTCAAAAATCAGTATAATAACCTGCAAAAAAATTCTCAAAAGTTAATAAACTTGCATCGGTACTATATCATTCAATCAAAGCACAAAAGGAAAAATTCTAGATTTAGTAATAATACCTCTGGTGCAAAAATTGTTCATGCTTGCACATCAACACTGAATCGATTCCAACCAATCGAATCTCTATCTGATTCCAATCTTCAGCAGACATTAATAATGAATTTTACATTTCAAAATTTTCTCTTAACCTCTCTTTAGCACAACGAGCACCTTACACTAAAAGTGAGTTCTACACTACAAAATATTTATTTAGTACAACCACGTTAATACAATCAAAATAGATACACATCCAAAATCCTTACCACATAATGATTATAAGTAGTTTAATAAATAACCACAACCAACATATCACATTCAAGCATAACTAAGAAAAATGATTACTACATCTCAAACAAGATTGTAGAAGTACACATTTGCTCATGTGTAAAATAACTCATACACGACCATAATCTAATCAACAATATAAATAGCAACATTTGTTGTGTTGTAGTACAATCACCTGTTGTTTTATGTTGTTGCTTTTTGGAGCTGCTTGAATTAATCTGTTACTTAATGCTGTTGTGCAAAGTTACATGTTAGCTGTTGGCTTTGGCTATTTGATTCTAGTGGCAAGCTTATGTATCATGTTAAATGTTGATCCATGTTGATTGCTTTATGCTTTTCGTAGAGTAATGTGCTACTACTTTTTTGCTGCTAGTTCAGATTACTCTTATTGTATATAAATACATATATTTAGATTTTATAATAAGTATAAATATATACATATATATATACTACATATAGATATAAATATATATTTAGAACCTATAATAATAATAATAATAATAATAATAATAATAATAATCTCCTAACCTACCCTCCCCCCTCCTCTCTTTTCCCTTCTTTCCCTCTCCAAAACTCCAACCTCAAAATTCAAATTCCAATACTTTCTTTTTGTCTTCCTCTTTTTTTAGCACGGTTAAGTGCAGTGGTGATTGCATGTCCAATTCAAAAAGGGCTTCTGCTACTCTTGCCAAACCTATTAACTAAATTTGGATATTTATAAGTGTAAAAAAACTAATAAGATAAGTAAGTAGTACCTCATATCCTGTTGGAAATAAATACTTTTAAATTAAGTAAGCTTGCCAAAAATCAGTATAATAACCTGCAAAAATATTCCCTGGTGCAAAAATTGTTCATACTTGCACATCAGCACTGAATGAATTTCAATCAATCGAATCTCTATTTGCTTCCAATCTTCAACTTACATTAATACTGAATTCTACATTTTAATATTTTCACTTAACCTCTCTTTGGCACAACGGCACACCTTACACTAAAAGTGAGTTTTACACTACAAAATATTTATTTAGTACAACCACGTTGATACAATCAAAATAGAAACACGTCCAAAATCCTTACCACATAATTATGGCCGAATGACACATCGGTCCCTCCAAGTTGGCACCCACTTTCAAAGTCGACCCTAAAGTTCATTTTTCGTTAGTTAGGTCCTTAAAGTGACATTGTCTGGCGTTTCCGTTCCTTTTACCCGATTTGACCTCAACCCAACCCATTTTAACCAAATATTGACCCAACCTGACCCGACCCAATTTCACCAATAATTTTTTCAAAAAAACTAAAAAGTTTTAAAATTATTTTTAAAATAATTATTATTTTAAAATTCTTTTAAAAATACTATTTTATTTTAAAAATATTTTCAGAAAAAACTAGAAATATTTATTTTTTAAAAGATGTGTAAATTTTCATAAAAATAATTAAGAATTAAAAATTTTAAACTTTAATTTTTTTGAATCTATATTTTATGAAACTTTACTCATTTTTGAAAAAATAAAAATTTTAATATTTTTTTCTGGAAATAATAATTATTTTTAAAACTTTTTTTAAAAAATATATATTATTTTAAAACATAATTATTATTTAAAAAATAATAATTTATTTTAAAATATTAAAAATACTTATTTTTTAAAATAATAATTTCTTTTAAATTATTAAAAATACTTATTTTTTAAAAAATAATTATAATTTTTTTGAATCTATATTTTATGAAACTTTACTCATTTTATGAAAAAAAAACTAAAAAGTTTCTAATATTTTTTCCTGAAAATAATAAATACTTTTAATATTTTAAAATAATTATTAATTTTAAAATATTAAAAATTATTATTTTTAAAATTTTTAAAAATGATTAATATTTATAATAAAATTATTATTTTAAAAATAATTATTTTATTCAAGTAATTTTAAAAATACTTATTATTTGTTTATTTTTAAAATTAATTATTATTTTCAAGAAAAAATATTAAAAACTTTTATTTTTTCATAAAATGAGTAAAGTTTTCATAAAATATAGATTCAAAATATTTATTTAAAAATAATTATTTTTAATATTTTAAAATAAAATATCACTTTTTAGAACCTAATTTTAAAATAATAATTAAATTTAAAGGACGACTTTTGAAAATGGGTGACAACTTTTAAACAGATTTCAGCCTAAAGATTATAGGTATTTTAAAAATAAATAAATTATTATTTTTCAGAAGACCTAAAAAATTAAAAACTTTTATTTTTTCCCTCTCCAAAAATTCCAAAATTTCATAAAATATATTTTCAAAAAAATTACTGTTTAAATTTTTTTTAATTCTTAATTTTGCAGTTATATGAAAATATTACACATCTTTTAAAAAAAAATATTTCTAGTTTTATTTTATGCTAACAAATTATTACTATTTTTGAATCTATATTTTATGATTTGTAAAAAAAATTAAAAATTTCTATTTTTTGTGAAAATAAATTTTAATTTTTTTGTTTAATTTTTTTGAATAAAATGACTTACTATTTTTTTTAAAAAAGTTGTTTACTAAATTTGGACATTTATAAGTCTATAAAAAAAATATTAGAAAAAACCTTTTAATTTCTTTTTTTTTTTAAAATTGAATCAATTTTTTTATTTACTTTTACTGTTTTTTGTATTTTACATATAATAACATGCAAAAAAAATTACTTTTTTTCCCATAAACTAATGAACTTGAATTTTATTTTTTTGAATCTATATTTTTTCCTGAAAACAAAAGAATTAATTTTTAAAAATATTTAAAATACTAATAATTTTTAAGATTTTAAAATAAAATATTATTTTTATAATTATCATCACTAAACCGATTCCAAACAAGCAACCAATTGAATCTCCGATTCCAGCTTACATCAACTTTTCTAAAAAAAAATAATTTATTTAAATTGGGTTAGGCACCAAAATTTGTAAAAAAGTGGGTCGGGTTTGCATCTAAAAATCGAGGGTAGCACAAGGAACGGAAACGCCAAAACGATGTGATGCCACTTATATATTCAGGGCCCCAAGTGTCAAAAAAAAAACCTATAAAATAAGCTAGAATATTTAATATGGGTGACAAATACACTAAATAGAGGGTACATAAATAACTCATTCCTACCATTAGTTAATGTTATGATTCTAAGTAGTTTAAAGAACCACCAACACAAGACATCCAAAAAATAAGTTTTAAATTTTAAAATTAGAAAAGTTATCTGCTCATATGTTTGTCAGCCCATACACAGCCATAAACAATCCATAAATAGAAATAACATTTGTGGTGCTGTTTGCAATGTCACATGTTGCTTAACGTTGTTGCTTTTAGGTTCTATTGTTAAGCTACTTGAAACAACATGTTACTCTCACTATGAATTACATATTGCTATTAGATTGGTTCTAGTAAGCATCTTTCTTTATAACTTTAGTCAATTCCATGGACATGTTGACAAGTTTATACTACTAATTAAGGGGTAAATGCTGATAATAGAATTTGATTGCTCATGTTTATATAATTTATGCTACTCCTAATTAGTATAGATCAGACTACTCATATTATATATACACACATATATCAATATAATATATATTTTCTTAAAACTTCAAAATATTATAACTAAAATCTCAATACCAATCAATTAATTCCCCCCTCTTATTCACTACCCAAAATGTCCCAGAAATAAAAATTATTCCACTACTTTTTTGCTATCTTTTGAAAATGCGACTTTTTTCGACAATTTTTCAATAGTTGAAAATATTTTTACAGAAACTTAATTTTACCTTAAAACTCTAACCTGTGTAGTTGTAGTTAATATGGACCAAAACTATTATAGATTAAAGCGTTTTTGTCAAAACTGAAGTTATACTAGTTTCAAACATTTGTAATTAATAATATGAGTCCATAGAATGGAAGCAATCAATTTGGATATAAACATCAACAAATCCTGTTTACTCATGTTGAACATTTATAATTACATAAAAAAACCGATATGATAAGTAATACCTCATTTTCCAATGTGACTGAAGACTTTTAAATTAAACAAACTTGCGAAGAATTGCTTGTTCAATAGGAACTGCATAATGCTTCCCAAAAACTAATGAACAGCTTGCATCAATACAATATCATTCAGTTAAAAACATGAGAGCAAATTCTAACAAAACTTCTTCTTACTTGCAAATATCAACATTGAATCGATTCCAACCAATTGAGTCTCCGTCTTCTAACACAATCTTCAACTTACATTAACAATAAATTCTACATTAGAAAATTTTCACTTAACCTCTCTCCTAGGAACAATCTTTACCTTACTTTAACTGTAAATTCTACATTATAATTTTTTTCCTTTAGCACAACCATGTAGAGATATTGAGATAACAAAGAGATCTCCTCCTTAACAAAAGTATAAAATAAACTATAATATTAAATATAGTATTACAAATACTGATACATGCAAATACTCATCCAAAATCCCAATACAATATAATGGCAAATAAAGTAATGGTAATCAATAACCACCACAATCACAACTCATCCAAGCAGAACCAAGTAAAAGGATAACTATATTTCAAAACACAGTGCAGAATTACACATTTATCATATGTTTGCCAGCCCATAAATCAATCCATAAATAGAAATTGTAGCATTTTTGTGCTATTGTACCATGTCACCTGCAGATTAATGCTATTGCTTTTTGGTTATATTAGTGAACCAATCCATAAGTAGAAATAACAGAGCTCATATGTTGCTTAATGTTGTTACAAATACATAAATAGAAATAGCTACTTAAATGGCTAGTTGTTTGGTAGTGGTGTGGGAATGCCATCGACTGGTGTTTGGGTTATTGTATACCATGCAGAAGTTAGACACTACTAGGATTAAAACTAGATTAGAAATTTCATGACATTTCAACATTATAACCCCCCCCCCCCACCCCCTCTCTCCTTTCAAAGTTACTTCTACTTTCATGATTTCCTTAAAGGATCTAAATGTGCATCAAAAAAATCACAAGTGACAAATATGAAGTTTGAAATCTAGAAATTTCACATTCTTCAAATTATCGGTAAAACAAGACTAGAAGTAGAAAGTAGAACTTCCAGTGCCAATGACTCAAAAACCTCGTGAGATAAACAAAGGTATTACAACATATATTCTGTGAAAGTATATACACCTAGGCCTGTAAAAACTAACAGAAAAATGACTCAGGACAGTATTGAGCCAAAATATAAGGCAATCGTTAATGCATGGGGAACTGTAAACAAGCCTACTGATCCAGAACATAAGGATGCAATGTTAAAGCAAAATAGGGAAACAAGCCTATTGATTCGGAACATAACTAAAACTAATCCAATGAACTTTTCAACTTATCAGAGCCTCACTAAACCCATCAATTGGGATCAGGTACGCTGAACACTAGTCTCAACCATTATACATTCTAGGAAATTTCAAACTTCATAGTTATGGGCCTTATGGCACTAGCTGGAAAATTAGATAATAATAATTTTTATTTTTAAACAACAGAATGTCCAACTATGAAAAGACAAAGCTAAAAGGACGTACCGATAGTTTTACTTACTAAAAACAGTTGCAGTAAAAAAGACACAAAAAAATGGTTTACTCATCAACTCTAAAAAAATCAATGACCACGAAATGATTATTTGGCTTTAAAAACTTGGTGACAAGGGACGGATATTGACCAAAACTCTAAAGCCAATACTAAAGATCATTTAAAATATACATAATTGATATATACAAACATGTGCTTGCGCACACGTGTGCATTGTGAGAGGCTGAGGGAGAGAGATTGAAAGTCAAAAAGTAATATGTCACACATTGGATATATAAAACTATATCAATCAACAAATAAAACAGCTATAGATAAATATCGAATTTGAAAATCAAGATCTACTTTTTAATATCAAACTTTTGTCTACAAGGTCTACTAGAAAAAATAATAATTCATCAAAATTAAAAGTGTATGCTATGAATAAAATAATATTGATAAAAAAACACAACTATTATATACAATACTAAGACCTCACATGTAAGCTAGAGTATCAGGACTTGGGAAAGTTCATTCTAGGCTGAAACCTTAGATTGCTTAAGTATGCACCAAGGGTAATTTTGCATTGAATTATTATTTGTCTCACATTAAATTATAATCATCTCATATATATACAGAAAGTTAATAATACATAGGAAATTATAATTATCTCGCATATGTACAGAAAATAGTTGTAGAATTTGCAAAAAACTTAAAGTACATTGAATAATATTTTAAAAATGTTAACTCTTGTTAAAGTACAAACGGAAAGAAGGGAGAGTAGGAAGAAGCGTGTAAGAAATCACTTGTAATAAATTTTCTTGGCCTCAACAAGATTAATGTTCTGCAATTTCTTGCTAAAATCAATTAGTTTTCGCATCTTCAATGTGCACACCCATAAATGAGCAAAGATTGTTGAATGACCGAAAAAAATGGTGCGTGAAAGTATATTAGTTAGAAATCAAATGAATTTGGCCAAGGAAAGTAAATATAGTTTTTAATACCCTCTCGTCTTTCTACATTACCATAACAGGAAAAAAATAACGTATTCATGACATAAACGAAGGAGAAAGCCTACTTGCACCCTTTTGATTGACCATAGTTAAGTGGGGTTGCAATCTAGCAAATGTTAATACTTTTACTAGGAATCACTGGAATTAATAATTCTACTTTCCAAAGTTCCCTAGATACAAACTCAACATTGTGACTTCAACTTTTATTTTCTTTCTTTTTCTCATAGTATTGATATAACTTGACCTCAATTAATTTACTTGAACTCTTTAGTTAGATCTAAACCACCTGATATGTCCTTTTTCAAAAATGCTAAAATAAACATGAATAAAAATGAATATTAAATCACCATGACAACACATCAATTACCCCTCAACACCGATCGAACCCAAATACTGGAGGAGATAAGGGGTAAACCGTTTTTTAAACCATGTCCGATTAGCAACCATCCGAGAAGAGGGGATCAGTCCCGATTTTACAATTACTATCAAAATACGGGGCACTCTACTGAGGATTGTCGACAATTGAAAAACTTGATCGAGAAAAATGTTCAAAATGGGGAGTTGGTCCATTATGTTACTGGTCAGGAAAGTTCGAGTATGAGGCAAAAAGATACGAATCAGGAGTAGCGTAGGGATCGGCAACCTGATCAAAATCAACCTGTCCGTCGGGTAGTTGATGTCATCATAGGGGGATCGGACGGGCGCGTGACCAGGAAGAGACGTCGAGGCTCGTTGGAGTCAATACTGACAGTGTCCAAACAACCGATAAGGAGGGATCGGCCCTATCCCGACATGATTATTTCGTTTACTGATGAGGATTACCCACCCGAGTCGGTGGAGCCACATGAAGGTGCTTTGGTGATTATCGCCTAGGTTAGGCCGGTGGACATAAGAAGGATTATGATCGACAATGGATCTTCGGTAGACATCCTCTATATGCACGCCTATTAGAGGTTGGACCTTTGATGACGGAAGATGGAGGTCGAACAAGAGGCTCCTCTCTACGGGTTCAGTAATGATCCAGTTAATATGGTTGGTACCATCGAGTTGCTTGTTACTTTTGGCACAGCTCCTCAGCAGGTTCAGATAAATATCAGATTTTTTGTGGTTCAGGTGGATTCGTCCTACAATGTTATTTTGGGTCGAACTACCTTAGCAGCTTTGCATGCGGTGATTTGCATACCCCACTTTAAGATGAAATTCCCTACACCTAACGGGGTCAGTGAAGTCAAAGGAGATTTGGATATTGCCTGACGGTGCTACTACAATACTTTAATCTCCTCGGATGTCGGGGTCAGTAAGCAAAAGTAGACGATGGTGATAGAGATGAAGCCGTTCACTGAGGGTGCTACCAAACCCCTTACTCTCCCAGCAAAAGAGACGGAGGACGTGGAGCTAATTCTGAGGAATCCAAAAAAGTTGGTAAAGATCGAGTTGGGATTGCAGGAACCCCTTTGGACGGGTCTAGTAAAACTACTACCAGTGTATGTTGATACCTTCGTTTGGGTGCCTAATGACATGTCAGCTATCGATGAGTCGGTGGCCGTTCATAAGCTATGTGTGGATCCTGCCTGGAAACCTGCTCGGCAGAAGAGGAGGATCTTTGCCCCGGAGTGGCAGAAGATCATTGACGACGAAGTGGCTAAACTGTTGGCAGCCGACTTATCCAAAATGGTTGGCCAACGTGGTGTTGGTTAGGAAGCAAAACGGGAAATGGAAGATGTTTATTGATTACATCGATCTGAAAAAGGCTTGACCAAAGGATTTCTACCTTTTGCCACATATTGATTAGCTCATCGATGCAACATTTAGGTATTCTTTGCTGAGTTTTTTAGATGCCTTTTCGGGATACAATTAGATTTCAATGTGTAAGGAGGATATTCCGAAGACGGCTTTCATCACGCACCAAATGATTTATGATTGTACGAAGATGAGGTTCGGGTTGATTAATGCGAGAGCTACTTATCAGAAGATAATGAATTATGTGTTCAGAAAGCAGCTCGGTCGTAACATGGATTTATCCTGGATTACAACATTCGCATTAACTCGACCAAGTGCACTTTTGGTCTCAGTTCGGATAAGTTCCTTGGGTATCTAGTCAGCAAGCGGGGAATCGAAGCTAACCTGAAGAAGATTAGGACTATATTGGATATGAAGTCTCCACAGACTTTTAAAGATGTGCAACGGTTGACAGTTCGGATTGCAGCGTTTAGGAGATTCATGTCCAAATCGGGAGAATGATGCCTTCCGTTTTTTAACACACTAAAGGGATCGAAGAATGAGAAGACCTTCCAGTGGACTTCAGAGTGTGAATATGCATTCCAAGGGGTCAAAAGAGATGTCTTCAGCGTCGTTATTGATGAAACAAGTCCCTAGGAACCATTGTACGTTTATCTGGTGGCAAGCTCGTTAGTTGTTGGTGTTGTTCTGGTGAGGGTGTCAGGCAGGAAACAGTTTTCGGTATATTACATCAGTCATGTTCTTCGGGATGCAGAGACTCGGTATCCGAACATGAAGAAGTTTGTTTACGCATTGGCAGTGGCTAGTTGGAAGCTTCATCATTATTACTAAGGTCAGTTGGTGGTGGTATATATGGATCAACCCTTTAAGAAGATATTGCATAAGCCAGATGTCTCAGGTCGGCTCGCTGCGTGGGCTATGGAGTTGAGTTAGTTTGTTCTAGAATATTATCCATGGACAGTTATAAAGGGTCATACATTAATCGACTTTGTGGTGGAGTGTTCATTCTCCGAACTGGATTCTTTAGATCAGCTGAGTGCAGTTGTGGGCTCGATCATTGATGTTCAGCCGGTATAGTCCTCGTGGACTCTTCATGTTGATGGGTCTTTGACTTCAGACGTCAGTGGGGTTAGCATAATATTAACAAGCCCTAAAAGGTTTAAGGTCTAGCGGGCTATTCGCTTCCGATTTAAGGCAACTAACAATGAGGTCGAGTACGAAGCAATATTAGCTAGGTTGCGGTTGGCTAAAAGCTTGGAGGTTCGACACCTTATTATATTCAGCGACTCACAGTGGTTGTCAAGCAGATCGCGGGATAATACAAGGCTCGGGGGGCAATGATGACTAAGTATTTGGTTGAGGGATCGGCTTTACTATTTCAATTCTTATTTGTTCCAGGGTGTGAATCAATCAAACAACACCTTATTTGTTCCAGGGTGTGAATCAATCAAACAACACCGTAGCCGATGCCTTGTCAAAGTTGGCCACGACAGAAGCGAGCTTGTTTGGTGGATCTGTGTACTTGGAGGATTTTGATGCCCCAAGCATCCAGAGAACGGAGGTATTGGTGGTCGAGAGGTCAAATTGTTGGCTTACACCTTACTTGGATTATCTTAGCGATGGGAAGTTACCTACGGACCGGGTGTTAGGTAAGAAGATAAAACACAAGAGTTCATACTTCTGCTTGATTGATGGGGATCTCTATCGACGGGCCTTTTCCTCTCCATTAATGAAGTGTTTGGTGCTATCTGAAGCGCCATATGTCCTTCGAAAGGTGATAAAAGGATCTGCAGTGATCACATAGGGGCCAAGGCACTGGCTTACAAAGGTGTTAAGGCAAGGACACTATTGGCCAACCATATTTTAAGAGGTTAAGGACTATGTGAAGAAGTGTGTCAAATATCAACTAAATAGTCCCAATCCTCATCAGCCTCCCAAGGAGTTATCTTCGGTTCTGTCCCCAATCCCATTTGCAGTATGGGGAATTGACATCTTGGGTCCATTACCAAAGGCGAAGGGTCAGTTGGCGTTTGTAGTAGTTACTATCGACTATATGACCAAGTGAGTGGAGGCTAAACCCTTTCAAATGATTATCGAACAGGATTGTTTGAAGTTCTTTAAGGAGTCGGTAGTCTTCCGCTTTGACATCCCTAAGGTTCTGGTGTCGGATAATGGACATCAGTTTGTTGAAGCTAAGTTTGAGCAGTTTTTGGCAGATTTGAATATCTAGCATCGGACGACATATGTGGCGCATCCTCAGTCCAACGGTCAGATGGAGATGACAAATCGGACCTTGCTGAATGGAATCAAGAGAAGGTTGGATGAGTCTAAAGGTTGATGGCCTAAAGAATTACTCAGTGTCTTATGGGCTTACCGGACCACTTTTCGGACGACAATAGGAGATTCGCCTTTCAGGTTGGCCTATGGGATCGATGCCCTTGTTCCAGTAGAGATCGGGTCTCCCTCTCTTTGGGTCAGTTAATATAAGGAACTGTACAACGAAAAAGGGCTTCAGCTCAACCTAAACTTGTTGTAGGAGGTTTGGGATTCAACGTTAGTAAGGTTGGCCATTTATCAACACAGGACTGACAGACATTACAATCGGGATGTTAAGCAAAGGAGGTTCAAGGTCAGAGATTTAGTGCTTTGGGAAGTTGAGGTATCTACGTCCTAGAACACAAGAAAACTTATGCCTAACTGGGAGGGTCCTTATGAAGTTATTGAAGTGTCGAAACCCGAAACTTATCGGCTTCGGACAATGGATGGAATAGAAATAAAAAAATACTTTGTATGCCGGAAGACTTCGAAAATGTTTCCAATAATTATGTATGTTGATTCTTACAATTGTGTATTTTATCAATTTATTAATAAATTTGATTTTGATAGATGACCCATGCTTATCAAAATAAATGTTTCATTTTATTCGGTTATATGTACATTGGGGATTCTTACAAGTTTGAAAAAACACAAAGTATAATAAATTATTCAGAAGGTGGGAGGAGTTCTTCGGCATCGTTTTCGTCGAATGAGGAGTCAAGAACTTTGGGGTCGAGGCCGACTGCCAACATCCTTTCCTTCATTTTTTCTTTAGCTCCTTGGTAGCCTTCGGAGAACTGGCACATGACAACCACGATCAGCTCTGATGAACTTTTATATTCGTCAATGATGTTTTGTCTATCGGATTCGGAGATGATTTTTAGTTCTTGAGTTATATATAATCTTCCTCCAATACCGAAGTCGCCTTGATAAAGTCTATCAGTTTTTCGTGCATGTTTTGAAGCTGGTCCTCAAAGGCTGACACCGCCTTCCTCAGCTCTTCATTGTCATCCTTCAGTCTGACCTGATCCTTCAAGAGTTTCTGCCTTTCTTCGGCAATGTCAGAGCATTGCCACTTTAACGTCTTTACTTCATGCATCAACTCTTCGAATCGGAGCCGGGTTTCGTTATGTTGTCCCCGTTCTTCCATCAGGTCAGACGTTAGGGTTTCAACTTTGCTTTGGAGTTGTCAAATGTTGGCTTCGAGCTCTTTTTTCTTGTTCGTTACCTCCTCCACTATGTTTAGCAGCCGCCCGAAGGCTTATAAAACCTGAATAGGGTAAGCAAAATGAATGGATCAGATATTTCACTCGGGTTATTAAGATGCTAGATATTTAAAAGGGAATCTGGGGAGTACTTACCCATCCTTGACAGACGATTGTGGCGATGATGAGATCTTCTAGCTTAAGGCCCTAGGAGGACGAAAGAGTCGTAGCATGCGTACAGGAAGCTAAGAGGCATGTCCTTCGGCCATGTGGTACTTAGGAGTCTCCGTTGTGGTTGTTCTGAAATGGAGGGAGCTTCAATGGTGATTCGGGGAGGGGGTGACGGGCTGGTTTCGGTTCGGGCTCTTTTTAAGGGGGGTTCGGTGGTGGTCTCGTTAGGTTAAGGTTCAGGTGTGGTTTGTTAAGGAGGTGCGGTATCGGTGATTGGTGAGATGGTTCCGGGCAAGATGGTTTGGGGTGGTTCGGTAGGTAGGATCGAAGGAGTTGAAGTGGGGGAAGCCACTTTGGTTGATGCCTTCACTAATCGTTGTTTCTTCTTCTTCATTAACACCATCATTTCTTTGGTGGTCATTTCCAAGGTGTTTTTTTCGGTTATTAAAGGCATGGGGATGGCATATATGGGTTTGATGGCGGGAGGTGGTATGATTTATTGATTTGGGATCGGGATGGTTTTAGTTGTGGTTTTGGTTGAGGGGGCTATAATGGTGTCAGGTTCGGGAATTGTGTCAGTAATGGGTTTTGGAGTTGTGTTGATAATGGCTTTGGGGAGTGGTGCAGAAGAGGATGTTTGGCCGATTTTGACAATTGATGTCGGCTTGAGGATGGACACTGCAAATAAGAGAAGGTTAGTAAGGGTTAAGACTTTGTACATTTTATGTGCAGATAGAGGGTTTGGGACTTATGTTTGTGGGTGTAGAGTCAAAATTGATTAGATAGTAGCTCTATAGGTCATTCTGTCTTTGGCATCTTATGGTAGAATGCTTTAAAGTCTTCAACTTGATCCTTAAGGAAGCTATCGACCCCAACGATGGGAGTAAGGGGGTCGACCCAGCTTGGAAGTATGTGGGTGTCGGGTCCTTTGATGAAGACCCATTGGGAATGCCACCCCTTGTTGCTTGAGGGGGTCTTCATCCAGATGCGTCGGTCGGGTTACTTGTTCAGTTATCAGAAGCCAGGCTCTTTAGATCGGCCCACACTGAACATTGTAAAAAAGAAATCCAACCCTGGGTTGACTCCGCATTTATGGTAGAAGGCTATGAAGCAGATAAGGTGGATGTACGAGTTCGACACTAGTTGTGTGAACCCGATTCCAATGAAGATGAGGAAGGAGGCGATGAATTCGTGTAAGGGAAATTGTACCCCATACTTCAATGCCTAGATAAGAATGGCGACCGATCCGCCCTTCGGGCGCCAGTACATCTTTTCTGATAGGTTGGGGGCACGCAGTTCGTAGTTGTTTGGGATCTGGTATTGTTGGCGAATGTTGACTAGCTGGCGGGCTTACACGGAAAAACGAGTGTTAATGTGTGTGTAGGCTTTTTCCAATAAGTATTGGTCTCGAAGTTTCATTTCGGCGATTTAAGCGGGGGCTAGCACAGGTGATGGGGTGCTTGATGATGAGGGTGTGATTGCTTGTGAAGGGGTGACGGTGACTGTGGTGAGTGCCTGTTGAGTTTGTGTATTGAGGGCAGTGGTGGTGACGGTGGTGGTGGTTTGGGTTTCTGGCATAGTGCTTATGGTTGTTGGTATTGCTGAGGGCTCGGTTGGGTTTGTGATGAGGGTTTCGTCGACGGTGGTTAGGGGTTAAACGGGGTTGGTGTCTGACATTTTTGACCGGAGACTATTAAGATTTGGTGGAGTTTAGCTGGAAAAGGAGATCGTTGCAACGAAGAAAGAGAGGGAGTGCCTGAACTTTTAAAAACTTTAGATTTGAAAATGAAAATGGCAGTTCTTTTTGGGGAGAGAAGGCTTTTGATGGGACAGACCTTTCGTGTTCACACGTTCCCTAAGTTGCGGCTGATAATGATAGTGGTGGGGTCCAGCTTGGCACGTGATGTATGGGGGTGACTATTCGGTTTCGATGGTAACGACTTGTTATTTATTAATTTTTGTACTCTCTTATTACAAGCTTATTATAACAAGAGAGTAGAGGGCAATGTTGGGGCATGGTTTTGTGGGCCGAGGTGATTCGGTGAGAGTAAACTATAAATATACGGCTATACCTTAACTTATAGGTAATGACTCTTTGGTTAATTTATGTACTAAAACAATAACGTGCCTCAATTGTTAACCTTTTCTAGTCTGTACCTATTTTCACACCGGAGCTATCTCCTGATGGCCCTGGCCGTCAAGCTTTTCAGTGTAATTGTCCGTTTTCTGTATAGGATTTGACTCGTTATTTGGTGATTGGACGAACATACGAATTTTGGCGTTAACACATAGGTTTGTGAAGTCAGAAGTGGCATTTCTTTTTTCACACATCAATAAGTTTAAACTTTATGCATTAATAGTTGTATTTTAGGTTTGAAAAAATGTTAGCTATGGTACTTTTATGAACCTTATTACATTACATATGTTTTTTCATACATTTCTACAATTTACACTATTATAGTATTTTTTTTTTTTGAAAGAAAAGTTTTAAGATTTAATAAATGTTTCTTTAATGTGTTTGTCATACTTTTATAAGAAAAATTTGTTGGCTTCAAAACTGTGACTTTCAAGGACCGTTTTTAAAAACAGAAATAGGCAGTTAAAAATATTCGCGCCAATACTCTTTCGCTTGTTCTTCCTTGTCCGTACATATGCTTATATGTCGTCCTATATATGTCGTGTGTAGACAGCTTTAACATTTTTGAAACTGAAGCTCTTAACTAGTTTTCTAATTAAGTGTTTTGTGCAGTTTTGCTAGTCTGCTATGGAGAATCAAAAACCACAATTACTCACCTCTCCTTCAGATTTCTATTCCTCCCTCCTCCAAATGAGCCTAAAAAACAACGACCCATTTACCGGAAAATGGATTCATACTCGAATAATTAAATCTGGGCTTCACCTAGGTGTTTTTCTCATGAATAATCTCATAAATGTATATGCGAAAAATGGGTTTATATCCGATGCCCACCGCCTATTTGATGAAATGCCTATTAAAAACACATCCTCTTGGAATACACTTTTATCTGCTTATGCCAAACAGGGTAGAATCAGTGTTGCACGTCGTGTTTTTGAAGAAATGCCAGAGCCTGATGCTGTTTCTTGGACAGCGATGATTGTGGGTTATAATCAAATGGGGAATTTTGTAGGTGCAATTCGAATGTTTCTAGAGATGATATCATTTCAAGTTTCCCCGACCCAGTACACGATGACCAATATTCTTGCCTCTTGTGCTTCCGTTAATGCGTCAGATATAGGAAAAAAGGTTCACTCTTTTGTTGTTAAACTCGGGCTTAGTAGCTTTATTTCTGTGGCGAATTCACTGTTGAATATGTATGCAAAGTCAGGTGATCCAGTGACTGCAAAAGTTGTCTTTGACAGAATGAGATTGAAGAGCACCTCCAGCTGGAACGCCATGATTTCATTGCATATGCAATCTGGTAGATGTGATCTTGCTCTAACCCAATTTGGGCTGATGACTGAAAGAGATATTGTTTCGTGGAATTCTATGATTTCTGGTTACAATCAGCATGGATTTGATGCTGAAGCACTCAATACGTTCTCAAAAATGATCAGGGAACCATTATTAAAGCCTGATAAGTATACTTTGACAAGTGCTTTAGCAGCATGTGCGAATCTTGAGGACTTGACTCTTGGGAAACAAATCCATGCACACATTATTAGAACTGAATTTGATACTTCTGGGACAGTGGGAAATGCTTTGATCTCCATGTACTCCAAGTCTGGCGGCGTTGAAACTGCTCACAAAATTTTAGAGAAAAGTGGGGCTTCCAGTCTTAATGTGATTGCATTAACAGCCCTACTTGATGGATATATCAAGCTTGGAGATATAAACCCAGCTAGACAGATTTTTGATTCAGTAAGGGATTGTGATGTGGTAGCATGGACGGCCATGATTGTTGGTTACGTGCAGAATGGCTTTAACAATGAAGCAATGGAGCTCTTCAGATCAATGGTTAGAGAAGGCCCGAAACCCAACAGCTACACTCTAGCAGCTATGTTGAGTGTTAGTTCAAGCTTGGCTTCTTTGGATCATGGCAAACAAATTCATACCAGAGCCATAAGATCTGGGGAAGCATCATCAGTTTCGGTAAGCAATGCTTTAATTAACATGTATGCTAAAGGTGGAAATGTCAATGCTGCAAGGCATGTATTCAATCTAATACCTTGTAACACTGATACTGTATCTTGGACATCCATGATTATAGCTTTAGCGCAACATGGTCTTGGTGAGGAATCCATAGAACTGTTTGAACAGATGCTTTCTTTTGGTATTCAGCCTGACCATATAACTTATGTCGGGGTACTCTCTGCCTGCACACATATGGGATTGGTAAAAAAAGGCCTTGGCTACTTTGAACTGCTGAAAGATGTACATGGGATTGAACCCACCCCAAGCCACTATGCCTGCATGATTGATCTATATGGACGTGCTGGAATGCTACAAGAAGCACACAAGTTCATAGAAAATATGCCGATTGAACCAGATGTCATAGCCTGGGGTTCGCTTTTAGCTTCTTGTAAAGTTCACAAAAACGTGGAGCTAGCAAAGGTAGCAGCAGAAAGATTGCTTCTAATTGAGCCCGAAAATAGTGGGGCCTACTCGGCACTTGCTAATGTATATTCTGCTTGTGGAAAATGGCAGGATGCTGCTATAATTAGAAAATCCATGAAGGATAGACAGGTGAAGAAAGAACAAGGATTTAGTTGGGTTCAGATAAGAAATGAAGTTCATGTATTCGGGGCTGAGGATGGGCTTCATCCGCAACGAGATGCTATCTATCAGATGATGGCTAAAATCTGGAAAGAAATAAAAAGGATGGGCTTCATTCCTGAAACTGAAGCAGTATTGCATGATCTCGATGAAGAACTCAAAGAACAGATACTTAGACATCACAGCGAAAAGCTTGCCATTGCATTTGCTCTACTAAATAGTCCAGATAATGCTACTTTGAGGATCATGAAGAACCTCAGAGTCTGCAATGACTGTCACTCTGCCATTAAATTTATATCCAAACTTGTGGGCAGGGAAATTATTGTAAGAGATGCTACTCGTTTTCACCATTTCAAAGGTGGTTCTTGTTCTTGTAGGGATTACTGGTAGGATTAAAACAAATATCTCTCCTATACATGGAGTTGGTCAGAGTAATTGACCAAGAAGAAATGCAAATTATATTCTTCTCAGTGGCTTGGTGCTTCAGATAACATCACAACAAGCAGGTTTTCCTTTTGCTGATTTTGCGTAATATTCCACTAAATTGCCTTCATGAAGATTGTGGAATAATACGGTGAGTCATGGCATTTTGTGTATGGAGATATGCTTACACGAGGATGGTGCTGCACTCATGATAAGTGTATAGGATATTCTTAGGTGCTGAATTGTCTCAAGTGTTATCTTTGTGGACTTCTCGAATTTCGCTGGAGTAAAACCTGGTATATTTTCATTGATCTTAAAATGCATTTAATTCCAAACCCTATATATATTTAATTTAATTGGTGGTTGAATGGGGGGGGGGGGGGATAAAATCTGGTGTAGGAGGTGTGAACTGAACTTGTTCTTTATTTTTGAATCAGTAAGAATTGAAATGCCAACAACTTTAGTAAGGATAAATGTTAAGGATAGAAATGCAAATTTTACATAAAGTACTCTCGGAGGATTGTGACTTTACATATCTTATTTTAAGAAAAGGGTTAAGATAAATGTATATGGTTTTACTTGTTTCCTTTTTTATGTGACCGACATAAATTACTCTCATGCTCTTTTTTCTTTTCACTCACCCTCTCCCTCTCTCTCTCTTTGCCTTTGTTTTTAAAAGAAAAAAAATATCTGTGTACTCTAGATACAATTGGCAGTAACCTACTTAACTCCTTCCTCCCAATGCAAAAACAACACTCACATAACTAACTGCTTTGGTTTAGGTTCGCAAATTTGGAATTTACTAACCTTGTTCAGACTTGCTGCTAGCTAGCATACAACCTTATTATTATGATTAGTATATAATTGGTAGTTATATTTGTATTTGATGGTGCACAATCAGAGGAGAGAATCTTCGTCCATGATATTCCATCTAAAATTTCAACAATTTGAAATTTGCTACAAATAGTTGTTAGTATTTCTGATGGTATAATCATAATGGTGTTAAAGTGAGGATACTGGGTATAAGTATTCACATTATGGTACGAAGACTGAAAACTAGTACACATGCATCTCTAAGTTTTCTTAACTGAAGTAAACATAATAATAAACTAAAAAATTCTCATGGAAAAAGATTGTGATGACTTTAGCATGCAGCAGGTTTATTATTATTCATAAGCAATAATATCTGATTCTAGATGACTTCCACAAATTTTGTTTCCAACAAATATTTTGTGCATATCATAACTATTCGTGATTTTTATCGTAGTTGTTCTTCGTATTTCCTCCTTGTAGACTTTTAGTGTTACATTCTTTTCCCTATCTTTGATCCGTAATACATAATAGATTGTTAAAACTGGGAGTTCATGCTGAGACTTGTTGAGATTGATATTGTTTGGTTTGCTACGAAATAGATGATTCTACTTTATGAATACCAGGGTAATGCTCATAGCTTTGACAATGTGAAACGAATCAAAAGATTAAAAAATAAAACCATCGAGTAATTTTTCAAATTTAAACCTTTCCTTCATACCATAAATCACAAACAGTCGCTTATTATAGGGTGGGTGGACTCCTTGTCCCCGATTGTTTGTATTTTCTCTATTCTTCTAAGAAAATAACAATCAATCTGTAGCATACTTAGATAATGCTTTAAATTTACATCATCATCTTTATATAGGTTAGGAGGCCAAATTAAATTTTGAGATATTGATTATGCAGGATGCATCATTTGGGAGGCTGAAATTGCAGCTAGTTTCCTCGGCAAATAAAGCATTATGATTGTTCTACTTATGGTTCTCCCTCTCTCTCATGCACACAGGTAAAAATCAGCCCATACACATTATCTGACAATTGAAGTAGTTAGGTGTTTATTTCCCCCTCATTATTAAGTACTGAAAAATATTTTCCTTGGATAGATGTCTCCTGCGGAGCCTTTTCTATGAAAGTCGATTACCAGCCCTACAAACCCTTGTCCCCCTATAACTCTTGCTAATATGGAAGAAATGAAAATTAAATCCTTCCTTTTGAGTTTTCCTAAGCTGTAGATTAAGATTTAGTTTTAAGAGAGAATTAAATTTTCATCAGCAATATAATATAAGTCAGGATTTTTTTTTAACATTAAATTAACTAAAGGTCTCCTATATGAATAAAGTTATTTAAATCATTAATATATTTGTAATATACATTACAGTTTTTTAATATTAATTATTATTTACTCATAGTATATTTCTTATATTTTTAATATATAGTTGTTTAGGAATTATAATTGTTGTTAAATAATGAGTTGTCATTATGATTTTAGTTTTAAAAGCTAGCTAACTAAATTTTAATAACTAATATATAAGTTATAATTGTTTTGTAACATTGATTAACTAAATGTCTCCTATATGTAATAGAATTGGTAACTAAAGGACTTTTATAAAAAAATAAAATTATTGTAGAATAATAGGTTAATATTAAAGTTTGTAGGATCATAAAGAGAGTCTTAGTTCTAGTTAAATTAATCTTAGCATTGTATAGAATCATAAAAAGTGTTTTACTTCTAATTAAATTCTAAGTTCATACCAAAGACGAAGATCAAAAAACGAAATTTTATCTTCTTATATATTTATATAGATTATATAGATATAGACTAGTTGAGTACCCCATACAAAGTACGAGTTTATTTTATAAATAGCATTATATTCAATATTTTATTTGTTTTATATATATGATGTTTATAAAATAAAAAAAAAGGTTGAATTTCATAAATTAACTTATTACTGGTATAAGAATGATTACAACCTTTGCTTAGAAAAACAAAAAAAATACAAACCACATACAATTGTCGGACTTACAAATGAGTTAGTAATATGATTTTTGTTGTTTTAATTTAATCTTCAAATAGTTTTCTAATTTAATTTAACAATATTGAACTAAAAGTCTGCTATATGAAATAAATTGATGATAACTAAATTTTAGTTACTAATATTTTTTGTATAATATATTATATTTTTGAAAATAATAATTTGCTCATATAGTTTTCCTACATTTTTAATATATTGTTATTTAAGAATAGATTGTTGTAGAATAATAAGTTATCATTATTTTTTTTAATTTTAAAAGTTTACTAAATTTTAATCATTAATATATAAGTTAGAATTGATTTATTATTATTAATTAACTAAGGATCTATTTCAAATAGTAGTAACTAATTTTAATCATTAATAGATTTTATAATATAAATTATTATTCATTCATGATATTTTTTGTATATAGTTATTTAGAGTCCGAAATTGAGTTCAGACCTAACAATAAAATCGTAAATATGGTTTTTAAGTTACAATTTATTCTATGACTAAGTAACTAAAGGACTTTTTTAAATATTAAAAATTGATGTAAAAAAATAAGTCAACATTTAGTCATAAAAAATTTTATTCTATATTTTTAATATATAATTATTTAGAGTCCAAAATTTTTAATTGCACTGTTTTATATATATAAAGTTCCATGCTAATTTGAAGTTGAACTGGACAGGACCGAAATATTAGGTTATGGGTTTTAGATAATCAACTCTATGTATAAATTCAATTTGTTGAAACTTGAGATGTTCTTGCGATTCAGTTATGATTGTTCATGAAGTTCTGATAATTAATGGATTTTAATTTGTAATTGACGGGGGTGATGGATGTGATAATTTATGGATGTAGAGGTAGAGTTTTAATTTCTATGAGTATAAAAAGAGTTTTGGTTCTAGTAGTATAAATTTTAGGACCAAAGATAATATAGTTTTGGATATAGTTAATTCATTTTGTAAGATAACTAGAGTTTTAATTTCTAGTAGTATAAAAAGAGTTTTGGTTCTGATTAAATTAATTCTAAACCTATATTTATGTAAATATAGTTTTAAACCTATTTAAAATAAATCAAATAAAATTAGTAATACTTTAAAAAGTATTTTAGTTGTACTTAAATTCTAGTTTCATATCAAAGACCAAGACCAAAAAAATCAAGTTTTGTCTTATTATATATTACTAGATAAGTGTCCCGTACGAAGTACGGGTTTTTGATTTAAATAAAATTATTTTTAATTCATATTTATGCTATATATGATGATTATAAAATATATTTTTGAATTTCAAATTAATTTACTATTACTATTAGAATGACTACAAATACTGCTCAAACAAACAATTATCAAAAACTTACAACTCAGTGGTAGTTATGTGTTTTTTTTTTAATTTAATATACAACTTTTTTATATAAAACAAAATTATAGTAGCATAATAAGTTATCATCATAATTTTTAGTTTTCAAAGGTAACTAAATTTTAGTAACTAATATATAAATGAGTAGTTTATTTTTTTTAACATCAATTAACTAAAGATCTCATGTCTCAAATAAAATTGGCAAATAAAGTTTAATCACTAATATATATTTTATAATATATATTATGCTTTTTAAGATTAATTATTATTTTCTCATTTTTTGTGTATTTTTAATATATATTTATTTAAGAATAAAATTGTTTTAGAATAATAAGTTAGTGTTATGACTTTTATTTTTAAAAAGTAATCAAATTTTAGTCACTAATGTATATGTCATAATTATTGTTAGCATTAATTAACTAAATGTCTCTTATATGAAATAAAATTGATAATTAAAGTTTAATCATTAATATATTTTATAACACATAATATACTTTTAAATATTAATTATTATGTAACCATAATATTTACATAACTACTATTATATATTAACAACAATTTAATTACTAAGTTAAAATATAAACTTAGTTTCACACACATGAATTATTTATTACTGAACTCACAATAAAAATATTAATTATAATGATTCTTCAATATGATATTAAAATATGTCTATAATATATATATATAGAATATATATATATATATATATATATATAATATTTAGAATATATATCTACAATTTAGTTTTTAGTTAATACGTTACTAATTAATTATATAACAAATTAGTTATAAAAATATTAAATTAAGCTCAACATAATCTTGTGTTTTCGAATAGTAAATTTTATTTTATTTTGTTAAAAGTTTTTTACTTTATGCTCTCTCTGCCCTTTTTTGATTTTTGTTTGGAGTCAATTAGGAAGGCTAATTGTCTGCATACTTTTACATAGATATATATTTATCTCCTTGGATTAATTTAAAATAAATAAAATAAAATTAGAGAGACTTTAAAAAGTATTTTAGCAGTAGTCAAATTTTAGTCTCATACCAAAGACCAAGGACCAAAAAAACTAAGTTTTGCTTTATTATATACGTACTAGCTAAATGCCACGTGCGAAGCATGAGTTTGCTTTCCAAATAGCATAATTTTTTATTTATTATTTATTTTATATATAATGATTATGAATTTTTTATTACAAATTAACTTACTATTGTTATTAGAATGTCTATAAATTTTGCTCAAAAGACGAAATTATATGATTAATGAGCTAAAAAAATCTTATAAAGAATAAAATTGTTGTAGAATACTAAGTTACTGTTATGAAAAAGTTGGAAACTAAAGTTTGATTATGCATTAATTTATATATATATATATACATATATATATATATATATATGTGTGTGTGTGTGTGTGTTAAGTTTTTAATGCTAATTATATTTAGTCATAATATTTTTATATATTTTTAATATATAGTTATTTAGAAATAGAATTATTGTAAAACAATGAGTTACCATTATTATTTTTAGTTTTAACATTAGTTAACTAAATTTTAATCACTAATATATAAGTTAGAGTTGATTTTATAATATTAATTAACGAAAGATCTCCTATATAAAATAAAATTAGTAACTGAAGTTTAATCGTTAATATATTTTGTAATATATATAATATATTTATTAATATTAATTATTATTCGTTCATAATATTTTCAATGTATACATTATTTAGAGTTCAAAGTTGAGTAAAAACTTAAAAGTAAAATTCTAAACATGATTTTTAAGTTATAATTTTTTGTATGACTAAGTAGTTAAATGACTTTTATGACGAACAAAATTCTTATAAATAATAAGTTAATATTTACTCATAATATTTTTCTATATTTTTAATATGTATATATTTTTTATATTCTTAATATCACGAAGAATGTCACCTTCCTCACAAATATAACCAATTGAACTAAGCAATAAGCATGGAAGGCCATCAATTGTGAGTAAATGATACGAGATGTGCAATTATCCAAAAATACTTTTATCTTCTTTTTCTGCTTTCTTTTCTCCATATTTCTTTACAAATTAAAAAGTGTTTTAATTGAAATTAAATTCTAGACTATACCAAAAAGTATTTTAATTGAAATTAAATTCTAGACTATACCAATGACGAATACCAAAAATTTAAGTTTTATCTTATTATATATGTATATAAATTAATTATAGTAGATAATTGTACGTAGTTTGTATTTAATTTTTTTTAAAGCAAATATTGTAATCATTCTAATAGCATATAAGTTAATTTGTGAAATTCAATTTTTCTTATAAGCAACATATATAAAACAAATAAAATATTAAAAATAATGTTATTTATAAAATAAACATGTATTTTGCCTTCTTTAAAAAAAATTAAAACACTAAACACTCATAAAACATTATCATTATGTCTCTTTATAAGTTAGTCCTAATTAATTATTATGATTGTATATTTTAATATAGCTATATTATAATAATTATGCAGTTTATGATGTAAATACTAATTCAAATTGCTCCAGCTTAATATAGCTTACATATGTTTCAATATTTTAATTTGTAGATAATTATGATATAATAGTAGAATAATTTATAATTATATGATATATCATTATATGATATATTAACAATGATCCGTAGGTGTTTTAATTTAAGCTGATGAGAATCAATATTAATAAAAAGCTTTTATAAAAAATAAAATTATTATAAAATAATAAATTACTCTAAAAAATTTTAGGATCATAAATAGTATTTTGGTTCTAATTAAATTCTAGGTTTAAAAAGTGTTTTAATATTAGTTAATAAAATAAAATCCGGAGGCTTTAAAAAGTATTTTAGTAGCAGATAAATTTTAGTCTCATATCAAAGATCAAGGACACAAAAAATTAATTTTACCTTATTATATATGTATATAGATATATAAATTAATTATTTATATTATTTTTATCATCACCCTAAGTTTGTATAAATTGATATAAGGATAAATTAATAAAATATTATATTCAGACATGCAATAAAAATTAATTATCAAATAACTTTTTTATATTTAATTTTTATTTTTAAAAAAACCTCTATTTTATATAAAATCGCTATTTTAATAAATTCTTGTTACACAGTTTTATTAAACATTACCAATTCGTACAGATTCCCTCTAAACAATTAATTAGTTATGAAAATCCGAAAAGCCCATCAATTAAATAAATTAATTAAATAAAATCACGCACCCACCTCCCTGATGAATCTGTCTGTGCCAGCGGCCCAGCAGCTAGCTTTGTCGTCAGTACTCTACCAACCTCAAAGTGCAAGATAACCTTTAAAATGATACTCCTACTCAATAAGGACATAAGGTTAAGCTTTCCACGTCAGCATGTCCTCGAAATTCCCCCATAGTACCATCCCTGAACTCCATACACGGAGAAATACATACATATACAATTAAGAGAGACAGAGAAAGTTGATCTGTAATTTGGCATGGCGATGGCGTTACAGAAAAATTTACTCAAAGCAGCAGCAGCAGCAGCCAAGGCCAAGGCCAACAATTGTTTGTATAATCTCTCCCTTCGTAGCTTCACGTCTTCTCCGCCTCCGCCGTTTGAGCTGCCGGCGTTCGATTACGAGCCGAGGCCGTATAAAGGACCGTTGGCTGATGAAGTACTTGCTAAGCGCAAGAAGTTTCTCGGTTCTTCTCTCTTCTACTACTACCAGAAGCCCGTAAGTCTAATCAATCGCGTCTCTCTCCAATTTATTCATTTGTGCGTTTATATTTGTATAATTAACTGACTGCTGAAATTGAATTGGATGAACGTTTTTATTTTCTTTGATCGCTGATACTAAATTGATGAATCAACGGAAATAGTGTGGGCGAATGATATTTGCTGTAGTTGTTTTTTGTCGCTCGTTGTTCTGCTTATCGAATCATGAAGGGAGTTAGATTTTTGTGTATTCCTAATTTTGATTTTCTTGATGATATGCTTATAGAATTAGTGATTCTAAATTTCTTTGGCAGCATTGTGCTGTAATAAATTCTACGTTTCAGTTTTCGTGCTAACTGATTCCTTAAGGGCCTGTTCGGGAATGACTTATTTTTTTTGACTTAAAGTTAAAATTTTAGTAGATTTATAAGTAATAGTGTTCGGCATTATTTTTACTTATAAGTCGGGAATTATAAGTAATAATTGTGGATGTGTTCGGTTAATAATGACTTATAAGTTAAAATAAAATAAGAAGATTACTAAAATATCCTTCAATAAGAAGAACATTAAAAATAAAAGAGGGCATTTTTGTCATTTCATAGTCGTTGACCAACTTAAAAAAAAATTGACTTATAAGTCATTTTTTTTAAGTAACTAAATGTTACTTATTTTTTTTGACTTTTTTTTCGACTTATAAGTAAAAAAAAAAGTTGTTCCCGAACACCTTTTTTGCTTAAACTACTTATAAGTTGGTTTGACCAACTTATAAGTAGGTGCCGAACAGGCGCTAAGTATTGCAATTTCACCTATATGAATTTAGTTATAAGGTTTTTAGAATTCTCTGCTTATATGCAGTGTTACTCGGACTCTTCATTTTGCCCTAAAGTACCCGTGTCCGAAACCCGACACTTGGACAAGATACTTCACTTTAGTGTAAAAAATTGACAAAATTGAGAAGTACCCATGTCGGATACCGTGTCCAACCAGACACTCCATCCGAGTCCGAGTAACATAGCTTATATGACTTGCCATTTAGCAAGGCATACTTCAATGACAGCTTTTGGGTCTCTAGATGTTATGAGAATCCCACCGATATGCATATGAGTCATGAATAGTTATCCTAGAAAATTAAAGAAGTGGACCTATGAAGAGATGATTTGGTAAGACAGAAGACTCAACACCAAGTAGTTGATGGAAGTGATTGAAGCGTGACAGGCTGATTTCGTATCAATTTCTTGACTTGATGCCACTTTGAGGAGTCTGCAGTTATTCGTTTTGCTATTAGATCTAACATCACTTTGAAGATTATATATGTTTGATTTTCTGTTTACCTATTTCCTGCATACTGTATGACATAAAGTATCCCCTTTCTTCTGAGTTTTTGTGCTACTACTTTTTCTTTTTATTTTTAGTTACATGTTTGTTGTGGAAATATGATTCATATGGGACTTTAGTGTGTAATTTGTCAAATACCATCCAAAAATTTCAGGATGTACAGCCTTTGGCATTCTATATGTTTTAACTATACATTATCTATACAGCTTAATATTGTTGAAGGGAAGATGCAGTATTTGTATGATGAGAGCGGAAAGCGATATCTTGATGCATTTGCTGGAATAGTTACTGTATCTTGTGGTCATTGCCATCCTGACATTTTGGAAGCTATCATGGAGCAGAACAAGCTACTTCAACATGCTACAACCATATACCTACATCATGCAATAGCTGATTTTGCTGAAGCCTTAGCATCTAAGATGCCTGGAAACCTAAAGGTTATTTCCACTAATCTAATTTCTGTCAAACTACTACTCTGACGTCATGATACTTTTCTTTTCTTTTTTTCTAATTTGGGGGGAGGGGGTTTGAACCTAGGACCTCTTGCTTAGCAAGAGGCCTAGAATACCACATGAGCCAAAGGCTCTCGGTGACGTTATGATACTTGGTATGTGTAGAGCGTGACTTGTGTCCCATTATACTGGAAGTTGGATTCAAATTTGACCTCTAACTTTGAGATACTGAGAAGTGATATTATAGTGTTGCATCTTTTTCCAGTAGCTTCTTCAGTTTCAGACTTTCAGGGAGAAGTTACGTCTATATAGTAACTATAAGGCAGATTTGTAGAAAATTTTATTTCTGTGTACGCAAATACTTAGAAAGAGTATTTTGATGATGATATCCTAAACCTGCAGGTTGTTTATTTTGTAAATTCTGGTACTGAAGCAAATGAATTAGCAATGCTGATGGCGCGATTATACAGTGGAAACCTTGGCATGATTGGCTTAAGAAATGCCTATCACGGGGGGAGTGCTGGTACAATTGGACTTACTGCTCTTAACACGTGGAAGTACCCTATACCACAGGTATATCTGTCCATTATAGCTTATTGATTTGTTTCTCAAGCATACCGGATACGTAAACATGTTTTGATGTTATATGTGTAAAGTTTTCCTCTAACTATCTTGCTTATGCTGCAAACTTTGGCTTGTAAACTGCAGTAGATTTTTTCACTCTGCTTCATTCGCACCAATGAATTTCTTGTTATCTTTGTATCCACCTCTTCATCAGTTTGAGGCTCCAGTCCTTTTGTTAAATTGCAGTTTCATCAGTTCTCTCTCTCCCCCCCCCCCCCCCCACCAAAAAAAGAAAGAAAGAAAGAACGAAACCCTCCCTCCGCCTCCAAGAAAGTTGTCAGAAATTTGTGTCTTCAACAGAAGATAATATACTTTACTTGATATGTCTTAATAATGATGTTTACTAGTGGTTACAAAGTCTCCTACACATTGCATCTTCCACTACTTTGTTCCCGCCATATATTTTATTGACTTATATTTTATTTTCAATTCCAAATATATGTATCGACCTCAACTCAATGGTTATCCTACAACGTGGCCATTATAGTGAGAACTGAGATCCATTATAATAATTTGGAAGTCAGAAAATTACACAAAGTTTTGGAAAAAAATTGAATAAAGTAGTTTTGATTGAAGTCAATGTGCTCCTAATTATGTTTCTCGAAGAAATTGGTGTTAAACGTGACATGAAGTGGATACAAAATTTTCAAGTTTCATATTTATGGCTTAATCAATTGCATGTTTATTCTGTATATATACCTCTTAATAAATTAGAAGGCCCACAATTCTTTTTACTTATCCTCCCAATGGAAATCCACCTGGCCTTTCAAACCTATGCTGACCTTACCTTTACTACGCTAGTTGATGGATCAAGAAGAGTGTAGGTCTAAGCTTGTGATTCAGGAATATCAAAGTTTCCCTTGGAGACGCGGACACAATATGGATGAGATTAAAACCTTACAACTACTTTTAGGATAGATGAATCTTTAACCCTATGTTTACTCTTGGTGTCCTATGAATAAATTTGAAGTGATCAAATTCTCCAATATATCATGTGGGGACTACGCTTGCCAGTTATTCTCTGACTTATTGTTCATATAAGACTGCTGAAATTTGCAGGGTGAAATTCATCATGTCTTAAATCCCAACCCCTACCGTGGAGTCTTTGGCTCTGATGCTAGTCACTATGCCAAAGATGTACAAGATCACATAGATCATGGTACTTCCGGAAAAGTTGCTGGTTTTATTGCTGAGACCATTCAGGTAGGTTAATTACTTCAGTACCAGGGTGCAAAGCTACTTGACTTGAATTTTATAGAACAATGATTGGGCAAATACTAATTTGTCATCAAATGATCATTTTGGTAAACTTTAGGGAGTTGGGGGAGCAGTTGAATTGGCTCCAGGATACTTGAAACTTGTTTATGACATTGTAAGGAAGGCTGGTGGTGTCTGCATTGCTGATGAGGTGCAAACTGGATTTGGTCGCACAGGAAGTCATTACTGGGGTTTTGAAACGCAAGGCGTAATTCCAGATATAGTTACGATGGCAAAGGTATCTCACGTCACACCCTTACAATTTATCTTAATGTAAAAAAAAGACACTTCATTTTATGTCATTCAGCGGTCAGGATGCAAATCTTTCAATTGATTAGTTACCTTGATATATACTAAATATGTTCTAGATTATCCCACTGAGTTCCACCTACTGATAATCTGTAGGGAATCGGCAATGGTTTACCACTAGGAGCTGTTGTGACAACTCCAGAAATAGCAAATGTAATGGCTCAGAAAATACAGTTCAACACCTTTGGTGGAAACCCTGTATGCTCTGCTGGTGGACTTGCAGTCCTGAGAGTTCTTGACAAGGAGAAGCGTCAAAAGCATTGTGCTGATGTTGGCTCCCACTTGATTGGGCGTTTAAAGGATCTTCAGCAAAGACATGATAGTAATTGCTCTTTAACTTCTCATCTTTTTTCAAATTTATTTCTTTACTTTTCTTAAAAGTAGAAAGTTTCAAACTGCATCTTGGTCAAGTAATTTTTTTTTTACCTCCATATGCAATCAGCAAGTGCTTTCATTTCAGTTCTTCCTACAAACGAGGTTTCTAGTCATAATACTAGTTAAATTTGGTTTCCTTCGCACCGGATAAGTGATAATCTTACACTACAGTTCTCCAATCATTGTCCTCAACTCCCTTCAGCATTAAGCATTATATAACTAGACTTTAGCTAGTTCAGACCTTATTTTAGATCCTGAGTACTACTGTCTTATTGGTCCAACACAATATATATTTGTTCTGCCTACCACAAGCTAATGGCTTGCTTCACTAGCAGGATATGTAATTGGAAATTAGGCTCGCGGTTCTGATTCTCATTTGATTCTGGGTGTCTTTTTTACATTATTTATAAATTTTCGGGGTGGGGGCATATTGAATTATTGGACTTCATTATCGTTTCACTTGAAGATCACAATGAAGGGTTTGAACCCGACTATTAATTTTGGAACTTTGTCCTTGTTACACAGCTAGAGGTGGTGGTATTTCATGATAATTGTATGTATACATATCTGATAGATGTGCATACTACAGTACTTTTTCTTTTAACTTGTTGGCTATTGCCATTAAGAGTTGTAGTTAACATTGACGACCCTTCTCATTTATATTAAATATTTTTACCCAGTTATTGGAGATGTGAGAGGCAGGGGGTTAATGGTTGGTATAGAACTTGTGACGGACAAGAAAGAGAAGACACCTGCCAAGGCAGAGACTGCAGCTCTGTTTGAGAAGCTTAGAGGTATGTATCACCAATCCTGGGTAGAGGGGAGGAGTGGAAGAAAATACACATTAGTTTCTCAATATTAATCAGTTCATTGTTTTCCTGAATGAAGAGCATGGAGTGCTAGTTGGAAAAGGAGGATTACATGGAAATGTGTTCAGAATAAAGCCACCTATGTGTTTCACAAAAGAAGATGCAGGTAAGTGTTTGAAGAACTATACACTATCCCGAATAGAGAAATTTCGCCCTAAACATTTGACTGTTTCTGTATGTGCAGATTTCCTTGTTGATGCATTGGACTATTCAATATCGAATCTGTAAAAAAATTTCGTAGACTCTGGGAAAAAGGTTTTCTAGTCACCAAATCCTCTCCCATCAAACTTCAGAAGTGAATCGGTAGGGACAAACTTCATTCTGAACATGAGAAACAACAGCTTTTTCATGGTTCCTTCCAGCTGCGGGGGAAAAAAAATTCTGATGATAAATAAAGATATCAGTTTTTATGCTTTCAGGTGTTCACATATTATAAACATTACATTGCAAAAAAATTCAGTGAAAGCACATCTACGGAAGAATGGGTTTTGTTAAGTTTCAGCCAACATTTATTAGATCTCTTGTTAAGTTTCCACTTACAGTTCTCACAATTCTTTTTGAAAACGGTGCATCATAATACTTGTCAAAAAAGAAAGAAACAACGAAAATAAACGAAAACAAGTGCATCGTAAATAGGTTCAAATGGGAAGCAAAAGTGTCTTTGCGATGCCCAGAAATGCAGTAAATCTTATTATAAGATATCTAAATTCCAAAAGTAATTATGAATCTTTGTTGACCACATACGATTTAGCCTTAATCACAGTGCAAAACAGTTATAAGCAGATTATTTTTCACAGGAATGTGCTCTTAGGTTGGGCCAGAAAGAATATTAAGAAAACAAAGACATACTGATAGTCTAATATACGTTGCTTGCTGGTTGCTCCAAATCTGTTCTTTCTTATTCATTCTGTTGTTTTCTTCTTCGTCTGATAATATTTATGAAGACTGTTTGGTACAATGTGCATTGCATATCACAGGCATATTTTACACCATAAATGGCAATTTACACATTTTAGTTCCATTTATTGAAGTGCTTAGAGAGAATGTAATATACAGGCATTCAAATGAATTCAACTACACACTTTCTGAAAAGATGAGCATCATATTTACATGTGGGGAGCCCGATGGGAAATTGCCAGCTGCAAAGATTACATTCTGCATGCGGTTATATATTGAGCACAAGCGGCAGGCACAAACAGCTGATGAAGCATACTTTCTGGAAGTCATCACCAAGATTTGACAGATGGTAAATTCTTCTACTGTATCACTAGGCAGGTTCACGTGGACGAGTAGCCCATAGCGAACTCAGAGCCCGGAGGCGTTGGAAGTACTCTCCTAAGGCAAGCAACCCTCGAGCTGCTTGAAGGGGAGTTAGGAGGCGAGACATCTGTTGTAGAGTTTCCTGTCGAATATGATCTGCCTGTAATGAAAAGAAACAAATGAAGTCAATTAGCTATTTTATCCATCGTGATGAGTTGCAACCTTTTACTTTCCAATAACTAAAATTTTTGTACAGTAGGTTTGGCTCTACTCAAGATTCACTGCCAAGCAAAAATATACACCATCACACTGAGTAGAGACATTAAATACTCATTTGGATAATATGTATACATATAAATTAGACGTGAATTGTAACAGAACCTGGTTGAGTAGACTTCCTGAGAGAGAGAATACAATGAAGATTTTCAAATTAAACGTGCAAGAACAGTCCGATTCCATGACTATGGGATGTATTTCACATTATTAAGAAGAGCTTCCTGAAAGTAAATCTACCACCTTTAGGTCAATTAAGAACACAATCTTCTCACTGAGTGGGACAAGCTAAGATTCAAGTATACGACTAGAATGTACCTAATGTGGAAATACATTATATTGTTCTCTGTTGTCACATCTAATGTCTTAACTGCTGAAAAGAAACCATAGAGATGCTCTAAATAGTTTCAACTGGACAAAAATTCTGATGCAATGATAAATAGAGGTTCATTAGTCACTCAAGGAAGCTCATGGCAGGGAATGGCACTTCTTTTGAATGAAAGTCTCTTAAAATAAGGAAACTCATAGCCAAGTGATTGGCTATCATGCTTTAGGTATGACCATGAAATTTTGACACTAGATTTTTATGTTGCTCTTGTGAAGAATCCAAATTCCAAACCTATGACAACCATCAATATACCTGGCAATTTAGTTTATAAACTGATAGGTCAACCCAAACAAACTAGAACCATTTAGGTTGGTTAACTACTTTAAATAATTTAGTCGGTTAAACTTTGGGCCCAGATTTTTTAATATAAAAATAGGCCCAAACCAATTAACTGTTTTTGACCCATTTTTTTCTCTAACCTCTATCGCTTAATTACCGTGTTTATGGCCCAAACCAGTGTGTTTATGGCCTAGCATTCATTCGTTTATAGCTGCAACTGGAGTACTATACTTGGTTTCTTTCTTTAAGAAATTTGTTTGACCTTGGTCAATATTTTACAATTTGCCTTTGTCGGGCCAATCTGAAAACGGTGGCACCTTTAGGCTTTAATTACAATTTCAGCCCTTAAGGGCCTATTCGATGCTTGGGTCCTGAATTACTGATTTAGTATTCAGATCTTAAGCTTCCTCTGGCACCTTTAATATAGCTTTCTCTCTCTCTCACTCTCTCTCTCTATATATATATACATACATAAGTATATGTATCTATTGATTGATGTATACATATATATGTGAAGTTGTATTTATATATATGGAATTTTTTCTACTTAAAAAGTTTAGAGAGAGAGTGTAAAAAAAATTGAGTATAAAAATTTAGAGAAAGTGTTTAAAAAAAATTTAGAGAGAGAAAGTGTGTATAAAAGTTTTAGAGAGAGTAAAAATTTTAGAGAGAGAAAGTGTAAAAAAAAATGAGTATAAAATTCTTTAGAGGGAGAAAGTATTAAAAAAATTAGAGAGAAGTTAAAACGAAGATAAAAAATCAATATATTAAGTAAAGTATTTCAATGGGCTATAATAATAGTAAGCTTGAAATTTGAAAAATGGGTTGACCTATAATGGACCCTAGCTATTTGGTTCCAACCCACATAACATATATTAAAAATAGGTTATATAATTGGAAGAATTACATTTACTAGAATATTTTTAAAAAATATTACAACATAAGTGTATACATAGAATATTTACAAAATTCGTGCATCTATATAATTTTAGTTCTTAATAGAACCAAAGCCATATTTTGTAACTCATAGCCAAACCAAATCCACTTTTTGCCAGGTCTAATGGTCAACCTAGCAGTGAAGTCTGCTAAAGTTGAGTTCAGTTGGGCAATAAAGGGGATGAAACAAGTCAACCCAAAGATTCCAAGCATACAATACACAATAGATATCGTAAAATACTTAATATGAATCATCACCTCAAACATTTTTGAACTAAGAATTTTAAAAGAGAGCAAATTTAGAAAGTCCAAATCACAACTTCAACTCAAATTTAACATGCAACTTATTTTGACTTTTTGAGGGATGAAATCACAACTTACTAGAGACATTTTGGCATATTTTTTGAAAATAAATGGAACAAAGCTTTCACCATCAACATGCTTAAAAGTTCCATGATAATGAGGACATTTTCTAGAAATATCTTTGTCACTCTTCATAAGAAGTTTCAACCAGATGTACAGTACTCTCTTGAAGTTCTTTCTACTCTCTCTTTCTCTCTCTCTCTCTCTCTCACACACACACACACTCACACACGCACGAATACGCACACATGCACACAGGAAATACAATGACAGATAATTTAGCAACAAACAAAGAAAACAATAATAGAGGTTACTGGATGTGAGGCATTCATGAATCAAAAAAGGTCGAGAAAAAAAAAACAAGACTGAGTGCAGACAATCAACTAAAAAGGTGTGCAAGCATGATTATTACCTGATCTACAAAGCACACCAGAGCTTCAAGCTTCTCCATTGCATTAGCAATCTGTGGGATGTAACTTCCTCCACCCAACTGACCAGCTGCCACTGCATCAGATAGAGTTTGTTTAAGCTTATCCATTCCTTGTGTGAGAGCATCTTCTGCTTGTTGGCATGATTGTCTAAGGTTATAAACATCGAAAAGTTGTTCCTCCTTGAGGTCAAGGTGTGGCAAAAGAACCTGCATGATTACAAAGTCTCCTTAGTAAATAGGGTAACCACTATTATGGTGTTGATTCCACCAGTGTAGGGTGTTGTCAGGGTAGATACAAGCCAGACCTGACCTTTGGCATTCTTTGAGCAAAGTGTTTTTCGAGAATACATCGATATAAAAGAACCAACACAAGGGTTATTATGGAATAAGCTTGGTCCTGGGGCAGGGCAGTTTGGCATACAAAGTCTAGGTATGTGCTATCTCATTCAAGAGTTAATATACAGTGATACATATATGTGTGTGTCTATATATATATATATAATATATATATATATATATATATATACATATATAGTTCAGTGCTTTTATATATATAGGCATTCATTAATCAGGATGGCACAAGCAAAAACGAATATACATCATTAATGATAGCATACACCTAATAAGATGTTAAAGAACATATTTTGCTGGTTCAAGGAAAAAATTAATAATAAAAGAAACTGCTAAAAATATTCCTAGTATAGATGTAAAAGAAGCTCCGGATTTGAATATTTAATAACTGAAAAAATAAAATAATGCATGACATATCAATTCAACGCGTGTTGCAAACACTAACACCTCCAGGCTCCAGTACACACTGTTAAGGTGTGTGTTAGTAAAACATAGTTCATTGCAGAATCGCAGATTAATATTTGAAACTACACCTGAGATTATGAAAACAACAAAAGTACAACTATATATAGATAAAAGTGACCCAAGTTAGGGCTGTGCAAATGAACCAACCATAGCCAACCTGCCCTTGCTCAAGCTCCTCTCGTTCGTAAACGAGCTTAAAAAAAGAAGTCCAAGCTCAGCTTATTTCACTAATAAACGAGCCCGAGCCGAGCATACTACAAGCCCACGCTGAGTTAGAGATCTTCATTAATTAAGCTTAGTAACATTTACAATATTTTTAATGTCACAACTTTTGAGAAAATTTTTACTTTTACATAAATATTCAAGAGATATTTTTAGTGACATAAAATGTAGAGAAAATTGTATGAAATTAATAAAAGTATAGTGAAATTCTATTATAAAATTAAAGTTCAACAAAGTATATCAATTAGCTAAATATTTAATTTATTACAACATCATATTCAAATGCATCTTTTACATATTATGTAAATCTGAAGATATAGGAAAGATCTAGTATATTAATATTAAAGGATATCCATATATTCACAAGCTTTCAAAGTAGAGTTTTTAGGATGTTCAAACTCGGGTCATTAGTCAAACCATCCCTACTTTTGAGTTCAAGCTCAACTCACGTACTAAATATACGAGTTTTCCCAAGCCCTAGTTGGGTGGAATGTCGAGCTGTTCATGAACTGCTCTGTTAATTAGCAAAATTATATAATATGTAGTGCTGTTGGACAATAATTTTATTGAACTGAGATATTTGTTATTAAGTGCTCAAAGTCAAAGTTAGATATAAAAAGAAAAAACGGAGAAAAAGCATAAGGAAAAGAAACACTTAAATGTCAATCTAGACATTGCATCACCTTCAGAAGTTCTGAAGGGCGAAACCCTCCAATCCACATGAAAAACTGCTCAGCTGATGTTTTCCATATGCCTGACATGAGATAGAAGACATCAGCTTTTGCAGCATTTGCTTTCATACGGAAGAGATCAAAATAATGATTCATGCCACCATCGACAAGTATGCGGAGCTCTACATCAGATAAATGAGTATTCATAGCAGTCCTTAATTCATAAATTTGTCTGTTTTGTTCTTCCACCCAGTTTCCATACTCCAACACAAATGCAGCAATACCTGCAAGATCCAATGTGCACAAAATGGGTTAATTGCATAGCAAGAATTTAATAATACAAAGAGTAGGTATGATATCGACGGAGAAAGTTACAGGCAAACAGAAGGAAACAAAGGATAAACATGTGTATGATACATCAGAATATATAAAGCTAAAGCATATAATTTTTTTAGATAAAAAGGCAAAAACCATATGCTAAGTTCCATAAATTTTCTGGAATAATCTGTCTTCTAATATGGACAATTGTTTTGTCTTTGTGACATTTAAGAACTACATTCTCATAGAAAATGTGTTTATGGTCTTTGAATAATTCAATATTGACAGAAATGGCAACATAAAAAAAAGGCTAATGGTGAATAGCGGTAGTAAACTGAGGGTGTGACAGTAAACAACCTTTCAATTCCATTGCCAACAGAACTGAAGTGAGTTGATGTTCTATTTTAATCATTTCCACAGAAAATTATTTTCAAAAATCAGCTAGATATTTGAATTGGCTACATATCATCTGAACAACCACCATTTTCACAGTGACTTCTAATTAAAACCAAATTACCAAGCAGGCATGCACGGTTTATGTCCTTGCATATAGCCAATTGTCTTGCTTAAATGACTATGCTCTCTTGCAAGATCCAATAGGTCTACTTAAAGAGAGAAAACATCAGATACACCAAAGTCTATAGAAGTTTAAAACTGAAATTCTGCTGCCCCATGGAAGATGATGCATTTTTATCTGGATGATTTAAATGCCCTGTGCAGTAATGATTGATTTGTAACTTCTGTATCGTTTACATTAATTCATCAAAACAATTTCGGTGAGAAAAGAAGGTACATATAAGCATCAAAAAGCACTTGAAAATTGTCAACTGTTACTCTCACTTGGATTTCATAGAAGTTCTTTGCATAAAAAACACTCTAGATGGGACCCAAGTAAAACCAGTTGAGAGGAAATAAGAAAGCAAGCAACTTTCATAGATTCCATTATATGCTATCAAATGCATTAACTAGAAACAAACAATAGAGTTTTCGCAACCAGTTCACTATTAACTGTTCTATTGGGTGTTATAAACGGAAGTAATGATAATGGTGCTGGTGTATCCACCAACAGACCTGAGTTTATTGCTCCAGAGTACCCTAGATGAGTAGCATCTAATCCACCACTAATATATGCCCCCTGCAGCAAATCATTTCTTAAATCATTAGATTTCTCCCTTCAAGAAAAGGTTGAAAAAGTAGAGAAAGGAAGGGAAGTATTCCCTTGATCACAACAGGAAAGCATTAAAGATAATGAGCAGGAAAAAGACGGAAAGAATAAATGACTCAATTTTCCTCTTACCTGTTGCCTAGTTCGTTCAAGCTCTTGCTCCAGTTGAAGCAGCTTCAAACGGCTAGTTTCTAACTGCTGAACATAGGCCTACAAACATCTCAGAGATCTTAGTAATTGAAAAGGAAAAGTTGATGACAACTGCAACAATGATCCATATTTTATATTTAGGGAACAACTGGAATGCATTTCCCAGCCTCTGTACCTTTTTCCGCAAACGACTTTTACGAGCAGCCTCACGGTTTTGTGCAAGACGTCTCAAAACCTGTATTAGCATTACGTATTAACTACCATTGATTGAAACTTCAGAACTTATATCACAGATAATAATGCTAAAAAAATATGGGATCTTCCCAAAATAAGAAAGTAAAATGTATTGAAACTTCAGAACTTATATCACAGATAATAATGCTAAAAAAATATGGGATCTTCCGAAAATAAGAAAGGAAAAACATTTTACGTAGAACTTACTGACATTCTCGTATGCTGTCAGCACAAAAATGTAAGACAACCTACAAGCATAATTGTTTGATCTTGAAACCTTAGAATATATGCAACTTTAATTGTCCCCCTTTTTCTGAGTGTCTGTGGCACATATTTAAGATGCGTGATATACACATTAATTATACATTTTAATATTCCCATTTTTATGAATTTATATGTATATTTTATTTAACTAATACATTTTATTTTGTTTTGTAGAAGATAATATTTTATTTATCTTATGATCAAGTAAAGGATAATTGTTCCAGCTTTTAAAGATTAAAATGGACTCTAGAAGATTATCATGATGGAGTTGGAATTAATTTGGAGATAAAAGGATAAGAAGGAAAAAGGAAGACCAAGTTTAATGTGCCTTAGATTAGGTTTATTAGACCACAAGACTCGGAGACCAAATCTTCCTCAACAACCTTAGCATAACAGCAGGTCAAGATAGGAGTTAACCTCTTATCCATAACAAATATTCAAATGTATAGATTAGGTGATGTTTAAATTCAAGTTCTATCTATCCATACTGCTCTGGGTATATATGTGTGATGTGTACTGTAGTTAATAGTGAGAAGATAATACAGTTTGCTTCTTTTACCAAACCTTGCTTGTGTTAAACTTGTATGGTATCAAAGCCACAAATGTCGTCTCTGTCCTCTGGGTCTTCATCTTCCCCATCACAGCGGCAAGTACAAATTGCAGCCACCCTCACGTCACCATTAAACATGACAAATTCAACCCAAATCATTGCTATAAAACTACATCCTGAAAACTATCTGTCTTGGAAGGCGCAATTGCTGCCTCTTCTCCGTGGAAACAATTTATTGAGGTTCGTTGACGGCAAAAATGAACCACCCCCGGAGAAATTACCAGCTACTGTTGCCGGAGGACAACCCACTGACAATCCTGAGTATCAAGTCTGGTATCAACAAGACCAGAACCTATTAAGTTTGCTCATTTCCTCTCTACATGAGGACATTGTGCCCCTTATCATTGACGCGCAATCATCTCGTGAACTTTGGGTGATGCTGGAAAGAGCATATGTGTCACCATCGACTACGAGAGTCCTAAATTTGCTTCTTAGTTTGCAAGAAATTAAGCAGAATGACGACTCTGTTACACAATTTTTGAACCGGGCAAAATTCATTAGCGATCAACTTGCAGCTGCGGGTCGTCCAATGTCACTTGCTGATTTTAATTGTCATCTTCAAAGGCCTTTGCCCTGAGTTTCGTAGCGTTATTCCTAGTCTTGCGAACAGGCCAGAACATGCTACATTTGCTGATTTGCTTAGTACTTTGATGAATCATGAATTGCGAACACAAAATTTTCTTTCAACCTATCCTCTCCTCTCCAATAGCAAATCTTGCTCAAAGGGGCTATGGTAATCAACCAAATAATAGAAATGGCTATGGGTCTTTCAATCTGCAGGGCAATCGCAACACATATTTTAGGGGAAATAATAACAAGCAACAACAAAATTCTGGCTCTGGCTCTCGCCGGAATAATTCAAACAACCGATCTTTCTCTCAATCAACTCCGCAATGCCAAATCTGTCATAGGTACAACCACACCGCGGATAACTGTCGTCAGCGGTACAATCATGCACATCAGCCGTCTGTGAATATGGCATCGCTTTATAACAATAATTTTAGTGATGCCTGGTTTCCTGATATTGGGGCTACTCACCATGCCACTCCAGACTTACAGTCTCTTGATCATTCGCTGCATTACAATGGGTCGGATACCTTGCGAGTTGGTAATGGTACTGGTTTACATATTTCTCATACTGGAACTTCCAAATTAAATTCTGCTAATAATTCTTTTGTTTTAAATGATGTCCTTCATGTTCCTTCTCTTACAAAGTCCTTACTTTCAGTTAATAAATTTACTCATGACAATGATGTATTTTTTGAGTTTCACCCAAATTATTTCTCTGTGAAGGGTCACAAGTCGAAGAAACTGTTGTTGTCCGGACCGAGTAATCAGGGGCTTTATTCACTGACTGGTGCCACTGCTGCAAATAAATTTCCAACAACCTTTGTAGCCACTAAAACTTCAACTGATTGTTGGCATAGTAGATTAGGACATCCTCATTCCAAAGTTCTTAATAAAATCATTTCCACTAATAAGTTGTCTGTTTCTGATTCGAAGTTTAATTTCTGTAATGCATGTCAATTGGGGAAATCTTCCCGACTTCATCTTCCTGTTACTCATCATCGTGTGTCTCATGTACTTGAATTAATTTATAGTGATGTATGGGGTCCGTCACCTACTCTTTCTTGTGATGGCCACAAGTATTTCGTTATTTTTGTTGATGCATTTTCTAAGTATATCTGGTTTTACCCATTGCACAATAAATCTGATGTG
This sequence comes from Aralia elata, assembly GCA_034770075.1. Taxonomy (NCBI): domain Eukaryota; kingdom Viridiplantae; phylum Streptophyta; class Magnoliopsida; order Apiales; family Araliaceae; genus Aralia; species Aralia elata. The sequence continues at coordinate 22,883,347 of CM068378.1, read as the reverse complement.
TACTCTACATTTCTCCAATTTCAAAAACTTGTGGAACGACAATTAAATACTCGCATTAAATCTATCCAGACTGATTGGGGTGGAGAATTTCGATCACTAAATAAATTTTTTACTTCTATTGGCATAAATCATCGTATCACATGTGCACATACTCATGAACAAAATGGCATGGCGGAACGTCGAAATCGACACATTGTCGAAACTAGACTAACTCTCCTTGCCAATTCTCAGGCCCCCTTCAAATATTGGCATTTCACTTTTGACACAGCAGTGTATTTAATAAATCGCATGCCTTCTTTAGTCTCTCTTAATAAAACACCATATGAGTGTATTTTTGGTCATCCTCCCGATTATTCCTTCTTACGCATTTTTGGTTGTATGTGTTTCCCTTTCCTTCGTCCATATAATGACCACAAGACTGATTTTCGTTCCACTCCGTGTGTTTTTCTTGGTTATTGTCCCAATCACATGGGTTATCGTTGTTTGGATTTACGCACAAATAAAATGTACATTGCCCGCCATGTCCGTTTTAATGAAACATGTTTTCCATTTGCCTCTTTTTCTTATATTCCTAGACCTGCTCCATCTGATCAACCACCATGGGCCATTGTTCCAGTAATTCCTTCTCAACAATTCACTTCCAACATTTCTAGTCCCTCAACTGCTCCAAAATCCTCATCATCAACAACTATGACAAACTCATCTCCTTTACCAAAATTTTGTCTACTTGACTCTCTCTACACTGACCCTGTTATTCAGACTCCCTTGGCCCTCTCTAATAATTCTGATTCTAATGCTCAGCCCTCTAACTCCTGCTCCCTTCTGTTATCTCCTATCAGTCTTGGTATCACAGTGGTACAGCCTGAAATTACTTCCACTCTACCAGCAGCAGTATCTCGACATGTGCTTCCTTCTGGGGTGCTCACTCGTGCGATGGTTCGTCGCCTTAATCAAACCCAACCACATGCCCTTACTATCGAAGGTTATGCAGAAGTTGAGCCCACTTGTTATTCCCAAGCAGTTCGATCTAGTCATTGGAGAGATGCTATGGTTTCCGAAATTAATGCTCTTATTTCTCAAGGTACTTAGGTTCTTGTACCAAAATCAGATTCTATGAATGTTGTGGGTTGTAAATGGGTTTTTCGGATTAAACGAAAAGCCAATGGCATGATTGATCGTTATAAAGCACGGTTGGTGGCAAAGGGTTTTAATTAGGATGAAGGAGTGGACTATGCTGAAACATTCAGTCCGGTTGTCAAACCAACCACAGTACGAGTTGTTTTATCTTTGGCAATTTCTCTTTCATGGCATATTCACCAGTTGGATGTGAATAACGCCTTCCTTAATGGTTGGTTAGATGAAACGGTGTTTATGGTCCAGCCAACAGGTTTTGAGGATAAAAATCATCTGAATCATGTGTGTCGTCTTCGAAAGTCTCTTTATGGGCTCAAACAAGCCCCTAGAGCGTGGTACCAGCGTTTGTCCGATTTTTTGGTGCAACTGGGTTTCAAAATTTCCTTATCTGACACATCTATGTTCATATATTCACATCATGGAATTCATTTAATTTTATTAGTTTATGTTGATGATATCATATTCACTGGAAATTCATCTGTTGCAATAAGTGATTTAATGCAGGCTTTGGGAAAGGAATTTGCTTTAAAAGATTTAGGTCCTCTAAATTACTTTCTGGGCATTGAAGCAGTCCGTACATCCAATGGGTTAATTTTATCTCAGCAAAAATATATTAAGGAGCTAATTACTACAGCAAAGATGGCTGAATGTAAGCCTGTTAGGACGCCGGTGGCAAGTTCAAACCACATGCCTACTGATGCTTCTTTATATTCTAATCCGACTTTCTTTCGGCAAATAGTGGGTGCGCTACAATACACCACACTTACACGACCAGACATCTCTTTTGCAGTCAATAAAGTTTGTCAATCAATGCATAGTCCCACTGAGGAAAACTGGGCAGCCGTGACCGTAAATTATGGGCTTTCGATTTTGAAATCAGATAATCCATTTCTTCTTCAAGCATTTTGCGACTCAGATTGGCTGGTAGTTTAATTGATAGAAAGTCTACAGCAGGTTTTGCTATTTTTATGGGCACCAATTTGGTCTCTTGGGCATCAAGAAAACACAGAACAATTGCAAGATCGTCGACGGAAGCTGAGTATAAGTGGGCAGATACTGCAGCAGAGTTAACTTGGCTACAATCCTTATTCTCTGAACTGGGAATTTTTTTTAAGGCACCTCCTGTCTTGTGGTGTGACAATATTGGTGCTACTTAGTTGGCAGGCAATCCGGTATTTCATGCGAGGACGAAGCACACTGAAATTGATTTTCACTTCGTTCGAGAAAAGGTGGCTCGCAAGGATCTCTTGGTTCGTTACATCTCCACACATGATCAGGTGGCGGACATTTTCACAAAGGCTTTGAGCACTCCAAAGTTCGAATACCTACGAAGCAAGCTGACTGTGCTCCCAACCCCAATCAGCTTGCAGGAGGGTATTAGACCACAAGACTCGGAGACCAAATCTTCCTCAACAACCTTAGCAAAGTTAACCTCTTATCCATAACAAATATTCAAATGTATAGATTAGGTGATGTTTAAATTCAAGTTCTATCTATCCATACTGCTCTGGGTATATATGTGTGATGTGTATTGTAGTTAATAGTGAGAAGATAATATACAGTTTGCTTCTTTTACCAAACCTTGCTTGTGTTAAACTTATAAGGTTACAATTTATTTTTTCCTATAAATAGGTCTTTTGTTTTAAGGAAAGAGGAGATTATTAGGTATTTTTTTTACGTATTAGTTTAGGTTAGGAGTAGGAGTAGGATTAAATTATTTATTTATTGTACGCTCGTTGGATGATCGTTAATAAAGAGAGTTTTCTTATTTATTTTTAATCTTCATCTTCTACTTCTTCTTCTTTATCTTAGCTAATTTATTTGTTTTTAATGTCTAGCTAATTTTTTATATCTAGGATGAAGATGAAATTAAATAATTATTCATGATAATATTTTCTCTCTCTTCTATTATTTATGCTTTAATGTTTAATTAATTTCGCCTTCATGTTTCGTTATTGAAATACAGTTCTTATGTGATTTTAAATTAATTAAGAGGTTTTAATAGATTATTGTTAAAATATGAGTTTTTCATAATACATGCTTGCTCGAATAAGTTTTGATGGATTATAATTAATCCTTAAATTTTCATAATCTATATTTACCCACGTTAATTATAAAAATACTAAATTAAAGGGAAGGGAGATCAAAACCATAGTTAAGTTATAAAAATAGAAGAGATTGAATTATATGTTATATTTATTGTTTAACGGATTCGGATTCCTAGATTGCTTCCTTGTTACTAGTTTTCATATTCTAATTAGTTTAATTGTAGTTAATCAATTCTCATCTTTATCTCTACTTTGCCTGAAATAGCTATTAAGGATACATTCAGGGTCGGTCCAAACTTTTTGGAGGCCTCAAGCTAAATCTCAAATTGGGGCCTTTTTTAATTATTCAATTGGTTATCATACATTGAAATTAATCTAGTCTCTGTGGTTCGACCTGTACTTGCCATTTAACATTACACTTGCAGTTACATATTTTTATCACATCAACGCGACGAAAACAAATTTATAGATTTTCTTTTAATAAAATAATGAAGAGAAAAAAAGTTATATAATATATATATATATATATTGAGCATTTAAAAAATATCAAACATATATTGAACAAAAGGACGGGGACAAAGTAACGTTGGAGTGAGGGAGTGATTTGTATGATAGACATATAAGGACACTTACAAAACTCAGAGTAATGAGCCTTTATTAAATAATTGAGATAACAAAAATTGTGTATATGATGATAAAAAATTGTTCAAAAACTGGATCCATAATAATAAGTTGGGTAAGAGAAACCTTAGCATTATCTTGGTTCAATTGGCTCTTCAAGGATGAGAATATTAAAGGGATAGACGAGTAAGGGAATTATGATCATTTTAGTTCACATTTTAAAGTGTAGCATATAGAATCGTAAGGGATAGAGAAAGAGATATTCAATAATTAAGATACTAATAGTTCCTGGCATGTACGTGTAGTTTTGTCAAAACACAAAAATGGTGCTAATCATAGGAAAATGACAAAAAAGAAGAAAATGAAAGAATCCTTGGTAAGTACAACAAGCACACGTGCATAATTGCAGTTTACAAGGCCATAACACTAATAGTAGAAGTTTCCATCTATGAAGTCACAAATAACATTCATTACTTTAATTTAAAGATGGTTATAACTAATAACCTTTTGTTAGAGTATATATCTTGTCCCATATTGAATACCTTGAGAAAATATGTCTAGTATATAATGACTTGGGTCAACTCTTCTCATATCCAATTGGTTTTGAGTTAGAGAGCTTGATATCTTTGTATACTAGACTTTGGACCGATTTTATAAATCTAATAGTTTATCAGAGTGGGCTATCATTGGGCCTAATTAAACACTCTTCTTAGCCTTCATTCTTACCCACTTGTAGTCTATTTCTTAAGAGTCAAAATTACTCATTTCTTAACTAGTATCACCTATCAATTGGGCCAATAGTTGCCCGTGGTTTACTAGATTTCTTCTGGGCTTGTCTTGTGACTAGCTTCTTCGAAGCTTGCTTATCTTATGTGGATCTTCATATTCATCAGGTCCACGTGGAACCCTCAATACGCCAGGTTATACGTGCGAGGAAGTGTTAGAGTATATATCTTGTCCCATATTGAATACCTTGAAAAAATATGTCTAGTATATAATGACTTGGGCCAACTCTTCTCATAGCCAATTGGTTTTGAGTTAGAAAGTTTGATGTCTTTATATACTAGACTTTGGGGTTTGGGCCCATTTCATAAATCTAATACCTTTCTGTTGGACTTGTGATCCCCTAGCTCCTACAACTATTAATACTCCATACAAGCTAATTCTAACAAACATTCGATTGGTAAAATTCAACTATTAGTAAACCGAAGGAGAAATCAATACAGACAACAATGCAATGTCCTTTACCTTATCAACTGGTTTATTTGCTTCTTGTTCAAACTTGCTAGAATGCCCAAGTGTTTCGTGTGAAGTATCTTCTGACTGTATAATTAAATCATAAATGCATTTTCAGTTAGCATAATGGTAAAGCACAAAGTTGGGGTAAAATAAAAAATGTTATTATAGGAAAACTGGAAAACGCACCTGGTTGTCTAGTTTTGTGTCCACCTCTATAAGCATGGAAGCAGATGTGTTTGTGCAGCCATTACCTTTGAAATCGGCCCACATGCTAATCTGGTGGATAGGCTCATATATACCCATGCTCCTTGAGCTGATGTAATGGGTTGACGGAGAATTCATGCTTGTTGCACTGTTGATTGATGCAACTCACAGAGTCACCAAGATCATTATATAGAAAAAGGTGTAGAAAGTACCTATATGAACAAAAATGAAAATTAGGAAGGAAAGAAATCTTAACATGAAATTTTTACTGAAGAGTGAAAAATAAATTCAAATACATGATGAAGCAGAACACAGAAATTTTTTTGCTTTGATGATGCGGGGTTTGAAACACATCTTAGGCAACTATTCAGAAGCTAAAATAATTGCTGGGCTTCTAAAACTGTTGCTACTTCAACTCAACAATACAATCCTTGATCCAAAGTTTTGGGATTTGACAGTATTTTCTTATTCTCCTTATCCTCCCCTATTGACTGTTTAAAGCAAAGATCAAATCACAAAGACTTATATAGCAGGATGGACATCCGGTCAATGCAATCCTGCCATGACACTAAAGTAAATAGAACTATGTATTGCAATATTCTTATAAACAAATAGTATAACCAGAGCACCACCTATAACTGAGGCTGATGCATTATAGTTGACTTGTTCATAATAAATCTTGGTTTGATTTTTTCTTTTAAGGAATAATATGACTTCAGAAAGGGTTAAACATGTCACTGCAATTAAAAACCAATGGTTGATGGAACCGAGTTTTTAGGTTAGAAACAAAAAATGAAAAGGAACAATCCATCCTAACACTAACAATTCCCAAGTAATTATTTTCTGGTTGAGAAGATATTACTTGAAGGCATGACAAATGTTAAAAATCTACGAATCAGCAAGTGAATGGTTTATTAGGCCCACAAGTATCGAAAGCTTTCTCTTGTTAATGACATTAGAAGATTTATCTCGACAACGAGGGAGCTCCAGCCTCAACCACACTGGCCATCCTTCACCAGATGATTGTTAAATTAAACCACTAGAATATTCCCGGTTGAATGATTGTCCCCATATCTACCAGTTACACTACTTTGGAAAGCTTTAGAACAAAATTCTGCAGAATTAGCTCCTCTGGTAACTAAATATGAAGAAGTCGCAGAAAATGCTTTCAAGTAAAGCATGTTCTCAAAAAATACTCAATGAAACTGAATGTAGGCACAATATGGCCTGTTTTTATCTCATTTTATTGAACATCAATAGAGACCCCGAAGTGCGCAGCTGTTCCATAACAGAGTCTTCACCTTTACATTTAAGGCTGCTGACTTCCTAAGCGAACCTGAAGGACCTCTTTCTACTCAACTTCTCCATTGCCTTTGACATTGGCGTGATGATGTTAAAGATTCCTCAATGAAAATAAATGCAAGCACATGATACCTGTAACCTATAGCTAGCCCTCCACAGCCTTCATATTTTTGGACTTTATACTGGGCAACCAAAAGAATCAGCAGATGCAAAAACAAAGAGTAGTATACTTTGGAGATGATAGGGCAACGGGCAACCCCTTCGTTACAAGTGTACTTACCTCTCCAAAATAATTTTTAGAAAAAGTTTTGGTACACTAGTAGAGAATGCAGACATAAAAATTCACAAACTCAAACATTTCACCCACAAACATATAGATATAAATAAATCAAATCCTTAACCTAAGCTCTGTAAAATAAAAGCAACAAAGAAAACTTTTGAAACTAAAAACAGCAAAGAGAAGCCATAAAGCCAAAAATATTAATGAACAAAACAAACTTTCATAAATTCTTAAACATTTCCTAAGAATACAGGAGGGATTCAAGTCTCATCTATGTGGTTTTCTTAAAAGCATCAAAATCAAAATAAATAGAACCAGCAACTCAAATATTGAATATGAGCTCATGATCAATACCTGAAAAAATATTTATTTAAAATAAACTTTCTAAACAAAGCCGCCTTAGCAGTTAGCTCAGCTGTTTGAGCACACGACTTTTAACCATGTCATTGGTTCAATTCCCGCAGAAACAGTGATTGAATTTCACTCAATCTCACTTCGTGATCACTATTTCAATGCTTTAATCTAAGTTCCATCCAGCAAACTAACCCCCTCTCTGTTCCTATTTCTAATAGGAATTGCGGGAGTGGCAGTTTATTCGAGTATGACAGTTGTAAACATGTATATATCTTTAGGTTCAATAGAAGCTTAACCTTTCCAAAAAGATTTGCTTGGCTACTGAAAAAGCAGGGGAAAATTAATAGAAGGCAATTTGAAAGGTTTTGCAAAAACATAAGAATCTACTCATTTCCAGTGTCATGAAATCAATTCTGCTTAAAATTCAGTTTTCTAATTTGTACCTAATTGTCGTATTTTCCCCTAGCTTCTTCTCTTTCTACCAAGTACATAGAGGAAGAAGAAACTTACTCGAACGCTTCAATTCTTCCAGCTCTTCCAAAAACTGCTCAAGGAAATCCAAACCCTAGCTACCTCAGCCTCCTTCCTCCATCAATTGATTCCAGAGAGAATCGAATGCCATCATCAAATTGTTTGAAAAAGAATACCACTATTTAAATGAATCTAAAATATTGCTATATAGTATACGTATATATATAAATACACATTTATATATAATTGTGTTTATATATATATATATAGAGAGAGAGAGAGAGAGAGATGTTACTGTATGTAAATGTATAATAAATAGTATATGATAATAAGTGTTGAGTGAATGTGTTTTCATGAGCTACAGTCAAAGATTGTCATTGTCAGATTTCCACTGCCAAACAAAACTCATACTACTATTACTACTACTAGACCTTAATTCGAATATGCGCACCAGGTCATTTCAATTCTTCTTATCCTGCGCAACTCTCTCTATACAGCCAGCAGCTAACCTACACCCCTCCCAATGTGTGGCGTTTTCAGTGACGTCACTTACCGGCGGTACGGCGGCGGAGGAGGAGCGGGGTCGGCCGGGTTTTGGCGCGGAAAATGATGAGAAAGGCGAGGGAGGAATTGTATAAGGCGCGTGATGTGATGGGCACGCTCTGAGAGGTGCGTGTGACGGTTAGCTTAAATGGTTGTTAATATATCGCGGGAACCGTTGTCGCATTTATCACTTTAGCACTTATCACTTTAGCTCGATGATCGTCGCGGGGTGACTTTTTATCAAAATTGGAACCAAAGGGTTCCAATTTTAACTTGACTTTAGAACTCACAAATATAAGGAGTTTTTTTTTCTCTGTCATTTTCTTGTCAATAATTTATAAAAATAAATAAATAAAAATATATATTAATAGTATAAAAATATACTACATGAGTCTTAACCTCATGATAGTTAAGACCGAAAGTCTAGAACTTCTACAACTTATATTTGATTCTTATTGTTATTAATTGAGCTAATTCTTATTATTAATTCTGATTAAAAATTCATTTGTACTTGTAATGATACACGAAAAAAATAATAATACAAATTCGGTGATCAGAAAAATTGGAAATATATAAATGTATCTCTTCTTCTCTTGAATTAATACTACAAATTAAATAATTAAAAAAATGTAAATAAGCATACAATCTAAATACGATACTATCTATTTTGACTTTAAAAAAATACATTGATTGAATATGATTATATTTGGTTTCCGTTAATGTTTAATATGTGAGCTAAATGTTTTGTTGAGCTAAGATAATAATTAATGGATAATATTTGTCGTTAATATACTTTTAAAAGAGAAAGTCGTTACCTGAGTAAGACTGACAAATATTTTTTTTGAAAGAAAAAAAAATTAGGGCATAAAGTATTATCATAATACAATGCTTGGCAAGTCAAATTCAAGTCTTGGACTTTAAATTAAATGTCAAAATTTCCTAAAACTTTATAGTTCTTAAGATTACAGATGTGCACTCAGTCTCAATTTCAAAACTTAATATTAAGTTACTAAACATAACATACTTTTTAGTACTTGTACATCCTATCTTCTTTTTAAAAAGCGTAAATAAACTCTAATCATGTACAGTTTTTTGTCAAGTATAAAGCAAAATCATGGTTAAATAGTGTTCTATGCGTATAATCATGAAATTTGTAAAATCGTATCTCTCTTATCTAGCTGTCACGCCTAATCTATTGAGATTGGTACTATAATTAAGCGAAACAAGTTGTCCCCTAAAAACACTAATGTGAACTGATGTTTTGACATAATTGAACCAACTAATTAATAAGACCGAGTACAAGACCAATTCCTCTAAACTATTTATTTACATTCGTTTGAGTGTGGTATTTTCTCATTGGAGTGAAGTTAATAACTATTGTATTATGTCATATTTAATACTTTTTCCGTTCCAAAATTAGATATATAATTTGATTTTTGAGGTCAAACAATGTTATATTAAATTTTAAATTGATGTGAATTTATTTAATTTTAGTTGATACAATTATTATAATTGTAGTATATAACATAAATTATTGATCATAAAATTTATTTCATTCTAAACTTTTATGAGTCATACCAATTTTAAAATTTAATATGTCGTCATTTAACCTCAAAATTTAAATTGTATCTCTAATTTTGGAGTAGAAGGTGTATTGATTAAGAAACTCTTTATATATATACTTGTAAGTTGTAATGACATTGTCTAAAGAGTGTTGCTACGATGACAAAAAAAACTTATAAAAATTAGTTTACAAAATAATGTAGTAGAGTATAATTAATGGATGATCCACCATACATAAGTGGATCTAGTGATAACAATCTACCACAACTATCACAACCAATCACATTATTTTGTAAGAAACTTTTTATTCTCTCCGTCCCAAATTAATTGCTTAGTTTTGACTTTTTAAAGTCATATTGACTATTTTTAAAACTAATTTTTGTACCATTTTTGCCGAAATATAGGTGAAGAGATTATAACCAAAAGAAAGTATATACAATTTACTACTAATACCAATTTTTATAATGTTAAAAATATATTTATATATGCTTAATTATTAATTTTAAAAATAGTCAATTTGACTAAAAAAAATCAAAACTAAGCAATTAATTTGGGACGGAGAGAGTATAAGTTTTTTTTGTCATCAAAATATTATTGTTATCTTAAAAATGGGGTTTCCAAAAAAAGAAAAGGTTGAACTAATCCGAGACCTGGTTAATTAAGGAAACCAGCGTAGGTATGGATTATTGGTGACCATATTTAGGAACAGTAGTACCTTATGTTGGTAAGGATAATACCAATAGACTTTTTGTAGCTTGAAGATTCTTGGACATGGAATAAATCTATCTTCAGAATAATGGACATTAGATGACCTAACATCAGTCCCAACAGAAAATAGTCATCCTCAATATATTTCATTCTCTTTTCGTTTTGTTTGGGCATTTATTTTCGGCTCAAGTACTCAATTCTCTCTTTTTAAAATTCCTTGCAAATCTTTAATTAAGAGTTCATTGTCCAATTATAGCCTTAATTCTCATGATAAACACAATCTCAATATTGTTACTATTTTTAGATATACATAAAAAAAAGAGCTTAATAGTCTCCACTTTTATTTATTTATTTATATATATATATATATATATATAAATAATGTTGTTTATGCTGACTTGACATATAATTAAGTAAATACATATAGTAATTATTATGAATTCAAGAATATATATTTTATATTACTAATGCTAGTCAACTGTACGTGAATTCAATATATATAACACGATTTTTTTTTATATTGATTATGTACTTGTCAACAAAATTATTGGACCAATTAATCACTTCTTGTAAGATTTGAAATTCATTTAGATTTAATATAATCCTTTCCTCCAAAGAGACAATATTAAGCAACTAGAAGTGCACTAATAATTGGAGGAATATACAATTATTAATTGAAATATGCAATCCAACACACACTATCCACTAAAAGCTTCCACCCAAACCCTTCTATTTTCAACTTTGCCTTTTCTGGTAAGTAGGTACCAAACTTGTTTGGTATTTCACTTCATTTTGGTGACCTCCAGAGGGTTCTTACGTACCTAACCCAAAACCTTCCAACTTTCCATTATTGGCCCTTCAAACCCTACAAACGACCACATTCATGGGTATATGATATATCCCTCTCAGTCTCAACCCTATCAACTTGTCAAATCTTTGTTTTATTTATATATCTTTTGCATTAAAATAACATCAGCTTGATCACGATTCACGCGTTTAGTATTATTATCAAACGATTATTTAACTTAAACGAATATTATATTCCAATTTAGAGAATTTTTGGAAGATTTATTAATAAAATGTAAACTGCTAAGTACTTAAAATTAGAGATCGTTCTATTAGATTTAAACTATGTTTGACAACTCAATTCGAAGCCAAGGAATTAGTATTGAGCGTCAAATTAATATTTACAAAATTTTAATTGTCTTAAATTACAATTAAATTACAAATGTGCTTTCAATTTCAATTCTAAATTGTCAAACATAGCATTAAGTAGTGATCATTTGGATAAGTTGTACGATATAATATAAGATGTTTTGTCTATATAAATTAGAAAATTTTTGTTTAGTGTTATCTAACATTATTCTTTCTTTCTACTACGATTTTAGTCATTAATATTTTGCACTACTTGGCCTGGGGTATCACTTTTAAAACAAATCTCTGTCACACACACAATGGATGGAGATATACTCCAAAATGATAGAAATGTGTACTTTCATTGAAATAATACAGTGCCCCTCTGGCGAGGACTAAGGACAGTCCTATTTTTGTACCTCACAAATAAAATTAGCTACGTTTATAGTAGTACTTCCATAATTGATGTGAAGAAAAAGAGAAAATGAGAAATTCAAATATTTCATGACAAAAAGAGAGTCGGTAGTCTTGTAGTCATGCATACATAATGGTACAAAACATGAAAAAAATAATAATTATACAATTGTGTATATACAAAATATAACCTGTAAAAGAAGATTGTTGACAATTTTTATGGTTGCAGATAGACCTGGCAATTGGGCTGGGCTGGCCCAAACGGGCTGGGCCATTGTTGGGCTGGGCTAAAATTGGGCTGGGCCAAAACGGCCCAGGTTTTGGTGGGCTGAAAAAGTGAAGCCCAAAGCCCATTTTTTGGTGGGCGGGTTGGGCCGGCCCGCGGGCTTGGGCCATTTTTACAAAGGATTGAGCGGGCTGGGCGCCCACGGGCTGGGCCAATGTTGGGTTGGGCTAAATTTGGGCGGGCCAAAAAGGCCCAAGTTTTGGCGGGCTAAAAAAATGAAGCCCAGAGCCCAGCTTTTTTTGGGCGGGCTGGGCCGGCCCGCGGGCTTGGGCCAATTTTGCCAGGTCTAGTTGCAGACAACCAAGCTCATTTATACCCTAAGAAAAAAGTTTTAATTTTCGCAATTATTGTTTTATTGAAGAACCTCCAATACTTGGGGAAAAAATCACAAAAAAGTACGATTAGAAAACTACTCCTTTCGTTCCAAAATTAGAGACACAATTTGATTTTTGAAGTTAAACGACAGCATAATAAATTTTAAATTGATGTGAATTTATTTAATTTTAGTAGATACAATTATTATAATTGTATAATATATCACAAAAATTATTTCATTCTAAACTTTTATAAATCATACTACTTTTGAAGTTTTGTATGTCGTCGTTTAACTTCAAAAGTCAAATTGTATCTCTAATTTTGAAACGGAAGAGGGAATAGGGAATATCATCATACTTTTACTACGATTATGTTGAAAGAAAATATAGGACGTTCAGGGACTATAAATTTAACTAAAGGAAGTGGTGTTGGATAGTATACTTATATAACACCCCAGTCCCACATCGAAAAATTAATATGAAAAAAATTTGTCTGTATATAAGGAATTAAATTACTAATAATAATATTTTCAGTCATGACCGTGAGTCTTGGTTAGATGAATTTAATGTGATTTGATTTAAAATTTATTTTGAACTCGAAATTTGATCCGAGTAATTTCAACTTAATTAGGAGGGATGATTATTCAAAGACAAAATTTTTGGTACTCCTATTATCAAGTGGTGCAATTTGAGTTTTCTTTAGTATTCATTTAAACATGAAATCTAAGTTTGAGACTACTGTGTCTAAACAAGATTAACAAAAGAGTCCTTCTACTCGGACCGGCCAATTTGACATGAAAATTGGACCGGTCCATGTAAATATCCATGTTCCCTTGGTTTTTTTTTTTTTTTTTTTTTTGGTATTTATTCCAAACATATTTATATTATGGATTTTAAAAAAAAAATCAAAAAAAACTGAAAAAATTAGGTGTAATTTGGATATATATCAAAAAAATGGTTGTATGGGCCCATACAACCATTTTTTTGATATATATCCAAATTACACCTAATTTTTTCAGTTTTTTTTGAATTTTTTTTTAAAATCCATAATATAAATATGTTTGGAATAAATACCAAAAAAAAAAAAAAAAAAAAACCAAGGGAACATGGAAATGTCCAATTTCCATGTCCCAAAAACATGTCAGTGTAGACTTATTGTTAACAAAAAGGTCAAAACTCAATTATAAAAAAATTAAAAAAATCTGAGAGAGTAATCAGAGTATCATGGAGTACAATTAATCTCTTATTAATTAAAGGATTATAGTCCAATCTCCCATCCGTCGTGCTAGCTATAATTAATTAGGACACTAATTATATAATTAATGCAGCTAGCTATGTTTACCCACTTAGAGAAAAGATGTGATAAGATAAGATAAAAAAATTAATAAAAAATATATTAATGGGTGGCGTTTTTACAAAAGTGTGTGTGTGTGTATATATATATATATATATATATATATATATATATATATATATATATGTATATATATATGTATATGTATATGTAATTGAATTAATTAAGTTTATTGAGTTAGAATTTGACAGATTGTAACTTATGATACGTCAAAAGTCTCTTTTCTAATTGAGTGATTTTACTTTTGGTGTTCGGGGAGTATGACAAAATATCAATTGTGAAGTTTGTCTTATAATAGTGTTTCTCACTGCTATGCATGGCAGGTCAGTGTATATATATTGATCCACATTTAAAGTTGATGAAAACTTCTATTTATCCAACTATAGTTGATCTAACCGTACATTTTAATATTTAAAAGTTAATTTTGATATCGTCCGCACTACAATTATTAAGAAGTTTGTAAATTATTGTGCGAACAAATATTTTCACAAGCTTTCAATCCACACAATAATTACGTGGACGCTCAAAAAATATAATACTCTCGTTTGCACAATAATTATGTGAATGATTTTTATCATCCGCATAACTATTGTGCGTGTTGAATAGATTAAATTTGAATGGTATGATCACTCTATGTATAACTGTTGTGCAAACTGTCTTTATCCATGCCTTTTATTGTTGATAAGAATGGTCTATAATGAATTGAAAATCTATAACCTCTCGTCCAACTTCAAATGTGAATAATTCTCCCTCTGTATATGTAATGATGGTGGTGGAACCCTTTAATGGGTTGGCTGGTTCTTTAGTGACTTACCTTTTCCATATTCTCTTTTTCTATATTTTCTTTTCTTCTGTGTAGATGTTTGAAAAATGAAGAAGATACGTCACGCAACATTTTGCCTTTTTACTCCTCCTTTTATAGTCTTGTTTTCCCCATTTGTAGTGATTTCACAAGTCCCACTAATTCCTAAAGTGGATGGCCACTAAGAGCGGCTTATGCTGCGTCACAAAATTCAACTTAAATATAAAAATAAGAGGAAAAAAATTATCAAACTTTTAGATTCTCTTTCTTTTCCCCCGGGAAGTTGGATGCTGTTTGGGGTACACTAAAGTTATGTTCCTTTTATTGCAATTTGGTGTTTTTGTACATGCACGTGCTTGGTCTAGCTCTATGGAATTCCAAACTGTGTGCAATTTGATTAATTGAAAAGTGTCAACCTGGTTGATGACTCATACTTCACGTATAAATTTTTTAGCACTTTCATGACAAAAATAATTTTGGGTTGCAATATACAAGAAAAGGTCAAACGATCATGTGAAGTTACCTTAGCGTTCGAATAATGAATATGTGATCCTTTTATTTTCTCATTACCATTATTTTTATTGCATTGTTATTATTTAATAGTTTTATTCATTAAAAAATTACGGCATTTCAATCTTAATTAAGGGTGTAGGGAAAGCCTGAAAAAAGGGTCAAGAGAAAAATTAAAGAGAACGTAAATCATGTTTCTTTGTAAGGATAACACTTAGAATTGAATTATTAATCCTAAGTCCGTTGTTTGTTTAAAAATTAGACTTTGGACAATTAGTCCAGGGATAATAAAATGACTTAAAATGTAGAACTATTTAATATCATGTCCAATCAAATATTTAATCTTTACTATTTGGGATTAAAAATTTGTGAAATATATTAACCTTTATCTTTTTTTCTTTTTCTTTTTTAAAAATGACCGGCGTATCATATTATCTTCATTTATAATCACACTACTGAGAATATGATATCTTTATTATTATTATTATTATTAGTAAAGGGTATAATAGTTCAAACGATAAGTTTTTATCTAATTCTTTAAATAATTTTAGACAAAACAAACATAATACAAGATTATTTTAAATTATTCCATGACTAATCTCATTCTAACAAAATATGTGACTAGAACTATTTAATCCTAAGATTAATAGTATTAGGATTATAATCCATGAAAATATAGTCTTGAGATTATAATCCTTACAAACAAAGATGACCTATGATCGATGGTCAATTGTTTCACTAGTATGACTCACTTCTATTGATATAGAGGTCCAGAAGGTAGTAGCACTGAAGATTGAATACAGTAAGTTATCCCTTCCCCCTTAGGTTAAGATTAATAATTCTAATAGATTAAGATATTCAAAAAAAAAATTATTAAAAATAAAAGAAAAGAAAAAAATGTCCCTAGGAAATTCTTACCTTTTAAATATTTTGTAACTAACTTCTTACTGAGTGATAAACTCGAACAAGTGACCTCGCTCAGTAAACTTTTATCACTTGGTTATCATATTTGATCTATTTCCCGACTATTTCCTGTAAGGAAATAGAGTAAGGGAAAACATTTATGCAGTATTATACGAAGAATATCTGGCCTGTTAGCAGTGGAGTTCTACATTAGCATTTGTTTTTGTTGAAAAATTATACTATGCTAATCTAAAAATGAGAATAATATTTAAATAGTTTATTTTTCTGCTGCTTAAAGAAGGTTTAGTTAAACATATTTTTTCAACAAGTTTAAAGTTTAATATCAGACAAAGAATCATTTTAAGTTTGAATATATCCTAGTTTAATAGGAATAATAAAAATGATTACAAAGAAGAAGAAGAAAGAAAGTTAGATGCATCTTAACAGCTCATCTTTTAATGTATCTTAATATTTGAAATTGGGATTAAAAAATTCCCTCTGAATACCTCTAAATCATTAAAATACAAAATTAAATCTAAACTATTCAAATGACCACATTAAGATGCATTAAGAGGTGAGCTGTTAAGATACATTAATATTAAAATGCATTAAGATGCAATTAAACACAACCTTAAACTTTGCTGATGGTGCATAAGTTATCAAGTCAAGAAGACCCAATTAGAATCATGTATGGCCAGCTTTGGATTTTAGCCATCAACGACTCTTTACACAAGCACCTCATTAACAAGACTTAGTTGTATGCTTGTGGCCCAACATGATAATACCAATCATTCTTCCTAATTCCTATATTTGATATTTCGATCTAGAAAAAAACTAAAAGTAAGATGAGCTATAGGCCCACCCCATAACATTTTTAAACAAACAATTCTTTTAGTAACAGAGGGGAAATTAAGTACTTTCTTTATTCCAAGATAAAAGTCATTATTATTACTTTAAGTAATTTCAAATTAAATGTCTACTAAGAATATATTTAAAGCATACCTCTTAAATAACATACCTCTCTTAAATAACATATCTTTATTAAAACTTCGTCGCTTTGGAGATTCTTTTAAAATACAAAATAATATTAAAAGAGAGTGGTCTCACTTACGTTCCTTTTATTAACAAAAATGACACTCGCGGCCCCACTTATTTTTTAAAAGAATCTCCAAAACGACATAGTTTTAATAAAAGTATGTTATTTAAGAGAGGTATCCTATTTAAAAGGTATGTTTTAGATCCCTCCTTAATGTCTACCTATCTTAGATAATTTATTTTTTATAATAATTTGTTTATAATATCCTTAGTATTAATTATTATATTTCTAATCTCTAATTTTCTATGTATATTTATGGAGCATCACTACTCATATACAAAAAATTATGTAATTAAATAAGAATTTAAATATAAATAATTTTATCATTTTATCATCTTTCTTAATCATAATTTTTATCCTGCGAAGGAGTATATTAAACGTTGGCCCATTTGACTACTTATTCCTCAACTTTTCTTTCTCTCGTGAAAGGACCCCAGCCTCTGGTCATCCAAGACTAACAAGTTGAAGGCCCAAAGTCTGATGTAAACCACCTTTTCATATGTCTCATATCTTCTTGGGCCATTTCACCTTAACCATACAACTTCTCCTTTTCTTTTCTTTTTATTTCTTAAATTATATATATATATATATATATATCAGAACAACCCGCAGTTTTAAGCCCATGGTACCCTCATCGAATTTCAGGTCATGATGTTTTCACTAGAGCAACTTTTTAGCTTTCCTGTGATATAGTTTATCTAATACATTAAAAAATTGTGTTTTAATAAATATAATTAGGGTTGAGCAAAAAATCGCAATTATAACCGTATTTGCACCGCAATCGTAAAAAATCGTACAATTGTAAATGCGGATACAGTGCAGTTTTTATTTTTTAATAACTGCGCATTTGTGGTTGCGATTGCGGATACACCTTCCTAACCGCACCGCATATATAGTAAAATTTATTTTATATTTTTATTATATACTAAATGTCAAAAATATATTACTTATGTCTGTCTCTATATATGTATATTATTTTATCTTGTCTAAGACATAAGGTCCTAATCTGAAATCTCAAATAGTGACTTATTTGTATTTTCAAATCTCAATTAGTGAATGATTTGGGTTGTGCATAAATTAATTTGGAAATTTATATCTACATTGTTTTGATTTGTGAATCTTCATCATACTCGTTTATCGTATTGTTATTTTCTTTGCTAAGGTAATTAAAACAGCCCTGTGTTTGGTTGTTTGGAGAAAAGTGAGGAAATAGAAACAGATTATATATATATATATATATATAGTTGAATTGATCGATAAGGACGTAGAAAAGAAACAGATTTTAGTATATTTGGGCAGGGTATAAATATGTTTAACAGCTGTAAATTTTAATTAAAAAACATAAATGGAATTCCAAATGACAGGTTTCAGTATACTTGTACAGATACTAAAATTTCTACTCAATTAGTTGTCCAATTTTTAATTCATATACCATACAAACAATGAGATAAGGTATAAATAAAATTATACAATCAGTTTTAATTAGGTTCAATGGTATACTTTAACCTTTTATTATGGTTAATTATGAAGATCTATGGGGTACTTTGTCCAATAAGCTATTTGAATTGTTTTTGTTTGAAAAACTTTCTTTATTACTTTAATTGAATTGGTTTTGTTTTAAAACCTCCCCTTTCTTTTTCTTTTTAAATTTGAAGCAAGTATATTTATTACACTCTACGTTGGTATTATTTTTTTTTTCAATTTTCATATATTCTAAAGTAATTATGTAACCGCAGTCATGCCGCGACCGTAAATAAATACAACCGCAAGTAACTACATAAACATGATTGTTAATTTTAAAAAACACATATTGCGATTGCAGTGAGTGGTTATAACTGCGCCGCACCACGACCCCTAAATATAATTAAAATCAACACTTATTATTTAATTTATAATATTGAGTTATATTACTACTTTAAATATATAAGTAATTCGATATATTTTTTACTATTCGATGAATATGATCATTTTCGTCATAGTTTTAATAGTTAACCTTTTAAATTAATTTTTAGCGAATGTATTCAATAATTTATTTATTAATTTTGTAAAACCGATCTCCTTATCATATAATAGATTTACTAAAATAAATTTTAAGATAAAACAAGTGATGTTGGATGATCTGGATTGATGAAATTGAATTAGGATCCCTTTATTATGTTTGTTCTCTATTTTTTTAATACATATTTAGTGAAAATATTATTTTTAACAACTATATCAATGAAATAATGATTTGTGACAAATTCTATTGTGTCACGAATTATATGCAATGAAGTTTATTATGTCGCGAATTATATGCAACGAAATTTACTGTGTCCTAATGTGTATTGAAAGAAATTAAAAAATGAATGTAATAGATGAGATCTTAATAAAGAAAAAGTATAATAGAGAGGAGTTAAATTTAATTTTTAAGATTTCAAGTTCTCAAATTTATTTAAGTATATGCAAAATTACATTGGTTTCAAAATCTTTGTTGAGAAATTACCTTAACCATTCCCAAAAGAGTTCCAAATTTCTGAATCAGGTATGTACGTTAAAATAAAGTATCTGAATAATTTATTTTGCACGACAACTTTATATTACCTTTTATTTTTATTAGAGAATAAATTATATAAGAATGATCCGTAAAATTAGTTCTTTATACCATTTAATAATAATATGTCATGTAAAAAATTTAAGAGAAGATCAAGAAATTTAAAATTCAATATGATTGATTAAACAGTTTTACTACGATATATAGTAATTAAACAATATGGTAATTTATTTCAAATTCCTTTATCTCCTCCTAAATTCCTTACATGGCATGTGGGTGTAAAAACACTAATTTTACGTTCCATCATTAAATAATTTATTCTCATATTCTTAATATTCCTTGCTATAATAATGTAAATAATTTATTCTTATATTCTTAATATTCCTTGCTATTATAATGAAATTTCTACATTCTACAGACCTTAACCACATAATTTTTTTTTGGTCAAAAACTTGCAGTATCTCAATTTAAGTCAAAAGCCTATTTTAATCTTATATTTTAAAATTAATGGAGTATATACTTATGTTAACTAAACATTTTTACTATAAATAAATAAACAAATCATAAATGGCGATTACCATAAAAGCTGAGTTGGTTATATGCGGGTTAATGTTTGAAAATTCAAACCAGCTCTCGGATCACTAAAATTAAGAAATAAAATGGGTTAACTATTATTATTATTATTATTATTATTATGAAAGCCTCACTTTTTTGGAGAATATAATATAATTTTGAATCTTGTTATATATTGCGATAAATTTATGCCGACTTATAATTGCAAAATATAATAATACATGATATTGATAAGAATTATAGAAGAACCTATTTATTATATATTTCTTCAAAAAAAATTTATCACTAATGCATATGCACGTAATTGGCAATCAAATAGTCGACATAAAATATTCGTAATATATATTATTATCCTATAATTATATAATAAAATACATCATTGCTCTTATAATTTCAAGAACCAATTAAATTTCATTAAAAAAGAAAAAAAATAAATTTCACATAAAAAAATAAATTTTACATAAAGAAAAAAATAAACTCATGCGAATCTAAGACTTAAAATTCACAATAATTCAATCATAAATTAATTACTAGCCTAAAACCTCGTCCACATGAGTTAAGTATGAGTGTATATCTGTCGGTTGAACGGTTTAGGTGTATTTTTTTATAACCAAATTAATGTCATCAGTTTGAAAAGATATAAACTCAAATCAAAGTACTGCACATGTAAAAACCAAAATTTATCCGGGAGACTTTATTTTTCACCAAACCAGTAAAAAATCTCCCTAACCTTACCCAAGTCACTATATCAAACCATGGTTAAATAGCATCTCTCTATTTATCCGGGAGTCTTTATTTATCACCTAAAACCCAAAATTTAACTACTACCGTACTAAATTCAAATTATAAAATTCATTTAATTAAATACTGAACTTCATTCAATCACACTCCTCCTCCGGGCTGCCCCAACTAACCCGATATTTCCTTCTTTTTCCAGATCAAGACGCTGCCCGAACTGCCCTATACCTCTGCTGGGAAATTACGGGCAGCATCCTTTCTCTCTCAGTAACACCACACCAAACACGCCCCCTCCTGCCTCTTCCCTCGAACTGTATCTATATCTCTTCGATCTCTATCTCTCTATATCTACGATCTCAATCCAACGGTCCACAATGAACGCTGCATCTACTCTCTGTTTTCTGAGGTTTTAAGCTCTGAAATCCCCCGATCTGCTTCACTCGTGTCCAGATCTCCAGTTCTGGTAAGCTTTTCTGCTCAAATTCGCTCAATTATGATGTTTAATAATGTAATTTGCTTGAATTTCGGAAGTTTGAGCTCGATCTGAGAGCTTTATGGTAATCTGTTGTTCTTCGAGCTAAAAACTTCCTGAATTATACTAATTTACATGTTTAATACGCTCTATTTTCTTATTTGCAGCTTCATTTCCTACTAATTTACTATTTCAGCTGAATTTTGCGAGAATTTTCCTTTTTAACTCAACTTTCCGGGACAATTTCATGCTCTTCGTTCATCTTTTGTCCTTTCTTCTACTTCTGGTTTAAAAAATCCCTTTTTTTTTCTTTTTTTAAACTTGATTTTATTCATTCTCTGTTACTGTCTTCCTGTTGACCTAGATTTTTTTTTCTGTTGAGATTTTGGCGTGTTAGATTTTAGCTCAACGGTTGAGATGAAGAGTTGATTTGATCTAACGGTGGCGAGGTTATTGTTTTGCTGCAGGTGTTCCCTGTACGGATGGAGACTAGTTCAGTTATTGTCGCTTCACTTAAACACAGTGTGCTAACGTGCACCGGGGAGACTTTGTTGGCCATGTTAGTTGCGGTTCTGGTCAATACCCAACTTTCAGCTTTAAGTCAGGTCAGTTTTTAACTTTCAATAAACTCTTTATTAGCCAACATGAATTAACTTTCATTTTCGGAGCTTTTTGTTGCTGAATTCCTTACAAAATGTGGAATTTTTTTTACGGAAAGAATTCCGGTGAAATTTTTGAGGAATACTGTTGTATATTGCTAAC
Source organism: Aralia elata (assembly GCA_034770075.1). Classification (NCBI taxonomy): domain Eukaryota; kingdom Viridiplantae; phylum Streptophyta; class Magnoliopsida; order Apiales; family Araliaceae; genus Aralia; species Aralia elata. The sequence continues at coordinate 22,860,992 of CM068378.1, read as the reverse complement.
GTGCGCCATTACTTATGGTCACATAGATTTATTTATTTTTTCATACTTTTTTTTGGCAAGTAGAATTACTTTTTTCCCTTAATTTACTGGATATCTAATGACTACGCTATTTATGTTGGTGATTGTTAATTACTCCATGTTAAAGTGCGCCTCTTGGTTAGTTTTTCTCCAATTTTTTCTTTGGTTCACTCACTTTAGCTACTTTTGTATGTAGTTCATGGGGTTTTTTTTTTTTAGATTTTACTTGAGTTTCCTTTTCATTGATGATCCTATTTAATTCATCTTAATATAATTGCTAAAAATTTACGAGTATTTTTAGTTTTAGATTAAAAAAATTATGCTGCCATTAATGATTTGTAAAATTATTAGCTAAATTAATTAAAAATTAATACTATAGTAGTTCCTTAAAATTATTATTATACAAAAAAATTTGGCCAGTGCATTTTAGCACAAGAATGCCGGATTTGGAAAGATTAAATTAAATAAGGTTTTGGAATACTTTGGATTCCGGATTAATTATTTGTGGTGGGGCCTATTGGGCATATAATAATCGCTTTGGCGTGTTATGGAACAAAAGCCAAAAGTTGATAGAATCATAGAATAATGGAATATTCGTTGAGAGATGCTGTCTAAAATTAACGCAGAATATGGACACGTGTCCTAGTTTGCCTTTGTTTGTGCAGAAAGTCTAGGGCGACATTCCCTTAGCGACATTTCTGGCGACATTTTTTTTTTTTTTTTTTTTTTTTTTGGTTTTTTTTTTTGTTATGACTTCCAAATAATTTATATGATTTATTGGAACAAAATTTTTTAAAAAAAAACAGTGATTTAGGTGTGATTTGGATACATATGCAAAACAGTGTTGTACAGATTGTACAACACTGTTTTGCATATGTATCCAAATCACACCTAAATCACTGTTTTTTTTTAAAAATTTTGTTCCAATAAATCATATAAATTATTTGGAAGTCATAACAAAAAAAAAAACCAAAAAAAAAAAAAAAAAAAAAAAAATGTCGCCAGAAATGTCGCTAAGGGAATGTCGCTGTAGAAGGGCTCTTGTTTGTGTGATGCTAGGAATTGTATGGACTGGGTCAAGATAGGTTTAGCCGTTTAACCACAAGACTCTTTCTGGCCTCTAGGTTTTAGATTTTTTTAATTAAAAATAAAATGAACTGTTGCAAATTTGCAATTGCAAATCCACTTGCTTTATTTTCCGAATCAAATGGGACCTAATATTTCATTTTTTATTTCTTACGTTCCAAAAAATTAGTCTCATTGTTGACCATTTGAAGTCATTTCGTCTTATAATTTGAAATAGAATTGGTGATTAATATAAAATTTTGAAAACAACAATTGTATAATTGATATTACTTTTTTAGATAATTTACAATAATTATGATTGTATTAACCAAATTAAATAAGTAATTTCACAAATTGACTTTAAAAAGTTCAAATGAAACTTTTTTTGGGGAACGGATTGAGTATTTTTTTATATATAAAAAATGCACATATTTCTTTGTTCAAGTTTTTTTTTTTTTCCAAAAAATAATCTTTGGTCATGGTAGGAGGCAATTTAAAAAAAGGATTTGTTTGGTCAGCATTGCAAATTTTGTTATTTTTATTCTCAGTTTTCTGAATCTATTTTCCAGTAGCATCAAGAGTCAAGACTATCATTTTGGAAAAAAGCATTTATTTAGATCATTGGCCAATTAAGACTGGAAAAGTTAATTACTTGTTACTTGTTAGAGATAAGCTTGAATCATAAATAAATCAAGCTTGAACTATAGTCTAAGCTCCTCTATTTAGCTAGCTTCGTGTCTGATCAAAGTTAGATCCTTCTAATTCCTTGTTTTGATGGGAAAGAACTAATGCTAGATAGTTATTTAAAAATTGTACACATATGAAGAGAAATGTTAAAAGAACTCTCGATTATTTATATTTCCAATCTACCGCCACTCGAAAAAGTATATGTATGAAGTGTAATGGTAAATGCACTCACTACTTAACCATTTCCACTGATGCCACTGTAAAATTTGCCTTTGAAGTGGAGTGCAAATGCTGAAGCTGGAGTGCCTTTATCCATATATACAAAACTTGTTTCAGACTTTTTTTTTCCTTTATGAGTGATGTTTAAAATCAAAAAATGTTGTCCCTGTCCCTTTGTGGAACAGTACGCTGCCTTGTTCTTTATGAAACCATGTAGTGCATATGTTGAGTTCTTAAGGTTCACCTTCTGCAACTTGTCTCTACTCTTTTTTGTGCTTATTATTATTATGATGTAGTGTGTCATAGTTTCCTTATAGATTTACAAGTTCTTTTTTCTGATATTACTTTCCTTCAATTTCTATGGATGGTTTCAGGAAATTTTTGGAATTCAAAACCAAAATCCTAGAACCAAAGGTGATCATTACATACCATCCACCTCAAAACAACTAGATGCTGAGGGAGGCGATGATAATGATGAAGATGACGACGAGGATGATGATGGGGATGGTGGATTCGGGGAAGGCGAAGAAGACCCATCATCCAAAGATGGAGAAGATTTTGGCAACAACCCTAACAATAACAAGAACAACTCGAATAAAGGTCCAGGAGGAGGCACCGATGGCCCACAAGAGAACGGCGAAGAGGAAGATGATGACAACGACGAGGATGGGGATGACCAAGATGATGATGATGACGATGATGATGAAGACAATGATGATGATGACGACGATGATGGTGGGGAAGAAGAGGGAGAGGAAGCTGTTGAGCAAGAAGAGGATGAGGATGAAGAGGAAGAGGAAGAGGAAGAAGACGATGAAGAGGAAGCAATCCAACCCCCTAAGAAGAGAAAGAAGTAAATTAGGGCAACTAGTGAGGCGTCATGTACTCGTGTATGTGACTTGTTTCCTAACTCTCTCCTCGTTTAGCTTATGAGGAGATCTATCTAGCGTAATGTTTTTCGATAAAATGTAATTTTTACGTTCTGTTATGTGACTAGAGTATTTCTATAGAACTCTGAGCTGCGGCTGTGTTGTTAGCATCAAGAAAATGTAATATTATAAAGGTGGCCTGACCTTAATCTAATTGCTTGGAGTTTTCTCAACTTTCAGAGGGTTATTTCAAAGCAATGTTGTATTGCTAATTTTTTAATTTACACAATTTTCATAATTTGACAATCAGTTTGAGACAGAAGAGGATACCCCTCTAGTATAGTACTCCTCTTCTCCTGTATAAAGAATTTCAATTTGACTTTTTAAAATTAATTTGTAAAATTCTCCCCCCACAACAACAATATTTAAATGCACTAACACTATTATCTCAATGTATAGAAACTATTATCTCAATGTATAGAATAGTACACAATTTATAAACTTAATCACTAATTCAAAAGGTAGTACTCACATATTACTTTTTGTATATTTGTATATAGTTTGTATACATAAAATTACTCTTAAAAGAGTACAATTTTTGCACACAACTTATGGCTTATGTGCTATGAATAATACTAAGTAAAATTATACGCCAATAGTAGAACATATGTATAATAATAAAAATATGTAAAATATTCAATGACAAGTTTGTTATCTATTTTCTCTTTTTTTTATACATTTTGTACATAACTTTTTTGTATATAATTTATATTCAGAACATTTACTTATATTTTATTCAGCAATTACTTTGTCCACATACCTCCGCCTTCTTCAAACAAAAATAGATACAAAACGTCCATACCTTAATAGGTCAACTCACCACTTTTGATTTGTACTCCCTCTGTCCCAAATTAATTACTTTTCTAGGATTTTTTTAAGTCAAATTGACTATTTTTAAAATTAATAATTAAGCATATATAAATATATTTCTAAAATTATAAAAATTGAAATTAGTAATAAATTGTATATACTTTCTTTTGGTTATAATATCTTCACCTATATGTTAGTAAAAATAGTAAAAAGATTAGTTTTAAAAATAGTCAATTTGACTTTAAAAAGTCCTAGAAATACAATTAATTTAGGACGGAGGAAATATCTTATAAAAAAAATGCTAACACACCTTCATTCAGAATCTCCTTCCCCGTCTACTATGTCTCAGATGGATCTTTCCAACCTTCAAAGTCAAAATTCCTTTCTACATTCATATTTGTCTATCCCCATTACTTTTCCTCCCATTCCACCAATTCCATTCAATGCACCAAGTATTTATATCTTTTAATATTGTACGTAAAATCGACATAACCACTTGAACTATGTTTATTGAATTGAATCATTACACCAATTTTTAGAGTAATATAACACCTTAACACCATTTAATCAATCTTTGCACATTTTATTGTCCTTTTAATGGTTAAAAAATCATACTAATTTTTAATTGATGTCTATATTATGAATTATCGAGATTAACATATTTAGATCATTATTAACAAAGTTGATACGACAAAAAAATGGTTTGTTGCATAAAATTGAAGGGAAGACGTAATTAAGGGTAGCGAAATCCATACTTTCATATTAATTTAAAATGTGATACTTTTCTTTATTACATTTTACATCAAATAAGGGATTCTACCTTAAAACCATGAAAAACAACTATTACATCTTCAAGGGGAGGGGGGAAGGTTTTCCTTGTCTTCTCTCAGAAACTTAAGACTACAACTTGAGAGGTTTCCAAATTCAAACGCGGGAACAGCAGCAGAATAGAAGCTATGTGAAATAGTAAAAGGTAATTTATATTTTCAAAAGCAAAATTTAATATTTCCACGAGGAAAATCCAAAGGTTGTGTGCCATCTGGATCATTCATGATAAAATAATAACTTGACTGCAACAAAATTACAAACTTGAATTTATAACAATGCACAACTTGTTCAAGATAATAAATGAGAAAATATCAATCAAAGTAAGAAATTTATTTGAAAAACAACATAATCAAGTGGGTATTGTTAAAAACAAAAGAGGATTCAAGAAGAAATTAATATGAAATAAAGAATAAAAAGAGAAACATTGCATAGCAGATCAAGTGACCGAACAATAATAACAAAACTAAGACAAAATCATTAAGCCCCATACAATAAAGATCATGAAAAGGAAAAGGGGCAAAATGTTGGCTAAAAGTACTAAGAGAAACAAAAACAAGTTAACAAAAGAGTTTGTTCCAAATTATAAGTACGAACTTAGATAATATAAAAAGTATTGAAGTCTTGCTATATTAAAAAAAATTCTGAAAACCGAGCAAGTGAACCGTAATAGGTGCTTAATGCAAGTCTTCATCACTGCATGCACACTGTTCCTCAAGCTGAGCTGCACTTTATCTGCAAATGTGGATCCCAAATATGTAAAGAAGGAAAGAACAATAAAAATTTCAAACATCGAGAAACAGCTGAAACTTTTGACAGATTACATGAATAAACAATATTGCCATAAAAGAACCAATTGGTAGTAAAAAACATTATATACACTATGTCCCAATAACTATAAAGAGGTTGTTTTGGACAGATGCAAATATTTGTGGGATCCAACTGGGATAGTAAAATTTGACAATCACAAGAGAAGAAAGGTCTTTTGCAGGAAAATTACTCTCACTACATATTTAATTCATTAGGTTGGTGGTGTGTATCCTAATAATGTGCCAGTGACTAAAGCAAGGGATATGCACGACTGTCTAGAAGAAAGTAGAACCAATAAAAGTAAGCAGGACTACATCACCTTAATGCAGACATATCATAAACCTTCAAAGACTAAAAGGAGAAATACTCAAAATTCAATTCATTAATTATTTATGGTGCCTACGGAAAAAGATTAGAGTCGGCCACAAAACTAAGCATCTAATTATTGCATTCTAGCAAATTAAGATTAGCTACACTTTCACACGCCCAAGTATACAAGCAGTCCATGATAAGAAAAAGTTATACATTGGATAATATTATATAGTGGCCTTTTCTTTCATGTACTGACACAAGGATTCATATACTGCAATATAGTATTCAGATGTCAAAAGTTTGGGGCAGCTGTGTAAAAGGCTTACCATTTTTTGGCACATTTTTCAACTTGGAAAGGTTAAATTATAGACAAATTCAATCGTACAAAATTTTCAGACGTATTACATGTAGCAAATATTACTTGTTTAGGGAACACGCAAAATATTTTTAAAATGTTCCAACATCAATAGAGTTTCCTACGCAAATCTTCAATCACTAGTGCAAATTAACTGTTTCATGGTGCAAACAATATAATCTTAGCAATTGTACCAATAAAAAGACTAAACCCAAGCCTACACAAAACCAAAGACCACGAAAACAGTTTTACATAATGAGAGAATAAGGTAAACAATTTTTTTTTTACCAATTTACCATACAAGATTCAACTCAAAGCATTGTGACCAACTTAACTCCATGAAAAAAGCATTGTGTACGGTATTTTATGAAACCATCTCAAGAAGTAATACATGATAGTAACGTGCAGATAAATATATGATGGCAGATTCTCATTGAGTGGCAATCTAACCACTGAAGTTCAAATAATCAAGAAATCAATGATGAGGTTCAAACCATAAGAAACAGAAACACCATTGGGTTAAAGGAGTTTCAGGAGGGTAAAGTGCGTAATAAATGCTATTACATGGTCTATACTCTATAGTTCTTAGAAGGTCTAATAACAATGATTTATTGCAGACTGAATAACAAGATTTTACTTCCTGATATATGTGCCATGTCACATGTGTAAGCAAGTATGTGATCATCTTTAACATTGTTTCAGTTGCTTGAAGTAACAGAGTTCATATACTATTAATTGGTTAAAAGCATACAAGAACCCTATTTTACTAGGACACTATTTGACATGGGCATTATTCTAAGATAGAAAATGCACCAAACAGGGAAAGAGAAAGATTTCCTCTTCAAGTAGGCAAATAATAGCCTTCACAACAAATTGTACTCCATTAAAATCTTAAAATTTTGCCGCAAAAAATCTTGTTTAATTGTATAATATAAGGGTAAAATAGGGACCACTTGAACCAACAACTTGTGTGGACAGGTTTTCAATGTGCAATGTAAATTGCTACCATGTCATTTAAAATAAAAAATCACTAGTAGTATATTACTTCCATAAAGAGGAGGGAAAAAAAAGGAACTCTTTATCTCTGACAAGCAGCAAATAATGAAAAGGGATCAAATATTTTACAAATAGAATAATGAAAACATAAAACAAATTATGGTGTACAACACTAGTTAACAAATCAACTGTATTTATTTTAATAGTTAATTAATACCTAAATCTCATATAGTCATGTAAATTTCAGTGTTTGAAATATATATATCAAATCAGTTAATTAATCAAAGCAAAAAAAATGTCAAACTCTTTTCATATAAATATTCAAATATTAAATTAATCATATGAAATAGATATGTTAAGAGAAACTCATAAAAACACATTAAATTATAAAGCATCAAACTCATTCTACAGAAACAAAAACCATGTGAAAAACAAGCACAAAAACATAAATTCATCAAAGTAAACAAAAAAACCAAAATCAAAAGGTAGATGTGAAAAAGACCATACCACATATATGATGGATAACCACTGAAAGACCCACCAGACCCACTAGCCTTACTAGTTGATGCCTGCCCCATTGGCGAACCCGGGTAAGCATGCTGCAAACCCTGCAACACTGGAGCAGTAGTAGAACCGCTATACGTCCCGAGCAGCGATTGACTCCCACCTAAACTCCCCATCCCCTGACCTGCTAATGCCCCGCCATAACCCCCTAAACCCATCCCCATTTGCCCAATTTGATTTGCCCCAATCACACCTTGTGCCAATAGCGGATTCAACAAACCAGCAGTTGGATTTGCAAACAGTCCTCCATACATCGAATTCAAACCCAGCTGCTGTCCAAGCATTGAATTCAAACCCTGTTGCTGCCCAAACAATGCAAGGTTCTGCGCAGCTGCCACAGCAGCCAAAGACGGCACAGGCTGCAACACCGTCGTCACTGATGCATTATTATTATTACCCTTACTATTTTTCCCCTCCACGGCCATTTGACAATGCAACTGGTGTCCATCAAACATCTTATACGGTTCTTCCAAAGCTTTTTTCGCACCTTCCTGATTCTTATACACAAACAACGCAAAGCCCCTCGATTTACCCGTCTGCACATCAAACCCTAGCGGCCCAATCTCAATTTCCCCAAATTTTTCAAAAAACTCACGCAATTTCGCCGACTCCACATTTTGCTGAACATTACTGACATAAATCTTCCGGCTAGCAGAATCAGAGGCCGCCACAGGGCCAACCGACGCCAGCTGACACGACACAATACGATTACCAATTCTCTTCTTAGGTTCCCTTAGGGCTTTATTAGCCCCTTTCCGAGACTTAAATATAACAAACCCAAACCCCTTCGCTTTACCTGTAACTCGATCGGTGACAACGTTGCAGACCTCGATTTCGCCAAAGGGTTCGAACGCCGAGACTAGGGTTTCGCGCGTGGTATCCCAACTAAGGCCGTGAACGAAGATTTTACGATGGGAGATGTCCCGATCGGCGGCCTCGTGAATGCGAGAACTGATAGAGGGGGTTTTGACGGCGGCGTCGATAAGGAAGCCGATGAGTTGGTCTTTGGTGTAGGGTTCGAGGAGGGTCTGAATTGAATCGGCGTTTGGCTCGGGGCTGTCGGAATCGGAATCGGAGGAGGTCGGAGGGTCATGTTTGGGGATTGCTAGGGTTTTGGGGGGTTTATTCTTCTTTTTTTTCTTTAGGGGTTTAGATTCTGGTTTGATGGGTTTATCTGCCGTCTTAATGAGCCTTCGCTTCTTCGTTTTGATCTTCGTCATTGGAGAGAGAGGAGAGTGTACGCAGTACTACAGAGTTTAGAGAGTGAGGCAGCTGGGTATAGGCGGCTGTTTGGGGGTTTTGATTGGGTTGCAATCTATTCTAAAGAATAATCTTACCCTATACAAGTGCTTTATTGATTTTGTACTGATTGTGTGAGTTTTGAACGGAATTGAAAAAAAAATTAAAGGAAAACTATTAAAATATAAAATGAAAATAATAAAATGAGAGGGGAGGAAAGGAAAGATATGGGTTCATGATTTAATCAAATATATAGTCTATATATAAAATAATTATTAATTTTTTAAATCAATTTATAAGTGTATTAAATTTTCCTTAAAATAGTAATTTTTATTTTTTGAAGTCCTATTATGTAAGAAGTACAATATAATCTTATAAATAAGTACAAAATTCACAATTACAATACCCGAAACCAATAAAACTTCACTACAAGATGAAGAAATAAAAAACTCACAAACAAATCTCACATAAAGAAGAAAACACTCTTCAAATAAAAAAAAAGTGAACTCACCTAACACCCTGTTTGTGAGTTTTTAAAACCAAGTAAATGATAGGAAAGTTGATGTGGGTAAAAATAACTCACTAATAATAAATTTTCACGTGTTATTTCTAGAACCCTATTAATGAAAGGGTAATATAATAATTTCGCTCACCGAGTCTCTAGAAATATATTAAATCCAGTAAATGATAGAATTCCTATGAAGTTTAACCAATTAAGAATTGATAACTTAGAAAGTCTCTAAAGCCACGTAGGATTTTAATTCCTAACTCTTGAAGAAGAGGACTTTCATGTTATAAATAGGGGATGCTCCAATACAATTAAGGTACGATGTTTACTCTTATAATAATTTTCTCCTTTCATATCAGTATTTTGACTTAAGTATCGGAGAGTCCTCCCAGAACTCCACTCCCCCCCACACACACTTTGGTGGACTTTGTGCAATTTTTCCGACAAGATCAAGGTGGTTAGGCGGTGGTCAAAGTGAAAATTCATGACTTGATCAAAACTCTAATTTAGAGTTGTTGATTGATGCATCAGTTTGGCGCCGCCTGTGGAAAATGGACAAAAAGTTATATTGTGTTTCTCACAATCTAAAAAATCATGGTAAATACTTGCGCTTCAGCACCTAATTAATCCACCACTATGATCACTTTTTTGGCTGTGAAAACCCTTTCATCATACAACATAATCCTTGGTAGGATATAACTGAATAAATTTAAAGCTATACTCCTTTGTAAGATATGGCTAAATAAATTTAAAATTATCCCCTTTACATATCATATGAAATTGAATTTTTTAACAGCAAGTGGAATAGAGAAAGTCAAGGGTGATCAGAGAAGTAGCTAGAAGTTGCTACTTATTAGCCATGAAGCACAATAGTGTTGGGAGGCAAATCTTGCCTATTAATTTTTTAGATGTAGGAGATGAGGATAAAAAGCAAAGAAAATAACTTGCAAAGGAGCTAGTCTCAATTTTATTGGAAGATAGAGATCCTGAAAAAATTATCTATATGGGTTCCACTTTGAAAGAGAAAATTAAAGACAAACTCGTCAAATTACTAAGGAACAATAACGATGTGTTTACTTGGACAACAGTTGATATGTCAATAATTGATCCTTAATTTATAAGTTATCATTCACAAGTTGAATATAGAACCGAAAAAGAGACCCATAAAACAAAAAAAGATGAGCTTTGCACAAGAACTAAGGCCATAGAGACCCATAATTAAAGTTATAAAGGCCGAAATCAAGGCTATACAGCCCAATATTAAAGTCATAAAGGGCCAGAATTAAGGTCATGGAGGCCAGAATTAAAGTCATGAAGCTAAGAGTTAGCACTATAGGCGTCAAAAATTAAGGCCATGTAGGTCCAAAATAAATGCCATGTCGGCCCAGAATTAACGTCATAAAGGGCTAAAAATAAGGCCATGAAGGCCCAAAATTAAGGTCATGAATGTCAGAATTAAGACCATGGAGACCTAGAATTAAAACCATTAAGGCCAAAATTAAGGTCATAGAGGCCAAAATTAAAGCTATACAGGCCAGAATCAAGGCACTAGGGGTTCAAAATTAAGGTCATGTAAGGCAGAAATTAACATCATGAGCATTCTAAAAAAGCGCAATGGCCATACTATTTTTTTTGTTAATATTCAATTACTCTTTTAAAAATATATTTTTAAAGGAGTAGGGGGCAATTGATGTGGGTAAAAATCACTCATCAATAACAAATTGCTAAGTGTTATTTTTAGAACTCTATTAATAAAGGGTAATATAATAATTTCACTCACCGAGTATTCTAGAAACATATTAAATCTAGTAAATGATAGAATTTCTAAGAAATTTAACCAACTAAGAATTTACAACATGGAAGGTTTTTAAAGCCATATATGATTCTAATTCCTAACTTCTAAAATAAAGGATTCTCATGCTATAAATAGGAGATGCTCCAGCAAAATTAAGGTACGCAATTTACTCTTATAATTTTCTCCCTCCATATCGATCCTCCCAAAGCCCCCAACTTTTATGGACTTTTTATAATTTTTTTAGGAAGATCAAAGCGGTTAAGCGCGTTGTCAAAATTCATGAGTTGACCAAAATCCTAATTTGGATACTGATTAACGCATCAAAATCGCGTTGTCAAAATTCATGAGTTGACCAAAACCCTAATTTGGATACTGATTAACACATCAAAATCTAAGGAAAGTTGTAATTTTCTATAAAAATCGCATGTTTGTGAGTTTTTTTTAAGTCAAGAAAGATAAGAAAAGTAAACAAAAATTAACAGAAGTAGAATAAGATTAATGAAATTTAGCATAATTTTAATTGTAATCATGATATAACAAATATAAAAATATCATTAATCATTATTACTTCTTTCTTCTTTTAAACCTCACAAATACAAACAACAAAATATTTTATTTTCTATCCTAAATTCGCAAAAGATGGAAGGTAATTTAATTTCTCTTTTTTTTTATTTTGACATAAAAATAATAATAAATTTACTTTTTTTTTTCTTTCTTTCTGTCCTTTTCATTTCTACTCTTTTTTTGGGGGTGCAACCTTTATTTTCTACCCAAAACTCACAAACAATGCGAAGAAGTCCACTATCTTCAGACTGACCACTGCAGAGTCTCCCCTGAAAGAGGGAGGAGAAGAGTAGCTCTCTCTTTCTTTGAGAAATTAGGGTTTTGTTGATGGGTCAGTTGTTCTAAAGTAACCATTATAAGGCTCTGAATTTGTATCTTTCTGTGTCTAAAAGTCAATGGCTGATCACAGTGATTCTTCCCCTCTCGTCCCTCCTTCTCCGATCACCGACGTCAATGAGATTGACCTCGAAGCGGGTTCTGGCGAACAAATTCAATGTCGAATTTGCCTCGAATCGGATGGTACTTCACTTTAATTTCGCTCTTTTCCCCCTTCAATTTAAGTTTTGTTAGTTCCCATGTACTTTCTTCGGTTAAATTAATGAAATTGAAGAGGAAAATTAGGTAAAGTTTATCACTTCTATGAATTATGTTTGGCAGAATTTTCAGTTAGGTTGTTCTAAATGTTTCAATTATGTTAATATTGGATTTCACTTGTTCAAATTATGAAGAAAAGAAACAACTTTTTTACGAACTACACGTCTTTTGAGCTGAAATGTTGTACGGACGTGTTATATATATATTATATAATATAATTGGAGATAAATGGCATTGCATGTTGTTATGTTAATTGTCCAAATTGGGAAGAATTATTAGTTCTAATTAAGGAAAGTTGGGAGCTTGAGTTTGCTGCTTTATCAGTTTCATCTATAAACCTCAATAATCATGATGTTATCTCAAATATTGGAATTAGTGAATGGTATCTGTGAAAATCGCATGGATTAGATGGTTAGCTAAATTTTGTTATAAAAAAAAGGGTAACTTACAGACTTACAGTAATACCAGTGTTAACATTACAATGTCAGTAATACCAGTGTTATCATTACAATGTCAGATATCTTAATCCATGCAAAAGATTTTAAACCTTACAGTGTCAATGTTATTCCTTTTACCTCAATAAACTGATGGGTTTGTGCTAGTTGACATTCATGGCTTTGATTGCTACCTAATCATTTTTTAAGTTAGTGGCTATTAGTCTATATTATCTCATGTTGTTTTTCCCCTCTTATCAGGCAGGGATTTTATTGCTCCTTGTAAGTGTAAAGGGACGTCAAAGTATGTTCACCGCGAATGTCTAGATCATTGGCGTGCTGTAAGGGTATAGAATTTATCCTTGCTTTCTTTTAAGTAAATTTATGGCCACACTGTTGGTACGAAGTACGATAAAGATGTTGCCTTCTATCATGCCAATTTTATATTTTAAGACATTCAGTTACTTGGATTGTAGCTACTTCATTTTTTACTCTTAGAAGTTAAGGTTCTCTTGGTATATTTGTCTTCAATCAGATGCCTCTCTGTAAATTGCTTCTTTATCACAACCATTTCTCTCTCCTTTCTATAAAATATATGTTAACCAATTGTGAAATAAGTTTAGGAGAAATATCCTTTCTAATATGGATTCTCCCTTCTGAGTTAACCTGTAATTTATGTGTATTACTGTGCATGCAGTGCTTCATCCAATGGTAGTCTATTAGGTTTCTCCTGATACTTGAAAATGAAGTTTCTTTTGTTTTCATTTAAATTTTTTATTCTATTTATTTGATTACTTCTTAGTAACTTTTCATTTACCAGATGTATTTGGTCAAACTGTACTCTCTAAATTTCTATAGCCATGAAATGAGTGGCTGGTTCCAGCATTACATATACAAAAAATTAAAGAATGTGGCTTGAAGAGTTGACCATATAGAAGGTGGCGCTTCCTTCTTGAGCTTAAATTTCCTTTCAATCACAATTTTTGTGGATGAACGCAAATAAATGGACCATGCTCCCTCTATATTTTTTTTTCAAATAGCCTACTTTCATTGTAAACTTTCAATATTGTACCCTTAATTTGGAAAATAGATTACCTCTAATTTATAAAGTATTCAAATAAGTACCTCAATTTATAATTTAGTCAAAATACTCAACTTGTAAAATAGTCAAAATTAAGTATGCATTTTCCAAGCAGTAACCTAAGAAAATTTCTTGTTGCTGCCAAAAACCTGTTAAGGTTCCATTTTGAAAACTCTGGCTCCGCCACTGCATGAATGCAGTTTGATGATCGGTGAATGCCAACTTTGACAATATGTGCAACATCACCAAGGAGATTCTAGAATATCAAACAATTGAATTTGAGATTGGAAATTTGGAAACTTGTTTCCCATTTATTAGCAACTTGTCACCCTATGTGACCTCATTGAATAAGGTGTGAACTCCTGCTTGAGTCTTCAGGACAACACCTAGTTACGTTTTAGTCTCAACACATGAACCTGATTATATTTGGAAACATTAGTTTTTGTAAAAAATATTCTGATCTAAAGAACTCTAATTTATTTCAGCTGAAATCTAACATTGTGTGTCAACTGTCAATTACTTTGGATGTTTGCTACACTTTTCAGACATACATGAACGAGTCATATCTGATTCAGATTGGAGTCAATTAAACAGTGTATGAAAATACTATAACTATCTAATAAAATAATCATGAAATATTACTATCTTCTAAGATTAAGAGTTTAATACCTTTGTAGTTGATACAAGACAATCAATTTCACCTGGGCTTCATATTGGTGATGGACAAGACTAAGATATATAACATGAATGGTGGGTTGGGATAAAAGCATTATTGTTCCATAAAGGAGTTGTCCTCAAAAGCACACAATTACCTTTAGTGTAGTTACAACCAAGTTGAACACGCTGTAACTATTTAATATTGTTCAGATTATATATAATTCCCTTAATTTTTTAGTATGAGGTACTTGTAATTATTTTTCAGGGTCATATGGGGAGTGGGTACCTACTAAATAGAAAAGAATTTGTCATGTGAGGTGTCACGTAATGATGTTGGGCACTTACACTTGGTGTTGGTGCTTTAGTTGTTACGTCGTAAAAGAGAAGAAAAAAAGATGTTAGTTGTGGTCTTAGATATAATATTTAACGAATGTAGAGGTGGAGACTTGGACTGCTTATACGTTGTTAATAAATATTGGGGAATAACTTCTTGTTCTATATCTCTACAATTTATTCCTATTCATATGGAGAGATTCAGTTTTTTTTTTGATCTAATATATATTAACCATCTTATACAAGACGTTCTTAGAAGTTAATTTTGTAGATATTGCTTACTTATTTTCTTATGCACTGGTGCTCTAATATTATCTTATTATTTCACTTTCTGCAGGAAGGATTTGCATTTGCTCATTGCACAACATGCAAAACTCCTTATCATTTGAGAGTTCATGCTGTTGCTGATAGGAAATGGCGAACCCTAAAATTCCGATTCTTTGTAACTAGGGACATGCTGTTCATCTTTCTCTCTGTTCAACTAGTAGGTCATTGGTTCCCTTCTTTTGACGGATTGCTTCTTTGAGACAGTTAATTTTTTTTTCCTTCTCTTCATTGATATTCTAATTCCTATGTCTCATGTATTATGTAACAGGTGATTTGTTTATTGGCATATTTGATGTATCTAATTGATGGTTATCAGAAGTTCTGGCTTCGTCTCGCGTTGGGGTTTGATAGAGAAATTAGTTTTTACTATATATGTGGTAAAGCCTCTGAAACTTGATATAATCAGTTATTGTTAGGCGCTACATTTTTATATGTCCTAACAATTTTTGTGTCATTTTGTCTTATGCTTATTTTGTCATTACATTTGATAGCCCTTATTCTGATAAATATAAAGTGAAAAACAAAACTATAACATGATATGAACGTCAAGGTGAACTTGGAAGTCACTGTGGTCCTGAAATTAAGTGATGGTTCTTCAAGGCATCTTTATTGAATAGAACTGTTGTTTAATACTTGACACTTAATTGTTCTCACACTTGTGCTAGAAAATTTCTTATAAAAAGGATTTTGTTTTCCTTGGTAGTTAGTGAGTGGCAGATACCAATATTACAAGATGATATTTGCATATTAAAGGAAATTTGCCTTTTGTTAAGTCAAGGTGGTTCATACTACTTCATTATCCTTTTGCATGTCTGAATTGGACCAAAGATAATGAGTTTTTTCACAATAAGCATGCCTAGCCTCTGCACTTTTTACTCTGCTCATAAATTTGTGACTACAAGGAGAAACTTGCCATGTCTTCCAGTAATTGTTGCATTTCTTTTGCCAAAATTTTCTTGTTTTAATTGTTATCTTCCCTAATTGAATGACTTGAAACACATCTTCTATTAGAAGCGTTAGTTGCTATTTGATTTTATTTTTGTTGAGGTTTTATTGCATGAAAGCTCTTTCTAGGGTTACCTTATTCTACACATTGGGTATTGTTTGAAGCCATAAATTCTTGTCTGTGACATATGCTCGTCACTATTAAGCTAGCTTTAAGGACACATATTTTTTTTAACCTTACCTACACATCACACATTTGAAACTTGGTTTTAATGGTACTTAAATTCTTATGATTATTGTTGGCATTTGCAGGAGCACTACTGTTTTTTGCTCTGCTGGGATTATCTGGATGCTTCATAACTTGTTATGATCAAAGAGTGCGGAATGATCTGGCTCAGCCATGTAGAGAATTGTGTCTTTGTTGCTGCCATCCTGGGTATAACCCTGTTCTATGCTTCTTGGGATCTTCGACATCCTTGAAGAGAATGCCTCCTGTCGTTCTTGTTATTTTAATTGGATTATGAAAAAGAATGTATTGTCATTTGCTTCCTCCAGTTTCACGTTAGAATATCAGAGTCGTCAATCACTGTTTCCCCACCATTGATAAAATGCATCTATAGCACAATTAGTGACGTAAGCTCTAGGATATATTTGCTAAGGACTTTGTGCTTCTTGCGACAATTAGCAAGAAATAGCGATGAGTGTTTCACATCTTCGCATGCACTTGTGATTTATGGTATTTAAGTATTTGTAATTGCCTGAATGGCTGAATGCAGTAACTTTAAGGTCTATATGCATGCCCTCAGTTTAATTTGCTTTACAAAGTACAAACTACAAGATTACATATTGAAGAGTACTTTTTTGTTATTCTGCTTAGATAAAGAGATTTAAACCTATGGATCTTTCTGCTTCCCAACATATGTTTAGTTGAGTTGTATTGATTCTATTTGTCATCCCTGCAGGCTGTGCGCTGACTGCCATTTGCCTGGTACCCTTTGCATGTGGACTGACTGTACCACATGCTTTGAGAGTTGTGCTGGTGCATCTGGAGAATGTGGTTGCTTGGGAGGTGCTGGTGAAGCTGGGTTACCATTATTATTTATAATGGCTTTGATTGTACTAATATCATTTACGGTGATTGGTATATTCTACAGTGTATTGGTGGCTACAATGGTTGGACAAAGGATTTGGCAGCGACACTATCATATACTGGCGAAAAGGATGCTAACAAAAGTGAGTTAGATACCTTTTTCTAATCTCAATAGTATGTTATAGTGTCCTTACATAGTTGTGTGATGTGTGAAGCTGGTCAGTGTATTTTTATTGATATTTCTAAACACATTATATTACTAAGGGGGTGGTGAAGATGAGACATCTCCACTATGGAAATGGGTTTTTGCCCACTAGGCAATTTAAAATTGGAAGCCCATTTGATCTTATTTTTATGTTTTTTTCCTCAGTAATTTGATTCATAAAATGAAGGCTTTCTCAAGCATCTGGGTTCTGAATGTACAAAAATTCCATGTATATATGTTGTCTCCCTTAAATGTCCAACTTAAGACAAATTCTGGAGCCTTATTTAGTGTTGAACTTGCGTCATCATACAAGCCATACACTAGGATTGTTGCATTATTTTCTTCCTCTTGTAACTTCCACACCATCAAAATCTTTAATTTTCCTCAATATCACTTTCAAACTCTTATGAATTGCTTGATTAGGACTATGTTGTTGAGGATGTTGATGGCGAGATGACTGGATCTGATTGGTCTCCTCCTCCTCTCCCACCTGAGCATGTTCAGCAGCTGAAAACCCTTGGGCTCCTATAAATGTGCCCACTTCCACCGGAAATGTTGTGAAGATGGATTCTTACTGTCTATTCGAGTAGGCTGGTATTTAGTATTGGCTTCAGGTTCATGCAGTTAGGTCCAGCGTAAAAGAAACTCTTTCTGGTTGGCCGCATAGGTAAATCTTATACACACATGATGCTGTCCATAATATGTGAATGACAAAAGGGAAACCTGTAGTTATTATCATGGACTTCCCATTTCTACTTTGTAATCAAATTCCTCGTGTATCAATGATATGAATCAGTTTATGATGGCTATCTGGTGATCGTTTTCCACAGTAAACTGTGTCTCTATAATTTTATTGTGCAGATCGATCTACATTGAAGAACTTGTAATATGCAGCCAGAAACTGGGGAAACAGCGATATATTTCACATTGTTTCATGTTTTATGTTTGTTCATCCATATACCTGTACAAGTTGCCTTTTTTATTTTCTTATTTTTTGGCAAGAGCAACATGAGACTTTTATTGTTCTAGGATATTGGAGGGGCCATGCAAGTGGCAATGGTGGTGAGTTCATGTTTTGGCTGTTAAAGCATGTTGGAATCATTAACTTAGTTTATCCTTCCTTTCATTTTTGTAAATAAGTTAAATAAGAATAACTCGTAAAATTAGTGTTTTACACCATCTAGGAATAACATGACACGTAGAGAATTTAGGAGGAAATCAAAGAATTTAAAATTCAATATGATTAAACTATTTTGCTATGATAAATAATAATTGCACAATTAAAATTCTTTGATTTCTTTTAAATTATTTACGTGTCATGTAATTAATGAATGGTTTAAAACACTACTTTTACAGGTTGTTCTTATAAAAAATTTTTTTATTTCTTTTATGATAAATGCAAGTGCATCTTATATGAGCAAAATATTACATGGCTAAAAACCCGAATTTGATATTATTTAAATGTATTTAGTTTTTCTTAAAAAGTACTCCAGTATGAGTTTATTGGCAAGAAACTTCGAGTCTGTTCATTAATTCTTGTCTGCAGAGTTTTATTTTTTTAACTACTGTTGATGTGACATGTATTTTATAATCTGATTATTACCCCCTCTAATCCGTATCTTCTTTATTTAGGCAGAAAAAATGAAAAAAGAAAGAAAAGAAACACAAGGTAAGATAAGATCACGAAGGTGTATAGGAGGGGAAAATGGGGTACCGACATGTGAGCTGCAGGATGAGGTGAGTTCCAAGGTCCCACCACTGTAGGGTCCATGATTGATTGATTAAACATGTGAATCCATGTGCTGTTAGCCTAAAAGAAAACAAAAAAAATCAAAATCAAAAATTGAAAAAATGAGAAGCATTACAAATCGAGGTTGAATTTGCCAAAAAAAGGGTCCCGCCTTAAGAAATGTAGGAATATTCCCTGGTGGTGGAAAATAGTTCCAGTTTTTAGCTAATGATGATTTGGGTTCTGGAATCTACTAATTAATAAATAATAAATAATAAATAATAAATAATAAATAAGAGGACAAACTTGGTGACGTGCAGTATACGGATTCAAGGTACAAATGTATGATAGCTTAGATTTGGTTAAATTACACTCATAGTTTTACCAGTTTTAGCGATTAAGAGTCCAATTGGGTAAGTTTTTTAAAAGCACTTTCAAATTAATATATAAAAATATTTTGATATTTAATAACTATTTAAAAGTACTTTTAAATAATAGAGAAATTTGAGTTTAAAAACACTTTCAGTTACAATCAAAAATTTGTGTTTTTGACTCATATTTTTGACAAAAGCACAAAGTGTAAAACTATCATTAAATTATTAAAAATAAATAAAATATCATACCACTCATTGACCTTAAATTTAAATTAATACTCTCTGAACCACTTATATAATTATATAATCAAACACTATTTTAATTTTTTTTATAAAAATACTTTTACGAAAATTTTAAGTTCTTTAAGTATATGCAGTTATTATAGTAACACAAACAATGTTTTATTATATGAGTTAACTGGAATATTTTGGTTGGTCTTGATTTGAGTTGACTCATAAAATTATACTTATATTTAATTGGTTGATATTTTTTATTTTTATTATATTTTTATTATCTCATAAGATATATATCAGAATTGGTAGATTCACTCTTTTTGTAGGCAACTCATCCATAAGATATATTAAGATATATAATAGAATTTGTAAGCAATTCAATTTCAATGTATATATAAATTGTAATTTCTCTCTTGGTAGGCATTTAATTGAATCTGATGCTCTCTTTGTAGGAAATTTGAAATGTATTATATATTCATTTATAATTCTCTTTTAATTATTCTTCTTCCTTATTTTTATTTTTTTTGTCTTGATGAGCCAATGTATTTTATTAAACACTAAAAACGAGTATAAAATATCATTACTGGGTAAAATTATATGTCTAACTATTTTAATAAATAATGATTAAAATAACATTTCAAAGTCACTTTATATATGATTTTTAACTAATATTCAATTTTAGTTCGATCCAATAGTAAATATATATTTATATTTTAGAACAATAAAGTGACGTAATGATCTTAATTTATTATTATTTTTTAACTATCATTTATGGCATGCATTACACTACTACTATTTAACTAATATTAAGAGTATATATAGTAAGACAGATGTATATCCCGTACTTGATACGGGACACTGAGCTAGTTTTATTTAACCGCAAAGCTCCAAAATACAGTCTCCAAGACTTATTGAAAGTATTATGCAAAAAAAAATGGTAAAATTATGATATTGTAAATTATATAAATAAGATTGTTTTTTGTGAAGTTGTAGGAAGGTCCTTCTCAAGATAAGATAGGAATTAACACAAAAATCTTTAGTATTATTAAATTTCTGTTGTGGCTAAATAATTTTGTGTACAGGTGTGCCAGAGTTCGCTAAACTCAATGTGAGGTAGTGTTTGTCTAACTGTTAAGATACTATTCAGTTAACATTGTCATTTAAAATCGGCTAACTATTTAGCCGAAACTGGTCAGGCGATTACAGAGAAGAAGGAACTGCTTCTCTAATGAGTTTTTTTGCCTTTGACTGAGGACTTTACTGTTAGACACTTAGTTTTTTTTTGACTAAAATTCTAGTTGTCTACTTGTTGATTTATAGGCATAGTTAAACTACACTATAAATAACAAGTTGTTGAACTATTATCTGTTAAGTTTTTTGATTTTATGAATATAATTATAAACAAATTCTAACTTATCCTATTTGTCGATTATTACGTCGCAGTTAACAAATACATGCAACAGATAACTACTAATATCAAACAGTTAAGTAAAAAACCTTAATATAATTGTTGAGATATGTTGTGAACTTTACAACCAGGATAAAATACACCGTTAATAAAATAAAAAGCAAATCAACAACATAATATAAAGGTCCGGATGAAAGGAACAACTGGGGTTAGATATATAACTAAGTCTAAATGGACGTAACAAACTATGAATCTAAGATTGAATGCACAATTAAGTCCAAATGGACGGTAACAAGTTAGCAAACAACCGATATTGAAAGTATAAGTAAGTCCAAGTGGATGCAACAAGTTGTAAATCCAATTAAACTACCTATTACAACAGTGAACTAAGCCATGTGTTGGCGTAATAAGCTAATTGTTGTAGCCTAAGCTAAAACACTAGAAAACTAAAAGAACGTTAGTATTCTGAACTAGATGTATTGTTTGTTGTTTGTGTGTTCTTGTTAGCAAAATGGACTTCTTATATTTATAGAGTTACTGGAAGGCTGTTACATTAACTTAAGTGTCCACTTATACACGTTCTCTTAGAAATTCGGCCCACTAACCCATTTTTTACTAGTGCATCAGGTACTTGAACGTGACCTACCCACTCTACTGAATTGAAGGAACGCGGGTCTTCACTTGCTTGCTACATTTATTTGACTTAACTGTCACGTTCATTGAATTTTTTGACCAACTCTGCTGGTGCGCCAGTTAACTGAACGTGGCCTTTTCATGTTGTTAATTTGAAGGGAAATACTTGTATCACTGTTGTTCCATGTGTTTGATTGTTTCAAACATGTCTTTAACCATTTCCTTAATTTTTGGCTTAGTTGGATGCCTTTATAAGACCCCGACTTTCAATAAATAGAATTTAACTTTTTTATAATTCTTATTTTAAACAATAAGTTGCTAAATTGATGAAATGATAAGTTAAGGGTGATATATGCAAATTATAAGATAAAAAGTATGTCGGGCAATATTCGTTCTATCAGGGAATATTATATTCGGTATAGTACGACATTGCTGAATTAACCGATCATTGGTGAGGCCCACATCGACTAATTATCGGATACCGAAAATGACAGAAATAATTTTTTTAATAAAAAAATTATTAACGGTACTATCACATTTAACTGTTAAAATACTTTGTGATAAAAGTACAGTAACACACGCACAATACTCTACAGTAGCACGCGATATTCCACAGTAGTACATGATATTGCATAGTATTTCATATTATTGATTCAATAATTGTTACAATAGCAAATGCATAGTATTCTAACTCAATAATTGTTACAGTAACATCTGCACAATATTTTATATTATTGATTCAATAATTGTTACGATAATATATGCATAATATTTTATATTATTAAATCGATAATTGTCACGGCACAATAACTCATATTATTTGATAGGATATTATTAGACCAGTTAACATTATTGACAATGTCTAAAAATTTTGTCAAAGCAAGTATTATTTGATTGCGCACCATTTATACGGAAGACTCCCGCTTTCTTGGGAACGATCCGGTTGTTAGTATTATTTGTCTATAATAATTGTGAATAATGGTTAAAAAATTGATAAATGTGTGATTAATTGATAAAAATGTGAATAATGGATGAATGATATAGATTAAAGAAAAAGTTTGATTTAAAAAAAGTGTGAATAATTGATAAATGTGTGATTAATTGATAAAAGTGTGAATAATGGATAGATGATATTGATTAAAGAGAAAGTGTGAATAATTGATAAAGGATGGGTGAAATAGATTAAAGAAATAGTATGATTAAAGAAAAAGTATGAATAATTGATAAAGATGTGAATAATTGATAAATGATGGGTGAAATAGATTAAAGAAATTGTATGATTAAAGAAAAAGTGTAAATAATTGATAAGTGTGTGAATAATTGATGAATAAAATATTAAAAAATGTTGATTAAGAATAAAGTGTGATAATTGATGTGTGATAGATGTTGGTTAAATTTTTGCTATAAATAGGGGGTTTAACATAAAGAATTTCATTATTTCCTTGCTTATACTTTCTTCCACTCTCTAAAAATTTCTTAGTGTAAGTTCTCTGTAAGTGTGCTTGACTATCTTGATTATTTGTGAAGATCAGTAGGAGTACAAGTATTGTTTAAGTAAGTCTTTCTATAAAAGTTAGTCAAGCATCCACACACATCACACGGTGTTTATAATTCCTACTTTAGAAGAGTTATTTTGAAAAACTTCCTTTGGAAGATTTTATTTTGAAATATTATTTTCTTTCAAAAACTATTTTGAAGTATATTCTATACACTACACAAATTTATACATTATAGTCACTTTTGATAATTTCATAATATACGAGTTAGTGTACACCATATGTGATAGTTACTAATTAAATTATAAACATAATTATGTTGATAAATTTCATAAAAAGTAGCATCCAGTCACTTGCAAATTAAGATAAGGGATATCACTTTTTTTCATACTCTTAAATCTAAACTTACTATGGTAAGTATTTTTTCTATAATTCCTAATATGATTAGAAATTTCTTTGAGGTTTGCGCTTCATTTAGTATCATTTCACTTGAACTTTTTATTTACTTGGACCTTTTTATTGAATTTTAATCGTTATCTTTGAAAGATGAATCTTGAATATCATTCTTGAATTTGACTTCATATTTTGGTCATCATGTTGACAATTTGGACATTATTGGACTCTAGACAAATTAAAGGTCAAACCTAAAATGTTTATTCTTTTATCTTATTATTCTTACAACTTCTATTCATTCTTTATACTAATCATCAAAGAATCAAGTTATTATGAATGTCTTTTGTCTGTATGGCAACAACATGTGGTGAAAGTTCTCTTTAGCCTGAGTGTAAAGAAGAACTGTTGATATGTATGATCATGACCATTGGTATTACAATTGAATATCTTTGGCCCTTAGTGCAAATATGAATTGATCAACATGATTATAACCAAAAGCTGTAGATTGGTATGATTATGATCAGGAATTGTTGATTGGTGTTACAGAGTTAAAATATTGATGGTGAACTTTTATATTGGAGAAGATAGTAGACATTATGGTCTACTTGACTCTTCTAATGGATTGCTTATTTCACTGTAGTTATTTGTTAAAAAATTAAATCATCTACCATATACTCTAAATATCTGATTTATCACTATTGAAGGCTAAAGATAATTTATTCTTCATTATCATAGTTATGATATTCTTTACTAGGCTATTTGAGCTCACCCTTTTCTTTTATGTTCCATTGTTCTTCTCAGAAAATGAGAGTGTAGTTGGGACTAGCCGGGGTGTGGAGTAATGATCCGAGATAGTTACTATAGTAGTCTTCACCATGTTGTAAAATAATATGACAATAATTGTAGTAAAGACTTCGAGTGACTTATTGTGTTTATGACTGTATTGTAATAAATTGATTGTTTATCTTTTGACGACTCAAAATGGGTTGTGTGGACCCTATTTTGGGGGCGTCACACCTTCGTTTTAACGTCTTCAGTTAACTGAAATCTTCCAGTGATGTCTAGTTAACTGATTCAAGCACTTAGCCAAAAAATATTTAACCCAAAACTAAAATTTTGGGATTTGGGTGTAAACAATGCCCCCAAATATCTTAGCTTCAACTCTAAAGAATTGAGGTAAGATATTTTTAAAATCCAATTTCCAAGCACTGCATAACTGAATAGGTTGACAAAAATACTTGGTGTCCACCAAAGTCACCACTTTGGATTTATTCATGTTTGGTTCTTCTTCATAATTTCCAAGGTTCGCCTTAGATCAGTTAACATAGCACGCGACTAGTGTTGCACATAGCTCAAAGCCTCATGTTTGTGATGTTGTGGCATCTGGTAACTAATTCATACAAGTTAGCTAATTCATCATGGTTAACTGATTGGTCAACATTAATGTTGATCAACCATCCATCTTTTGAGATCTAGAATTGATAGCTAAACTTAGTTTACCCCCCATGGGCGTTTTCATCAGCCATTGATGTTTTGGGTTGGCTCTTAGTATCATCAGACTCAAGTTTCTCTGGTATAACCTGTTGTTGGATAACTTCGATTATTTGATTTGTGATAACCACCAAGTTTTGTGTTTCAGGTTTGTTGGGTAATATGTCGGTCATATTTACTTGAGGCTGGCCACATACACTATTCAGGTCTTCATTTTGCTGAAACTATGACGTCAAGCTAACTGACCTGCTCTGATTAGCTAATTAACTGATCACCAACTAAATTCTGGAATTGATAACTTAGCCAAGATTGCCCCCACTATAAGCGTTTTACTAGTTAAATGATAATGTTTCAAGTACTTCGCCAATCCTTTGCTAGTTATCGAATAAGTACACCTGATCGATTCAATCTGGGTATGACTTATTATATATAGGTTAATTGATTATCCCCATCCCTAAACTGAATTGTTGCTAGAAGAATTCGACCAACTAATCCTTGTTAAGCATTATAGTTTGGGGTCCAAGGTTGTTGCCCCCACCGGCTAAGTTGGACGGAGGTTGGCCTTAATTATACCAAGTCCCATATCAGTAGTAGTGCGAGATATATTGCTCTTGCCTCATATTGAGTTAGTAGCCTCCATTTAGGGTCTTTTGTGTGTAACCTTGAGCTACTTGCCTCCTACGGGTGTTTTGCCCATGAGTCGACGATGATAAGGGTAACTCGTCGGATCCTTTTTCATTAACCTGATTTTGCTTTGTTATCTCAAGACCTCTTATGGCTTCAACTATCTCTTTTGCACTTTCTTTAAATACTATTTTTAACTGTTTAGTTTGTTCAATTCTCTGAGGAGAGTTCTATGTCGACAATGATAAGGGTAACTCGTCGGATCCTTTTTCATTAACCTGATTTTGCTTTGTTATCTCAAGACCTCTTATGGCTTCAACTATCTCTTTTGCATTTTCTTTAAAATACCATTTTTAACTGTTTAGTTTGTTCTCTGAGGAGAGTTCTATGTTGTTCAGAAGAAATTCTATATTGTTCTTTTAACTCGTTAATTAACTCTTTAGGGGCAACTTTCTGCTGTTCAACTAATGTCACGGTCAACTTAGTTATGTCAAATATCTTTTCTTTAGATATTGACACGTCAACTAGATGTTCAATTCCACTTTTCTTTTTGGACATAGATTATTGGTTAAACTGGGTAACCAAATCCCTAACATTGGGTCCCACTGGGCGTGCCAAAACTTATTGTGGCTAAATAATTTTTATGTGCGAGCGCACCAGAGTTCGCTGAACTCAATGTGAGATAGTGTTTATCTAATGGTAAGATACTATTTAGTTAATACTGTCCTTTAAAATTGGCCAACTACTTAATCAAAACTGATCAGACGATTACAGAGAAGAAGGAACTCCTTCTTTAATGGATCTTTTTGTCTTTGAATAAGAACTTTAATATTAAACATTTGAATTTTTTGGCTAACTGATTCTAGTTATCTACTTGTTGATTTATAGGCATAGTTAAAATACACTATAAAGAGCAAGTTGTTGAACTTTTATGAATATAATTATAAACAAATTCCAACTTATCCTATCTGTTGATTAGCACGTCATAGTTAACAAATACTTGCAACAGATAACCACTATGTCAGACAGTTAAGTAAAAAATTTGAATATAATTGCTGGAATATGTTGTGAACTTTACAACTCGAATCGAATACACCGTTGGCAAAATGCAGAGCAAATTAATAACACCATATGAAGGTCTGGATGAAAGGAAACAACTGGGATTGGATATGTACCTAAGCCTAAATGGACGTAACAAGCTACAAATCCAAGATTGAATAAATAATTAAGTCCGAATAAACGTAACAAGTTGGCAAACAACTGGCATTGAACGTACAACTAAGTTTAAGTGAACGTAACAAGTTGTAAAACAAATAAAACTACCTATTACAATAGTTAACTAAGCCATATGTTGGCGTAACAAGCTAATTGTTGTAACCTAAGCTTAAATATTAGAAAAATTAGAAAAACGTTAGTGTTCTGGACTGGATGTGTTGTGTGTTATTTGTGTGTTCTTGTTAGCAAAATGGACTTCTCCTATTAATAAAACTGTTAAAAGGTTGTTGCAGTGACTTAATTGTCCACTTAGCCACGTACTTCTTGAAATTCGGCCCACTAACCCATTTTCTACTAGTGCATCAGGTACTTGAACGTGTCCTACCCACTCTGCTGAACTGAAGGAACGTAAGTTTTCACTTGCTTACTGCATTTATTTGACCTAACTGTCACGTTTCTTGAATTTTCGTTCAACTCTGTTGGTGCGCTAGTTAATTGAACGTGACTTTTTCATGTTGCTGATTTGAAGGAAAATGCTTGTATCTCTACTGTTCCATGTGTTTGACTGTTTCAAACACGTCTTTAACCATTTCCTTAATTTTCGACCTAGTTGGATGTCTTAGTCTGAACGCCTTCAGTTAACTGAAATGTTTTAGTAATATCTAGTTAACTGATTTAAACACTTAGCCTAAAATTACTCAACTCAAAATTAAAATTTTGAGATTTGAGTGTAAACAATTTCTTATGTAGAATTCTTTTTATAAATAAAGGGAATATTATTGTAAATAAACAATCCTACAAAACTTGCAAATGTAATTTCTAAAATTGTTTCGGAAAGTATGGAAAAAATAAGAGCATGTCCAAAAAAAAAGAAAAAAAGAAAAAAAGAAAAAAAAAGGGAAGTTGGTAAGCGAATTGAGAACACGTGTACGCCTGGATTCCTCAAACGGTTTCTGAAACCTCGGTGTAAATTAAAAAGTAAGGGGCGGGCGCCGACACAGGCGACAGCAGAAAGCTTAGTGGTTAGTAATACATGTGACCATCTCATCTCATCTCCCCTAAAAAAGAAAAAGAAAAAGAAAAAAGTAAGTGTACATTCATTCTTGGTCTCTTATCTCTATAGTCTATAAGACCAAATATAGGAATCAGGAAGATGAGTGAGACAGAAATCTAAATGACCAAAACAGCCTTACCTAACAACAAAACCGCAACCCAATTCATAGTAAATTAAAATAATGGAGTAGTTAATACTACTAAGACTGTTACCGACGCAGATAAAGTATCGCCTGCCCACTGCCCACTGGCCACTGGCCACTGCCAACCTTATCCAAATACCATGTACACGTCCCATTATCTCCCCACTATAAATAATGCCTCCCCGTTACATTAACTCTTACTCTATATATATATTTATCCATCCATCAAACTAGCTAGCAAGCAATATATATATTTACACAAAAAGTTACAAGGGATAAAAGAAGAAGAAGAAATTAAACAATGGCAGATATTGCTATGTTGGTTGCTGAGGAGTACGAGAGAAGGGTCAAGAATTCAAGAAAAAATGGCGGAAATGGTGAAGAAATTGACCTCTTTAACTGCGTTTCTGTTTTTGTTCGAAGATTTGATCAGAATAAGAAGAAATTTGGAGAAGAAAAGATGGAGGTTAATGTGAAGTGGGTTTTGGAGCCCAAATCCCTGGTTGGCCTTGCAGCTGTTAATGGATTCTTCTCTGCTTAATTACACAATTTTCCCAATTTTCCTTTTTTGGGGGATTATATATTTGTGATGATCAATTCCCATGTTCCTTTTCCTTGTCTTTTGTGCTATAATATATATATAGGAGAATTTTCAAAAGCGAACTCTTAAAAAGCGAATTAAAGACGAATCGTCGTCTTTGGTGTCTATGTCGACGATTTGACCCGTCGTCAAAGATTACATGGCTACGACGACGGGTCGAATCGTCGCTATACACACCAAAGACGACGGTTCGTCTTTGATTCGCTTTTTAAAGTTCGTTTTAAAAGTTCTTCCTATATATATATATATATATCTATATATATATATATATATATATATATATATAGGCGCGCACACACAGAGACTCCTCTTATATGTGTTGTATATATCTAAAATATAGTTTCTATGTTTGTTAATTGTTATGTTCAAATAGAGAAACAATTAATGATTAATATTCTCCCATGGTTCATTCAATTATGATCAGATCATTTTAGAGTCATTTAATATGATGTCACTTGTAAAAATATAGAAGAGTTTTATTAGAATGTACATAAATAGTATATAAATATCAAAATACAAGTAAACATATACATACACTTGACATTTTGTCGGGACAACATTATTTATTTACTGACAATATCAACCTGTCTTTTTAAAAAAAAGAAATTCTAATAACAAAACACTTGACATTTCAATTGATTGCAACCAAGTCTGATGGGTAGTAAATGAGATTTTAGCCTAATTAAGACTGAAACTCGATAATATTTAAATATATATCAGGTGTGAGTCTGTCTTGTGTGAGTTAATCTCTCTCTCTTTTTAATGTGAAATGTATTGTTTAATTCCTTTGTGTGAAGTATAAGTGTATTTTCTCCTTAATATAAGGTTTGATTAATTAATTATTTATATTGTAATAGTTTAATTTGTATTTTTTTATTATGAGATTATATTGTACTTCAAAAAAACAAAAGAAAAAGTCTAATTGCTTAAATTGATGCAGTTAATTATAGGGAATTGATATTTCCACAAGCTAACTTATATTTTCACAAGTGAGTCCCATTTTTAACTAAACCAACCTTTTGTGCAATAGACTAATTATAGGATTTAGTTCTTATGTCCAAATTACCTGCACTTGATAAATAACTAAACATCTAGTTACTCAATTCCTTTATGTTACACTGTTAGCCGTTTGAAAGCAACTTTTATTTATTTAATTATTATGATAGTAATATTATTAATAATAATTAGAAAATTGTTAGAAAATAAGTGGGAAAAATTATTTACACATAAAAATTACTCCCACCAGGAAAAACATTTATTTTCAAATAGAACCAAGACAACACGTTGTCGTTTGATATTCAAATAAATTCTATCCATCAAATTTGATTCGTACACCATGCAAATATTTTTTATTTTAAAAATTGAATGATTCTCTCATCCCGTGTTTTTATTTCTCTCATTTCCTCCGCTTAACAGAGTCAAAAGAAATGGAGACCTATGCTTTAGCTCTCTCCTTCTACTTCAATTCTCAAAACTCATACACTAATAAATCAAAATCATGAAACTAATAATTACTTTTTATCTAATTCTTTGAGATCTCTACTCCTTCACTCTTGTCATAAACATACACTTTTTCCATTGTTACCGAAACTGCTTGAAATTGAAGAAGAAAAGGAGGAAAGTCTCCACTTTTTTTTTTTTTTTTAAAACCCACTCATTTGTATAATATCCAATTAAAAGTCATTAAATATCATAATGACTTTTGAGTAACGCTAAATAGGATATCATACTTACATATCATAATTACATATCTAATATCATATTATTTTAGTTAAATAGGACTAATATTATTGATAAAATTTTCTAATTATTATTAATATTATTACTATCATAATAATTAAATAAATAAAAACTGCTTTCAAATGGCTAACAGTGTAGCATAAAAGAATTGAGTAACGCTATTAATCAAATAAAGTTAAATAATTAGATGTTTAGTTATTTATCAAGTGGGGGTAATTTGGACATAAGAACTGAATCCTATAGTTAGTCTATTACACATAGGGTTGATTTAGTTAAAAATGGGATCCACTTGTGGAAATATCATATTAGAGTGTAGAAATATCAATTTCCTAATTATAAGATGACTTCAATTTTATATAGAAAGTTCTCAAAAGTGCACGTCTAAAGAATGAGATAACGACAGAGGTTTCAAAATTTTAATTTTAAATATATCAAATGATGTGGTATTAAATGTTTTAATAATACATTATGACATTCCAGTCACATAAGATCTACATAATTAATGTAATGATGATTATTATTTGAGATATTTTTTTAGACCAAAATTTTAAGACTCTTAACATTTCTACACTTTCAAGAAATTTGGGTTGAGTGCAGTCAGTTGAAACATTAAATCCTTAACTAACTTTTCATTACACAACATTACCTTTTAAGATCATACTTGACATTACATTTTTTTCTAAAAAAGAAATAATTAATATTATGATCATTAAGAATTTAAAAAGACAATTTTTTTTCTGATTACAATAAATTTTTAAGATCATACTAGATATTGATGTTAGAGTTTTTGATAATCGAAATAATTGCATTTTTGTTCATTAAGAATTTTAAATGCTCTTTTGCAAACTGAATATGGGTTGTATTGTTCTTTTATTTTCTTCACGTTTTCAAGTTTCAAAACATGGAGAGAGAGAATAAAACTGCATTTTAGCCAAAAAGCCGAAACCGATAGAAATGTTTAATGTTACAATTGTTTCTTTACAACAGATGATGGCCTACCTCATGTATAGAAAAAGATACGAAATTAAAGGCTATAGACAATTTTTTTTTTTAAGGATAAAAAGTATTTTCAGACCAGTTTATGCGTTAATTAAGACTAAATTTCCCTTCGGGTAATTTTAAGGGCGCATCCCCCACATCGGCATAATGCATTCAAATTATAAGATCACTATTGACTTTTGAAAGTCAATTGAAGACATTTTCAAACTCGAAATTGGATGATTCATTGAAAATTAAGAAACATTAAATTTAACAATGAGTAATATTTTTTAGATATTTCAAAATATTCAGCATTGTATCGATTAAAATTAAAGGAATTTATGTCAATTTTAAATTTTAAAATGTCTTAAATTAATTTTAAAAAATCAATAATGATCTTATATTTTAGAATGGAGGGAGTACTCTTATGTCATAGACATTTTTCAAATTAAAGAATCATTAAGTGGCTATCTAAAACTCCCTTAGTCTATTAAACAATTCAAACTCAAACTCCTTAAAAAAAACTAAGGGAAATGGTTTATATGTTAGAGAAATTTATGAGGAGTTTGAATTACGACTAATGTGAAATTCTAAACGATAAAAAAATAAATTAAGTTGAAATCCTCTTTAATTTCTTCATATCTCATATATTCACATACATCAGAGTGTAATATCAACATATATTTGTCGTCGTATATAATAAGACTCAAATTATATACGACATGAACATGCATGCAGTAACTCTTTAAATTTTAAATTTTCTTTTTATAGCAAAAAGAACATTTTATTAATTTGAATAAAATGCAAATGCATATCAGCTGAAAGCCAAAATAACTTGACAAGCAGCTTCCTTGTACATCTTTACTTGAGAGTTGACATTACAAATAGTTTAGAGACTTTCAAGGGACTGGATTAGAGAATGGATCACAAACATCTGTTGGCACCACAATGTGAATGGATTTAGTTTAGGCCCGTACTATCTTCTTCAATGGAAAGCCCAATCCATTATACATTGCTCAGAAATTTTGGATTTGTGATTTATAGAATTGACTTTATCCCCCTTTAAATTTGAATGGCAAGGTTAAAGGTTTGATCAATTTAATTTTGAAATACATATTCAATGTTTAGATGGAAATATTATGGTTAGGTATTGAATTTCTCCTCTTATATAAAAAATCACCAATGAGACCTAGTTGCTTTCAGTTTTGTTCATGTTCGTCGCACTGCTAATGCATTGACCCAAACGTCTGATGTTATTTTTTTTATTTATTAGTTAGAAGTTGTTCATCCCTCTATTATTCTTCTCAATGTAAAGAATATTTAAGCTTAATAAATTTTAGTTTTTTTATTGTTTAAAAAAAAAGGAAAAAAAAAGAAAAAAAGAAGCACGAGATGGGTGGTTGTTCAATAACTCGTCTAGATTTGTCCAAGTTCAAATGAGATGTTCACAAACTCCAAACGTACCCATTATATTTAGGTGCAAGCAGCTCATGCTTTTCATTTTCTGTCATTTTTAAATCTTAATGGTTTGTACTTTGTACCATACAAGTGTCAATTTAATTGATTTATATATATATATATATATATATATATATATATATAAAGTGTGAGACTCATTTATTATTTTTGTAAAAAAGACAAAATATAATTGAATAGATATTGCATAATATTTCCATTGTCTCAAAATAATAGTTTCATTGAGTACAGATTCTCTGCTTATTTGAATAAAATCTTGTGAATTTAACAATTTTACCTTATAACTCTCTTTTTTTCTAAAAATCATACATATTTAAACAAGACTTTATTTATATATTGCTTTGATTCAATTTAAATAATTAAGTACACAAATTAATCACTATTATTAAAGGTAAATATTGAACATTTTATCCAAACAAGAGTAAGCATTTTACCGTAATTGTTGATTAAAAATAACTTCAACTACCAAACCAAAATTATGCTTGTGAGTCGTGACATCTGGCCTTCGACCTCCAGGCCCTGGCTTGCCCTTTGGCTCGTTCTATTTTTTAGTATTAATAGGAGTCATTCTATTTTATTTTTCGAAGTAGAAAATAGGCCTTTTGTCGCATCATATATAATCTATTTTAAATATAAAAACTCCAATATTTAATAACTCAATTAGTAATGAGCTCCTTGATAAGAGCTTTTAGTATTTACTTTATTATGAGTTAAATATTTAAAAAAAATATATCATGGATTCAAGTAAAGATGATTTATTGAACGTTAATATTTCAATGCGCATTAAGGAACACATTTCTTGACAAATTTTGATTCTAAAAAAATAATTTTTTAATGGTAGAAATTAAATTGGCAAAACATTTATTATAATCATCCACCTTATCTTTAATGCATGGTCCTCCAACTAGCCATCTGTCACCTCCACTATTAATAAGAATAATAAATTGTGGAAAAATGTTATTGTCACTCTTTATTTCATTGGATTGTGTAATCTATAAAGACATGATGACGTGTTCTCATGTCAAAATACTGTAGCACATGGCTTCATTTGAAGAATTGCCCATTAGGAATATTAATTAACGCATTAATAACTAGTCCACGCTTTAAAATGGTCCTTATACCCACCTAAGTAATGTGTACCCCTTTTGTCCCAAAATAGTACCCGCCTTTTTTTTTTCCTATTTATTTTCTCCTTACAAATTACAATATTAAATTTGGCAGCCAAATCTATGACGTAAAAATAAATAAATTATTATATGCTATTATTATTATTAAAGCAAAAATTATTATGTATGAATAAATATATATTTAAAGACACTTTTGTATTTACTTATTCTCCTATACTTAACACTTTAAGTGATATTATTACTCTAATAATATTATTTTCACTCTGTCAGTATCTATTAACTTGTTCAGAATTTCATCTATGACCGAAGAAAAAGAATGCGTTGTAAAACAAACTTTAATATACGTAGAATTAAAAATGTTAAAAGACAAATATAATTCTCATTTTAAAAATTATTAGTACATTCTTCAGCATTTTGTACTCAACAATCCCCTTAGTAAATTTAAGTATTACTCAAAAAGAATTTTATTTAAATGTTTTAGAACAAAATGCTATTAATTGAGATCTTACAGTTAGTTAGGCTTTTTAATTGTATAGCTATAACATATTATGACTACATAGGCTATTCACTATCAACATAATTAAGTCCTAATTGATTATTACATACTAATACATATAAACTGAAAAGGCTCGAAATAAGTGTGGGCCTATTTTGAAAAGCCATATAAAAGAGTCTTGGGTACTTTGGAAACAAGTGCTTGAAGATGTTTTTGAAGGTTGTTGGGAGGAGTTTTCTGTAAGTACAAGTTTTTATACTATATGATATTCTTCATGAGTTAAACTTCATTACTAAAAAGGCTTGAAATAAGTATGTACTTTTATTATTATTATTTTTTTTTGCAAAAGGCTAAAATATGTTGCATTACTAAAACATATTCCACAATCTAAAAAATTTAGATAATGGAATGTAGGGTTACAAAACCATATACTACAATAATGAAATACTGATATTGCTGCTGGTGTTTTTAGAATTTTTAAGCAACTTTAGCCTGTTCATGTAGATCATGTTCTGTTCATATAGATCATGTCTTATTTGTGCATGTTTAGCTTCTCATATATGTAATCAGCAGAGTACTAAAGCACTATGCATAAAATATGGCTATTTGATTATCACCAATTTTAGCCTTTTTGGCTCAAATATGTTTGTGCTCTGCTATGGTTTTAATACATATGGGTTTACTTGGTGAGTTGAACATATATGTGTAATTTTGTATTAGATTCATGGATGCTAGAAAACTTAATTTTATTCAGAATGTATATTATTGAACTTGTATTAGGATAACCAGATTGTTTCCCTATTTAATCTATTTTAGAGTCTTAGACGTATAATGACATTTCTGTGTCGCATGAAAATTTTCATATTCCCTTGCACAATCAATGTTACTTATAGAATGCTTTAATATTTTCTTAAGTTAACCTGTGCTCATTCTAGTGTTGCTAGTGGGTGGATTCAATTTTCCTTGTGAATCTTCAGAAGTTGCAGTGCTTGTGATGTGGTTATCTATAATGTTCTATCATACATTGCACAATTATATTGCAACTGTAATCACTGGAATTTCTTGACAGAAACTAGGTCTCCTTATTTTACTTTATTCCTTGGATAAGCTGTTAATTGCCCAAAAAACACAGAGACTAAGATTATGGAACTATTATACCATGTTCGGCAATGTTTTTAGTAAGTAGAAGTTTGCATTTATATAGTAATCAAATTCTACATATCTGAATTTTATGAAGTTTGTAATTGAACTATCTAATTGTAAGAACTCAACATATAACATGAATATACAAGGATATAGTATATGTACATAAACAGTATATATATTTGAGTTACAGAGTTCATCTCATAATGTGCAGAATAAATGTTAACAGTTACAGTTTATATCTATGGTTTCAGTTTGTGTGTTGCAGTTTATAGTGTTGCAGTCTATATCTATGATTTCAGTTTGTGTGTTGCAGTCTATATTTATAGTGTGCAGCATAGTTTATAGTCTATATCTATAGTTTCAATTTTGTTTGCAGCAGAGTACAATAGATTGTTTTTTATGAACATTGTTTACTTGTGGAATTAGTCTATATTCATAGTTTGTAGCATCACTAATAGTTTGCAGCATGATTTGTAGTATATATATATGGTTTCAGTTTTGTTTGCAGCAGAGTACAATAGATTGTTTTTTATGAACACTGTTTACTTGTGACTTGAACATATATGTGTCATTAAAAAAAAAATTTCTCTATTTTTTTTTTCAGGAGACAGAAAATGGAGTTTGTCAAATAGGTTATTAAGGAACTATGTGGCTTAGTATAGATTTGAAGTTAAAATTGCTAAGCTAACAACTGTATCATACTGTTATTATAATTTTATTGTTATAACTTTAATATTTATTTCTTTATTTCTTTTCTTAAATACTTGCTCAAGCTTGCTTTCGGTTTCGCGAAAGGGAAAATGAGAAAGTAATAGTAGCGGGCGTGAATTTTTCAGTTATAATCTCGGTCGTTGGTTCTTATATTGAACCATAGAAACGGTGTATGTCCATTTTTTATCCATATCAAATACATGTTATGAATCATTACCCATATATATATATGGACACGATCTACAACCACCGTTGGCTATGGATCATGTCCTAGCCAACCCATCTTGAACCGTATGTTACAATATTGAATGACCCATATTAGAAAGTTCTCGTTACCATCCATAACAATTTTTTGCAGATAGTTTTATAGGTTAAAAAAGTCAAAAAATCAGATCACTCAATATCTTTTCTAATCAATTTTTTTCTCTTTCTTCATTTAAATTCTAAAATTCAATAATTTTTTTTTGTTATAAATCTAAAATTGTCTATCTATATATAGTTGAAAAGCTCTCTTCAATATCTTCAAAACAAGATATATTATGAATATATTTTAATATTGTTAAAATATTAAAAATTTAACTAAAGACAACAATAATGCATTTCAAAAAATATCGCCAACCACTTGTCTTTATTGGCCAGGCGACATCGCCACCCAATTAGACTCGCTGTTTTTAGCCCTCCTATGACAAATCCGATGGAAGATTCAATAGCAGGTAGGAATGTTGTGAAACGTGGTCGAATTTAGTTCTCATAGTCATATAAAAAAAAATTCACAAAGAAGTACGAAATTAAGAGGAAAAAAAATAAAAACATCAACCACTAATTTTTCATTTAATTAAAGTTTAAAAAACACATACACACATTAAGAACCTGTAATCAATGAACCCTTTTCTCTCTCTAAAACTTTTACACTAAATATATACAAAAAAGAAATTAGAAAAAAAAGAAAGAAAGAAAAAGAAAAGCCAAGATCATCCCCTCTTATATTTTAAAATATAAAAATATATATATTTTTTCTTTACATATAATCCCCTCTATAATAAAAAAGTCGTATTTAATGTAATACTCTACTAATTAATGAGCCAATCTACGGAGATAATTACCATGTAAAGCAGACAATATCACCATCATCTCCTCATCACTTCCATAGTAATCTTGATTACTCCGTTGCCGGCGATATTTAGCGACAATCTCCTCCGGCAGCACGCTCCTCCGGCAGAGCGGACACGTGGCCCAATCTTGTTGCAGCCAAGTGTCAAGGCAGTTCTTATGGAAAGTGTGATTGCATTGCTTAAGCTTCCTAATTTCCTCTCCTTCCTCAAATGTTGATAAACAAACAGAGCATTCTTTTGACTGTTCTTTTAATCCGGGCTTATAACGGCTAGCCGGAATTTTCCTTTCGATGAGTTTGAGGTATTGGGTGGTGGTGATCGGGCCGTTGTCGGAGGGATAAAATGTTCCGGTGATGGAGCGGAATAAAATTACTAATTCGAGGAAAAGGAGAGTGAAAAATATTATGGTGATGGTGTAGAGATGGGAAAAGAATTGAGAGAAAGCTGCCATTTTCGATTGGGAATGGAAAAGGAAACTGGAATGGAAAAGAAAAGGGTGAGGATAATTTATGGAGGAGTCAAGGGTAAGGAATATTGGCTGTGTTTGGCTGTGGATAAAATTAAAGGATAGGGATAAAATTAGGGGGACAGAGAGGAAATTTATCTTTGATCTTTTGTAGTATCGGTTGAAATTTGTTAAAATCTTGTTGGTTTATGATATGTCACAATAAAAAAAATTAGATTTTATTATTAGACTATCACTCTTGATCTAACTGATCTGACGGATGAAACTTTAGTATTGAAAAAGTAGTGGCAAAAGAGGAATGGACACATTAGTTGCATCTAATAAGTTCTTTTGTTTTCGATTTTCTTTTGGGTGTTAAATGTTGAAAAGTCTATATTCTTTGTTGATTAATGATTATTTATATGAAAAAAAAAGAATATGTGATTTGGTTACGGTTAAGTTTAGTTATAGATCATAAATAAAACGATATAGTATTTGATTATAAAATAGTGAGATATCTGTAGTATCATTATAAAAATAATAAAAAAACAAAAATATAATTAATGAATAAGTGTATCTATAATCAAATTTGGTTGTGATAAGACACATAAAAGAAAAAAAAATGGAGGATGAGAATTCAATTACAGTGGATTAAGTGTATTTACTTATTAATGTAACTTCACAAATTCAAAAGAAATAAAGGCAAAAAGAAGCGAGGAACTAAGATTCAATTAAAGTGGATTAAGTGTCTTTAAATGAACTTTTGATTATTCTACCGGGTCGGGTTTACATCATGGTTGCTGAATTTTCTTACAATTGCATAACTTTACTATATATATATATATATATATATATATATATATATATATATATATATATATATATATATAAATCCTCCAAACTAGTGAAGTTAATTAGAGGATTTCCATGATTCCATCTAACTAATTTAACGACTAAAATACAAAAATCTAACTTGAGTTTTTGCGTAAATATGGGGTCCGACTTTTACAATATAGCAAATGACTAGCTTGTGGTACAACTAATAGTATAAAACTTTATATTTTATATTACTTTTATGTTTACTAATTATATTGTAAAAGGTACAATTTTACACTAATAAATATTTCCTTCATTTTAAATTATAAGATAATTATTATTTTAAAAAAAAGTCAATTTGATACAATTTCAAACTCAAAATTAAGATGATTCACTAAATATTATAAAATAAATAAATCTTATAATTTAAAATACTTTTGAGATAGTTTATAATATTTATCAGTGTATTGGCTAAATTAAAAGAATTTATATTAATTTTAAATTTAAAAATATCTTTAATAGACTTTAAAAAGTCAATAACGATCATTATATTTTGAAACGGAAAGAATATATAACGATGATAGTCTATTCCCAGTTCCATTGTTTGAGACTTTGTTGCCAACAAGGTACCAACGTTTTAAGAAGAGCGTCAACAAGGTGTTCCTACAAATGTTGGACGGCTGTTAAAAGAAGATTATGCTGATATTTAACGACATCTGGAATCTTTTAGGTTTTGAATTTTAACGCGTTTAGGATTTTAATGGTGGTTCATAATACAATACGTTTTTAGTGAGACGTGAGTAAACATATTAATTAATTATTTATATATTTATATTAATTTATAAATTATCACTCCGTCCCAAATTAATTGTATTTCTAGGACTTTTTAAAGTCAAATTGACTATTTTTAAAACTAATTTTTTTTACTATTTTTGCTAACATATATGTGAGGATATTATAACCAAAAGAAAGTATATACAATTTATTACTAATTTCAATTTTTATAATTTTAGAAATATATTTATATATGCTTAATTATTAATTTTAAAAATAGTCAATTTAACTTAAAAAAGTCATAGAAAAATAATTAATTTGAGACGGAGGGAATATGTCATTCTCTCTATCCATAAACATGTTTTTAAAATGATTCTTCAAGAGATTACGAACATAAGTGTGAAGTATCAAAATTGAGTTGTAGTATACCAATCGTGTCCTCCGGTTTCATGTACTACAAGGGACAACTTTGACAACATAGACGCGTGTGCCAGAAGAAATTTTCCATCTTTTTTAGCCAAATTCCTTTGTTCAAATAGTTGTTCCAAATTAAATATCTATATATATAGCTGGATTTATAATTTAAAAATATATTTTTAATTGTAAATTATGAAATTAAACGATAATTTTAGCGTATAAAATTATTATGGATTTTATATATAATGTTAAGATTTATTATGAAAAGTCATCCTTTTAAGAATGTATCTTCATATAAGAGAAATTGAGAGAGATAAAAATAAAATAAAATACTAGTAAAAAATAAGAATGAATTTATATTAATTTAATTGGGTCAGTGCTAGAGACGGGTACGAGAAGCAAATTTGGAAGGTGGGTCAAATTAGCATGTTTTGATTGTTAGTTGGAGAGATTTGTCTCCTTCCGATGGACCTTCTCTCTGTTCTGATCTAATATATCAATTATTTAAATTTAATAATTTTATTTATAATGATCAAAATATATTAATAAATAGATGATGATAATAAAATTAGTCATACTAAAAATTAAAATTATTAAAAATATTTTCACCATTAAAAGTTTTAAAAAAACTTTTAATTATTAAAATTTTAACGAAAAATTTATATGTTCATAAAATGATAAAAAAGTATCAAAATATTTTTATTTTTAGAATAATTATACTATTTAAAATTATAAATTAATTGATCAGTATTAATTTTAATTTTTTTTTTAAATTTTTTAAAAATATAATATATTAAATAAAAATAAAGAGAATGCGTAACGGAGAAGAGTAAAGACCTTAGTGGAACATTGTGTAATTGTATTTCCACTAATAAAATCAATAATTTTCTTTTTCTTTTTTCACGTGATGGGGCCCAAGTACGTTGATATGGAGGGCCCGGCAGTGCCTACACCTTTTGTTTCTTTTACTGTTGTTCA
Source organism: Aralia elata (assembly GCA_034770075.1). NCBI lineage: Eukaryota > Viridiplantae > Streptophyta > Magnoliopsida > Apiales > Araliaceae > Aralia > Aralia elata. The sequence continues at coordinate 22,820,020 of CM068378.1, read as the reverse complement.
ATGTTCTCATTTAGAAATATCTACATTATGTCATTGTCTACTTTTCTGAGTATATACCATCTGCCAAACTATGGAAGTCAATAGGTCCCACCCCAAGCTCTATCGTCTGATTGATTGAAGTTGATTTGATTTGATTTGTCATTGGCATATGATCTCATCCCCAATTCTGTTATATTTAAAGTAGAATCCTGTTATATATAATTATTATAAATTTATATCGATAATAAATATTTTATATATATACAGAAACATATCATATAAGTGAATTAAAAAGAGTCACAAATATTAATTTATTTTATTTTATTATTTAAAATTTTACATTAGTCGTTATTTAACTTTATCATTTTTCTTTGAAGTATATATAACTTTCAGTTCTTTAAATGTGAAATTGAACCAAACTACATAGCTTAAATTAATTTGTGCCAAATAGAATATAACGTATCATTTTATACAACTGCTATCAAAAAATGATTTTTTTTTGTATAACAATTTTTTCCCCAAATAAAACCTAATTTTTTTATATTTCATTTTCAATTTAGGGTTTACACATACAATGTTTTTGTTGAATTTTTTTTAATATTATTTGTAATAATATTGACGGAATTAATATTTTCACAAAAAAAAATGATATTTTTACAAAACTCTCCTCACTTAATTAAATAATAAATAGACCATATATTCATATGAGTAAAAAATTATAAAAATATCAATTATTATTTGTGAAAATAATAATTCCCTAATATTAACCCGCCAATTGCCAACTTCATATAACCGTAATAATCATGACTACAGTATGCAAAAAGTAATACTCCCTCTTTAGAAATAGTCTTATTTATAAAATTAATATTTAATAATATATTTTTATTTCGTGTATAACTTAAAAATAAGAAATTGTTAGTTTAGTGATTTGATATAATATTAAAATTGTGTTCGACAAACTTAAAGGTAATGAGAGTGGACCCTCTTTTGTAGAACAAAGAAATTTAATAAACGAGACTATTTTTTTTTTTTTTGTGTGGAAAGGAGAGTAAAAAATAATAATGCTATTAATGGTTAATTATTGAGTGCCCTAGTTGGCTTATTAAAGCTAGACTTTTTGTGGGTGGGCAACTCTACTCTATGGGTTCTAAACTTCTAATCATGCCATAGTTCTTGTTTTTAATCTCACATGCAATGTCCGAGGAGGGAGAATTTTTTGATGATTGATATTGAACATTTTTTCACAAAAAAAAAAAGAAACAAAAATAAGAAAAATAAAAAAGAACATGGATAGATAACAAGTTATGGCACAAGCTATAAGTCTGGGCCTTATTGGTACCCCTTTCCATGGAGACCGGCCCGTTTAGACTGATTGGCCTTATCTCATTCCTTTCCTCAGATAATAGGAGGCTCATGAGAGTGCCATTTTACACTATTTCATTTTAATTTTTTTTTTTTTACTTTTCTTAATATGTGTAAATTGTACTTTGCTCATCTTTTTGGAGATGGAGGAAATGCTTTTTTAAGGAAAAAAAAATAAATTTCAGTAAAATTTATAAACAAATTATAATAGTGGCAAATATTTACTTTTTTAAATCTTTTTTCTTTCTTCAGAACTCTCACCTAAGTCTCATTTTACTTTTTAATTCTTTTATATTTCTATTACTATACGACATATGAAGGTTTATTAAAGATAAATTAGTTATAAATAACTTTTTCCCATGACTTACAATATTAAAATTTGTAAAGTAAAATTGTCAACAGCCTTATGTTTTGTTTTAATGTTTTTCAAACAAGACTTGGTAAGTGTAAGAAAAAAGTCAAAATAGATCATCAAATGGCACTCTCACGAGATGAGCCTCCTATATATCATGCACATATATAATGTATTTAATTAGAGTTAAACACGCACATGCAATCCTTGCAACATCATTTATGTACTAGCTATAGCTGAAACTTCAAATAAATTAGTCTCTCTCGGAAGTGGCATTGATCATGCAAATAATGTAAATTAATCTCACCTAATTTGCCGTTAATAAAATAGTACATATTTTCTTAACTAAAAGACAATGCTAGTGGCTAAATAACAATGTAGAAACCAGTTAATTAATGGGTATGCCAACACGGTTATAACACCGTTAGCTATTAAAGGGAAGAATATATTTTTTAATGGTTTGTCTATTAGTTAATAAGTTAAATGATCAAAAGGAAAAAAACAAGTACTTTGAGCCAAATTGTTTAAGCCCTGTTGAATGAAGGCTGATAGCTAACCTTAATGATGTCCAACTGTGCACCTTCCATGTCATGACTGATGTATTGGTTAAACTACATGAATAGATCGAGCAACTCTACAAGATGTATATATCTAGCTCCACCACTTATAGTCTCTCTATTCCAAAGTAGAGATAAGCTTCTAAAATAACGATTATTTAAAAAAAAAATTTATTCTTAGTATTAGTTAGAAATGTAGCACGATAGTACTATTTGTCTTGTTTAATGCCACATTATTTGAGACAGACAAAAAGTAAGACTTTAACATTATTTTAAAAGTAATGATATGTTAGAATTTATAATCTAAAGTTGAAAATGTATCTTTAATTTTCGAACAAACCGAAATGAAAAATGTATATCTAATTTTGGAACATAGCCGCCTTAATTATCTATATTATAAAGCCTCCGTCAGGCAGAGAAAATAATCAAGAGCAAAAAGCATACAGAAAAAAAGTCCTCATCTCGAGCATCCAATTCTTTATCTTTGAGGTAAGGTGGGGGACTTCTGGTTCTTCTCTTTAATTTGAAGAACGAGGCTTTCGATTCATCTCACTTGATCGAAAGAATGAGGGAAAATAAGTGTAAAATTTGTTAATTCTACTTTCTAATAGAGTGACTTTGGGATTATAAAGCCTCCGTCATGCTTATTTTATCCTTACACAATTTACACACTCAATGCGGGTGCCACAACCACTAATATGAATAAGATATAAAGTAAATCGTCAGCCATTTGAAATTAAACAAACACACTTAGCTAGTGATATGCCTAACCCACAAGTGCAAAAATTTCTCCTATAAATTCCCACCTTATGGTTCTCCAAGTTCATTGCAATACCACACCATAAACTTTCATCATAAATCTCTTGTATCCAGTTAATTTCTTCCATCCAGTCATGTCATCCATCGGTGCTAGTTATGCTCTTGTTCACGTTCAACAAAAGCGTCTTGAGGAAAAAATGAAGGAGAAGAAAGAAAGAAGAGGGGAGGTTAATAGTGGCGTGAAAGATAAAAGAGTTGATGATCAGATGACAAGTAAATCCGGTGGTAAAAACAAGATTTACCCTGGCAATAATTCTCCGTTGTCGAATTAATCCGAAAAATGAATGAAATGTTTGAGAAGTACTGTAGTTATATGGAATCATCATGCTTGGTTTGCCAATGGAAATTTATTAGATGTGTTCAATTGTATGTTTCCCTTTTGTTACTCTTTAATTAGTGTCACCCTAGCTAGCTCTTGTGCCCTTTGTTTGTTCAAATGTTGTACAATTTGGTAAAATTAAGTACGTACTGCATGTATTTTCTTCTCTAATATTTGCATGGTTCTGATGCTGGCTCTTTTTATATGTTGCTAATTAAGCATGCATGTTTAGTAGTGTTCAGTGATAAAACTAACTAATTAATCAAACTCTTTGCGCGGCCTAGCTACTAGGTTTTAAGAGTAGTATGAAGATTCCTTTTATTCGCAAAAGTATTCAGTACTCAAGTGTAAGAATAAGTTAATTCCCCCCCCCCCCCACCCCCCCCCCCCCCCCCCCCCCATCCACCCCAAAAAAATTAAAAAAAATTAAAAAAAATTCAACCTTCTATCAAAAGTTTTTCTGGTGCTCAGCAAGATGTAATGATGAAAATAATAACTAAGTTCTGATGTTATATATCTCATTAACATCACGAGCTAAGTTCTAATTAAGTTATATTCTAGTTACTCTTTTCGTTATACTTTCCCCATTCTATAAAAAGAGTCCAATTAAAAAAAAGAAAAAAATTATTTCGCAAAAAAAAAAAATCTTTTAATTAATAGTTATTAACATGATATACATTGTTGGTGTCTCTTTCTAATAACTAATTAAGCTTTTAGAAAAATCAATTACTTAACATGGTATCTAGATAAACTTTAAGTATGCGAGGATTTAGGTTCAAAATTTTCTAAATGCACGTCCAAGGTTTTACAAACCATTTATGACTATTTACCCCGATAACTACCCCACTAGCTAAATACCATTGAAGAACTCGCCTTTATATTAATTTTACAGTACACATATACTTTAATTTATCTCTTTTAACTTTTGAATGAGTTGATTACTTAACAATAACTAACAACATATTAACTTTATAGTGTAATCATGAAACAAAAATTTAACTTATTCGTAAATTTTGCAAATAATCACTCTTTTTAGTTAATGAACAGAGTATCTTTTTTGATTTACTTTCCTCTTCGTATCCATATGAAAAATGTTATATAAGACATACATTATGCATGCGTCTCATGGAAAATCATAAAAGAATGTAACATTGTTTCTTGGTCGTTAGAATGTCTCATGTCATTATCAGACTTGATAACATACTATATATATATATATATATATATATATATATAACTATTTATTTAATTTCGTATTTAATCTGAACCATTCAAAATTATAATAAACGACATTAGATGAATTGCTTGAGAAATAATTTATAATCAGCATTGACTATGAGAAATAATCCATAAGACATGCATTATACATGCATGTGTCTCATGGAAAATCATAAAAGAACGTAACATTATTTCTTGGTTGTTAGAATGTCTCATGTAATTATCGGACTTGACATAAGATATAAACTGGTACAACTATTTATTTAACCTCGTGTATAAGATTCTATGGGATGTCGGATGGCGCTTAATTAAAAGTTAATACCACTAAACACTCATAGGTTAGATTCCTTTGGTTAAAATTATTTATAATATTTACACTTCCAAGCATTTGTATCAAATTAATAATTAATGGATCATCATAATAAAAAAAAAGGTTGAACTTAATCCACTTTAAAATTTAAGGAACCACTTGCATTAATTGCAGCATACTTGTTACCAACTTTCCACCAATTGGCTTCCAAGTAAATTTAATATGAAATCACTTGCCTCGGCATGCACGACTGGCTTGGCTGGAGATAATATATAATTATCTTTATTCCTTAAACAAATGTATATATAATAGTCTACTTTTATTTGATAGTAGTATAATTAAAATGATATAATGTCTGTAGTTTTCAATGTAGTTTTTATCATGATTCACATAAGCATCGTTAAACTAACAACTAATTAATTAATTCTTTTGTTTGACAAAACAAATCTCATTTATCATTTTTTATTTTATAAAAAAAAGGACCCTTTTTTTAATGATAGTTTCCGCATGTTCTGACATTTGAATGAAAATAGATGAAAAGACACACCTTCGTCAATCTAAAATGACACGATATTCTTAAGTTTGTCATCCCAATTTAATTATCATACCATCACTATTAAATTAATAACTTAATATTTTTTAGGGGTGAACATAGAACAAATTAAAGTATACCTTTAATTATATTTATAATCTTTTTATGGAAGAAAGAAATATTATTATTTTTAAGGTAACATGGAACAGAAATTCATCCTCAACATTTGTAAATAACTCTTTAATTTTGTGAAAGTGATCAGGAAGTTTTTTTCTTTTTGAACCAATTAGGCTAAACAGCTATATAGCCTATACTAGGTAACTTCACTTAGACTAGATCAATAATTATTTAAAGCTTGACCATATATTACTTAAGCTAGTGCATGGTCGTTCGTAATGCATATATAGTGCGTACACATTGATTTAAATATTGGGCTTGTGCTGAGTGCCTGCTGAAAATTGCCTGTCTAGCTAGATGTACTAAAGAATTAGGCCCTGTTTGTTTCGGTCTGAAACACTCTGAATGGCTCTGAATCTGAGCGATTCAGCCATTCAGAGTGTTTGATTATCATTTTTTAAGATCTGAATGATCCAATTCCAACTGACCGAATAAGCCACAATTTTTGGGCTGAATAGAGAAGCTCGTCGTCTAAATGACATTTTACGGATGTTGCCCCCAAACCCACAACTCAGAAAACCAACAAGATAGTGATTGAGCTCAACCCCCTCAAAGCTGTACAGAATTTGAACGAGTTCTAATCCATTACAACTCCAGATCTACACATAAGCTGCCCCAAATTGACCAAAATCATTAATCCGATTATCATAGTCAATAAACAAAAGCTCATTCATCAGAAAATGATAACAAATGAGAAACCCAATTGAGATCAAAACCCACTTCTGTCCATCCACCTCGTCGCAGCTACACGACAGTGAGATCCTCAGCTCTTGACCCACCAAAATCAAGATCCTCAGCTACACGGCTTGGATCTGCGGGCCCTTGTTTGAAGTTCTGGTGCCGTTAGTGCATATGCAGGGGAAGGGAACCTTGTGCTTGACCAGTGGATTTGTGGAGATAAAGGTATTGAGAGGGAGGGATTAATTGTTACTGGGTACAAAGTGTGGTGAGTTTAAAGGGGGTACAGAAGGGTAATTACTTTAGAAGTGGCCAAAGTATCATGTAATTAAGTATATAAAATTATGTAATATATTTATGTTTTGGAATTGAATTAATTACCCTTCTTGTTTATGGATTTGTATTGGTATATCTAATTATGTGGATTTGTATTGGTATATCTAATTGTGTAATATAACTTGTTACATTTTTTTAAATACATCAAGACAAAATTATATACTTGTTCAGCATAATTTAGAGGGGTAAAATAGTAAAAGACTGTTATTCAGATGTTTCAGACGTATCAATTATCAAACAACTTTTTTCATTCAGATTCAGATTCAGCTCATTCAGATTCAGATTCAGATTCATTCAGTTTTTATCAAACAGCCCCTTAGTTGAACACGCACTAGTTAATAGAAAGTATTGGGATGACTTTAAGCAGTGATAAGCACTGTGTATAACAATTATTTCGTGTATAATTAATTTTAAAATTTACAAATTTAATTTAAAGGATAAAATAAAATTTTAAGTAAACTTTGAGGGTAAAATATGAAGTTTTTTATATTTAGGGGTTGAACTCGGAGAAAAATTTCAGTGAAACCAAAGAGACCAAGTGGGAGGCGGCTGCTTTATAGTATATAGATATTTATTTATATATGATTTCTTATGTGATAAGTAGTCCTTTGGACTTGAGACTAATGGAAACCATGCAAAAATTATAAAATACAAAAACAACTAACCAATGATCTAGCAGCGGACTCCTCTCCATTTCAACCAGAAATGGAGTTGAACCTACCAGGCACACAGACAAAGTATGTGCTCAACCAATATCTATATATATTAAGTATAAATTAATTAATCTAACCTAATTTAGCTTTAATATGTACTAGTACTTATATATTTGCTTAAACTAAAAGATAACACTAGCAGTACTAATTATGGCTAAACAATAATGGTTGCACTAATGGCTAACTAATGGCTAAATAACAATGTAGAATTAAACCAGTTAATGGGTAGTCCAACACGGTCACAGCACTGTTCTAATTAAATGGGACAATATATTATCTTTAGTGGATGACCATTTTCCTGTGTGAATATATATATATATATATATATATATATATATATACACCCTCCGTATCTGATGTGGCAGAATTTTTATGGTCTGCTTAGTATATACTGTATTGGTTAAGCCACAAGAATAAAGCAACCTCATATGATGACCATTTTCCTATGTAACTCCACCACTAATATAATCTTAATTATTTCTAGCTTCTCCATCTCCTAATTACTACGTAGCTAATTATATGAGTTAACATATATAGATCATATGGAATAAATCCTCAGCCATTAGACACAAATATGTACACTAGCTAATGATTGCTGCTTGCTCGCAAAGGCAAAATTCTTTCCTTTAGATTTCTACCAATTTAATTTTTTTTCCTTCAAGTTCTCCAAGTTCATACATTGCTATTGCTTGAAAAAAAAAATACTTAAACCAAATTTTCTTATATTACAATACATGACATTTTGTTCTTTATTATGTTTTATTGCTTTTATCTTCTTTTCTTAAGCCTAATTTTCTTATTATTTTCATGTTCTAATTAATTATAAGTTAGGATCATGTGTCTCCGGGAGTACTGAAAATTATATATAAAAGAGTTTATACTATTTCTTGGTTGTTAGAATGTCTCACGTCGTTGTCACACTTTATACTATAATTAACTATTACAACTATTAATTACTTAATTTAACATCATTCTTTAAATTAAGATTAATTTCTATTGGCCTGCCGGTAAAACAATTATATAAGCGTATGGCATTAAGCAAGGTTCCTTTCTTATGCTTTTCATTTTTCTATTTGTCACTAATAAAAATCGTGGTTTTAAAAATATAGTTATAATTTTAAAAACAATGAAATATTTAGGAACATAGGGCCACTGAAAGATGAACTCACTTTCGAAGGTGGGTAAGTCGGCTACAAATATATATATATATATATATATATATATATAGAGAGAGAGAGAGAGAGAGAGAGAGAGAGAGAGAGAGAGACTTGGTTCTAAGTGCTTGCTCGAAACCTATACAACTATTACTTTGAACAACGTAAAGTGACTAGTTCGATGAAATTACTTTAATTAGCGATAAGTACTGTTTTCATTTATGTTTTAGAATGATAAGTACTTTTAACTGATAGTTTGTCACCTAAATTCTGCGTTCTTTGTATAAAATATATGAAACAATTATGCGGGGAGAATTAGCTGATGTGGTAACTGCACCGAACACTGAAAACATTATCTTGTTCAAGTCGCCGTGAATTATTAAACGGATTTAAAAATTATGTTCAAATTAGCTAGATCTTTTATAGATGGACCGAATCCAGGACCAATTAAGTTTATTTACAACCCAAATTGCACATGAATTTTACTTAATTAAATGTAAAAAACAGATAGATGTAAGATAGCATCAAGGAGGGCCGTTGCTGATCACGGACGAAAGTGTGGCTCCGATCAGGGGTCCCAAATTATATATATATATATATATATATATATATATATGTGTGTGTAAGGAGAGAGCATGAGATCAACTATAAAACTCAGAAGTCTTGAGTTCGAATCCCACTGGCGTAAATTACCATGGCCATGGATCGCAGGTTTAACGGCCTGTTTACAAAGCCCTTTGCCCGGAGGAGTGGAGATTTAGTCCGGTCGCAAGGCCGGGAAACTCCTCTTTATCAAAAAATAAAAATAAAAATATGTGATTGAAGATCTTGTCTTTAGAAGTATTAGAAGAAGATTTTTTCAATAAATGTATTCTCATATATATATATATATATATTGTTGTAGTCGAACTATTTAGTCGAACTTTTCATATATTTTGTTGTAGTCGAACTATTATGTTTTAAGTTTCGAAAACTACTTTTTTGGATACAACTTGCACTTTTTATTTATTTATTTATACTTTTTTTTGTGAAGATAATATTTCGGAAATGGTCTCGTTTTCATTTTTTGCCTTAAGCCACCAAAATTTTAAGAACTACCCTAGATAGTATTAAAAACATAAAACATGTAAAATATTTTAATGCACTCGTAGTATATTTTTACTAATTCTCGATGCCATATATTTTCAAATAACAACACGTAAAGCATTAAACAGTTTAAATCATTTAGTTTAAAATCAATTACGAACACGAATATTATTTAAATTATAATATAATTTCATCAAAAAGTTAACAATTAAGTGCATACATTTTAATTGAGCCTTATATATTTGTTCACAAGCTTAACAAAGTCGAGTTTTAATATATCAAAACTCGGCTTCAATTATTAACTTGTTTATAAAATAAATGAATTCGAGGTAAATATTAATCGAGTTGAACAGTACTAAACAATTCATATCATAATATAACCCGACTCATTTACAGTTACATAGCCTCTCTTTCAAACAAGTGAGTACTAAACAATTCATATCATAATATAACCCGACTCATTTACGGCTAGCTAACATAACCTCTCTCTCTCTCTCTCTCAAACAAGTGGCATTCCGCTTGCATGTTGTAACAAAAATTTGTCTATATATAAAAAATTAAGTTATTAACAATAATATCGTCAGTCATGAATTTTTGGGTAAGTCTATAGTGGGCTAAGATGACCTAAGAAGATAATATTGTGCTAATAGTTTAAGACCTTATTTGGATGAATTTAATTCGATTTGGACTTGAAATTTGACACAACATTTGTTCCCGAACTCAGAATTTGACCTGAGTTGTTTCATATGGTATCAGAACCGACTCTCGAAATCTCGGGTCGGATTATCCGATCCGGTAGTCGGAAGTGGGGACACAAAGGCTGATGGTATTATCCTACAAATGAAAGAGGCCTGGATGTGAGAATACGAAGTCAGTTGGTATTATCCCACAATGATTAGAGAGGTAAAGATCTGTGGACCATTCTGACGGGGACATCAGAAATTTAAGTGGGGAGTTTGTAATAAAAATTACTAATACCTTTAATTAGTCATGACTTTTTGGGTGAACCTGTGGTGGGTTAAGATGACTTAAGAAGATACTATTGTGCTAGTGGTTTAAGACCTTGTTTGGATGGATTAATTTGATTCGACCGGACTTGAAATTTTACATAAAATTTGTTCCGGACTTATTTGGCTCGGATTGTTTCATATGTGCTCAAGCATCTAGGATACACTAATAATAATTAATTATTCTCACCTAATTATTTCCCTTTAATGTATACTTGTCTCCCAAACTGAAAGATATAATGCCTAGGACCAAATAACACGGCTTCAAAAAAAACAAGGCCAAATAACAAGGCTTCAAAAAAAAGGCCAAATAATAATAACGTGACCATAGTATTCCCGTAGTGGCTTCGTTTCATATCAAAGTCTAATGAACAAATTAAAGCAAAAACCAACTAAAAACAAGAACAAATTAAATAATTAAGATTCCACCAGGTAACTAAATTGTTTAAAAAGGCTGATGGCTTAAACTCAATATTGATGTCCAACTGTGCACCCTCCATATCACAACCTACGTGGCATAATTTTTTGGCAGTATTGGTCAAGCCACAAGAAGAGCAACCTTAAAAGCTAACCATTTTTTTATGTTCTTAGCTCCACCAACTAAATATATATTCTTAATTCTTTCCTATGTGTTAATTCAAATTAGATCGCCTTAGTTATATGAATAAGATATTGAACAATCGTCAGCCATTAGAAACAAAGACACCGTTTGGTCACAATTAGAGGAAATTCTCCTCTATAAATTTCTTCATTAGGGCTCTCCAAGTTCATTGAAACTATACAATATATATAGAACCCTAAAATTTCACATTTCAATATTCTCTAGCTAGCTAGCCAGCTTTTATATATACACCCAGCTGCAATTTTATAAAAATAATCATGACATCGAGTACTGGAGCTAGCTATGCTTTGATTTACATGCAGCAAAAGAGACTTGATGAAAAAATGAAGAGAATGCAAAAGGAGAAAGAAAATGCAGTCAAAGGAAGATTCACCCTCGCACTTATCCGTTCTCGGAGTTCTGCAGCAGCAGCTCAACAGAAACAAGAAAAATGATATTAATTAGTTCTGATTAAAATCATTGCTTGATACATGATTTGTATGGTATTATGGCAATTTGTCTGTGTAAACTTATAAGATATGCTTGATAAATAATGTAGTGTGTTTAGTTTCTTGTCCAATTTCTCCACGGTTGCTCGTGCTAATCTCTTATATTGCACATGATATGAAGTATATATGCATGTTAAAAAAAAATTAAATTGAGTACTCTTTGATGATAAAACTAACTAAACCTTAATTCGTGCAATAACAATGGAACTTTCTTTACATCATCAGAAATTGGATGTACCTGTTGCCTGTTGGAAATGAATATGAGCAGGAATTATATACACAGAGACCATTATAAGTTGAACTTAAGCCAAAAATGTTGGATAAAGGACAAATAAACTTATATGGATCCATTATTGTTAGAAAAGTAAACCAAATTGATTCTAGAATGTTCATAAATTAATTAAATACATGAATATGTAATGTCTAAATACATGATACATGTATGTACATGAATGTATTTAAAATGTCTTGGAACAAGTAATAGTTAGGTTCATGTACATGAATTTGGTCATGTTGTAATTATTATGGTAGCTCTAGAAGTATCTTATGAGTCCTATAAATTGTCATGTACTTGAATCATTTGAAGCAAGTGAAATCAAAGTGTTCTTGTGTTCTCCAAAGTTACATTTCACTTCCTCCCTAAATATATTCTCCTCCTAATTATCTATTAATTATATTAGACGGATGAACCAACTAATTAGTTTATAGGATTCAATTATCACAGTCTATTTTGAGTGGACGTGGTTTTGTGTTAATTAATTAACTAGGACGTTTTTTCTTAATTAATGTGTTGAAAAAAAATTAAAGGATGCAATTAACTTTAACTCTTTAACATTCGATCGAAAACTCACTATATGATATTTTAAGTTTTTAACATTCTCCAACCGTTTATCAAATGTTCTCGGGTAGTGGAGGAGACCATGCCTGCATGTCAAACTTCAAACTAAGTAAGATATATATGATGTAATTTCACGAACTCCTCCCAAGTTCCAAGCTATATCTTGTTGTCCTCCTCTTTTTGATCCTTCTTTCTCCCCATATTCCAATGTATTATAAAATAGTGGCTAGAGAGCTTACATGACTATCACATTAATTTGTAACGTTCGGTTATGATTTAGAAAACACTTAGCCTACCGCGAGATAGTCATACGTCTTGCAACTAGCGTCCGCAACAATGTGTTATGATAAGGGAGCGTACTTTCTGTAAGTTATTAGGAATGAAAAGTGCATGATCTAGTGGTTATTTACATAAGCTCTCATTGTCACCGCGTGTTATGAATCATTTTTCATATAATTAATCCACATCAATCAATAATTGCGAACCACTTTCTAGGATTAATAATACCATAAGGTATTTTGCACCACCTTCCGATGTAATACAGCAGGAGGAATTCGGTTAAGATAGGGTTGTCATATTCCTTGACTACTATAAAATTTTATAACTTTTTGTTCCATTAATTATAGTAAATGTTTCACTAGAATTAAAATACAATATTTGTTGTAATAAATTATGAAAGAAAAAACTATAAACTTCGTGATGATCAAATATAACAACTTCACTTTAACCTATTCCCAGCATAGTGGTCGAATTCATGATCCATGAAAGAGCATATATTATTTCTTGATTGGTAAAATGTGTCGTGTCGTTAATGTCAAACTTTATACATACTGTTAGAACTATTTATTTAACCTCTTTATTTAACAAAAAATATTATTCATTGGTGTCTAAAACGATTAGGTAAATGGATGATGTTAAAAAATGTTCCTGTCCTTCTGATTATTATTATTTTGCTGTTTCTAAGTTTTTGTAGGTCAGCTTCATTCAAAATGGTTCGCATACACCAATATTTTAAATTTTGAGGAACTAGTACTAGCTTTGTTGCTAGCTTTAGTTTCAACCAATTAGCTTCCAAGTAAATTTAATATGGTCGCCCATAACATAAGCACATAGTCGGCCACCATTGTGATTGTAACTAATTAATATAAAACCACTTTAATAAAATATGGGTGACTTAGTCGGCTGCAGATAATATATACTCCTAGGCTCCTAGCTATATTGGGTATAGTGCGGGTGATTGTAACGTATAAACTTTACGACAGTTTTTTCATACACGTTCACTTGAAATACTAATTTGATGTTAAGTATCTAATTAAAAACCTAATTATAGAAGTATTAGTTTGAACAGCGATTAGTTTTAAAGAATTGAGATAGTTATAGTTAATTAGTGATAAGTGGTGTTTAATTATATGTTTTATAACTGATAAGTAGTCTCTTTTGGCTAATAATATGTTGTATTCTCCTTTCTTCATTAGCCTTAAGTTGTACAACCCCTTTTTTGTTAAGTCTTGGATTATTATTAGCACATAGATTAAGGTACCTAAATAAATTAAAGAAACTGATCATCTAGCAACCGATTTCTCCAGAAAGAAGCCCAAGATCTGCCTTGTTCAGCGTATTAATGGAGTTACAAACTCTTACTATATATTAATTACTTCGTTCATTCTAAAATATAACATCAATTTTAATTTATAAATCTACATTTCTAATTTTAGTATTTTTCAAGATATAAAAAATATCGCAAATTAACTTTAAAAGGTCAAACCTGATGTTATATTATTACTAAGTGCAGTAATTTGTCTCTCTTGTATAAGATACGGTTCTCCAATAATTTGGTACTCCTCAAATTCGATTTTTATCTAAACGTACTATTCCTAGTTAAAATGTATTGGTATGTATCACAATCTTAGTATTTTAAAAAAAGTCATTTACCATAACATGTATTGAACTTTCAACATCTCCAGACATTTGCAGCCGAAGGAGAACTGAATGACTGAAATGCAAAAATGTATTTTGAGTTTATCATTTTGTGAAGATATGGTGTTTAGCTTTACAATAGCAAATCACTACCTCACGGTCCAATTAGTTTTACAAAATATATTTTGTGAGTTAATTTTGCATACACTATTAAAATTATATCTTAAAAATATAATTTTGCATTAATAATTTATTTTGAGAAAAGAATTTACTAATTAGTTAAATTCAAGAATGAAAATATTACACAAAACATGAGAAAATTTTACATTTTAATCCATCTTTATTCCTATGTACCTGCTGAATAAAAATTCAATATTCCAAAGTAGTCTTATAATTTTTCCATAAAATGTACAATTATTTTTGGGTCTACATTCTACAAACAAACTTGTACATGCAAGCCTTATCATCTATTACAACTACATCTTAATTCCTTAGTTGCCTCCTCTTTCGATCTCTCTAGCTCTATCTCCATTCAGAAATGGTAATCATATGCACAGTTTGTGCTCAACCATTTAGTATAAATTAATCTAAATCATGTGCCTTTTAACATAAACTTACTTCCTAAGGAGTATATATAATGCTAATGGCTATATAACAATGTAGAAACAAGTTAATTGGTAGGACAACACAGTCAGTGATACCACTGTCCAAAAGCAAGGAATATACTTACTTATATCTAATGTAGTGGTTTGTTTCTTCATTATCAGGTCTTAATGAAGAAAAGGAATTTTTTTAACAAATTAAAAACAAAAACAAAAAAGAATTGATTACTAAACTCAATGATGTCCAACTATGCACCCTCCATATCACTACTGATGTGGCACATTGTTAAGCCACAATTAAGCAGAGATAGCAACCTTAAAAAAAGTAACCATTTTAATTAATTTATACATACACTACTACGTAATTCCACCACTTGTATCGATTCTTTATTCTTAATTTCTTATCTTGTTCTAACTAAACCGGCTTAATTATGTGAATAATTGATTATTTATATGACATAAATCCTCAGCCATTAGATACATTAGTTAGTTATGATGCTTTGCTCACAAAAAGGCAAAAATTTCCCCTATAAGTATCTTCCTTTGGGTTCTTCAAGTTCATTGCAATACAATATAACACAATTATAGACCAGAAACTTTCACAATATATAATACTAATTTCATTTTCTTTGTATACAACTCCCAGTCATGTCATCCACCGGTGCTAGTTATGGTCTTCTTCATGTGCAACAAAAGCGTCTGGAGGAGAAAATGAAGAAGGAGAAAGAAAGAAGAGGGGAGGTAATTAATGGTGTGAAAGATAAAAGAGTTGGTGATGATCAGATGACGAGTAAATCCGGGGGTAAAAACAAGATTTACCCTGGCAGTTCTTCTCCGTTGTCGAATTGATCCGAAAGATTAATGAGAATTAATGGCTTCATGCTTGGACGTGTGCGTATATATATGGAATCATGCATGCATGCATGGTTTGTCAATGTAAATTAGTACGTAATTAGGGTTGTTATCAAATTGTATGTGTCCCCTTCTTGTACCTCTTTTATTGAATTAGGATCCTCTCCATTTCAAATGAA
This sequence comes from Aralia elata, assembly GCA_034770075.1. Taxonomy (NCBI): domain Eukaryota; kingdom Viridiplantae; phylum Streptophyta; class Magnoliopsida; order Apiales; family Araliaceae; genus Aralia; species Aralia elata. The sequence continues at coordinate 22,803,923 of CM068378.1, read as the reverse complement.
ATGGAGAGTCTCCATGTCCAGATTTAAAATGTGTTAAAATGTGACATCATGATGATGGGAGAGAGAGATGATGATGGAAAATATACAAAGAATGGAGACTCTCCATCTTTGTTTGTTTAAATGTTGTAAAATTTGGTGAAATAAAGGTACGTACGCAGTGTATTTTCTTCTTCTTCACTTTTTGCATGGTTGTTCGTATATGCTAGGTCTTTTAGTTATAAATTGCACATTAATTAACATGCATGCATTTTTAGTAATGTTCAGGTTAAATTACACTAACTACGTGCACCCTTCGTGTGATGTCTATAAGCTAAAAGGGTCGAGGAGGAAAGGACAAGGGAACCGCATGCTAGGTTTGAAGAATTTTGATATTATCAAAACTTGAAGTACTAAAATGATTAACCGATCAACAACGCCTTATATTCTAAAATTTCTATCACTAGAATGGTTTGAGTAAACATAGACTGAATATGAATCTCATCATAAGCATAATAAACATAGATTTTTTTTATTATTATAATTAGATGTACGTACCTCTTCCAAATTAACATGAGCATGCATGCATTAAAAAGCCTCTGGGTATATATAGGAATCACCTAATACACAACAACTCAGGTTTTGACTCCCACAATTTTTACAACTAAAAATTTAAACCCAATATTTTTTATTAGAAAATAAATCATATAAAGATATAAGGGAAGGATTCATTAGATGAACCAAGTATAAGAATTACTTCTACATATACCCTATTTCTTCGCAGTCTCAGTTTGAGTGCAGGGCAATTAATTTTAATTGGACAAATATACCCTTAAATCTATTCAATCAAATATCACCACTCAAACACCCAACTTATTGATGGATGGTGGGAGGTGATCGTGAGTTATGTAGAGAACTTGACAAGGAAAGTGGCCATGGTGGGGATGGTGGGGCTAGTTAGGTTCGCGGCTTATAGTTCATACGGTTGTTGGGAAAAAATCATCTTCTCAAAAGTGTTGTCTTTGATAAATTAAATGGCAAAAATATCAGTACATGTCAAACAGATTAAATTTGCAGTTCCACCAAAAATAATAATCACTGCAAAAAATAATAAAATAGAAATAACCAAGTACAAAACACCAAGATTTTTACGTGGAAAACCCTCTAAAACTAAGAGGGAAAAACCACATGACAATATCCGAAAAATCCACTATAATAAACTGAGAGAATAAAAAAATATTTTAATTTAAGTACACACTCAAATTACTTCACCACAATAACCCTGTAATAGAATCCAAACAACACACATAGTTATTTTAATCTTTTTCTCTCTATTTTTCACGTTTGGCTCTCTCTTAGACTTTTCTCTCTCTCTTCCAACCTTTTCTCTCCGGATGGAATTTTTATCTCTTTCACCCTTCTCTCGGAAGGTATCCTCTCTCCTAGGATGATCAGTTCATACTTGGCAGCATTGTCTATATATATAGCCTTAACAAATGACAATTCTCCTTTTTCTTTTTTCCCAAATTCCTACACCACATCATACTTGTATATATTAAGTACATGTTGCTTACATTAACCAAAGGACAAAGTCCTTTCCTTTTTCCATAATTCTGCCGTGAGTCACCAACTCATCCAAGCTTGCCAAAGTACACAAGGCCTTGTTGGCCTTCCTTCTTGTTGCCTCTAATCAAAGTTCCTACTTTGATTGCCACCTTACTTTTATCACATGGATACATATATATATATATATATATATATATATATATATATATATATTCTCTTGTCAAGTTTGCTAGCTAAAGATAACAAAGGACAAACAAATTTTTTTTTTTCCCAAAAACTTGTTGTGAGTCACCGAGCCATTTCTTTTTCCCAAGGCAGCTTGCTTACTTTTCTTGCCACCTCATCATGCCACAAGAAACCCAACAACGGTGTTGTACAAGGTGGTGGTGATGATATAAATGGGTCACCGGCGATTCCACCCGGAGAGATGAAGAAGATGAGTTTGCCTCGTATTTCCTCCTTTTTATTTCTTTATTGGTTAATAGCTTTCATAATTACAAAGGGTAAATTTGTTCAAATAAATTATAGTTCCCTGTTCCTAGCAATTTTACCTTGTTAATATCATTTAACTATAGTTGTATTCTTCCCTATATTTCATGTACGTACGTATATGTTTGTACAAGAATTACAATATATCTCATGTAATTAAACAAGAATTGTTTCTTGGTTGGTAGAATTTCTCATGTCATTATCAACTTCTGTTACAACTATTTATTTAACATATCGTTCCTAAAGAATCTATGGTTCGGCCGTCGGCGGCTAAAACTATACATGTACCCATAATTAAACGAGGTTTCTTTATAATTTACTCCGTCCGTTACCCACAAGAAAACCTTATTTATAAAATTTCTGAATATTAAAGATATATTTTAATGATCTATATTTATACTTAAGAAAAACATATCATTAGTTTAATATTAGTAACATGATCAATAAGTCATGATTGTAAACTTGAAGACAACGTATTATTTTATATTATTATTAATAAAATAAATAAATAAATAAATAAAACTTTTATGTGAATAAAAAACTCGACAAATATGACTATATTTCATATTTGTGAAAGAGGAATACTCTTTTTCATTTAATCTTTATTTTTATTTTTTTTTCTTGTTAATATGGTTGACCTTACACCAATTAATATAAAATAATAAAAGTAAGAAGGACGATTTTTGATACTGTTTGACTCACTGATTTTTGATTTATATATTTTCTGAGTTTTCGTCTGAACGACTTAGTTATTTGTTGAGTTATCCAAGGTTAAGCTAAGTTAATTATTGAATTACCTATGTTGGACAGTTAAATATTGTGAATCATTATTATTACTCAAGTTGGACAGTTAAATATTATAACTCATTATTATTTCTCAATGTTTTAAATATATATTTATTACTTTCAGATAAATATACTAAAAGAACTTGGACAATTACATACTAAGGCTCATTATTTCTACCATCTGTTTGATCATTTCGAATATACTAAAAATCTGATTCACTATGTTAGTATACAAAAAGGCGACTTCCTTATGTAAATAAGTATTACTAAAAATTATTAAATTTGAAACATTTTTTACCCACAGCACAATTATAAAACTTAACACACGTGACACGACGGGCCTTTTAGCTAGTTAATTTAAAATAAAATATGAGCAACTGCTTGCGTCGTTGCCAACTTTCTACCAATTGAGTTAGAAGTAACTTATCTAAAAGCCCATAAACATATTTAAGCACAGAGTCGGACCACCACCGGTATAAACTACTATCTTAAGTAAGTTGAGACCACTTTTGCATGTGTCTGCAGATAATGTATGTGTATGTGTGTGTGTGTGTGTATATATATATATATATATATATATATATATATATATATATATATATATATATAAGTGCATTAAGTATAAATTTTGGGTATTCTGCATGCTGAGTGCCTAGCTAGCTAATCAGAAGCTAGCCAACAAAAGTATCATTTTAAATAGTTTTTGGTCGACCAAAAACTATTATAATTAATTATTATAATTTCACCAAATTATTTGTCTTAATTGTATATTTATATCCTAAACTAATATATATGGATTTTATTCATAATAAATGGTGACTATAAGAACTTATATGGTCACTGATTTTTATATTGTTCATTGTAAAATTTGACACAATTAAAAAATTAAAATTGAATTATTTTTAACAGTGCGCTGTGATAATCAAGTCTCCATTAACAACACAATGTTACGATAAGAACAAATTTATCTTAAAAAGAATAAATAAATGTTTAAATCTCCTACCACAATATAGTATTGCGATAAGAGAAATCACTTTTTAAATCGCCAAACAATACTATAAATCTAGTTACCATATACACTTTTATTGCTACTTTATGTTATGGATTATTTTATATATATATAACACTACTGATGACTAAAAAACAATGTCAACAACCAGGTAATGCATGATTTGTTTTAGTTTAATGAACAGATTTAGTATGAATAATATAAAATAAAAGCAAGAACAAAACATGTATCCACTACTCCTGCACAAGATTGCCACCCACTAATAACTGAATTTTGTTAATCATATTGTCCAAGTCCTCTTGAACGTGTATGTGTGTGTGTCTATATATATATATATATATATATATATATATATATATATATATAATTAGAAAGAAATAAACAAATGAAACCATTAAAATTAGGCTACATTTGCCGATGTTTAATACTTCTTCCGTTCTTAAATTAAAAATATATATTTTTTAAATAATTCAAAATTAAAAATATTTTTTTATTTTTAAATTATAAATCAATACAAAATTTTTAATATGACATTGTTTATATTTTATATTCGTTGAATACCATGACACTACTATTTTACATTTCTATCTAAAAAAATACATTTAAAAAAGTACAAATTTTCTTAAATATTTGTGCTTTGTATATGAATCTTTATATTTAAAACGGGAGTAATAGTATTTAACTTGGGCGCTAGTCGTAGCTGAATGAGAGGTGGACTAGATAATGTCCAGCAGTCCAGCTACGCACCAACCATATCAGTACTATTGATGTGGCGTCACATTCATCATTTTTTGTGGTTGATTTAATGCTTAAACCACAATCGTAAGGAGCCGCCTTAAAAGATTAGATGATCATTAATTTCCGGCCACTTACTCTTTAGTATATATAGGGGTGTAACGGATATATACGGATGCGGATATCTTTAAACCGAATACGGATAATATTCGTTTTTTTCCAAATACGAATAATATCCGTTTTTTCTTGAATACGGATGCGGACGAATACGAATTTTCCGGTTACCATTTACGGTCCTAACTATAACTAGAATAAGAAAAAAAATAATGAGTTTTAAAGTATATTTTATTATTGAATGAATGTTAATTTATTTATTTTTAATAAATAGTTAAATACAATAATCAATGTTCTAAATTACAATTTAAATAAGTTTTTATCATTTTTGAAATTCTAAATTTCAAAATTAATGCCCTACTTATTAATATTTAGATGTCTATTAATAAGTAGATGTTCATTTTATGTGTGTGGAGTAATACTGTAGCGTGTATGAATATTTATAATTTATAATTAGATTCAAAAGTTTACATTGAATATTTAATTATTTTTTCTCAAATACTTGATTAAAACTTTAATAATATATTTATTGAGACTTTTATTTATAATTTATCCTCAATACATAGATTACAATTCACATAAACTAGCGCATGTGTGTATGTGAATATTTATTTATTATATAATGAATGTCACTTAAAAAAAATTTATTTTGCTTATATATATATATATATATATATATATATATAAGTTATTTAGATACGAATTCCGGATACAGATTCGAATCCGAATATTCGCTATCTGCCGGATATATTTACGGTCGGATGTTAAACGAATACGAATACGCCTATATCCGTATTCGTATCCGTTTATTTGCGGATACCTTTAAACCGAATATGGATATATCCGTTTTTTTTCGAATACGAATAATATTCGCTTTTTTCTGAATACGAATACGGACGAATACGAATTTTTCGGTTACCATTTACAGCCCTAAGTATATGTATAAAGTTCTTATCTGTGTGGTAAACTTGATTAGAATATTAATTAGTGTAACCTAATCTTGGCTTTCATTCACATAGGTTATTTTTTTCTAATATTTATCTTGGACATGTAAAAGACCCACATTACCCTTCTTAATGAGATGAATGTATATCATGCTAACACATATAAAAATAATTGTGCAATTGGAAAGATTTGAACCCAAGATCTTACATACCCAGAACTCTGATACTATGTTAAGTAACTAATTCATCTAAAAGCTTAAACTGTTAGATGGAGGGTCCAACAATATTTATCATGCTAACATTATGCGCCGTACATGTTATGAGTCGACACACTGCAAACTGATTGTACCCACACCTTAGGATGGAGCCACATGGATCGTGTAGTGTGTTACGTGGACAGCGTGGTGTCAACTTGTGGGCCCTCAACGACTGCCTTCGGCGTCGAGTTTTTGGACACGTGTCGTCTTCTAGTCCTTCCATGTGACTTGTGAATTTAGGCTCGTGGAACATTGGGCTTGGGCCTTTATAGTGTTTGGGCCGATATCACAACAATTACCAAACTGTTTATTTTATAATCCATTAATTTCACAGTATACATTTTGATATGTGCATAATATTTGATTATTTTTATTCCTTTATACTTAGTTTAACTGCATGTTATTTGTTATATGAACTGAATTAAGGTGTTTATAGATCTTTGGAAGGATTAGAGTGAATTGGTGAATTATGGAGTCTAATGATGATTTTTATGTTGTTTTGCAGAATACTCTACGATCGTTAGGTGAGAGCTCTACGTTCGTAGTGTTACAGTGATAAGTCTGACGCTCTACGATCGCATGAAGGTTAAGGCAGAGTCACGCGACGATTTGATATAGTACTCTACGTTCTAGAGTGGGAACTCTACGATTGAGAGGCTGTGAACTCTATGATGGTGTTGTCTGCTCGATGATTGTCTTAAGTCCACTCTACGATTGCATGGTTACTCTATGGAGCAATGGTGCAGAATTTCACTCTACGATTGCTAAAAGAGTTTTATTCTACGATTGTGGTCGTCATACAGGATTCCTATTCTGAGTAGGATTTGAGTTATTGGGATGATAGAGTTCGACTTGTATGAGGATTTGAAGATGGAATTACACGCTTACATAAAAAGTATCTTTGATTATGGAAATAGAATCTGATATAGAATCTGAGTCAAGGGACAATATAGAAATTGATGCCGAATTGGAAGAGGAAACTAAGAACGACTTGAATTTGGAAATTAAAATCTAATTTGATAAGGAAGCTGCTTAAAGCTGGATTTCAGATATTAAGGAGGATTTAGAATCCTACCATACTTGTAAAGTGAAGACTTTCGAAGAAAAATTGGATTAGAATTCTTCTAGGCTTTAGAGATTTATCTATAAATACTTTCACTTGTAATTGTTAGAGATCATCAGATCATAGAGAGAGTTTTATCATATTCAGAGAGTTCATAGAAACATGTCAGGCTAATTTTCTTTTATTCAGTTTGAAGGGGACGTGGATCCTTAGTAACAGTTTATGGTTTGATTAAATATACAGTATTTACTCCTTATATGGAGCTTATTCTGATAATCTGTTTAAATTGTTAAATATTATTTGATTAACTGATTTAGTTTCTGCAAGATTAAATTGGTTAGTTGATAATATTAGATAGATTCAGAAATAGTATTACGTAATCGATGTTATTTCTAATCACAAGTATCAGTTAGCAATACTAATTGTGGTCAAGCTTTTGGTTTATTGTCATGGTTATCAGGAGACAGATTAAACAAATCGAGTTTATGTGTTTGTTATTTGGAATAGTCTAATTCCTTAGTTCTTAATGCTGCTGTCATATTAAATATAAAGAGCTTGTTTTAGGTTATATGATAGTTAGAATCTTGTGAAGAGCTTATTTTATTAAGTAACAATCTAAGAGGAATTTTAGGTAACAGAGCTTGTTGTTATCTAGGACTATTAGTTTCATTGAAGGGTGAATATTGTCATACTTAGTTGATCTATTGCTGTGAGAAGGTGAAACTAAACGGGTAAACTGACGTTTTAATTCACTGGTTAAATTTATTATTTTAAATCTGTTCTTGTTAATTAGTTAAACAAATTCAAAACCCTCAACCTTTTATTTATTGTTAAAACTGTTAGAAACATTAGGATAAATTAAAATCAACATTGTTCTCTGTGGGATCGACCCTTGCTTATTGCTATACTGTGCTTAGTTTTGAGTTTGCAGAGTTAAGTGAGGTTTTTATTTTTGGTTTGCTTGACGACAGCTTCCCACATTTCTTCTTTATTTACGTAAAATCTAATGCATTTTATTTTGTTTGAATGTCTCCTGTCATCAGGGGCGGATCCAGGAAAATTTTTCAGCAGAGACGGATTTTCACTATAAGAAAAAGGGTCTACACTAAAGGACAAAAATCTTCACAAGAAATAGTATATCACTCACAAGAGATTTATTGTGAAGAAAACTTTCCTTCACGCAATTTCTTGCATTAAAACTCCTCGCTAAAAGTATCATACGCTAAGTTAGTGGCTAAATATTTTTTGTGATGGATATATTGTGAAGAATATGTTATTCACACATTATATATTGCAAACATTACAAGAAAAAGACTTAATTCCGACGGAATTTTTCGTCGTATTAAAGCTCGTCGAAAATAAGTCCGTCGAGAATTCTGTCGGAAATAATTATTTTCGACGGAATATTTCCGACGAAAATTCCGTCGGAAATAACCTTTAAAAAAAATAAATTATGTTTTCTTTTTTCTCTATGTTTTCAAACCAATTCATGCCCTACAATATCCAACACAAATAAATATCCAAGACAAACAAATAACAATATCCAACATAAACCAATATCACAAAGATAGTCTTGTACTAATTTCTTGAAATCAGATATTACAATAATAAAGAAGTAAAATTTTGAAATCCAGAAATCATAAAGGTAAGCAGAACTCATTTAAGCTCATAGAATCCATACAATGTATGTTATATTTTAAATAACTACCGGTACAATAAGAATAAAAGATTAATTTTAAATAACTACCGGTACAAACATAAATTGATTATAATTACTGGCACATACATAACTTAATGATTAAATTCATCAAGCTGCTTTACACCATCAGCTATCGCTTCTTGAGTTTTCTCATCCCACTTATTCTTTCTTTCTTTCTGTAAAAGAAAATGTTCATACACTTATTAAATAAAGAAGTCGGGTATAAAAATGTCCATACACTTATTAATGTTTCACCCACCATATGTATGCCATTTGGTGCTAATTCACTTGTCCTGTTGGCCTTGTCCTGCTTAGAGAAGATATGATAAATGTAAGCATGATGTTTAGGAAGGGAAGTTTTCAAACTGAAACAAAGTAAATCCATTACTGACAACAAATCTCTCGACAATATTGACATAAGTCTAACTATATAAATATGCAAATTTTTGGCAATGCTATGTTTAAAAGCGAACTGTAACTAAATGAAAAATTAGAAAAAGCCTGAATGAGCATGACATTATGTTTGTTCAGTTATCACTTTCTCCAATTTTATATTTCATAGTGTCATCAACATTTCCCTAATCATACCATAGGTGTTATCGAACTGATATATTGCGCTTCAACTTTAACAATTAATGTTTCCCTGTTTAACTTAGTCTATACTGCTATGCTATGATATTACTTCTCTTCATTGTGTTGTTTATATTGTACAACATTCCAGGGCCTTTTTCCAAAGTAAATACGATGCTTGTCTGAAAGGACAACAATATTTTCTGAAAAGAACTTTAAGCAATCATATAAGCAAATAAAATGAGTAAAAATTACTACCTTAAAGGTCTTATCCGTTCTCGAAATTATAGGATCCTTTGCAAGTACCAAAAAACGAGTAATATATTAGCAGTGTCATCTGCAGAGAAGTAATTGATGCAACAAACATATCAGCTTATATGAAGTGTAATGCATGTATAAAGGAAAAAAGCACTCAATGGAGAATCAATGGAGATTGGCTTAAAAGTTAGTGAATTCTCGAAGCTAAGAAACATTATTGGTTGTCATGACCTGCCAATATATTTGAGCCTCACTGAAAACAAATCTCATGAATATACTTCCACTAAACAGCCTTCTAGTTATCTCTCATATGGTTGTAGCTCAATACCTGTTATTTCCACTATGTTACTAAGCAATGGTGATTTATTTTTCTTTGTGGTACTCATTATATAAGGCAATAATGATAGCTGGAAGTGGCAGACACTAGACAATGCTTTAATGGTGGTTGAGTTTTTTATGTTTTCTTGTAGATAGGAAGCTTCATGGAGTTATCTAAAACAATAAAAAAGTAGAGTGCAAGGAGAAAGTAGCAAAAGAGCAAACCTTTAGAGTTTCAGGGTGAGCTGATCATGAAACTCAGATTAAACAAGGCTTTCAAAAAGTTAATTTCAATAACAGACAAATATACATAAGATTACACAGTTCAATTCATTAAGAGTTAATCCACTACTTGGTTTGACTAAATGATATTGCCCAACTACAACCTACAATATGTAACACAATATAATTGACTGAAAAGGAGGAAAGGAAAGGATTAAACTTCTTTTTCACTTTTATGCATGGTTTATCTTTAAGGGACACATTCTCTCTTTTAGTGTACAATTTTTTATTCAACCGAGATAGCGAAAAGAAAAGAAAAAGTGGAAAGAGTAATGCCACTTCTGCAATATTATTAACACATTTCCTTTGTCCCCAAGCAATGCTTACTTTTTTGCAACATTATTAACACATTTCCTCTAGTCCAAAGCACTAACTACACTTAAATGTCATCCTAGTAAATAGGTTGGATAAAAATTCCACTCCCCCAAAATAAAAGTATAACACAAGTTCCAGGAATTTTTTCCCTTACGATATCGAGCAAATGAGACGTATACAGAAAGAGTAGATGATTTAAGGAGAATACATGTATTCTCTCTACAAGTATGTTAAGCCCATACATATATGCGGCTCCAGCACTTACAATCACACCCAAATCTTCTAGTACATTTGAGCCTACAAACTGGAAAGAATGTAGTATCATAGAGGAACATAACTGACATATAAAGGCTGAAACAATGCAATAAACAGACAACTAATGATCATCTGAGCAGAACAAGCTTCATCGTCTACATTTTCTCTAGCAATACCTAACTTAGTCAGGAAAATATCACTTTGGACAAGTGCCTGCAAAAAAGAACTTCTCAATTTGTACAACTAAGACAATTTTATGAACCATGGGACCCCTAACTGGTCCACACTATAAAATTCTTGTTATTTAAAATATATTTTGTATAATTATATTTGTCAAAAAGTAGATGTCCATCTACATCATCCTACAAATTCAGAAAAAGGTTATTGATGAAATACACAAACTGACTTTAAGATGATATTAAACTCCAGGACATATAAAATTCAGAAGTGGCTTCACTGGTTGTAGTTTACACTAGTTCACCATGTAACACCATAGAAGAGTCGTACTTAGATGAATTTGATAAACAAAAAAGAAATAGTTTTCCTGTGTACCTAATTGACACAAATAATACACCGCTGTTTAAGCATTTCCTGGCAACGCGAATCCAATTTCATACACCACAAGTGTATTGTATATACATGATATAATCTATTATATATACACAATATCAATACATATACGTAATATCATACACATTCAAAAATTAGGGCATATGTGTGAAACCAAAATTACAAGCTATTGTGCGTGTTAATGTGTGTAAAATTGAGAAAATGACCAAATTGAATATTAATCGTTAACTACGGGTAATAGAAGACAACAATAGCCGTCGTTGTCGCCAAAAATTACAGAAATCGGAATTGGGACTTTTTTTCTAAACTAGGGCAATAATGAGTGGGAGGAGAGAGGGGGAAAGGGAGTAGTGAGACGGAAAAGATTGAGAGAGGGGGAGGATGAGGAGGCAGCAGGAGATTGAGAGAGGAGGATGGGGTTTTTTCATTTTTTTTTTCTTTTCTTTTTCTCTCTTCCTGCAGCAGATCGAGCATGTGAGGCAAGGGGGAGTTTTGTTCGCCTAAAAAAAGAGAGGACTAATAATAACTGTTATTTTTTACGGAATTATTTTTCATGGAATTTTTCGTCGGAAATATACGTTTTTCTTGTAGTGAAAAGATTATTTTTGTTTGGCGAGTAAATGATTTCCTCACAATTAACATTTTGAAATAACTAGTAAAAATGTCTTCCTTCATAAATAACAATTTGTAAAGAACATATTTACTCTAGAAAGGTTAGATTTCCTTCACTAATTACATATTGTGATTTTTTTTAATTTATCGAGAATAAATTTCTTCGACAATACTGCTATTAAATAATCAAATCATAGCAAATTAAAAATATTTTTAAAATTATTTATTAATTTGTAATCAACATTAAATAAAATATTATATTATATAAATAACCAATTATATAAGAGTGCTTCTACATGGACATAGTTTTTGAACATGGAAATTGGACATTTCCATGTTCCCTTGGCTTTTTTTTTATTTTTTTTTGGTATATATCCAAACATATTTATACTAGGGATTTATAAAAAAAAATTCAAAAAATTCAAAAAAATTAGGTGTAATTTGGATATATATCAAAAAAATGGTTGTATGGGCCCATACAACCATTTTTTTGATATATATCCAAATTACACCTATTTTTTTTGGATTTTTTTAATTTTTTTTTATAAATCCCTAGTATAAATATGTTTGGATATATACCAAAAAAAAAAAAAAAGCCAAAGGAACATGGGTAAACTAGGGGACCGGTCCAATTTTCCGGTACAATTGGCCGGTCCGCCTAGACTTACTGATTATATAATCCACAACTAAATATATAATAATCTAGTAACAAAACGTACAAACTTGTAATCAAAACAAACATAGGTACTCCGGAGGCCATAAACATTTAATCATTAATACAAGTAAAAAGGTAAGAAAAACAAGCTATAAAAATTTTATAGCTTTATCATGTTAAGTCATCTCTTCATTGTCATAATTTTCTTAAGTCCACCTATGTGAGAAGACACTTGTGAAAATATAAAAATTTACTTGTGTGTACAAATATCAATACCCTAATTAAATGAGAAACATTATTAAAACGATAAAAGATGAGAACTTGGTACATACACAAATAAATGTGAAATAAAATATAATTATAAGTTATCACTATGCCCTTTAGGAAGTTTGGTACTTATGTATGTACATTGTTTTTTGCTCCCTCCGAGTTTAATTCTTCTATTAATTTGCCCTCTTAAATTTATTAACTTATATATTTACCCCTACCCTTATATCTATAAAAAAAATATCCAGCAAAGGCAGCTGTCTATACTATCCCTTAAACAGATCCGTCTCTGCCTGTCATTATCACGTTCGTCATCAAACTATAACTACTTATGGACCCACTCCTAAATCAATGTACTAATATTGTGGGTTTGCAGCAGAGATCTTAAAATCAGTTGAATTTTTGTCAGCTTCGAACAAATTAATTTTAAAAATGAAAAATTTGAGAAACTTTTTTCTTTCTTTTCTTGCCCACTTTCCACCTCGGTATTAAATTTAATTAGATTCCCATGGGCTTGCCGACGGAGGGTCCTTCATTTTAGTTATTTTATAAATTTCAAACTATGCACCGTCCATATCATATCATGACTGCTGAGCAATCAGGCACATTGTTTACTAATGGTAAAGCCAAAACGAAGGGCCACCATAAATTAAAGATTGACTCTTTCTATTTTATATGTCTCCACTTATTTAGTCTTATCCAGTTCTAAATTGTGCTAGAAGTATCCAACATTAACTGCAACTAATTAATTATTATTCGTTTTAACACATTTTTTAAATTTTTTTGAAGTTTGGAATTTTAAAATTCAAAAAGTGATATGATTGCATATAAGGAATGAGAGTAACAAATACAGTTGTTATAGTTGTTTGTATTAAAATTAAAGTTACGTTTGTTTGCAAAAATGATCAGTGAAAGACTCATTATTTCTGACTATTTTATCTCATGATTAATCTGTTATTTAATTCATGAACTATTTGTGATTATTTTTAAGATCATTTAATACTTCAAAAGGATATTATAGAATACCACTTTTTCACTTGTAATTATAATTCCTCATTAAGTAGTCTTAAAAATGATAAAATATAATCTTTAAAATTAAATAACGAATTAACTATATTCATATTTTCAAACAAACATAGCATAAATGATTTCGCATGGCCTTTGAATTTTAAAATTTTACGAATCTGACCCCAAAAAGTTAAAATGTTGAAATGTAGCCAAGGGTCACAAAAGGCAACATTATTTCTTCTTGCCTACAAGGCTATAAATTCCTTCCTTGGGAGTTCTCTAACTCCATTGCAAATTAATCCACCCACATCACACACATAATTTCCCACATACAGTTCTTCATTTTCCAGCCATGGCGTCCGTCGGAGCTAGTTTTGGTGTACTTTACATACAGCAAAAGCGCGTCGAGGAGAAAGTGAAGCGAGCAGCGGAGAGAGAAAAAGGCCGGAAAAAGTTTGGTGGTAACAGCAAAGGTGGTAAAAGTAAGAAAATTCACCCTGCCGGCCGTTCATCAGCAGATCCAAAGGGAAGCTCAGAACAGGCAAAAGACTTCATGGCATGAACGCTTATGTATATAAATTATGGGTTTGTCTATGTAAATCAAGATTTTCTATAGCTTGCATGTGTAATTTTATATATAAATATGTCCTCTCTTCTCTCATCTTTTACAATATGCTTAATTTCCGAGTAAAAGTTTTATACCCTTCTCTTTTCTGCCGGTTATAAAATCTTGTACTAACTTCAGGTTTCTGCCTGGTGTTTCAGTTTCTTCTTTACGGATTTCTTAAAATCCCAAAATGGGATTAAGCATTGGTCTTAATTAGTCATTTATTCGGTTTTTAAAAAATAAAAATAAAAAAATTGAGCGACTTGGATCTTGAGTGGAAAGAAATATTATCTAATGATAATTCAAAGTAAACTTAATGCAAGCAAATTAGTTAAGCAATTCAAGTGAATATCAGTTTGTAAATCTTAATTTTTCATAGTCCTCGTATTGTTGATAAACAAGGCAATGAATTTGGTAATTAATGTTTGGCGTCATAAATAGTAAGTTGAACTGAAGGACAAGTTAGCTTGTGAGAGAGAGAGAGTCGACTAGATGATCTTGGCTTTCTTATTCTTGGCATTGTTAGGATAATACCGACATCATAGTTAGATTGTAATCTTCAAGGATATATTTTGTTTTTCGAACTTTTTTTTTCTAAAAAAATAACACCCCCCCCCCCCCTCCCCCAAAAAAAAATACATAAAAGAGAGCATTCTAATGCAGATGAAAACAGGAATAAAAAAATTAGCAAAAAAAAAAAAGGAATAAATGTACATGTATAAGGCATGCTCATGTCCGTAGTATATATATATATATATATATATATATATATATATATATATATATATATATATATAAACATACTCGTACGATCGTCCCCCATGTATAAAGTAACAGCTGCAGGTCTTAGAGTTATGTGTAAGACTAGGAGACATGTTTGTTCTTAATTTCTTAAGGCTGCATGGGTTATCATGTATATTTCAAATGCACGGCAATCAATTTCATTTTGGTCATGAAATGCAGAAATGCAAGACGTGATGCGTACCAAGTAGAATTGTCATTCAATAACTTCATAAGGTGTACCTGCTTAATAATGTTTTCCCTCAAGTTGCCTCCTGATTGATGCCCAACTGAAAACAAGAAATTCAGATAATCTGTTTAGCGTAGGAAAAATAATAATTGCCGGCTTGGTTGGATTGGGGATATAATTGAGATAAAGAGATGAATTTTCAATCTTTGGGAATTATCTAATAAAGCAAGCTAGTGCTTTTCTAATTATAACAATTGTCTGTCCAGCTTCCTCTGTCCTACCTGAAAAAATTCAAACGAATATGATACACTAGCATCGTACGTGATGGCACATATTATTTGACAGAAGTCCAAGCAGTTGTAATTCACGTACATAGAGAATGACTTAATTAATGATAGTAAGGCGTACGTTCTCAAAACAGTCTGACAGCTAAATACACACTGAAACTTGCAATTGCATTCTTTTAATGGAGCCCGGTCTCTCTCACAATTATCTGGCTGTGACGTGTGCACATAATGTTAACCGTAAATGAATATATTCTTCATAATATGAAACAGAAATGCTCCATGCACGAGCAGATATCAACCAGAGCTAATGTTCAATATTCAGAGGTGAGGTCAATAACATCCCTCAGTACGTAGATATATATACCTGGCAAAATATGAATTTAATTTAGTTTACATAAAATGATTATGGATCCAAATAAGAACTAAAATCACATTATTTATTTTTAATATGGTTTGTATGTTTTGAACCCAAATAGTTATAGTTTTAATATAGGTCGACCCATATTTTACTTTTTGAGATTTATGTACTTTTTCTCTTTTCATCTTCTTTTAATTAATTATCTTTCTAATTGTCTCCGCCAGTCACTTGCGAACTAAACTGACTCAGCCGAAATTTATCTTTCCAAATGGTTATAGTTTTAATTATCTTTTTGAGTTTTAATATATTTTGAACTTACATTTAAATTTGACATAGTTTTAAATTTAAAGTTAAACATGATTTTAAAAAGGGAACTGATAAATTCACCATTTTTTGTTATTTCCGCCCACATTAACCATACATTAACCATGGTTGAATAATTTAATAACAATCCAAAA
The DNA here is from genome assembly GCA_034770075.1 of Aralia elata. Classification (NCBI taxonomy): domain Eukaryota; kingdom Viridiplantae; phylum Streptophyta; class Magnoliopsida; order Apiales; family Araliaceae; genus Aralia; species Aralia elata. The sequence continues at coordinate 22,787,495 of CM068378.1, read as the reverse complement.
TTTGTTTTCCAAAATTGCCTTCACCTAATATTCCTTTCTTGCTTTGCTCAGACTCTCCATGTTCCTCAACTTTTTCTTTTTTTCTCTCTCTCCGAACATATGTAAGTTTCTTTGTTCCTCAATTTTTTCTCTTTCTCTCTCTCCTTCCGAACAGATCTAAGTTTTTCCTTCTTCATTTGAGAATCAAACTCGATTATTTTCTTTAACTTGGTATATGCAGTGTTCCCATCAAAAATTTCTCTCTACAAAAAGGCGATCTAGTGCAAGATTGGTTCAATTTGAGGTAAAAAAAATTCATATATATCCCCAAATTCATATATATATATACCTTATTTAGCTTTTTAATTTATGAACTGTATTTATGATTTTTTGTGGTTTTTTTTATTATTTGTAATTGAGGCAATATTTTAGTTTTAAATAGATCAAATATTTATCGGTGAACAATTTTTTTTCCTATAAACCCTAACTTTTTTTTGATAATATGAAAGATGTAAGCTTATTAAAATTCATATTGATAATTTGTTTCTTATGTTTTTAGTTTGCGTGAATCATTTTTATTTTATGATTTGATTCACATCTGGACATCTTATTGGAAACTTCTGTTCTTGGTATCATATTGCGTGCCATATAAATAGAGTTTCTATGATTGTTTATATATAATCTGAGTGTCTTAAAAATAAACATATTTTTAATTCTTTTATTTTTCTATGTTGTTCATCTATGTCTACAGTTTTGGTGCCAAATTTGGACTGATAATGCACCTGCAGCAAGTTTACATGATGCCAGTTTGGACTTTTGAAGAAAGTGAATTTGATGATCCAACAGTGGTAGAATTAAAAGTTAGAAAATGTTATGTTTACTGTAATATGGTTTTGAAGTCAAGTTTATTATACAACATGTTTATTGTAATATGTTAGACATGTGAGGGCAATTTTGGAAAACAAATTTTGTATTGTTGTTAAGTTACTCAACCATAATTAATGTGTGGGCCATATGGGTGGAAATAACAAAAAAGAGGGTGGATTTATCAGTTCCCTTTTGAAAATAATAAATATAATAATTAAAAATACTTTTAGATTTTTTTATAATATTCATAATTATAATGACTAAAATCAAATGGATTTTCTCTGAGTCTCTGTTATACAAAAAGAGTCTCATTTTAATTTTTAAAGTCAAGTTTAAAAAGTCATTGATGTGACTAGATTAAGTATTAAAAAATTAAAATTTTCTTATTAGAAGCACTTTCTAAATAATTTACATTAGTAATTTTTATATTAATTAAAATAAAAAAAAATTATTGATACTTTTATTAGAGTTTTTCAAATTAATTATTTAAATTTAAGCTACATTTATTTTTATTTATTTATTTTTGCAACGGAGGGAATATTTTCTTAAAGAATTATAATAAGAGCAATATATATTTTGTGAAGTGCATATACATTAAGTTATTCTTATTAATTTAACGATATTAGGTACGCATATATAGTACTGATGGCCATTATTATTTATGTACACTGCAGTTTATTTTTTTTCCAAGCTAAGCTTTGTAACAATTACATAAACAAGAGGACACGTGGCAAAATTTTGAGCCTTGGACAGCTAATGGGATATATCCTGAACAACTGATTTGGAGTCTATATGGATCAAAATTAGATTTGAAAACTAAACAAATTGAAATGTATTGATTAATATGGGCCAAATCTAGTTAAACTAGTTTCAACTCATATTTGTACTTTATAATATGAGTTCAAAACTAAACCAATCCATAGTATAAAAATTAGTTAACTAACCCACAAAAATTCAAATGATTTTAGTTAACTATATGGTTCTCCACCTAAATTGTCACCTCTAATCACTACATTAAGTTATTATCTGAAGCTATTACATGTATTAATTCTTGTGTTTTCCACTATCAAAAACTCAGTATTTCCACAAAATTTCAGGGATCAATTCTTTTGGGCAAACATGAAGTGGCAATTCCAACTTCCCATACCTAAAAAATTGAGTACGCAACGTAGAGGAACTTTCCATACCACCATAATGGAGATAATTATACCACCACAATGGAACTTCCCACACACCTGCGTACAATGATTTCCTTTTTTAAAATTGCATCCGTTGGATGTGGGAATGAACGGTACTTTCCATACCACTATAATGGAGATAATTATACCACCACAATGGAACTTCCAATACCTACGTACAATGATTTCCTTTTTTAAAAGTGCATCCGTTGGATGTGGGAATCAACAGTACAAGATGGGTTAGCTACTACACATTCCATAATCACATTTGGCTATGAATCAATGTCTCTCTCTCTATATATATATATATGTTTGTATAATAGAAAAGAAAAAGGGAAAGAAGAAGATAAAACTGAGTAAGAGTACAATTAGCTATCTGGGTCTAATTACTTTAATCAACGTACCACAACAAGAACTTTCACATTGAGGCAAATTGTAAATTACTATAAGTTTAGCTACAGTTTTCCATTCAATAGAACCATTTAACAAGGCAACAAGCCAAAAACAAAGAAGGCCAGAGCATCCAAAATAATTGGCAAGTACTTGACACCATGAAAACGAGAGTGCTCTCGAGTGAGAAGCAAATAAAATAAATAAATAAATAAATAAAAAGAAGGATACTTTCAATACACTGTTGAGTGATGTTGAGCTTATCTGCTCACTAAAGACAATATTCATCCCACAACCAGCACCAGCCCCACAAAATGTGGTATATGCCTGAATCACCCAACCCACAATGAGAATTAAAACCCTAGTTTTATATCAAAATCTGGCCAAAGCTTTGATCTTTGAACCCCGGGACTCAATGGGTAAATGCACGATAGGGCCTGTGTCACCCAATTGAGTAAATGGCAGGAAGCAATTAATACAATTGGTTTGTTGCATTCCGTATAACAAAAAAAAAAAAATTTGGAGGTAGGATACTTCTCGAATACTATTCAGACATGAAATTGAAGCATTCAAGAATTCGAGTCAAGGAGAAGAATGGTTAGATTACTCTTTGAATTCTATTCAGAAAAGAATTGCTATTATATAAAAGAAGGTGTCCTATTTTTAATAAGATATTTATTATATGTTGAAGTCCTATTATGAAAAGAAATTTTATTTTTAGTAGTAGTTTTCTTTTGAAAGTGTCCTATTTTAAATAGAAAAACGAAATTTGTGGATAACTTTATAAATAGGGTATTATCTTTAGTTGTTAAAGCGTAGCATAACTAAACATCATGTAGCATCTTAAAAGTTAGAGAAAATGGGTGAGGTGAGTTTTTGGTTTGTGTGAAGGAAATGGTTTTTGCAACTTTTATATTTGGTGCAAAAAAATTGTATTGTGGGTGGAAGAGTTTTGCAGCATTTAGTCCGTGCAAAAATTGTGTCGTGGTATTGTGAAATCTCAAGTTTTAAAGCGTAAAATTTGGAAGGATTATTGTAAATCTATTATATTGGTATAGTGAAAATTCGGAGTATGGCCGGTGGTTTTTTTCTTTGAGAATTTTTTACGTTAAATATTGTTTTGTTTTATCTCTCTTTATTTTATTGCGTGGTTTGCGTTAACTTAATTCCCAACAAAAAATGATTTCAAGAGGTTCCGAGGGTTTGACTTAGCTACAAGAGGAATGCGAAAAATTTGCTAATCTTAGATAAAGAAATCTGGGTTATGGTTGCCAGTGTTATACAGAGAAGAAATGTATCTATTGAAGAACAGGGGGGAGAAAAGTTTTTTCTAGATCTACTTACCGGCAAAACTTACTAGTTACAATAACCAAAAAAAATGTACATGATACTTTGAAAATATAAGATTAAATTTAATATTTTAAATTGATGTAAATTATTTAAATTTAAAAATAATAAATTATATCTTTATTATTAATAATTATTTTAAGATTATTTTTCAATTTAATAATTGTATTGAAAAAATTATATGAATTTATACTAATTTAAAATTTATTTTAAAAAATCAGAATTAATCTTATATTTGTGAATTGAGAGAATTTCAGAGAAATAATATATATTTTTATTAAATTCTAAAATTATTTTAAATCAACTAACGGCTTGTCTTTGAATTTTAATTTGGAGAGAAAAGAAAAGAAAGTAAAGAAAAAAAAAAAAAAAGTGGTGTCTTTGAATTTTTTAATAGAAGAGAAAAGAATAAAAAGCTAAGGAAAGTATGAGGTTGTTAATAGAAGAGAAAAGAAAAGAAAACTAAAGAAAGTGATGTCTTTGAATTTTAGTTAGAAAAAAAAAATAAAACTAAAGAAAATGATTGTTATTTTGAGTCAAAAATTTCCTTCAAACTTTTGAGAAGAAATTCTTTTCTTTTCTTCTCTATAACCAAAAAATTCCCGTACAGTAAACAAGCAAAAGACTATGAACTCCGAGCATTATCATTATTTTTAATGATTATGTATTCATATATACATACATACACGCACTAATATTTTAATGATTATACATATTTATAAATAATTAAATGCATATATTTATATATGTACAAATATATCTTAAGTATGTAAAATTCAACAAATATTACCCCAAGCTAATTGAATCAGGTACCGAGTGCAAGTGCATAAAATCCGCCCCATTGCCATCCCTATCTGGATCATCCCAAGTACTTTTTTCCATTTCACAAGGACAGACAATCACTCAAAAACATCAAGTTTTTCAGTTTCAACTTACTAACGTGAATACAATTGCATAAGCATTTATACGTCCACCTTGTAAATAGTTAGAGCAACCTCCTTCGCTGAAGAAACAACTTATTGGCCTCAGCGACCCAGTACCCATAAAGAAAAAGGCCTAACAACCCCAAAAGGTTATATGTTTGTATATAAGGTATAGCTGATAGTCAACTCAGTCATAACAAAGTAATTGTAACTTCAGCTAATTAAAATCTCAAAGATAACAGAATTAAGTGCACTTAGAGAACAGAATTAGTACTTGAACAAGGAAACAACCCCTATTTCAAGTAAAGACCAAAATTCAGCATTAACAAATTAATGTTTTCTTCAAGTTTATGAATATCATAAATTGAAAAAGATGACTCTAATTCTTTTGTGACAAGATTGGCAGCCGGCATCAAAAACAAACTTTTCAGTGATCCCCGGGCAATGTTTTGATGATATCAGAATCACCTGCGCAGAAAAGGAGCAATAAGTCAGCAACATTGTCAAACTGTCAATTGAAGTTCCAGACATTCTACTCCTAAGCACTTCTTTACCTGGATCAACAATGCTAAGGCATGAAACACGAAAATACTTGCCACAAGCTGTTCCCAAGTCAACATTGTCTGTAAGTTCACCAGAGAGAAAGATCAGGTTTTTCATCATTGCAAAACCACTTGTCAAATAAATGAAATTAGTTCACAAGACTGAGTAGACAATTTCCCTCAAAACAAAACAGTCCCCGTAAATTTGAAACATAGGAATCACTATTTATTTGGTCAACAACCCAGTCAATACAACACCATCAATCTGGTGGATGAGCTCAAGAGGTTGAATGGCTTCTAAAGCACAAAATGTAAGACATCATTATGTAGTCATATAGTATCTGCAAATCAAATTCACGAGGAGAGCAGTCTATTATGAATTGGATTTGAAAAGGGTAGTCTCTTATCTATCTGCAATAACTGAACAGCTTATCCCAGCCAGGTCAGCCAGTACGAAGCAGATTATAAAAGTTATTCTCAATAATAACCGAAAAGTGGATATCAAATCTCAACTAATGAAAACACACAAAATCTAGAGTTTAGACAACATTCCAACATAACTTTGAGAGGAGGGCATGTGATTGACAAACAAGCGAAAGAGGCTGGACATACAATACGAGTTTAGAAGTAAATATGAAAATTGGAATCCCGTAATATAGATGAGCGCACTTATGCTACGTTTGGATCGATGGAATAGGAGAGGGAATGGAATAAATTATTCCGTTGGAATGATAAAAATGTTGTTTGGTTTGTTTATTCCTACTGGAATAATGTATTCCTACCGGAATAGTAGTTAACTGAAAATTATAATTTTCATTCTTGGAAGGGGGGTCAGGAATAAGTCATTCCATCTATTATTTTTAAGTAATTGACAAATATGCCCCTGATATAAGGTTTTTTATGGGTTCCATATTCGTTCGATCGATCTATCTGTTACGCGAGAGAGGAGCCGAGGAGAGAAGGAGCCGAAGAGAGAAGATTCAAATCTCCAATCAATCGATCTACAAAACTAACGCCTGTTGATCCATCTATTCGGTTTGCTCTTCTTCCTGAGATTTTGATATCGTTGTGATTTCTAGTTCATCTATTTGTTTGGATCATGTTGGAATTACAGATCTCTGTTTGGTGTGACATTGAGAATTAATTTGATACTGGTTTTAGTTAAATTTATTTGATGTTCATTCTCTGTTTGGAGTTTATTTAGTGAGTTTATTTGATGTTCATTCGTTGCTTCCACACAGTCACAAACCCTAGAATTCTCTGTGAACTCAAACATGCTTCCATTGTTTATTCATAACAATGATCACCTAGTCTTATTTTAGTCAATAATTCTGCTAGATGAAGGAATTTGGCAAATAAATCGGGGATTATTTTTGTATGAATTTGGGAATTGTAGTGAGGGAAAATTTGGCGTAAGGAAAGGAAGAAGGGAGGGTTGTGATTCAACTCCACGATATTTGTTCCTCGTGGAGAAAGGGAAAAAGAAATGTAGTAGCGGGGAATGTTTCAACTCATGCCAAAAAAAAAATGGTCGGCGACTCATGAACTTTTTTAGCACATTGTGGTATGGCCAATTGATGAGTACATGGTTTTATTCAGATACGAATATCTTTTTTTCTTCCGGTCCTGAAATCGCAACTGACAGGATCAATATTTATCATGATTAGTAGTATCATTAGAAAAATATACTGACACTTTGTTTTGGGAAAATAATTCATGTTAATTCTTAATTATCTATAACACTTCTACTTTCTTAACACCAACATTGTTATCGATATTAGAATTTTTGTTTAAAGTACAGAGAATTATTGGGTTTATGTGCATGAACACAATATACTTTTCTTTTCCTTTTTCCTTTTTTCCCCTCTGTTTTTATTCAAGTTCCAAACGTACATTTACTACATTTTCTTGTCTATCTTTCATAAATAATGTATTATAGCTTTATTTAATATCTTTTTGCAACTTGTACTTATTTATAAAATGAACAGTGTTGAAATATATATCGTAAACAAAAATTATGTTTAAATGTGTTAAATATAAATTTATATAATTATACATAAAAAAAACAATGAATAAACAGAAGTCTCACTCTCTTGAGACTGGAGAGGTAATATTTTATTCCCTTTGAGCACCTTAAAGCCACAAATTCTCCTACCAATATACAGTAACAGAGGATTCTTCCAGAAATAATGGGAAAGTTGATAAATCATTGAGTCTGCGAGGACAAGTAAAGAAGTCTTCTTTTCCTATTATAAAGACAAAGCCACATATTGAGTCAAGGTTGAAAACATTGAAAGCTGAATGGGCAGTTGTATATGATATGTTGCATGGAAAAGACAGTAGTGGATTTGGTTGGGATGTTGAAAATCATGTACTCGAAGCCTCTAAAGATGTCTGGATTCCATATCTTAAGGTAAGTCATTTTTTAGGACTTGAAATTCATGGGTTGTTTGAAATTTGTGGTAAAAGCTGCACTACTGGTTTTTTTTTTTGTCTTGGTTCACATGTATCATGTTTTGGGGTTTACTGACATTACTGATTTTGCTCTATAATATTCATTTAAGAGCTACAACATAGATTTGTACTATAACCGATTTAATGTCTTTATTTGCTTTTACCAAATAAATATAGTTTATATAATAATAGAATAATGCTACCGTCTTAAACCATGTTTTTCACTTTGGCTGAGAGTCTTTAAAAGATGTTAGTCAAAGATACTCTAATAATGTAATATGGCATATGAAATAGTGTACCTTTTTATTTATTTTTTGGGTGTAAAATGAATTAAAATATAAAAAGTTGAAGTACTGTAGGTGTAGGTGGTTGTATTCTTGCCTTTTAACTAGTGCAATAGTTGGAAAGAACATGCATGTACTTGTAAGCAGGTGGTGTTCAGAGTATATATTAGCAATTGATGGGGTGTAGGATATATATATAGTATCCAGACAAAATGTGCATATATATATATATATATATATAATTTTCTATTCTATGTGCTGACTAGAATTTGACAATGTTGTCTTCTGTTTTATATTCACTTTTTTTTTATGAGAATGAGAATGTACTCGAACCAATTAATCCCTACCAATTCAGATATGTCATCAACTCATCTTCTTGCTTCCTTCTCTTAATTATTTATTCTTGACTTAGAGTTCAGTTTAGGAATCCGTAATGTGGGGGAAAAAAACAACAAAACAAATTGAGACTAAAAAAATAAAATATTAGAACAAATTGATTTTGTTTTTTTAACATATTCTGGACTTGCTATCTCCATTTGCTATTTTTAAAAGTTTCAATTCTGTATAGAGTACCTATCATATCTTTATACCAGTGTTTACTTGTTTAATAACGAATCTTTACCACTACCTTGACCACAACACCTCTTTAAATCAAAATCTGCAGTTTAGCTTATGTGCCTGGAAACATCATATTTTTTTACTGCCTTTTTATTGTGTTTTACTGTTTTATTTTTTTAATTACTGTGTTATCTTTTTTTCTCTAACTTATTTTAGGTGCACCAAAAGAGAGCAAAGTGGCAGAATAAGAAATTTCCAAATTATTTGGATGATCTCTGTATTATATTTGGCAAGGATAGAGCAACTGGAAAAGATGCTCTATCGGCTGCAGAAATGATCGAGTTAGATGAAGAGATCCAAACAAATGATGGAGATGATGGCTTGACTCCAACCCGCAATGAGGAAATATCTAGCAAGTCCTCTAGTTTCAAAAAGAGGAAGAGAAAGTCAAGTTTCGATATTGATTCTGAATCTGCTATGGAGAGGGCCGCTACTATTCTCGCTGTACAACTCGAGAAATCATCTACTCAATTTGCTAACTTTCTTGGATTGGAGGCTTCATTAAATGAGCAACGTAAGAATCTCAATAATGCGTTGAGTAATGTGCCCGGTTTAAGTGATAGCGAGCGTAATAAGGTCATGTGCAAGCTTGCTCGTGAGGAGTTGATGGTGGTCTTCTTTAGCCTTCCCGATGAGCGAAAAGAGAGTTTTGTCAAGGATTTATTGAGTGGCGTGCTATTCTAGCTATTTAGATATTTTACTGTTTTGGTTATTGAATGAGTATATTGGAATTTTGTCTAGGATTTATTGATGAGATGCATTATTAGTTGATCGGATATTTTATTAAGTAGTTGGTTGTTTATATTATTGAATTTTATTATCACTTTATTTTATTGAGTGGGGTGTTATACTAGTTAATTTATTTTTTTTTTATTTTTTTTTGCTAAATGTACTACTACTAGTTTATTTAGTTTTGTTGGTTGTATTTTATTTTACACTACGTATCTTTAGTTTTCATCAATTAAAATAAAGTTAATTCTAGAGAAATAAAAAAAATTATATAAAAAAAGATAAATTATAAGTAAGAAAAAAATTATAAAAAAAATTATATAAAAAATTATAAGTAGAAAAAAGGAAGAAAGATAGAATTATAAAAAAAATTAGAGAAATATGAGTTAAATTTTAAATGTAAATTGAATTTAAGTTAAATTTGAACATTTGAGGGTATTTAGGTCACTCTCATATTATTTATTCCATTCTTGGATGTATTCCTAAGACCAACCAAACATGCACATGGAATAGTAAAAAATCATTTCATTCCCTTTCCTATTCCATTCCCTCTCCTATTCCATTCCCTCCGCTATTCCATTCCTTCAATCCAAACATAGCATTAACGTATTATGTGTACATAACATATAGCATATTACAAGTTGTAATGCAAAGCCAGTTAACACCAACTTCCATGGAATTTATAGTCAAAACTATCTACAAGGCATAGGAACATTATTACATGCAGCACCCAAGTAATGCAGAAACTGCCATATTTAAAAGAAACATCAAAGGCCAAAACTTTAAACATCAATAACAAATAAACAAATACAAAGCAGTAAAAAAGCAGAAGTGTATTACACTTACTTCCATTATAATGGTGGACGCCAACCTTTGCGAGCATAGCATAATACTCGATCTCAGATTTTCGTAGCGGCGGACAATTGTTCGAAATAATTATCAGTTTTCCTGTCATTCTCAAACAAGAACCAGAATAGTAAATCTCAAATGAACGACTGCCCTGCATCACTTCTTCCAAGGAAAATACTATAATCTACCAGACAAGCTAATCGTTACATAGATGAAACCCAAATTGAATGACTCTTCTACGTTGTACTCCATCCTTTCCAAAATGTGAGTCCATCTTTGATGTTTGTACATCTCACAAAGAAAGTTCACTTTATAAACTATACTTAAATATTAAAAGTAACATAATTTTTCAATTTAATAGTTAATATAAAGTGGTAAAATTTATTTAAATATAGTATACATTATTTAAATTCACCTGGGAGTAAAATGGATACTGACAACTACTATTATTAGAATGCATGATTTTTTAGAGTTAGAAACTCATTTTGGGTTGGCAACCAAACAGAGGATACAGCAAGAAACAAAAATGATAATTCAATAGATTCATATATATATATATATATATATATAGATAGATAGATAGATAGATAGATAGATAGATATATAGATAGATAGATACCTTTGGAGCTGCGAAGAGATTCGAGAACGGTTTTGTAACCAAGAGTGTATTTTCCACTCTTCATCACAAGTGCGAGCCTGTTGTTGATGCTCTCATGAGTCTTCTTCTGCGAAAGCAATAGCACAAAAACTCAAGCAATGAAAAACAAACAGAAAATGAAGAGAAAACGGATCAAATTGAACAAAAGGGCGAGATGTTTACCGTTTTCTTTCCGGGTACCATTTTTGGTTACTATTTTTCCTGGAAAAACAGAAGACGGGCAGAAGATTATAGAAAGTTTGAGACTACAATTGGTAATTTGCTATGATATGTAATGAAATGGAGACCAAATTACTTTGATTAGGGTTTCTGCGACTTGGAGATGGAACCCTAGGGAGTTGCCGCAACAGTGATTCACGTGTTTTATAATCACTATTTGGGTTAATTATTTACGTGTTAACATTAATATAAATATTATATGTATATTTACACTCCTCTCTCACAATAAAAGAAGTATCATTTAACTTTTTCCTAATCAATTTATAAAATTTTAAATTAAAATTGATTTGAACTTATTCAATTTTAATTAATGCACTAGTTAATATTGTAAAACTACAAAAAATAATTAAGTACAAAAAATTTTATTTTCAAAATTTAAATAAATTGAGAAATTAATAAAATCAAAGCTAAATAGATTCACTTACTTACAAATTTTAATTTTTTTCCATATTAATACCTAAATTTGTTGAGTAACCACTTTATGTTAATTCCTAAATTTGTTGACTTATTAATGTAGTAATGATGAGACAAAAATAAAATTAAGAATATTGTGTCGAAATAAATAAAACTGTTTTTATCCAATGCGACTCTTTTGGTTGAAAATTGTAGCTTTAGAAAGAATATTATTTTTCGAAGTATTTTTCATATTCACATATCATCGTCTCACTCCAAGTTGAGGGGGAAAAAAGAGTGAAAATAACATTTTCTACACAAATTTAATTTATATTATACAAATTTCATATAACAAATATCTATATATGTATAGTTATATTAATTATACAAAATAAGAAAATATCACTTAAACAGAAATTGGTGATGAAACACTCATCTGAAACTGTCAGCCATTGAATCATTTTTGTATGCATGATATATAAATATAGCTTAATTGCTATATTCTACACGTGATTATTTAAAAAATCATAAATATAAATCAAGTGGTTCTAGTGATTTATTAAAGTATGCCTTCACAAAATTATTTCCAACCCTCGAAGTTTGAAGATTTGAAGTAGACTATAACTAAGAAGAAAATATGCCAAAGAATTCTTCATTAGATCTGCCCATGGAAACACCCAGTCCACCACACAACAAAAATAGCCATAAGAAACACTACACCAACAAAGATTCTATTGTCTTGAAACAAAGAATTGTCTTGAAAATATAAGTGACCCATTAAAGAAAGTATCATCATTAGAATGCTAGATTTCAACCATTGAAGTTTAATAATAAAGTTGGAACGCCTGACTAGGAAAAAAAGTAGATGGTGACAGATGGTTCATCAATCTACTAAAAAAAGGGAAATGTTGATTTAGGGAGTCTAAATTCAGAAATAAAATTCAGCCTCAACCCAAAGTAGTCCATTAAAAAACAAAAATCCATCAACAAATCGGCTCCTCCTGCACCACACCAAGGATGCAAACAGTTCCTACAAGCAATACCTGCAGACCTGCAAAGATTGAATTATATGACACGATCTTATCACTATCTCGCAAACACAGCTATCCATTAGGAAATCCAAGAGCAAGCCTGATTATGTTGTGGCATAAGCCCTACTGCTTAGTGGTTCTCCCCTCTGCCTTCTGCTTAGCTGCAACTTGTTCATCAGACAATGGTAAGTAGTAGATGCGAGGAGTTGCTTTGGTCTTCCTAAAGAGATCGTCCAGAGTGACAATTGGAGGGTCAACTTTTTCAAGGAGCGGAGGTGGCGGCGGAAGAGCTCGTTCCCTTGCTGGTGGTGGGTTTGACAACAGCGGTGGGGGAGGGAGAGAGACAGGGGGAGGAGGCGGAGGCGGAAGCACCTGCCTTTGAACCTGTAAACGGGGAGAGGGCTGGGCGTGCGTAGGGACTGAAGCAGGAGGTAGGACAGGAGGAGCTGTGCTGACAGGAGTTGCTGGGGAGGGAGGAGCCTCCACTCGCATTTGCACTTCCTGGGGCTCAACAAAGTCGGCTACCAGAAGGCGCCCTCCATTTTTAGGCCATTGTAGGTTGTATACAGCATTTCGAGTCTCTATAGCTTCCTCAACAGATGAATACTGCATCCACACATCAATGTCAAAAACAAAATTTATAACTTCTCTGCCAACAAACAAGACACCAAAGATCACGCTCCACCCCTAGATAAAAAGATCCACCATACACATCATACAGGAGTTTATCATAGGAAACAAAGTCTATTTTGCAGCACATAAACTTCCAAGTTCAATATTTTATTAGTTCTTAGGGTGGGCCCTTTTTTGGGTTGTGTGAGGGGTGTCTGAGAGTAAGTGTGATAAAGAGAGAGATAGAGGACTTACACTGACATAGCAGTGGGTTTTAATATGATCCATCCAGAAGTTGGTGACCATACCCGTTTTACCAAGAAGTTCTTGTACAGCTTTCAAAGTAAAAGGACGTAAAAAACGATCAATCCTAAGAGAACTTGTTGGAGGCTTTACCGAAGGTGGAACTGCCAAGAAATCAAACTTAGATGCTGAAGCTAGATAGATAAAATTATAGGATCACAAGAAAAATGATAACTGCTCACCAACACGCTCCTTGGGCGTTTCATCACTAGCTGTAGAGTCGGACCTAGAGAAGTCACGTTTCGCAGTTGACTGAAATGCATCCCTGGTTGTACTAGACTGAAATGCCCTGGGTGTAATAGATGGTGATATAGTGGCACTTTGTGTTTCAAGGACTTTAAGGCCTTCAGAGTTCCATCTGCGCTGCCTCTTTGTAGTCTCACTGTTCCCAATTGTTTCTTGGCCTGCCATGGCAGAATATCGTACAGAGACAGCCATAAGAGACAAAAAAACATAACGAAATTCAAGTAAACACACAAATGTATTGATTCATATCATACTTCATAACAAACTACAAAGAAATGCTATCAAAAAATAATGTATATCTATGGAGAACCAAGATTTTAACTTCTTTTCAGAAGTATAGTGAAATAATTTCAGGGAAGAATAATCAAACATGGAACCAGAAAGAAGAGAGCTGATGTAGGACAGGTTATTAGCAGAGTGTTTGGGGTGACGAAATTAAAAAGAACAGAAAATCTAGGGTTTAGATCTGCTCATAAACCACTAGCGATTTAGGATTCAACTCTACGTCTATTACCCTAAAGAAGAATTATCTCTGCGATAATTAGTAATCTCAATATTTAAATAATCAATAGCGTACCTAAAATCAGATTACATCAGTGTTTAAATAGGCATAAAACCCTAACATGAAGAAAATAATAAAAGACTCAAATAACCCTACTAATGGAAATAAAATACCAATGACGCCCTAAAATAATAACAGTCCAAATATAAATAAAATACATCAAACAAATCAATCCCAAGCGAACTAAAAACTGATCCCCATCAAGAGCTGACACATACCATAGCTTTCAGGCATTGGATCAAGGAAAAGAAAGCTTAAGGAAAAGGTAAGCCAGGTTCCAAACCCAACATCATTAGAGCTGGTCTAGTAATATGTTCTAGTCTAATATTTTTTAGTCTTATCTCTGTTTTTGGGTCGATTGTATTCGACCAATATTATGACCACCCTTATGAACATGCACACACACATAATGCAATTGAAGGCTCATGCATTGATACATGAATGAAGGTAAATATTTAGGAGATTAGAACTCTAGAAATATATGCTAGTAAAAGAACTGATGCTAAAAGCGGATACAAAATGGTGTGGCTAGATGTGAATAATTGATGATTCACCAATGGGCCCAATAACTCTAACCACTAATGATGCGGTACGGAAGAAGAAAATCAAGAAGTTTATTATTAATTTTGTATTGTTATTTAGAGATAGGTATTGGATTATTAATGTAATTATTTTAGTAGGATATTCTAGAAGTTTTAATTATAATAGTAGATTTTAATTAGGAAAGTCTTAATTATGGTAATATATTTTAATTAGATGTTTTAATTATAGTAGTAGATTTTAATTAGGAGATTGTTTCTTTTTTAAATTAGGGGTTTTACTTACTTGGGTTTTCTATTTAAGCATTGTAATACTTCATTATTTTACATATTATTGAATGAATTGATTTGAGATTGAAGCTATGTGCTTTTGTGTGAGTTTCTTTACCGATTCTCTGTGGGGATAGGTACCTTATTACTTCTTCCCACCTTGTCTTACATCAACTAACATCTTTGACATGTCATTTTGTAACTACTTTTAGCACCCATGTTTTTGTAACTGTAGCAATACCCGTCCAACAAATAGTTATGTATTTGAATCATTTGAAAGCAAAGTGAATTAAAATATCTACCAAATTTCAAGATGTGTGATACTTAACCATCGGCACACATCCATCATCTGGACCGTTTAAAATATGAAGCCCGAGTATATCTAATCTTTCCTAATAAGCGAGATTATCTCTCTTACCTCTCTTTTTTTGGGTTTGGGGGGTGGAAGTGATTTGGGGAGGAAAAGATAAAAGTATTGTGTGTATTTTAAAGGCATTGAATTCCATCAAATTATTAGTGTCATGTCGAATACTATTAGCAGAAATCTGTTGAAAAATAAGAGAGATAGACAAGCAAAGTAGAAAATAAAAATTCATGTAGAACATAAATATGCATACAGAAACAAACCTGCGGTGCAAAACTTACCATGAAGTTTTCTTTTCATGGATGCCACAGCTAGACCATTTTTATTTTCAACTTTCTTGTCAGCACTCAAATCATCAATTATGGCATCAGCAGGGGCATCCTCACTCACCACAGGCACTTCAATTCTCTCTCTCTTATCACCCACTTCAGCAGAGATAGACTTTGATTCTATCTGCTTACTCTCTAATGCATCCTCCTCCAAGGAATCATCACCAGAACTTCGGTCTAAATTAATTTTTTCTGAAAAACCAACATCTTCACCATTAATTTTCTTGGCACTATCTGGATTATCAGCATTGTTTCCAGTCTCCTCAACTTTAACTTTGTTTTCTTGTGGCTCTTCAACATCCATTGGTTGCAAATTGCCATCATCCAGGAAAACATTGCTGGATGATGGCTCCTCCATCTCAGGCTTAACATCAAATTCTAATTTGACATCATCAGCAATTATATTATCCTTTAGTTCTATCTTTTCATTAATTGAGACATTATCAGTAGAAATAGAATCAGATGTTACTTGGCTGACCTCAAATACCTGGTTATCAAGATCAGATGAGTTGAGCTTGGCTTCCTCATGTGGAGGATTTGAATCCTCGTTCTGCGGCTGAATGTTTAAATCCTCACTCTTGTTCTGGGTTTCATAGTTCTGCAACTCTTGCCCGCTCAAAGCTATTTCAGTTACCAAACTCTCACCAACCACTGGACCCATAGTGGTTACTTGATGACTGGTTTCCACAGTCGTTACTTGAACACTAGTTTCCACAGTAGTTACTTGAACACTTGTTTCCTCAGTAGTTGCTTCAATTACCTTTTCCGGTTCCAACCCAGCAGAATCAATACCAACTATAGAATCCTCTCCTAGAACTTGTTCTTTACCCAATGACTCTAAATCATCATAAACTGTTGGCTGAACTGTATCAATATTCAGCTCATTGTTCATTTTTTCACTCTTGTCCGTAATGGCCCTAGTTCTTTCATCAACAACAGGAACTGTCATTGGAAGTTGAGACTGAACAACATGTTTAGGAGCAGAATCAAAACCGTTATCAACATTTGCTTCAGCGCTTTCAACTTCATTTTGAATCGATTCATACAAACGCCTTATCAAATCATCTTTCAACCCGTTTGTCTTCAGTTTCCGTCTCTTGAGTTCTTCTTTTAGCTCGGTGACTTTCCACTGATCAATTGGTTTATTGTCGAGTACAGGATATGTCGACATCTTTAGAGTATCAAATTTCCGTTTCTAGCAATAAAACTCAACCTGATTAAGACATACACACTAAACAATCAGCAAATGACAAAGCAATACAACAACAAAGACAACTACAGTCAAAATAAAACAACAGAAAAATAACGAGCACAGTCAAGCAATAAAAAGGGTATCAACTTCCATCACAATAATCTCCAACTACCCAAGTTCCTGAAACCACAGTGAGTCACACCACCATCACAGCTCATGGAAGTTTCTACCTTTCTCATTCACATATATGTAGTACCAAGTATTCAATGTGTCCAATACTGATTGACATACTTGGTACACTCATTAACATATATTGAATAAAAATGGACAATTTGTTGAAATTGACTTTATCACCTTTAGTGATTAATAAATTTAAGGGAAAAAAAAAGAGTTGAAATTCCACAGACGTGTATGTGGAACAAAGATTAGACATGTTATGTGTATGGATCATCATTTATGTTTGTTAAACTATGTGCCACTATGCCAAGAGTTGACCAGTTTGAGTAATAAAGGAACGAGGAAATAATCCGTCTTACAAATTACTTCAATGTACAGTGTAAAATTACCAGTAGCAATTTTCACAATTCTTGTTTTGTATGAACATTACCAAATTTCCACCTACTACTTTCCCACTAGTACATTGGCCACCAAAAAAAAAATTACATACAGATTAACTTTTTTCCTCCAAGAAGTCTCTAGAGCATTGATTGTTTCAACAGAAAACAAATTCTTGAAAGAGCCCTTGGGAAAGGGAATATGTTGCTAGCGACACCCAAGCTTGGTGTTGATCCACTCATTCATTAATGGCTTTTTTGCCTTTTCACCATTTTCATTAATATCATTTTTTATGTTCACTATTTTACAGCCCAAAACTACATTATTTTTTGGCAATACCCAAGATAGCAACAAACTCATTTTCCCCTTGATATATAGATAGCTTAATAAAATTTGAGCGACTTCATTCATATTCTACTATATCTCTACTATACCGCAACGCATGAAGACAATTAATCATGAAATCAGAAAGTAGCAGTTATTTCCTGAAGAAGCATATTCTATAACTCCAAAAGGAAGCCAATTAAAAAACTATTTTCCGTGCAAACAAATTTGCTTCAAAAGGAGCAAAACCCACTAATGGTAATTCAATAAAAGTCTATATATTGTAACTACACCATCAAAAATAAGAAATAAACGTATAATTAGGGTGCTTACAGTGGATGTTGGATTGGAGCCCTTGAACGCTAATTAGGTGGTCCACACTTTGGAGAAAGGTGTGGAGTTATGAAACCCTAGTTCCATCAGAACACAAAAACAACCATCAGACAAAAGAAAAAAAACAAATCAACCAAAATCCACAAACCAAATAAAGAACGCAAATTTAGGGCTAGGGCACGATTGGACTCGAATCGGTTCCCTGAAATCACAGAAATATCCCAAACACGAAAACAAAAAACAGATTGAGAATGTGGTGAAAATCTTTTGAGAAGAAAATCAAATATATATTTATTTCGGAATTAATAAAAGCAACAAGAGAATGGAGACCCTTTGAAGGGTTTTGTCTCTCCTGTTCCTGTGTGGTATTTGTAATCGTAACAGTATTTTCGATGATATGAGATTGGGAACTCGGGAGGAGAGGTTTTGACACTAAATACGAAATAGTGTGATGACGAAAATATCCCTGTGACATTAATTGCAATTTGGGTTAATCAATAGTTTTTGGCCTTATTACCCCCCACCCCCCCCACCCCCCCCCCCCCCCCCCAAAAAAAAAAAAAAAGTTTTGGGCTTGTGACGTCATATTTTTGGCCTCTGGATTTTAAGTTTTTTCCTTTTGTTTTCATTCCTCTAATAAATATTTGGTCTTTTTGCAACCAAAAGAAAAAGTTACCAATCTTGTAATTTGTAGTTTTACGAGTGTACAAAATATAGGATTACATTACAATTATGTACATATAATAAACTAAAGGTAGACAATAATCTTTATTTAATTAGATATTACAAATTAATTTATTAAAAATAAAAAGATTGTGTTTAATCAAGGCAATACATTCCACCATAAATAATTCTTCATCAATTTGTAAACACTTATAAAATTTGAAGATATATTTTTGTTATTCCTAAATTTATTGAAAATTTAATTTACTAATGATAGAATGATAATAAAATTGTGCGATAAACTCGTCATATATTATTAACAAGAATGAGAATTTTTTTAACAAAAAGATAATAGCAAGACTCTTTAGTGGGACAGAGAGAGAGAGAACAATTAATTAAAATAACATTTGCTTAAACCTCAAGAGATGTAGGTGAAATAATATGGGTTTCCAAGGAATAAGTTAATGTTGCGAGAATCAATCTCATTCCCGCATGAAGCTGAGCAATTGGCAGAAAAGGATTTGCCTTCACAAATGTTAGCTTTTTCTTGGCCAAATTCATTCCATTTTCATCATATGTATTGTGATATTGCTATCATTTAATATCATGACAGTAAGATTTTGATGGAGAGAGGTAAATAAACCAATTTAAACACAGACATTCATATTGAAGACTCTTATTGCTAACTCAAGGAAACATTCTACACACACTCGATAAATAAAAAATAAAAAAAATAAAAAAAAATAACTGAGGTGAGATGCATATCCCTAGCCCAAACCAAGTAGAACAGTACATTTTTTGGGTATATATCAGACCCATTGAGCTTCCTATGTGAAGTGTTCATCAGCTAAGGCATTCGGTTGTGGCGTGCTACTTCTGCTGTTTCCACCAAAACAACTGTAATTTACTATCTACTAGGTTTCTTCATTGCTTTCCTCCGAGGTTATATGATTCAAATTCTTTTCAAGTGGCAGAAGTCCATCTTCTGAATTGTAAGATCCCTCGTCTTCACTTTCCTCCAAGTTTATATGATTCAAATTTTTCTCAAGTGGAGGAAGTCCACTTTCTGAACTGTAAGATTCCTCATCTTCACTTTTATCCAAGTTTATATGATTCAAATTCTTTTCAAGTGGAGGAAGTCCATCTTCTGAATCGTAAGATCCCTCATCTCCACTATGAGAGGCGTTGTCTGCTCCTGTTGCAACAGATTGTCAACATACTTGTATCTCCAAAGGACCTCTGTTTCAAATTGCCCAAGTGCCTGTTCTAATTGATGTATTCCTTTTTGAGGTGACTAACGTAAAGGTATAAAAAGATATGAATAAAGTGTGGAGAAATAACTACGATAGGAGCTGCATTTACTATTTTTATGTTGGGGGAGAGGGGTGGGGGCTTGGAAGACAATATGTTACATTTTCTAAAGAAAAGGAGTTTTGGGGAAGTGAAGATAAAAATCATCAACAACTGTCACTGCTAATATGGAGTCACTAGCTTATAGCATTAAGAATTTATGTGACAGAGTGATGAGTTTTGGTTGTCAATCTAATGACCAGCTACAGTTATGTTCACCAAAAACACAAAGAAGAGATAAACACAGGTGAGCAAATATAAATTAAGGGAATTGTTATTTCCGCAAGAATTTTTTGGTATTTCTGCAAGCTCCTCACGAATGTGGGTTAAGATGCTAATATTAAGAAACAATTTCAAAAAGAAGTTGCTTAAGAGTGTGCTAAATGAGAAAATCGACTTAGGATCTTTAACGTGCATCACAACCAACAAGAACAATAATGGAAAATATTACTCGAGCTTTGTCAAAGCTAATGGGAAGGCCTATAGAAGGCCATGGCAAGGAGTATTGAGAGTATGTTTGGCGACCATGTTACAAAAGTAACTGAAGTGGTATGAGACTCTCCCTTACATGCTAGCAATAAAGGGTTCAAGCCTCACAGTAGGAAGTATTAGCCTTGTAGAGGAAATATCTTGTAGCTGTAATGGCCTTGTTTTTTCTAGGGTAGGTTAGGTTCTATACCGCACTCTACCTATTATAAACTAAAATAAATAAATAAAGATATTAAAATAAAGTCAATAGAGTGAAATGAAAAATCAACTACTACAGCAACCATGAAGTATTGATAAAGAAATATGGGGTTCAATCGAAGATAGCTCTTCAATCTCAATACAGAATCGTATTATACCCATTTGTTAAACAATGCACTGATCAAAGAAAGACTCTTTTACAAACAGTAACTAATCTACATGCATCTTCAGTAGAAGACTTATGGTGTGGGTGGGAAGGGAACAGAAGAGAAAGTAATATGAAAAAAAAAAATGAAGGAATCAACTCATTCCCTTTTTTCCACTTATCCAACAAAATACGGAAAAGAAACACAGCATTAAATTTCTGGCTGATATAAAGGAAAGCAGAAGCAACAAATTTGCGAAACAATATCAGAAAGTACCTTCTACGTCTGGAAGAACTGCTGCCACGCGTGGGTTTTGCTGGGAAAGCCAAGCATTTTGGACTAGTATCATGTCAGCACTGTTTTCACACTCAGAGTATGCCTTCAGAAGTTCCCTGCATTGTTGAGTTTACAACAAAAACTCAAATAGCTATGAAATCAGCATAAATTGAATACCTAGGTCATGAAATAAGTGGATCTCAAAGGAAATCACTTGTCAAGAGGGGGGGTGGTGAAAATAAATTACAATATTTACAGTTTTATAAATCGGCCCTGATGATTGTATCTTATACATCATGGTAGTGACTCACATGTTAACGCTAGATGATTTGGTTTTGTATTACAGTTTTTATCAGGGCAAACGTGTGCCTTCAAATCTGAAGGGTTCAAATAGACATCAACATTATTGATGAAATGAACTAAATCATTAACCAGGAGTCATACTAGCAGGGTATTAAGACCCAATGAAATAGAGTAATCACGTGAACTCAAATATGAAAGAAGGTTTTTCATCTGCATATTTTGATTCTACTGGATGACAATTGACTATTTTAAAGTTCAAAGAATTCCATGTGGATACCTTCTCACAACTGAAGACTCTTTCAAGCACACAACCATAATCAATAAGATTGAGGTCTAAGAATAGCAAAACTGTTTAAATGTTTAAATTTTGTTTGTCTAGAAAAAAAGTTGTAAAAACCAATGTACCTGTTGAGCGACAAAAAGGCGTGACCCCACTTGAACTTGCCAAGCAACAACTCTGCGGTTTCCTTTTCACCACTGTTGAAACACATGACAAAATATGAAATTTAGATAACTATGCACTGATCTATCAGAAACTTTTATAACTCTAGCCAAAAATATAACAGAATAGGATTATTGCCAAGCCTAGTGGAAGAAAGAACAATTCAAAAAACATGGTACCACAATGGAACATCAAGTGTGCATTACTTATAAGATCATATACACAGTGGGGAAATCTTTCACAGATGAACACAATTAAGTGTAAAAAGACAACCAACAGCACACCATAAGTGACCATAAAAATATGAAAAAAGAGTACAAAAGGCAGACGTTTGAAGGCTTATATTTTTCATTTTTCACATGTTAAAAAGAGGGATACTTAATAAAAATTTAGTGTGTCAGAAAGATGGATGTGTCTAAACTGTTTCCTTCCGTTTTCAGTATCTTACACTTAGGTGCTTAGGTGTTTATGCAACATGCTTGATCAACATATTGCATCAGTTTATCAGGAATATTCAATTTCCAAAGAACGTCCAATAGACAAAGAATCCACTTCTCTTTCTTTTGTCAAACTTGCATGTTTGACATGTGTTTAGCTTTTCCTTCTTTTATCAAGAACCTCGTTCAACACCTAACCATACTGCCAGACAAGTCAAAACATACACCACCATATCGCGTCTGATGCTAGTCCATACTTCTCAAAATATCTATTATACGCTGCACATAGACTCCATTTGAATGCTAGCTCCAACAATGAGAGATAACTAGCGCTTGACCATAAATTCTTTGTCAGATTATCTGAGCATGATGGCATCATTTAATTCAAGTGTACATGCAGTTAGCACCCAAATATAACAGAATTTGTTCAAAAATGCTACAGGAAAAGTGTAAAGTATAGTACCATATGATTAGAGCTGCAGATAACGCCTCAACACAAGATAGCTCACATGGTCGACCATAATTTACTGGATTAGCTGCTACCAACCATGGTACTGAAAGTGCAGCTCATTTGTCAAAATTTTAACAAGACAAAAATGAGAGAAAACAACTAAAGATAAAAAAACCCACACCAAATTATAAGCTGCTATGCACAAATATTTTTCAACACTTTCAAAAGATAAATCCTTTGGTTAAAATGTGTGCCAATAGAGGATCAAATGTAGTTCTCGTCTAGCCTTTCTATAGCTGAACCCTTTTATTTCAAGAGATATACTGGAAGAAAATAACTAAAGATAATATCAATAAAAATAAAAATAAATAAATAAACCAAGTTTCTCGTCTCTTTTTTCTGTTTTTGGTCAGTACCAAACAATTAGTTTCTAAGCATAATAACTTCCTCAAGAGGCTTCCAAATCTAATTCCATGGGCTAGTGCACCTATAAATTTTCAATCATCTTATGTCCTGAGCATTTTATAGTATCTTCCAGTTTCCATAAATATACACTAGCCTCTTGTCTGTAACTAATACACCTGTTACTTGTCAAGGAAAAGAATGCACAAACGTTAATCCTGTCAACGTTCATGGTATGATTTAAGTCATACTCTGCGGGACCAGTTTTACATTTGATCGTATCGCTGATAACTGGGAGGTTGGCTAAACATCTTTGTTATTGGATTCTCGTAGCCTCATGATTCAATAGTGACAAAAATTTTGGGGCATTTTGTTAAGCAGTTGATAGTTTGCCAGATTGGAATATTTAATATATCTGATATTTCCATTATTGGGCTAATTTTAGTCAACCTGATAGCTGACATCTATCCTTTTCATGCTGACCCTTTTATACTTAGTTGTACTAAACTACTAATAGGTTACAAGATAATATTTTGTTCTAGACAAAATTATCAATCCTTTTGTATAGTTTGCAAAACCATGAGCATGCAATGAAACCTTTTTAATCTACAGGCATGTCAAGTCATAGCAGGAAAATGTCTTGTTTAGATGGCTAGTGGTTATAGAGCCTAAGTTCATTAGTTACTTTTTACAGAAAGCCATACTACTTTACAACTGTTACATGTCTTTATATAAGGAAACCCGTTATGTACTGCTTTCCTATCTAGATGATATAGAAACCATAGCAAAATACTCAATTCTTTACATTTTTCGGAAAATAATGTTAGATAATAAGTGGCTTGCTTTGAAGGTTTAGAAGATATTCCCGTAAAAGATCACCATGCGCACTTAACCTACATATAAAATGATTTTTATAACTTAAAAATAACTCCATGCCCAAGGGTGAAAACTGCACTGCATGGGATGCGTTTTTTCCAGCAATATGTCATAGAGGTTTAATTTTCTATGAATAGGCAACCTCTCTTACATTGTTGTAAATTAATTAATGGTGCCATCACAACTATCTGACTTATATAAGATAGACTAGGTGGGAATGCTAACTAAAAATGTTTTAGATGCTTCTCATCGATATAAAATTTAAAATTTGTAATAGAGCTCAACTTCATTTTTGTAAAGTATAATAAGAAATTGTGATACTCTTCTGACCATCTAACAAAAAAAATCTCCATGACAAACACAAAACTGCAATCTTAAACTTCACAAGTTTTGTAGTATATGCTAACACTTTCCGGTTTAAGGTCTGTTTATATTTGGAATTGCACTATGAGATATGTTATTGTAGAGCTTAGTATCCACATGTGCTGAAATTTAATGCATCCATGAGAAGTTGAGAACGAACTAGACTAAATTAATAGAATTATTTAAATAGTTAAATCCGCATTGATGCAAGTATATGTGTCTTATGTGAAACAAAAGATTTACTATGTATAAATTGTTTGAAGCTCTTACAGAGACGAGGCGCAGAACATCGTAGCTTTGTAAAAGGTACATCATCCAAGCGTGCCCAAGAGCAGTCCACGACAGCCAATCCTTTCCGATTCATCAAGTTGTGATCTTCCTTTGAGACACATTGCTTCCCAGCAGGACTGTAAACATGATGATTCCATGAGGAAATCACATGAGCATATACAAACAGACAAATACACATAAATATAAATAAATGATTTTCTTGAGCACCATATTATGATAAATTTTATAGTTCTTGAGAGAAAGACAGTAAGCCGGTTTAAGAAAAGCAATAGGCTGGTATAAAGTAAGATCTGAATCTAATCCATATATCAGATCTAAGGTAACTTTTGCAGTGATTAGATTGACTTATTGCTATGTGGATTCAATATCCAGTCTTA
The DNA here is from genome assembly GCA_034770075.1 of Aralia elata. Classification (NCBI taxonomy): domain Eukaryota; kingdom Viridiplantae; phylum Streptophyta; class Magnoliopsida; order Apiales; family Araliaceae; genus Aralia; species Aralia elata. Next base: position 22,762,341 of record CM068378.1, on the reverse strand, counting down.
TCAGCTAGAGCAAAAATGTTCAGCAGTTAAGAATAATGACAGCATTCCAGCTTCATCATATCCGCAAATGAGAGAAATGCCACCAATTATAAATAACATTAAGGATGGAACATGTTAGCTGTTAGCTACTTATGATAGAAAGATAATTCATAAGCAACTACATGACAGAACACCTATGCAATAGTCAAGTCAAATGCAAATCTCCTAATTATTGTCATCATAAGATACATCATTTTTCTACAGAACCTGAAGAGAATTACAATATAATAATAGGTACCTCAATACAATGCCACCGAAACCATTACTAACTCGCAGCTCCTGCATGACAATTTTCAATCATCATTCATGCAGAAATTGACATACATAAAACTGTGAGCACAGATGACGTGGCTATCTAACCAAAAAAATTGTGGTGGACTATCTATTGATTTTCATACTTAGTACTTCCTCTGTTCCTAAATATAAGATCATTATTGACTTTTTGAAGTCTTAAGACATTTTCAAACTCAAAATTAACATAGATTCCTTTAATTTTAGTCATACAATGATGAATATGGTAAAGTATCTAAAACATATTACTCGTTCTAAGATTTATTGGTTCGTAATTTTTAATGAATCATCTCAATTTTAAGTTTGAAAATGTCTCAAATTGACTTTTAAAAGTCAACAATGATCTTATAATTTGGAACAAAAGGAGTATTATCCAGAATTATTAATCGATCATTAACATGAGATAGTCCACTTTGTGCTGAGTGAACAAAAAAAGTAGACTACAATGAGAAGCATTTAGGTTAGTTACTTTCTTTCAACAAACCAAATCTTGAAAGCTTACGCCCTGTGCACCTTTTCACATCACACTGGCCAAAATCCTGAAGTACCAACAAAATCTTGATTAGATTCAGAAATGCAAAGTAAACTATAGAAAAGTCCAGGATATAAGGTTGAGGACAAATTTTTACAAATGATCAGTAGTTCAAGCAGAAAAGAGGGAACACTACGTTTGTAACCTTAATGCCAGATTTCTATGAATGCTTTGCTCTAAAGAAACCTGTTAGAATCTTATCCATAATGTATAAGGTAGGTGTATTCATCAACCTATAGAGAGAAAAATGAAAGGAAGAAAAAACTATATTCACAATGCAAACTGTTAGAATGTGTTAGGTAGGGAAAACATGGAAACATGTTTTTCTCTCCATGTTTTCTTCCTATAATTTATGGAAGCACTACCCATAAATTAAGGGAGCACTACATTGTGAAACTAGTATATAAGCCAATGTAACTCAATGTAAATTAAGGAAAATAGAAGCATAATACAACATAATGGAATTATTCCTATTCCTCATCCTTATTTGTTCTATTACATGAATACTCTTCTTATTTGTATTATTACATACATACATACTCTTATTTTCTACACAAACAATAATAGATTCACTCGGCCCAAAAGATTTTTTGTTCAAAAAGCGCTAATTATAAGTTCCCTAGTATTCCACCAAAACCAAATGACTCAGCACCGATCCCAGTTCAAAGAGACTTTTAATTCATATACAATTAATGGCCAATACAGAAAGTCCATAATGCAACAAAACTATTCCACAGTAGATAAAAACATATACAATGACCTTAGACAAAGAAACCAAATCATAATAATTACTTTCACCCAGCAAAGCAAAACCCATAAAACATATATACAGAAATTGCATATACAAGTTAAAAGACACCTAGACTTAAATACATATAACATACCCACATGGCAAGCTGAATTCTGGGAACCATCGGCTGCTCTTCAGTTTCTGCAACAGCAAGAAACTTGTCAAGGGGAATTAAACCATCACTGAGACATTTTATCAAACACCTTCAACCAAATTTACACAAAAGAGGTTATCAGCTTTGAACCTTGTTCGACTGGGAGAGACTCGTCATCCCTCGAAATCTGATGGGTGCGGCTGGATTGGCCTACGGCTCGGTGCGAGTGATTGTTGTTTTTGAATCTCCTAGGCTTGTTGTGACCCATCTGGCGGATACAGAGTGCGAAGACGACGAAGAATTAAGGACTGATTACTCACCAACGGTGTTTGCTTGTTCGGCTGTTCTCTCCTCTCGAATTAGCTCTTTATATATGTCAAACTCTTTGCTGTTCCGCAGTCGACTTATAAGTTTGTCGAACTAACTTATAAGTTATTTAATTTATCTATTTGATGCTGACTTATTTTCTTACTTAGAAATTAATTTTTAAGTCAAAAAAATAAGTAATTATTTATAATTTATTTTAAAATAACTTATAAATTATTTTAAAATAAATTAATTTGACCAAATATAATGTCTATTTTGCCCCTCTTTTATTTTGCTCCCCTTTTAATTAATATCCTTTTTAATAATTTTTACGTTTGATTTTAACTTATAAGTCATTATGAGTCAAACACTTTCATAATTTGTTTTAATTAAATTTTGACTTATAAATCAAATTAATGCCGAATGTTTTTACTTATAAGTCATAACTTAAAATAACTTATAAGTCAACTTATATTTTAACTTTAAATTATTTAAAATAAGTTGTAAAAGTAGGTCGAATCGGGCAGACCCTGCGCCGAAGTCTCAATTTCACTACACTATTTGCGAATGAATGTTGGACTGGGGCACTTCGAATGGTGTGAGCCGCATGCAAGCACATCACTCAAGCCCTTCTTCTTTTTTTTCTGATGATGAAAAGAGCTTTTATCTTATGTGGCATTTTTTTGTGGACTACCCGATTTTTCTGAGATCGTCGAGCGCGAGAACCCCATTTATTGCACACGGCTTCAGAGGATAAATACATCATGTTACCTTTCTTGAAGTTCGATTTCTTCCATAAAACCCCTTTTCATTTCCAATTCCTTTTTTTCGTTCTACTTAAGTGAACTACCTTGTTACAACTTCACTCAAGTCACTAGCCCCGTAAAGTATGAAATATAACTTTTACTATAGAAACAAGAGGCTAGTTCCTAGCATAGAAAGTATAGGCTCTTCTTCTGTTCTACGAATCTAACTAATCTATACTACTACGATAGTAAGTTAATCGGTTAATTCAATAAGAAATGGGAGTTAGCACGCGATTTCATTGGTACTATCCAACCGAAGGGCTACCAAAAGCTCGTTATCGTTAGCAAGGCAAGGTTCGGAGCGAGGTTTTAAAAGAAGTAGTCCTTCCGCTGCACGAAGCGAGTAATCTTGCTAAACTCTTAGTTGCACCCGTTGTCTAAAAGTTTTTTACCGCATGCGTCGTGTCTGAACGGGCTCATATGTGAATTCCTTTCACAATGTTTGAGAGTTTTGAAAAGTAAAAATAAAAGTTAAATTATGATGGAATAAAGATGAAAATGAAAATAAATTTTCTATTTGTTTGTGATTTCGTATCAAATTTTTTATTGGGGTTTGTAAATAAAATGTTCATTATGTTTTAAATTATAAGATTGCTATCACTTTTTTAAAAGTCAATTTTACACATGTGACAATTTTAATATTACTCACTAAAATTTTAAAATAATAGAATTTATAATTCATAGTACTTCTTAAATAGTTTAAAATATTCAATATCGTATTGATTAAATTAAACGAGGTAAAATTTTAAGGAATTTCTTAACATGTGCCCTAAGGGCACATGTTCTCTTGAACTGTGTGCATATTCCCTTGAACTTGATGCAAATGTAGAAATCAAGGGAATATGCACACAGTTCAAGAGAATATTCTCTTGAATCGTGTGCTTAGTATGTGCCCTTAAGGCACATGTTAAGAGGACCCAAATTTTAATTTATTTTATCATCTAAGGGTTTCTAAACTCCTCTGTTGTGTTGTCCATGGGAAGCATTTTTTCTCGTTAAACGAGGCTTTCTAAATGGCAATAATATTGTTACCCGTGATGAATTAAAATTACTGGTGCTCCTAATTTTTAGCTAATAGATTATTTAATAATAAAGAATGGACCAAACAATAGTGACTCTCGTTCTCATTCCTCCTGATCTCAACTATTCAAAGTTTTGTCCACTTGAATCGAGACCTAAAGTTAAACCGTTATTGGAACTTGTGTTCCAGTTGCTCGAACTCTTGATGTTGTGCGAGCATTTTCTACCAAGCAAAATACAAATAATATTTATACTTCCTACTAAGGTAACTAGGCAACTTAATTGAACAAATATTACTGTTGTTGTGATCAAAGAAATAATAAAACTGGAAGTTAGACACTTACATAACTGCTTAGGTAGACTTTACGTGTTACGCTCGTTCTTAATCTCAAAGTTTATTTGACTTTGATAGTTTATATACTTCAAAAAAATTTTGTTTTCATATTTAACTTCAAAAGAGTAAATAGTTATCCTATATTTTTGAACGAATAGTGTAATATAAGAAGCATAAGATTTACCTAAATGTTTTTCTTATTCCATTTCAACCTTCTTTTTCTTTTTTGTTTTTATAAAATATTATATTTTATAAATTTAATTTAAGAATACATCTCATCTTATAATCTATAAAAAAATGCGAAAACACGGAAAAGAGTAAGTTTCACTTAAACAAATGAACAAAAAAAAAATTAAGAGAGAGAGTGTGACATTTTTATCATAAAATTTCATCTGTTCTATTTTTCATTTCATAATAATTTTATCAAATATTTTTTCTTTTCGTCTCTTAAAAATCTCGTAAATAAAATAAACATATAGAAATTTTTTCCATCTATTTTATACCTTTCTTTCTTTGTCCATTTTAAAACTTAAAAACACAATATTTATGTTTTCTTGCAATTAAGGCATCAATTTATTCTTTTTCTTATATGAAGTTTGGATTAAAATGCATTTTACATTATTGTACTTTTTTCTTTTTTGCTAATTCGGGAGTGTGAGTTGAACCGAGCTGGGGTACCAACTGAGCCAAGCTCAGTTGGTACTTTATTGTACTTTTAAGTCAATTTACAAGTGTCTAGCTATATTTTTTTTCTTACAATCAATTAACTCAATTTTTATTTTCTTACAAAATGTTATAAAATCCATTAATTATATTAACTTTAAATGATTGACCAAATGTGATTCCACATAAGAGAGATATAAAGCTAACAAGAAACTCTCATTTATAATGTAGCCAAGCTTAAGTGAAAATGAAAGGAAATTAAGGGAAAATAAAAGAAAATTATAATAAACTAAAATAAAAAAAATATCAAAAAATACATGGAAGAAATTAAAAAATAAAAGAGTTATTTAGTTATTTTTGTAATTAATAGAACATGGTTTTTTATATAATTAAGGAAATTATAAAATTAAAATTGTCTTAAAATTAAAAATCTTTTTCAAAACAATTTTTTATTTACATAAATGTTTATGTATGTTAAGCAAATAATTATTAATTATTGAAAGCAAATATTATGGTATATTGACAATTTATTAATAAATTATACGTAAACAAATTAAACAAACTCATCTTCACCTTCAATCTTCTCTTCCACTACCACCGCCATTACCACGCTACCGCCACGAACACGAGTAATGAATTAAGAATTACAACCAACAATAAAGTTGTAACGTCCCCAAAATCACGACTATTCTCAATCCCGACTTTGTTCGTTAACAACTATCTTGTTTTTAGTTGCTTGATTATTCTTTCTTCAATCTCCCCTTGCTAAAACCTTGATTCATTGTCAGATTATCACAAACTTATTGAGTTTTGAGGTAATTCAAAGCTTTAGCTACTTATAGGCCATGAGAGATTGAGATTAGAATGCTTGGTTTTGTTTTATAGGAACTAATTACTTGCTGCCCACTTCTTTCCCTTTCTCCTTACACTTATTATAGCTTAGCTGAGTTCTTAGTCTACTGATATAATAGCTTTGGCAACTCCAGCTTCTCATGACTCAGCATACTATTCCTTTAATACATATATACATACTTATACCACATAATATATTACATTTATTACATATGCAATATACATAATGAAACTATACATTAAATAAAAATAATTTATTTAATATAATAATTTTACCATATTAAAATAATCTAATAACATAAATTATTTTAATTTATCTTATTTAATGTATTCACCAATTCAGTATAAATTTAATTATAACTTCTTTCTTTAATAAATTGTTTTTAACAATTTATTTCCATATGATAAATATATAAAAATATATTCATCACCTTACAAATTATCACATATTGCATAGCACATATTCACATATGCAAATCTAATATCACATAATAAGAATTATATTAATTTAAGTTATTATCTTAATATACTTTAAAAATAGCAGACCAAATATAAATTGGTCAATCTAGATTATAACAAGAAGATTTCTCTATCTTTTTCTCTATGTAACCTAACACCACCATCACTATTCATAATCAAATTTCAACATTATAATTTTCAAGTAAAATGAAGAAAATTTCAGCAGCTCTGGAAGAATCAAACAAAGGGAGAATCGGAAGTAATGAGGGAAGCCTTAAATCTAACGTTACACCACTGGGTTTTCCTTATCCGATTTATAAGAAGAGCAATTCAAATCAAATTTGGGTACAAGAATCGGATGCATTTCCGGGCAAAATAGAAGACTTTATTTGTGTCAAATTTGGATATCAATATAACAGAGGAGGTGTTAATGAATTTCTTTAGGCGCTTTGGGCAGATTGAAGGTATAATAATTCATAGAAGGAAGAAAAATAGGGTATTCTGCTTTGGGTTTGTTAAATTCAGGAATATTGAAGATGTAGTGGAAGCTAAGCGAATGTTAGTTAGGAGATGAGTAATTAACATGCGCATATATGTTGACTTTGTTAGAAGGAAAATGCAACCTGATAGAGAATTCGAGGAACGAAGACGGATTCCAATGTTGGAGAAATTTGACGAGCTAAAGGATTGCATAAAGAGGGTAATTACAAGCAGTCCAAATGAAGAGGTAA